>CM041778.1:222351240-222961626 GCA_023374045.1 Limonium bicolor
TCTCGGTGTTCTATTAGACCTTCTAAGAGTAGTGGATTCAATGGGTTGAAGTTGTTCCTCCTCGTGGGGTGTTGTTTCTTCAATGAACTTAGTGGATTGATGTTGTTCGTCATTAGGAGTTATCTCTTCTTCTATATTCCCTTGACTGTTGTTTTCCCTCATAGTATATTTACTTTGAATTATGGGATCATCATCTTCTGGACTAATAGCCACAGGGAAAGGGAGAATAGTTTCTGTTTCTGTTTCATCCTTATGGTAAAGGTCTGTCCACTCTTTCTCTCTGAGGGGGGAAATGTTTTCAAAAAAGGTGGTGTCACGACTTGTTCTGACCATTTTTCCTTCTAAGGTGAGAACTCTCGCTCCCTTAGTGTTATTACAGTCCCCAAGATAGATACAAGGAATAGCCCGAGAGTCAAGTTTACCTCTGTTTGGATCTATGTTTGTAATGTAGACTAAACAACCAAAGGCTTTTAAAGTGTGATAATCAAGTTTAAAACCAAATAATCTTTCGAAAGGAGTTTGGCCGTTTAGAGCCTTGCTTGGGGTTCTGTTGATTATGTAAGTTGACTGTTCTACACAATAACCCCAAAAAGATTTTTCTAAACCAGACTGGAAAAGGAGGGCACGAGCCACTTCCATTATATGACCTTGCTTCCTCTCAACCACCCCATTTTGTTGGGGTGTGTGAGGACAGCTGGTCTAATGGATAATGCCCTTGGCTGAAAAAAATTCTATTCCTTGTAGAGATTTGCCCAATTCTTTTGCATTGTCGCTTCTGACCTTTTTTACCCTCAGATTCATCTGTTTTTCAATGAGAAGGATGAAATCTTTTATTTCTTTAATGGCTTCTGATTTCTGTTTAAGAAGTCTGACCCAAACACCTCTGGTATAATCGTTGACAATGGTTAAAAAATATTTTTGCCCTTTTTCTGTTTCACTCCTCATGGGACCACATATATCTAGATGAATCATTTCTAGAGGTTGTGTAGTTTTAATGCTGGAAACAGGAAATTTCTGTCTCTTGCTTTTGGCTTTAAAACACAGTGCATGGGAGAACAATTTGAGTATTAGACTTTGTCTCTATGTTGAGTTCAGATATGGTATACAATTTTCTTAATGGCATATGCCCTAACCTATGATGCCATAAGGACACTTTCTTATGACAGTCTTTTCCTATATTTTCCATATCAACACTATTACAAGAGACAATTTCTGTTTTTCCATCAGCAATAACAGAACACAAAACTTGTATGTCGACAAAATACAGACCAGAGATCAGTTTTCCAAACTTCCTAAAGAACTTTGATTCAGAATCCTGCAGAGCACAAACATCATCATTGAAAACTATTTGCAAGTTCAGGCATTTCATCAATCTGCTAACTGAAATCAGGTTGAATTTAAAAGATTTAACATGCATCACATTCTTTAAGCATGTTACGCCATTGATAATGAGATCTCCAGTTTCATGAATAGGTTTCTTATAACCATCAGACAAAGTGATTTCTCTGATTTCAGGCAGAAATTTCAGATTTGAAAGCAATTCTATGTTTCCGCTAATGTGTTCTGTAGCTCCCGAATCAAGAATCCACATGGTTTTCAATTTTGATAAAGCTATGTCACTATCAGATATTAGGCAAGGCAGAAAATTTAAGTTTAAGTTAGTGTTACCTGAAAAATTTCCAAAAATCGCTTCTCCTTTTGAATTGCCAGTCGACTTTCTTTGTTGGATATAAGAAACCAGTTGTTCCAATTGATCTATGCTCATGCCTTGGACTGGGGAGCAAGAATTTCCTTCATCATTCATCAGGCAGGCCTTCTTTCCTTCTTCGACCGCAGTATTTGCTCGAACAACCTCTCTCGTCTTGGAGGGAAACCCAAACAACCACCAACACGCATCTCTTGAATGCCCTAGTTTTCCGCAGTTCGAACATTTTTGAGTTTCCTTGTTGCCGGGACTAGTGTGTTTGATGGTTTGCTTCTTCGCCCCAAATTTAAGGTTCCCAGAACCTGAATTTCCCCTCTGTTTGGTCGCACCGAAGAATTGGTCTGCTCCTTTCGACATTAGGGCTACAGAGTTCTCTGCATCTCCCTTTGATTCGTGAGTTGTGAGTTGTTCCTCTTCTTGAATCAGGAGGGAATACGCTTCTTCCAGCGTTGGCGTTTCCTTCATGGCTAAAATTTGGCCTCGAAGATACATATACTCCTTCTTTAACCCCATAAGGAAATGAATCAGTTCCTCTTGTTCTTTTCGCTTAACCAAAACATCACTTAGTTTGCACTTTGAACAACAGTCGCATGATTCTTGTGGCAAAGCCGCGTCGTATTCCGCCCATGCCTCTTTGAGCTTCATGAAGTAATCCGTAATAGAGTCTTCACCTTGTCTCAAGCTCGAGATCTGATTTTTCAGAACATGAATTGTGGCTAGGTTATCCTTTTCGTAGCGGTGACAGAGCCATTTCCATACCTGTTGTGGGTCGTCTGAAAATATCATGCTCCATCCTATATTCGGTGCGACTGAGGAGATAATCCAAGAGCAAACAAGTGAATTCGCGTGTTCCCATGCTGCGAGTCGAACAGGATCTTTCGCGTCTGGTTTGGTTAGGGTTCCTTCGACGAAACCCAACTTGTTCTTGGCCCTCAATGCTCTGCGCATTCCCCATTTCCAGGCAAGAAAACCCTGCCCAGTAAACTTCGCAGTTAAGGCCTGCCCTGGCTGCTCCGTGACATGAACGTAAAGAGGATCCGTCGAATCGATCGTTGTCGAAGTTTCAACCGCTATCTTCTTCGCATGTGACTCATCGTCATTTGGATTTGCAATTCCACTCTTTTTTTAGCAGGATTCAAATCTCTGCTCTAATACCATGACAAAATCAACAACAATGTAATCTTTCGTATTATTGAATTTGAGAGAGGAAGAACAATGTTACAGACGGAATCGTCAATATGTTTTTTGATGAATTAGAATACTTGCCAGAGGAGGAGAAAATATATCTAATAGGAAGAAGGAGCCGGTTTAGTATCATAAGCTAAACCGGACCGGTATATATGGAAAATTACAACTGTATCCTAATACACACTACAAAAGAAGATTACATGTACATGTGTTATCCTAGAATACAATCTAACTCCAATAGAATCAAGTTACAAAATTTGGGTAGTTGAATTCTGGTATGAGGAATTGACAAAACGTTTCCACCAAAATTCTCTACACTCAGCAATTGTCGAACCGGGACATGGGGGAACAAAAATACCAAACGGAAGCCAAATAGAGCCTTACCATCGACATCCCGGCCTCCCCATGCAAACCGGTGGATAATAAACCGTTTATTGGAAAGCCTGCACCCCAAAGCCAACTTATCTGCCTCGATTACACAAGCGTAACCTTTTAGCTCCATATTTATGGGAAGTGGAAAATTCTCATCACTACTCCCATCCCCTCCTCGATCCAAGATCTAGAAAGAGGAGTATTACTTGTTTTTCATATGATCTTGTCGTTATCTCAAAGCCTGTGTAGAAAACTTTTCTAACCTTATAAAGAGAAAACAAATCATGCTCTCCTCAGAACCACTCATTACCAAGTGCCAAGTCCCCTCCTCCCTAACAACCAAGCTTGGCAGACCCAATCTCAAGAATTCTCTACCCGATAATGCAGCATGCGAATCACAACCGTTACGTCTATCTACAACTACTCCTTCAAACCAGCCCAACTCACTACATACCCCTCAAACCCAAGAACCCCTCTCGTACCTATCAACTCCCCATACTCCAACCTCCCAATCTTTACTAGCAATTCAGCTTGAAGTAGTTCTAAGCCTAGATGAAAGTCTAACCCCGATGCCAACTCGAAGCCATCATACCCAAACCCAGACTAAAACGTTACAAAACCCACTGCACTGCCTGGAATATGGTAAAAGACCGAGGGTGTCGTTTCCCAATCCCAAACGTAAGAGGAATATCGGAGCACTCTAAAACGTAAGAGGAATATCGGAGCAAAACATTTCAATTGATAGTAAACTGGGATGGCGGATGGGAAGAAAATTTTTATGCCTCAAACCTAATGCATCGATCTCCTCGATTGCAAACCAAATCAGCCGTGCTTAGATTCCTCCACCTCAAATAAACAATCCTTTGGTCAGTTTCAATGTCCTCTTCATCAAAATACCTAGAAACCTATATACGTCTCTTACCTCAGGATTAGACTCTTTTGACGAATTAAAGATCGATTGGGTCTCATCAGCCTCCTCCACCAAGTGAAATGTCTGGGAATTGTTGCTGGTGTAACGTTGATCCAAATACTTGCCACTCCTCGTCGTCACTAGCACGCAAAAAACTTGTTTCTCTTTCGTAGTAATTCCTGTTGCTATCAGTATTTTGTTGTTCTAGCTATCGTTTTTGTTCGGGTTGTTTCCCGTATTTGGCAAGTGCACCACATGTGGTGCGTATTCTACCCATAACTGGCTAGCATTAAATTATCAAAAAAAGAGACGCTAGACAATTTGTAGAAATAAGGAAAACCCATAATTCAAGCGCTTTTAAGTAGCCTATGAACAACATCATGTCTTGGCTACATCCACACATAGCTAAATATAGCTACATTACATGTACATGTAGTAGAAGAAACATGTAAATACACCTATAAAACCTGTACATTACTTATATAACAAATATTATACACAAAATTGTACTATCAGTATAATTGTTTATTATACAGGTTTTCCTTTTTCATTGTACATGTTTTTATTGTTGGTTGTACAGTAAACACAGCTATCTTTGGTTAGATATACATGTAGCCAAGAATTTGTCATTAACAATGACAATAAGTTGGGTGTGTTTGGTCTCTTGGAAACCTGTGTTTCTTTTAATAACCATGGTACTATTCTTTCTCGTTTTTTCCCTTCGTGGAAATTTTTCCACAACTACTCATCTCATCCTAATGGGCGCATATGGGTGTTGTTTGAACCTTCAATTGTTAACCTTACCCCCTCCACTCATCCACACAAATGCTCACAAGCAAGCTCTCGCCCTGTGGCCGCCTGTTTCACGTTACCCATCACTTATGGAGTAAATGACTCAACGATTAGATCCTAGTTGTGTGAGGAGATTACTGGTCTTAGTCACAACATAAGTGACCCTTGGGTTGTTGCAATACTTAAATAATGTTCTCTACGCTGATGATAGGCTTAACTCTCGCTCCCTTCCCCTAGAGACTATCACGACTTTGTGGAATGCATCACAAGGGGTGAACTCTCTGACCTGCACTACTATGGTCATTTCTTTACCTGGTGGAACAACTAATATAGTCATAACCGAGTTTTAGGGAAGATTGCTCAGGTTCTTGTAAATGAATAATGGATCTTGGATTTTCTGTTTAGTTCCTCCACCTTCTTCCCCCTGGTCTCAAATCATAGCCCCATGGTTATCAACATCCTTATGCCTACCCCCCCCGCAAAAGATGCTTTAGATTTCTTAATGTCTAGAACAAACGGAACATTTCTTCATCATCATCACCGAAGCCTCGTCTTTTCCCTTCACGAGCAGTATGATGTTCTCCTTCATGAAAAGACTCCACCGTCTTAAGGCTACGCTCTCCACGCTCCATAGAGAGTCCATCTCCCTCTCCTTGAAGGCCTAGTCCATCGGTAAGGAGCTATGTGACACCCAATATATGATTAACCTTGATTCTTGAAACCCCGCCCCAATATCCAAAGAGAATTCACCGAGACATTACCTCCTGATCCGGGATAACCAGAAGCTGTTATTCCTTAGGCAGCTCTTTAAGATTTGTCGGCTAAAGTTTGCCAACTTCAAAACAACTTTCTTTAATATAGCCATTAAGGATAGAAGAAATAAAAATGATATTCCTTCCCTAACCAATGAGCAAGGGGTGACCCTTTATGCGCTAAATGACATTGCTTGCTGCCTTGTATCCCACTTCCAGCGACGGCTTGGATCCAGAGTGATGCTCCCTGGCACTTTCACGGTTCTTATTCTTTAGAATAACAAATGTCTCACCCTTTATAGTTGGGCCCCTTATCCGGCCTGTTGACACCAGTGACATAAAGGCCACCCTGTTCTCCATCAGTGATGACAAAGCGCCGGGGCCGGACAGGTACTAGGCTAAGTTTTTGAAGGCCGTCTGGACTATTATCGGCGAGGATGTCTGCTGAGTTATTTAAAGCATCTTTCGCAGTAGCAGAATGCTCAAAGTGATCAATACCACACTCATCACTCTTATTCCCAAAACTGACGTTGCCTCCTCTCTTGGTGATTTTAAAACCATCTCTTGTTGTATCACTTTATACAATGTTATTAGTAAGATCCTTGTAGGGAGGTCATACCCTCCCCTTTTTTATGAGTGATTGTCAGGGGTCTTTGTGAAGGGGGGGGGGGGGCTCATTTCTGATAACATCCAGATGTGCTCTTGCTTGATGAAGCACTACCAAAGGCCCACATCTCCCCTCGTTGTATAATGATGATGAACATCAGCAAGGTGTTTGACTCGGTAGATTATACCTTTCTTAGGGATACTTTCACATTCTTAACTTCCCTCCAACTTTCACTAACTGGATTATGCAATGCGTCATGACTACATCTTTTTCATTTAATATAAATGGCTCCCTCATTGGTTTATTCAAAGGCGAGTGGGGATTGCGCCAAGGAGACCCAATCTCTTCCCTTTTTGTGCTTGTCATGGACATGCTCCCCCGCACTCTTGACAAACTCCAATATATCTCTTCTTCTCTCCTATCTGTTGGGCCCTTAGGTTAGTGCCTTTTACAATGATGTTCCCTGCCCCCTCCCCCCCCCCCACCCTGTACTTTGCCTCAAAACTTGCTTGAGGAACTTGATGATTGATCCTGAAGCTTAATTTATTCTATGAGTTACAATTAAAGGTAGGCTCAAAACTTGTAATAAGATTCAAACCTAGGGTGTTTGAATAGCTAACTGATGCTGACTATTTGAGTGTGTTCTAGAGACCAGTGGCCACCTATTTTTTCTATGAAGGGTCTCACGCCGGATTTAATGGACAATATACGGTGGCTGCAGATCCCCACCAACAGGTTGAGCGTTCAAAGCTGCATTACCTGGATCTCCCGCCATTGCGAGAGAAAAAAACCTTAAATACTTCATTATAAGGCTGCCATTTCTAATGTGGTTTACTACATAGAGATCAAGCGGTGCAAGCGCGCCTGCAAACCAAACGAAAGACCCCTCTCTTATTGTAGCGGACATCAAGGCTGCAACTAAAGCGGTTATCTGGACAAAGATAGGGAATGCCCCTCCTAGTTCATGGAATTTTTGTATCTATGCCCCCCTTTGTGTTGCGGGTACTGTTGCTGATTGGTTTTTTGCCACTCTTTTGTATTTTGGTTTTTGTATTTAGCTAGGTGGCTCTCTCTCATCTCTGGGGGAGGATTAGGTGGCGGAGACATATTTTCTGTCGTGCACGGATGCTTGCAAGCTGGTACTTCTTGTAAAGCGCACGAAGTGAATACATGTGCTTGCAAGCTAGTACTTCTTTTCTTTTTTTATAATATATAAATAATATAATTACTTATAATCATTATAGATTAATTCACATTTATAAAAAAAACTTTTACATGAGTATATACACATATAAATGGCTATTTTATAATAATCTTTTAATCTTAAATTATTTGCATTTATACATAAATGTAAATAATGGAGCATATATAAATTCAAAATACATGTCTTAATCAAATGAATAATATTTTTCTAAAAAGTTGCAAATTTGAAAATGCTAAGGTAATATTTATATATTTTCTAAATTAAAAAAGTGACATATGATGTATATATATGAAAAAAAAGGAGTATACACCATGATTCATATACACTATGACTCAATAAGAACGACAAAAGATAGATATATAATAGTTAGTTTCATCATTTTTGAAATACTGATGGAAATGATTATAGAAGTCAATGTGCATGTTTCTAATCATTAGTAGAAACATTTATAAATTATTATTGATACATAAAGACCACAGTTAATGAATATGTAAAATCGACTCCAACTACTCTTTTTATCATTTCCAAAGTGTTCAGGTTTATCAAGCAGTCAAGTCATGTAAACTGATAAATGGAAACAAATATTATTATACACATTGATTTGATAAGAACTGTTAAAGAAAAGATATATAACAGTTAGTATCATCTTTTTAAAAATGATGATGGAAACGATTATAGAAGGTTGTGAAAATGTTTCAGATTATCAGTAGAAGTATTTATAAATTATTGTTGATACATAAAAACAATGGTTAATGAATACGTAGAATCGAATCCAACAACTTAATTTATTATTTCTATACATATCAGGTTTATCAATCTATCAAGCTCTGTAAACTGACAAATGCTACAAAAATATTCTTATACACCATAATTCAGTAAGAACGATTAAAGGAACATATACATTACAACTAGTATCATATATTCTATAATAGTGATGGAAACGACTGTAGAAGATTGTGTACATGTTTCTAATTGTCAGTGGAAACGTTATAAATTATCATGGATATGTAAAAATGAAGGTTAACAAATATATAAATCAAATCCAACAATTGAGTTTATCGTTTCAAAATGTTTTTTGCCTTTATGCTTATCTATCATTGAAGCTATGTAAACTGATAAATGATAAGAAAATATTTTTATACACTATGATCCAATAAGAGCGGCCAAAGGAAAATATATATAACTTTTTGTGTCATCTTTTTTAAAATAATGATGAAATCAATTATAGAAGGATGTGTACATATTTCTAATCATCGGTGGAAACATTTGATAACTATTGATACGTAAAATCGAATCCAACAATTCAATTTATCGTTTTCAAACATTTATAGTCTCCAGGTTTATCAATCAGTCAAACTCTATAAAGTGATAAATGGTAAGAAAGTATACTTATACACAATGATCCTTTAAGAGTAGTCAAAGAAAAAGATATATGGCAGCTGGTGTATCTTTTCTATAAGAGTGATGGAAATGATTATACAAGGTTGTGGAAATGCTTTTAATTATCAGTGGAAATGTTTATAAATTATCATGCATATGTAAAATTCAAGGTTAAATGAATACGTAAAATTGACTCAAAAAACTCAGTTTATCGTTTACAAACGTTTATAATCGTCATGTTTATCAATAAGTCAAACTCTGTGAAGTGATAATGCTAAGAAAATAATTCTCATACACAATGATTCAATGCGAACGACTAAGGTTAAAAAAATATAGCATTTAGTGTCATTTTTTAATAATAGTGATGGAAATTATTATAGATAGTTGTGTAAATATTCCTAATAATTAGTGGAAACATTTATAAGTTATCATTGATTTGTAAAACTAAGGTTAAATGAGTACTTAAAATTGACTCCAACAACTCTATTTATCCTTTCCAAACTTTTATAACCTTTGGGTTTAAAGAATAGTGATGCTCTGTAAACTAATAAATGCTAAGAAAATATTCTTATACACAGTGATTTGATGAAAACAACCAAGGAAAATTTAGTGTCATCGCTTCTGAAATAGTGATGGAAGCGATTATAGAAGGTGGTGTAGTCTAATCATATAGGGAAAGATAAATTCTAAACCATAAAATCTTAAGAATAAAACAAGTTAGAAAAGGATTAGTCTACACCACACAACCTAGAAACCATCATAGGAGAGTTAAAACATTGAAGACTTATTTTAGGGTTTGTAGTGAAGGGTTTAAGGTCCACAAACCCTAAAAATGTGTCAAGTCAGTGGTGACTTTATAAAGTATAGGACGATTTGAAAAAAGATTACCCTACACCTCACATCCTAAAAACCATCCTATGAGAGTTGAACATTGAAGACTTATTTTAGGGTTTGTACTGAACGGTTTAGAGTCTAATGACCCTAAACCATGAACCCTAAATCTGTCGAGTCAGTGGCGACATTATAAAGTATAGAACAAATTAAAAAAAAAAGATTACCTTACATATCAGAGTATGATTTAATACAAAGATAATGTTGGACTATTGTTATTGTCTAATTAAAGTTAAGTCACCAAGTACTACATTATCAATATTCTTTACATATAATTCTTATTATCATTTTTAATCAATTTCATTAGTTCATTGGTGTAAAATATAGAAAAACTTTTTTAAAAAATGACACCTTATAAAAAAGATAATAGCATCATCCAAATTAATAAAAGAAAAGACTATCTCATATTTAATATAATAATACTTACTCTTTATCTATTTTAACCAGACTAACAAGCATTTATACTGTAAAAAAAATTATTAGGTTATCAAAATTATACAGCATCATTGAAAATAATAAAGAAAAAGAAAGACTATAGTTGACACAAAAATCAATTTTGTACGTGTGAGAGTAAAAGTGAACAGAAAAACTAAAGTTAACGGTTTGACAGAGTTATGTAAAACGCAAAAACTTTCTTTTATTTCTTGCAGACTAATTATAGAATGTAGTCTACACTATCTGTGTATGTATATCTAATTGCATACATAAGTATGCATATGTATTGTTGTCTTGTGTCTAAACCAAACCGGTCAATTAACCGGTTTAGTGAAACAAATACATGTTATGATAGTCCTAAGTACAAATTATAAGTGTACGTAGTGTTACACCTAGGATACAAGTCTAATACCCCTCTCCTCAAAGAGTGCATCCTTCTCTCGGCATTCAGGAGGCTGGAGGTGCGCTCTTTGCCTCAACCGCTGGCGGGTATGGAAAAAGAGTGTGTACCTGCAAAAAAGAAAGCAAGGACTACCATTTCTCTTGCCTTTGTAAGCCCATAACATCAAAAGAATTGCGATAACATTTACCTGTGAGGGATTTGGTCATCATGTCTTCAAATTGGTGTGTGCTAGAAACATACTGGACGTGTATAAGACCTGGTTGTAGTTTTCACGAACAAAGTGGCAATCGATTTCGATGTGTTTGGTACGTTCATGGGAGATGGGATTCCTTGCTATGTGTATGGCGGCTAGATTATCACATTTTAATGGTATGTGATTTATATCTTTGATTCCAATTTTGGTTAGAAGCCTGCTTAACCAACTCAGCTCTCCGGTTACTTGTCTCATGGCCTTGTACTTTGCTTCAGCAGAGGATAGGGCAATGGTGTTTGTTTCTTCGACTTCCAACTCAAGGGGGAACCACCTAAGAGGATATAGTATGCGGAGATGGATTTTCTGGTGATTAGTCATGAAGCCCAATCCGAATTATAGTACGCCTCTAGTTTGTAGGTGGGCTGTTTGTTGAAGTATAATCTGAAGCCTGAGGTCCCTTTGATATAGGACAGTGTGTGGTAGGCAGCTTATAAATGAGCCGAAGTGGGATTTTGGAGGAATTGGCTCAGAAACTGGACCGCATAACATATATCGGGTCTTGTGTTAGTGAGGAAATTCAGTTTCCCCACGAGGCACCAATATGTTGTTGGATTCTCCAATTTGGAGCATGTGTTCTCATAGAGCTTTAGATTGACTGGTAGGGGTGAAACGGAAGACTGAATGTTTAGGGCATCAAATTCATGGAGAATTTGGTCGACATACCGTTGCTGGGTCATGATCATTCCATCGTTAGTTTCTAGGAACTCTATTCCAAGGAAGAAGTTTAATATACCGAGGTCTTTTATTTTGAATTTTTTTTGTCAAGTTTTGCCTTGAGAGATTTAACCTCTTTGATGTCATTTCCCACTACTAGGATTTCATCCACGTATATCCCCAATAAGGTGATGCTGTTTTTTCCTTTTCTTGATGAATATGGAGTAGTCATTTGGTGAGTGTTGAAACCCTAACTCATTCAGGAAGTTATCAAGTTTTTCGTACCACTGCCGAGAAGCTTGCTTCAATCCATAGAGAGATTTGTGCAGCTTACAGACTTTGTTTTCTCCATTGACCTATATGCCTTCCGGTATGGTCATGTAGACGTCTTCATGGAGGTCCCCATGAAGGAAGGCGTTGTTAACGTCTAACTGATCGAGGATCCACCCATTCTTTATAGCAACTATTATCAAGGCTCTAATGGTGGTCATTTTTACTATGGGGGAGAAAGTCTCCTTGTAGTCAATCCCGGATTTTTGGGTGAAACCTCTCACAACCAATCTGGCCTTGTTTCTTTCTACCTCTCCATTTGCTCTTAGTTTCACCTTGTAGACCCACTTGAAACTGATAGGGTGTTTGCCTTTGGGTAAGTCCACTATCGTCCAAGTTTTGTTCTGCTTTAGGGCCTCGAATTCTGTAGCCATGGCTTGGACCCATTTCGGGTCCTTGTTGGCTGTTTTGTAATTATTGGGCTCCTCGAGGTCATTAAGGTGGGCTAGGAGTTTGTTAGTGTTGTGCTGGAGGGAGCTTGAAAGAATTGTGGTTCTAAGTATGTGATCATTTAGAGTGTTTAGGCTGTTCTGTGGAGGTTTGTTGGTATTATCAAGTCTTTGGGGCAGAATGAAAGAAAAGGGGTCTTCCTAGTTCACGCTAGAAGAAAGGATATAATCATCATATCTATATGGGATTTTATGCTCCCGGGTGGATCGTCTGAGATAGGTGGCTTAGCTTTCATTTGTGGGAGTATCTTGTTGAGTGGTAAGACGTGGTTCTTCTCTTACCTCAGAGTGCTAAGGCGTGCAAGAATCATCTTCCATGAGGGAGTTGGGAGGAGGAGTGAAAATGTCTATTTTTCCTGGTTCTATGTTTAGAGTGTTGGCCCATTCCTTGTTTCTCAAGGGGTAAATGTCTTCGAAGAAGACAGCGTCCCATGTTATCTTGAGTTCCTTCTCCGATAGGATTAGGACTTTGTGGCCTTTTGTGTTTTGGGGTTCCCGACATATAAGCAGATAGATGACCTTGAATCCAGTTTTCCTTTGCATGGGGTCAATGTTGGTCATATAACATAGGCACCCGAAGCTTTTAATCTCATTGTAATCGGGTTTGGAACCATAAAGTTTTTCAAAGGGGGTTGAATTTTGGATAGATTTGCTGGGAACCCTATTGATGAGATGGGCCGCATGATCCATGCACAGGTGCCAATATTTATCATCTAACCCTGATTGGAAAAAGAGGGCCCTGGCTATATCCATGAGGTTACCTTGTTTCCGCTTCACAACCCCATTTTGCTGGGTGTGTGTGCACAACTCGTTTGGTGAACAATGCCCTCTTTGAAAAATATTCGGTTCCTTCTCGTGATTTTCTTAACTAGCAGGCATTGTCGCTTCAGATAACCTTTATCCGCTTGTTCATTTGAGTTTCAACTAAATTAATAAAGTTTTTCACATGTTCGATGGCATCTGATTTGAGTTTGAGGAGAGAAATCCATGTGGCCCTGGTGTGGTCATCAACTAGAGTAAGGAAATATCTATGACCATTTGGGGTTTGTGTCCTCATGGGACCGCAAATGTCTATGAGTAGGAGATCGAAGGGTTCAGCTGTTTTGATGGTTGATGTAGGAAACTTTAGACGTTTTGCCTTGGCTTTGTAACATGTGGTGCATGTAATGGGATGGTTCTCCAAGTGTTTGGGTATGTTAACATTTATTATTTTCTTCATTATTTTCAAAGAGATATGTCTAATCTATCATGTAGGATAAAATTGTTTGATGAATTAACACATGTGGGTTCAACATTAGAGTTCAAACAAACAGTTACAAGCCTGTTATTCAACACAAATTTGCACAAACATTCCACATCAACGACATACAGCCCATTAACTTATCTTCTATTTTGTATGGAGATGTCACTCCTAGAGTCCTGCATAATGCAATTTCCCTTATAGAATGTAACGGAAACTTCCAAATCTCCTATAAGTTTAGACACCGATAGGATGTTGAATTGGAAAGATGGGATAAATAGAATATCACGCAAGCAAATTTTTCCATGATATGCTAAGTTCCCTACAGAAATTACACAGCTGGTATTTCCATCAGGCAATATTATGTTCTTTTTCACATCAAGATCAAAACATTCAGAGAGTAAACTTTTATTTCCACTGACATGTTCAGTTGCACAGGAGTCCAGGATCCACAGATTATGCAATTCATAAGTTATAGGTTTTGTATTAGATTTCAGACATGGTCGAGAATTGAAAGAAGTTATGAAGTTACCTGTAAACTCTCCAAAATTAGGTTGCTTGACTGAGCTAGTCGCGTCCCTCTGCTGAAGATAGGCGACTAATTGTTGGAGTTGGTCTGCGATGAATCCGCGAACTGGGGAATCTTGTGTGCCTTCGTTGCTTCCTGGGATATCAGTGATGACAGAGCCAATCTTGGTCTCCGATTTCTTCTTCGTCTCGTCGGTGGGGAAACCGACCAACCACCAACAGTCGGTGCGACTGTGGCCAATCTTCCCGCAGTTGGAGCATTTGGGAAGATCCTTCTTGGAACTAGCTGTAGGTTTGGGGATGTTTCTCTTGGTTTGGTTCTTGAGGTTAGAAGTTGAGGTGTTTCCTTTCTGCCTTCCGAAGCCAAAATGTGTTCCTCCTCTAGTAGTTAGGGCGATGGACTGGTCGGATTCTTTTCTAGACTCGAGGTTGGCTCTGGTATCCTCTTCTTGAATCATCAGAGAAAATATATCCTCCAGGGTAGGGATTTGAGACATAGCTAGAATCCGAGCCCGCAATTGTGAGTAGGGTTTACTTAATCCCATTAGGAAATGTAGGATTTCCTCTTCTGTTCGAGCCTTTGTTTGATTCTCGGTCGATTGGCAGGATGCACAACAGGAAAACTCATCGATTGGTCACGCCAATTCGTACTGGGCCCAGATTTCTCTCAATCTCATGAAGTAATCCGTGATAGAATCCTCGCCTTGTCTTAGGTTCACGATCTGGGCTTTAATGTGATGAAGAGTCACGAGATTCTTTTTCTCAAATCTTCTGCACAACCACTTCCAAATTAGCTTCGGGTTGCTTGTATACATGACGCTGCGGGCGATGTTTGTTGACAATGAAGAAATCAGCCAGGAGACAACCAAAGATTTTGCCCACCTCCATGCCGCCATGCGAACAGTGTCCTTGGAGTCGGGTTGAGTAATTGAGCCATCAATGAACCCTATCTTGTTCTTGGCAATCAACGTCTCTTGCATTGTCCATTTCCAGCTTAAAAAATCTTCACCGGTGAATTTGGGAGTGAGGGCTTGTCCGATTTGCTCTGTATTGGTGACAAAGAGAGGATCTGTTGGATCGATAGTAGTGTTGGCGTTTCCGGCGGTAATTTTCGGTTTCTTGCCGGATGTTTCGACGTCCATCATTTTCTCTTGTGGTGGAGATGGGTGGTGCTCTGGTACCATGACAGATTTATGTAAAACGCGGAAGCTTTCTTTTATTTCTTGTAGACTAATTACAGAATGTAGTCTACACTATCTGTGTGTGTATATCTAATTGCGGACATAAGTATACACATAAGTATGCATATGTACTGTTGTCCTGTGTCTAAACCAAACCAGTTAATTGACCGGTTTAGTGAAACAAATACATATTATGATAGTCCTAAATACAAACTATAAGCGTACACAGTGTTATAACTAGGATACAAGTCTAATACAATTACTATAGAAGTTTGTAGACACATCCCTAGTTATATAAAAATAGTTTTAGTTTAATGTAATTAGTAACATATTCTTTACTAAATATTAATAAGTATTTCAATAAGGTATTTGAAAAGAAAAAAGCAAAAATATATATATTTTTTTTGGTCAAAAGGACGGAGGCGGAGCCTACATTTTATTCATGATATGGAATTACAAGAGCTTCCTCATGAAGCTGGGTGATAATATGAGCAGGAGCGTCATCCAAAACATAAACACCCAATTCACGTTTCAGACCTGCCTTGGCTAAACTATCAGCCAACTTATTACAACTTCTAGGAGTGTAGCTCACCCTAACATTAAAACAAGCATCTAACAGCCTTTTACATTCAGAAATAATAGGCCTTAAACTATGATAATGGGGGCAGTCTCTAAACAAATCAACAAGGAGACTGGAATCTGAGCATATCTCCACATTTCTGATCTGCCTCCCATGGACAATCTGAGCCGCTTGGAGCATAGCCATGGATTCCGCATGAAGAGGTCCTCTTTCACCAAACGCCATTTCAAATCAATTTAAAAAAAAACAATGTTCCGGCAAACTCCCCACACACTGCTATACCTGAACAAAATTAAGTGCACCATCAATGTTAAATTTAAAAAAATTCAGAGGAGGAAAAGAGACTTCCCTAATCTGATGGTGCTATCCTGAGCCGAACTCATTGCAGAACCATTACAAAGGAGAATCTTTTGATCCAGAGAAACACTCATGACTGCGCTCTGCTGTTTTGATGAAGAGACGGACAACCATCTGGATTGGCATGAACATTCTATTTTCTCTGCCAAATAATTTAGTTATTTCTCCATTTCCAAAGCAGATAGCAAGTAATAGAGAAACAAGCATTCCCTTTATCTCTAATCATAAAGCAATCTGAATTACACATAAATAACAGAAGCCAAGAATGCAGGTCCCCACTAAAAAACCTGGCCTTATACCGGCTACGAAGAAGGTGTTTCCAAATTTTATCGCAATCGGACAGTCCCTCAAAATATGGCATAAAGTTTCCTCCTTGCCACAAAGTGGCAAGAATTGTCATTTGTGAATCCCAACAAAGCGCCTCGCATTAGTCATTAACTTACCATGATTTAACTTCCACATAAATACTCTGATTCTTTCTTGAACCTTTAGTTTCCAGATTTTACCAAACAGAGACGAATCCCCTAAGCAGCTGCTGGAAACCGCAGCCCTATCTAACAGCTTATATCAGATTTAACACTGTAATTACCACTGGGATCAAGCTCCCAGGTTTAAAAGTCTGGATCACCATCCTTAAAAACCGAATAATTCCTAATCAGGTTACATATCCTCGCAGAGAGAAAATGAGAGATTTTATCCCACTTCCAGCCTAAATTCTGATCCCAGTAATCAGCAACAGACTCCTCTAGAGCATCTACAGGAATCTCCTTATCAGCCCACTGAGCCAACAAGGCTGACAAACCCAGTAATCAGACCAGAATTTAACATTCTGACCATTATTAACAACCCACTTGGCACCATTTCAATAAGATCAGACACAAGTTTAATACCTTTCCAGTTTGCAGAACCTCTACTTATACTAGGATTAGATATCTTTTAAGCAGAGACTATTTGGGTTAGAAACCAATTCCAAACCAGTTTACCAAAGCACGCTCTATTCATCTCTCTGCTTTCCTCAGCCCAAGACCACCCGACTTCCAAAAAGTGTCCCATCCAATGTCATGAAGTTTCCTACTATCAGAAGTATGCCCCCATATAAAATCTCTACACAGACGATCAATTTTGTCACAACCTTAGCCGGCAAAATTTGGCATTGCATGCTATGAACCGGAATAGAAGATACAACACTTTTCACAAGGCAAATCCTACCAGCCATAGACAACGACTTACTCTTCCAACCACAAGCCTATCTCTAACTTTTGCTAGACTCAGATTATTGACAATATTATTAGACTTCCCTTGCTTGAGAAACACCCTAGGTATTTTCCAAATCCCTAGATGTAGGCATACCTGCCTCCAAACCCAATTTCTAGCTCTCTCATCACTCACATTTTAGAGACAGTAATAGAGGATTTCTCAAAGCTGATAACTTGACCAGAAGCAACACAAATTCATTTAAACAACCACACATTATTCTCATCTGCCTGGGAGACCCAGACCCAAACAAACTAGGTCATCAACAAAAAACACATGAGAGATATGGATTTTTTTCTTGCCCAGATATAAAGGAACCCACTCTTTTGATTTACCGAGTTCTGAATGAGCTGAGACAGTCTCTCCATGCATAAAACAAAGATATACGGGGAGAGGGATCACCCTGCCAGACACCTCTACCAGCCAGGAAAGAATCAGATAATTTACCATTCACTGAACTTGAAAAGAAACAGACGAGACACATTGCATAATGAGATTCACCATTTTAGAAAGACAAACCAACACAAGTCAAAGTATCCCGTATAAGTCCCAAGCTAAACAGTCATAAGCCTTAGCTAAGTCCACTTTCATAGCTACATAACCTTCCCGACCTTAGACTTTTGCATGCAGTATAAAGCTTCCTGCACTAAATGATATTCTCAAAGATACTACGGCCAAGAATAAAACTAGATTGACTTTCTGAGACCCAATGAGCCATATAAGGTTTTAAAACGATTAACTATGGTTTTAGCTAAAATCTTATATTGAACCTTGCATAAAGAAATTGGTCTAAACTGATGTAACCAACAGGTTGGTCACCTTAGGAATCAAAGTGATAATGTTCTCATTTAGTCTAGGATCCAAAACTTGGGTAGAAATACATTCCTAATGAAGTCTACCACACGCTCCCCCACCAAATTCCAAAACAGCTGGAAAAACCTGCAGGAAAACCATCTTTCCCAGGAGCTGCAAAACCTTTCATTCCTTTAAGGGCAATAAACACCTCCTCGGCTTCTATAGGTCTGTCCAAATCAGCCAATGACTCACTTTCAATAGGTCTGAACTCATTACACTCCAGTCTCTCCAAGGCTGACTAGGCTTCTTAAATTGGTTACCAAAGAACTCAACAATAAGCTTACCAAGACTCTCCTCATCCGAGACCCACCCTCCATCCGGACCCAAAAGCTTATGTATTCTATTCTTTGACTCCTAAGAGAGGCCTTAAGGTGAAAGTAAGAAGTATTCCTATCCCCAAGGCTAATCCACTTATCTCTAGCTTTCTGCATCCAAAGAGCTTCTTCTCTTTGAAGCCAAACATCTAGCTCATTAGATAGTTTTTTCTCCAAACCTCGCAAATGACTACCCCGCCCATTATCCATAGCTATTTGAATTCCTTTTAGTCTTGCTAAAATCCTCTTTTTATTAAGAATAATATGCCCCAACTCGGTTCTGTTCCAGGTCCTAAGGCGGGCCCCTAATTCATCATTGAGTGACCAAGAGGGCCTCTCTATTCCAATTATCAGAGACAGTTTTACCCAAATCAGGATGAGAAAGCCAAGCTAATAAAAATTTAAAGGGCTGAGGCCCAACAGCAAGAGACTTGGCAGGCCTAAGGGATAAAGCAATTGGGCTATGGTCAGAAGCATATCTGGGCAAAACCTCGACCTTAGCCCAGGAACATATTGGACCATTTAACCGAACCCACCACCCTATCAAGACAAGCAGACTGCCTACCGTTAGACCAAGTAAAATGGTTCCCGAAAGATTTGATATTGATGAGCTGCCTACCATGGAACCAGTCTAAGAAGCCTTTGTCAATACCAAAATTATTGCCCACAAAATTACTGCGATCACTAGGGAAAGTGTAGCATTAAAATCACCTCCTAAACCCAAACAGAATCCAAATCCCTATTTGTACTATTAAGCAAATTCCAGATATTCTTCCTAATAGAAGATGAGGACAGGCATAGATAGCAGTCAGAAAAAACTTACAGCCCAGCCCCATTAACAACTTCACAGTGAACAAACTGATCATTGGCAGACAGCACATTCACACCAAAATTGTCTTTCCATAAAATCCAAATGCCACCACTAAGACCCATAGCATCAACCCTAAAACTTTTATCAAAACCAACTTTAGCACGAACAAAATCAGCAAGGACCACTAATTCGTGGTTCTAGAATAACAACACATATCTGGGTTTTCAAAACGAACAATCTCTCTCATGGCACGGTGAAAACCAGGCTTTAAAGCCCCCTCACGTTCCAGAAAATTATTTTGTTAATCATAAATAAACAAGTAGGAAATATATTAACCAGAAAAGGAGTTTCAAATACCTCCCTTACCCTTCTCGATTCCACCATCGAGACCTGAGATCGACTTCCTTCGACTGGTGCCCCCTCTGGTTTAGATGCTCCATTCATCCTCTGGGAAGAACTCGGATCTCGGCTTTACCGGAATTAATCAGATCAACAAAAGATCTTACTTGACTTCCTCTCCCAATTCCTACTCCTGGCAACCGTTTCTCCTGAGCCTTGAAATCAGAAGCATCGCACAAACTAGACTCTTGAGCCACCGCCATCATCGTGCTATCTCCATCTTGAAGTGGCACAAAACTTCTGTTTTCTTGTGGCAAGACCTCCTGTTTGTTCATCTGATTAGGATTTGGTACAGGATCTTCCTTACTCACCGACACCCTAACCTCAGAAGTGTTCTTCAAATTTGCTCCCAAAGTCGCTTTCCCCATTCGTGGAGGTCTCTAAATGATTCTCCAGAATCGAAACCAGCCTGTGGGTTAGAGCTGCTCTTATTTGGATCCGGATGAGGAACATTAGCGATTCGACTCTTCCTAACCATCTTCTTTTTCTTTGGGACCATCCAATCCCCAAAATCTTCTAAGACATGCGGCTTCTGAACCTCCTTTTCCTCCTGAACAAGACGAACTCCTTCCTCTTGGTGAACCTCCCCCTCAACAGAACTAAACGGGCAAGTCGATTCCTTGTGGCCATAACATCCACATTTGAAACAGATAAGATGAAGACCCTCATACTCTACCTTCATAATCCGACGCCTGGACCAATATTTTGAAAGCAGCGGTTTTGTAATATCCACTTCGATCGCTACACGTGCTAAATGCGACTTACCAAAACTTGAAGGAGTAAGGTCTACCTCTTAACCTTGCCTACCTTGGAGCCCACAATAGTCAAGAATTCCTCATTGTAGTATTCGCTAGGCAACTCCGGGAATCTGACCAAGACTTCTAAAGACGAGAGAGAGCTTCTGACTTAGGGTTGAAATTTGGCCTCCATCTTCTTATAGTAAGATAATGGTCCATGATAGGCCATGAACCCTCCGACAGAACATACTTGAAATCCTCCTGATTTGAGAAATCAATTCTGAAAATCCATTCGAAAGTTCATCCATGAAGAACTCCCGTGTAGGTTCCATCTACGCTTTAGCCTATCATATAAAATATGCATCGCACTGATTTACCCGTAGCTTAACAATGATTGCTTTCTGCCAAGGCCTTCAAAAGCGAAGCTTCTGTTCCTTTGAAAGAGAGATCGAGGGGCAACGGGGGTCCTCATCTTCTAGCAACTCATCTTCATCATCTGAAATCTCGTCAAGACTCTCGCACCCTTGCATCTCCTCATCATCCACCGCACCAGCAGCGACACTCTTGAAAGATTTTTCCCCCAACATCGGTCTCACTATTACCTGGGATTCCAAAGCCACATTTTTGTTACCCGCAACATTCGAAGCTTCAGCAGAAAAATCGCCTGAATTCTTTGTTTCTTGGAGACTTGCTCCAGATCCTCCATGACGCCAACAATACACACACGGGAATCACAAAATACTCACCGCAGAAGGAAACCTAAGAAAGAGGGGAGCGAAATCGGAAAACGGAGACAAGACTCCGGCGGTCACAAGGGGTGACCACCAGAAAACCTAACTAGAGACGGCCAAGGAGACGCGGCGGAACAGAGAGAGAGAACATCTCTATCGTTTCCCGCAAAAATATATATTTTAAAAAACAAAATAGTGTATAGGGCACATTCTCCAGCCGTGTGAGTGGGATTTGTGAACACAGAATAGTATTCCGTCCTGCATGCTTTTATTGGGACTGCTATCATGTATTGTGAGATCAAGGATCCATATTTTGTCAGTAAAGAACATAAATAATTCATCCGTCACCAAACTCCCTTAGCTCATCTCTACGTTGTGAAGTATACTCTGGGTTTTGAGTTTGTATGTATTTTTTACTTATCAATATTTATTGACTTTAATCATTCATATACTCACTCCCTCCGTCCTGAATTGACCGTCCTGTTTGTTTTATGGCACGTTTTTCCACTTCAATATTAAGCATATAAAATAAAATAATTTTAAAACTAATTTTGTAACATATAGTTATCATGTAAGGAATCATATGTAAAACTTAATTTTTCAAAATTAATTTATCTTATATGTTAAAAATTGAAGTCAAACGACATGTCCAAATAGTAAACAGGACGGTCATTCAGGACGGAGGGAGTATATCATTACCATTTCTAAAAAAATGTTGACATGGTTGACCCTGTCAATAAATCTATGACTTCCGATATTAGATAGTACGCTACGGCTGTTGAGTTCTGATTGGTTGAATCTTAAGTACATCGATGAAAGGATGAGTGGTTAACGTGTTCACTCGGTCAAAGATGGGTACTACCTAGGTACGTCGTCGTTTTCGTATTATCCAAAACCATGGGAATGTGACATCTCAACAGAATAAACATCGGGATAAAAGTGAAAAAGGTAGATTACGTTTATCATTATCGAATTTACTTTGGTGCCATGTAGTAGTTTTCAATAATTGCATTCTTTATCTGGTTTAAAAAAATGCATTCCTTCTCTTAAAAAAATTTGCATTCCCTTAAACTTCTTTTTACCGATAATAAATGTCATCGTCCAAGAAAATCCAAACACCTGCCCCGGCCAAGGGGCGGTGATTAGGTGACGGAAACTAATTTTCTTGTTCCAGACGGAGGTCTTTTTTTTTTTTTTAATATACTACAGAGGAACGGAGGATATCTGCAGAAGGAGGTAGCAAGATGTCGTGGAATACAATTACATCCATGTCTATTTTTTTCATAATAAATTATTATTTATCCAATATACATAAATATGATTATTGTATAATTGTTTTTTTAAATTTATAATATTATTATTATATATATAATTCAAGTATATATCAATTTAAAATATATGTCTTAAATAACTAAATAATTGAAAATTTTTGTTTTAAAAATAATTACTAATTTAAATCACTAAACTAATATTTATATTTTTTTATAAATTATAAAGTCAGCATATAATACATTTTAAATATATAAAAAAATAAGTATACGTTATATTCATATACACTATAATTCAATGAGAACGGTCAAGGAAATATATATATAACAGTTAGTATCATCATTTTTAATAAGATAGTGTTGGAAACAATTATACAAAGTCATATACATGTTTCTAATAACCGGTGGAAGCATTAACAAATTATCATCAATGTGTACAAATCAAGTTTAAAGAATACGTAAAATTGACTTCACACCACTCAGTTTATCGTTTCCAAATGTTGTCTTCTTTAGGTTTATCAATCAGCCAAGCTCTATAATTGATGAATGTTAAAAATATTGTTATAAATATAATTCGATGAGAACAACCAAGAGAAAAGATATATAACAATTGGTGTCATCTTTCTATAAGAGTGATGGAACAATTATAGAAAGTTGTGTACATGTTTATAAAATCAGTGGAAACGTTTATAGATTATCGTGGACACGTAAACTATGGTTAATGAATGCATAAAATCGACTTCAACAACTCGGTTTATCGTTTCCAAATGTTTATAGTCATCACGTTTATCAATCAGTCAAGCTCTATAAACTAATAAATGATAAAAAAAATATCCTTATAAATATTAATTCTATGAGAACAACCAAGGGAAAAGATATATAACAATTGGTGTCATCTTTCTATAAGAGTGATGAAAACTTATAGAAGGCTGTGTACATGTTTATAATCATCAGTGGAACACTTATAGATTATCGTGGACACGTAAAACTATGGTTAAATGAATGCATAAAATTGACTCCAACAACTAACTCGTTTATCGTTTCCAAATGTTTATAGTCATCACGCTTATCAATCAGTCAAGCTCTATAAACTAATGAATGTTAAAAAATATTGTTATAAACAATAATTCGATGAGAACAACCAAGGGAAAATATATATAACAATTGGTGTCATCTTTCTATAAGAGTGATGGAAACAATTATAGAAGGTTGTGTACATGTTTATAATTATCAGTGGAAACATTTATAGATTATCGTGGACACATAAAACAATGGTTAAATGAATGCATAAAATTGACTTCAACAACTTGTTTATCATTTCCAAATGTTTATAGTCATCACGTTTATCAATCAGTCAAGCTCTATAAACTAATGAATGTTAAAAAATATTGTTATAAATAATAATTCGATGAGAACACCAAGGGAAAAGATATATAACAATTGGTGTCATCTTTCTATAAGAGTGATGGAAACAATTATAGAAGGTTGTGTACATGTTTATAATCATCGGTGGAAACGTTTATAGATTATCGTGGACACGTAAAACTATGGTTAAATAAATGCATAAAATGACTCCAACAACTCGGTTTATCGTTTCCAATGTTTATAGTCATCAAGTTTATCAATCACTCAAGCTCTATAAACTAATGAATGATAAAAAATATTCTTATAAATAATAATTCGATGCGAACAACCAAGGGAAAAGATAAATGATAAGAAAATATTTGTTTTTACTTTACTTATTTTATAATTCATGGTTGTTTACAATTTAACTGTTATGTAGATTATGTGTATTTTTTTGCATATATTATAGTTTATTGTAGAACTTATATTTGTTTTAAGACTTATATATAATTAATTTATGAGATTTAAATTTCATATTATTATAAGAGTACATATTTCCTAATTCCTAGTTGGGCCACCATATTAATAAGTCACTAATAATGTCTTGCTTATATTTTTGTTATTGTATTAAATCAATTTCATTAGTTCATATGTAAAAAGACTTTTAAAAACTAAAAGTATAAAAACAGGAAAAAATTTATTATAACATTCAACTTCATTAAATAAAATAAATTTGTAATTTTCTAAAACTATATGAATATAAAATGTTACTAATCTCCCTTTTTAGATATTATTATATAGTAGTAAATATTTAATAAAAATTGAGCAAGTGAAAAAATGTATGGCAAAATTCAAATTAAAAAGTGACACACATATCTATTATATATAAAATGACATAATTCATCTACCTACATTCAAACCAAAAATAAAAAAAATATTAAACGGTTGTACTGAACGAAGGAGTACACGAGATGGAGCAGTGTTAAAAATTCTCTTATCACAAAATGAATGGCTGAGATTAACAACTATCAAAAGCCAGAATGTATTCCGTGAGGGACGGAAATATCGTGTCCGTCATATTCACCACGGCGCCGGCCAAGCCTACGCCGGTGATAATGAAGTAAGGTCAATTATTGATTTGGTTAAAGAGTATGGATGTGAAATTTATGATAAAAATCTTGCAATTATAAATTTTAAGGTAAGGTAGGTAGAGTCCAGTAAAGGATATCTTAACATATTGATAGACAATAAAAAGCACATATTAAGAAGGAGAGTAAAAGGAAGAAAATAAAAAAGAAATTATGTAAATTCTTGGCTATATGTATGTAGCTATCTCTGGCTACATTTACTGTACAACCAACAATGAAAATATGTACAATGAATAAGGAAAACCTGTACAATAAACAATTAGACTGACAGTAATATTGTTATGTATAATATTTGTTATATAAGTAATGTACATGTTTCATAGGTGTAATGTACATGTTTCACTTTAGTACATGAACATGTAGTGTAGCTATCTTTGGTTACATGTGGGTGTAGCCAAGACATGATAAAAGACTTAAGGAAATATTTTTAGGCTTTATAAAACATCAAAAAATAATTAAGAAAACTCAAAAGAGTAATACTAGGACTGAAGTATGTAAGATGGGTAATGAACTCATCCGCTTCAACTAGTGTAGAGTTGGTGGAGGGTGAAATAGGGGAACAAGATGTCCCGAGTTTACCAAATTCAATCATTCTTAACTACGGGTTCTTACTTATAAATAATAATAATAATAATAATAATAATAATAATAATAATAATAATAATAATAATAATAATAAAATGAACCCATATATCCTCGGGTTTACAAAAATGATAAGATGAGTTCTTTTTTTCCAGTTGCCAATGTTGTGAGGTTTTGGCCAATAGGTGTATATATATTTCGAATCAATTTAACTAAATGGGACCTTACATTCAAGTATAATGAAACTAACTATTCTCTCCTATTCAAAACCTAAGTCATTTTTAGAGATGAATCTAGATCCATTTATAGGAGCTAGTAATTCCACATTCAAATAAAAACATGTACTTTATACCTATTGTATCATTGTTTCTTGTTTTCATTCTTATACATCTACCGCCCAGATTAATCATAATACAACAAATATAACATTGCTTCTATTTGAATGTCATTGTGTTTTGAATTTTTCAAATATAAGCTAATACATGTTCCACTGGTTGTACGTACATCGAATTTGCAACAACGACCCCTAACTCTCTAACCAAAGTAAGTTTCAATGCAATCAATAAATTTGGAAATCACTGTAATTTTCAACCATTCTCCACAAACCATCCTAAAATCTTAGCTAAAAATTTACCTTCAAAATAGATGCTCTCTTAAGTGCTTGCCAAAATAACACTTCTACCCTATATATTTTCCTATCCTATCAAGTTGACCCTTACTAGCCAATCTACTCTTCATTCCTTCCACCAAACGAAAGAGAACCTTGAAATATTAAACTGGTGTCATATCACTCGATCCAAACACGTGTCAGGACCACCTCGCTCCTCATAAGACTTATCTACAATAATTCTTCCTTCTGCGGGAGCATTTCTCTCCTTCGGTGAGATTTTTCGCCCCTTTCCTTAGTATTTTCTTCCCCGTCTTTCCTCTCTTGCCTTACCATGATTGTCTTTCTGATGAACCACCTCTGCTTGTCTTGTTGTCTCCGTATCCTTGGCCAGTCTGTGATATAATAAACACCCCAAAGAATATAGGTGGTGAAGTCTCTTACCCTAGTTTGGCTATTGTCCATCTTCTGCTTCTAATAGACCATAAGAATAAAATAACGATAGTTATTAGTGCCTTCAAGCGGTGCCACTTCACTGCTGGGGCCTGTTGGCCTATCGATAATTTTGGAGGAACCAATATCCCTCTCTCTGAACGTTGTAGGTGGGCTCTCATTTAAGTCAAACTTAGCATGTGCCGCAACTCAACAGCAGCAGACTCATGGCAGTCAACATGTTCAGCCACAACTTCACTTTTTGCCTAGCCCTGTTCCAGACCTGCTCGCCATGTTTGCTTGTCACTCAGATTCAGCTTACAGTGGTATGCTTCTCTGGGGAATAGCGTATTGCTCTCGTGGAAGATGATGACGGTGAGCGACACCTTGCTTTGCGATTGGCTTCTGCTCTCATGCTGGCCTCACCATGGAATGTCTGCTTCTATTTTCTTGTGGTTAATGTAGCGAATCTCCATCTTGTTGGTTGTATTGGGTGCATCTTGGTCAACCTTGGTGGCTCCTTCCTGTTAGGTTGTGCTAAGTGGAAGATTATGACTGTGAAGTGCATCGACCAACAAGAGCGCTCACGGCTGGTGAACCGGTCCATCACTGTCAGAAGCCTTGGACAAAAATTCATGCAAGTGTGACTACAATCAAAAGCCTTGACGCTCAAAGTCTAAAATTCCAGGAAGAAGGTGTTAGTTCCTAAAATTAAGGAACTAACTTTCCATAATGTTCAAATCTGAAGAGCTATATAAGAGACTTGTAATTTCATTTCCTCTTTAAGCTTTCTAGAGACAATTATTCAGAGCATTTGTTTAAAGAAAGCTTCACTTGTATTTGTAGAGAAAGTACTAGTTTTAGTTTACGCTTATCGATAGAGTCATTCTAGGTAGGTCTTAGTCTCATCACACTTATCACTTTACTGATTAGATATTGTGTTGGATAAGTGAGTGAGGTTCCACTGAGTAGATCATTTTTACTTAGTGGACAGTGTAAGTTGTTTTGTTTTACAAAGAAATAAAATAACTTATATTGTGTATTTATTTGAGTTAGTGTGACTGCTTTTGCACCCTTAGTTCAATTGAGTCAAACCACTTCACAGACTCACACCTTGAAGTGTTTTGAGTCAGCTAACTGATCATATACGTGGTATCAAAGCCTCATTTAGCTGACATCCTAATCAAGATGAAATGGCAGATCTTTTCTCCGACCAGAACAATAAAATGCACTTACAAAAGAATAAAATAATGAAAGAAATATGAAATAAACCCTACAACTCTATACGGGTAGCAAACAAACCCGGTCGGAGTAAAGCGTGAGCAAATTACGACCGAGAGTATCGAACCCAAGGGACTTATAGAAAAATAGTCCTAATCACGGTAATTACCTATTCTATAATAAAAGGGGGGGAAATGTAAGTGACAAATAATTAACTAAATCCTAACTAAATGCGAGGTTTGGGATTACATCAACCTAAGTACCAATATTATCACGCAATGCAACTTCAAGACTCGAACTTAACCAGCCAACACGAATGCACCGGATATCCTGCTGGATACTAGATGCACGGCACATTCAAAGTCTTTGAATGTGCCGGACAGGAAACATCCGGCAGTGCACCCGACACGTTCATATTGTGAAAACCATTCTCTTGCTTCAGAGTAAGAATACAAGAAACTCATCACCCTTTATCGAATCGAGCAATCATGCCACGAAATGAACGAGATAATGGGGGAAAATGGATTAATTCGAAATCTTAAGTCTTGCTCCCGCTGAGGCGCAGAAGACAACGTTAAAGACCACTAAGATTTGTCTAACCTATCCTACTCTTGGACTTTTCTTCCTTGAATAGAATTTGCATAAAGAGAATGAGTGATCAACTAATTCACTTGCAATAAGAACCAACATCTTAATGAACGCTTGAAATTGTATTGAGATAATCATAGTGTTACAAGGAAGAATTCACCCCTAACCAGAACCTAACAAGGATTTCTTACTTCACCATCCACTCAAATAAGGAAGAAATACATAAGGGAGAAGGAGATTGGTCATAGCCTCAACCCGAAAAGGGAATCTTCTCTTCTTCTCGTGGATGGATCCGTAGAACTTCCTTGGACACCAACAATGGAATGAGGGCGGAAATGGCGTGTGAATGGAGTGTATAGGTATGTTGGAATGTGTGAATTGATGCAGACTCTCGGCCTATTTATAAGCCTCAATCTTGACTTTTGCCGGGTGTCGTGCCGGATCAGGAGTAGCCGGCACATGTGAAAAACGTGTCAACTGCTCAACGGCCAAAACCGCCAAATCTGTGTGAAACGATGCATATGCCGGACAGGAGATGTCCGACATCATACCCGACACCTGCCAAATTACTAACGGTCAATAACTGTCATCGTTTGGTCAACCGTGGCGACTCTTCACTTATGCCGGATGGAATGTACCCGACATCGTGTCCGGCAAAGCCTCTTTTCTGCTCTATGCTTGTGCCGTGCAGGAATCATCCGGCATCGAGTCCGGCATCAATGGTCTTTTGGCTAGAAACTTGTTCCTTGCACAGAAAACATATAAAAACATAAGACTGAACAAATAATACACTTTAATACATAATATAACATAAATATTAACTATTTGACTTTATTTACACTAATATACTCCTACATCTAGTGCATAAAATATGATAAGTCTGCGGTTTATCAACATCCTCCGAGAAGTATGTACTGAAAGCGTCACCTCCACCAATCTGACGAAGGACTCAATGATCCCGGACAACGAGATAACTAGATCCCATCTCAAACTTATCTTCATAGAATTACTCCCGAGCAATTTCTACTATTTTTTCCAAAATCATTACAGAAACTACTTCTTTGAAAGCTAAATATTTTAAGCAAATTTTAGATATAAGAACAAACTAGAGAAGTCAAAGTTCATCATTAATGCTCTTATTGATGAGGATAAAGAAGCCAAAACCTATGCTTGCTCATTATGACTTAATCTTTGAGAATCCTGACTCCATGTAGATTTCCTTCATAAGGAACTAAATGAAGCTAGAATTATTGTTGACTCCAATCATAAGGGATAGGAGGCGTTAAGGATTCAGACTGACTTACTCAGAGGAGATCAACTATATTTATAGAGAATTGTTGTTCCATACAAAATGAGTTGAACAACATTGAATCTCATAACAAAAAACTGAGATCCACTGTTGAGAAACTAAACAAACGTATAAAAGAGAAGGAACATGCTTTATCATTTAAACCAGTAAGTTTCATCAAGCAATTCTCTCCTTGGAGTTACCTAAGTGGGCTAACTCCAAAATCAACGAAGTTAGTGAAGTTCACAACAATCTCTGAAAGGAAATTGAAAAACTTTCTCAAGAGATTATCAATTTGCGTCACAGAACTGGATCCACTAAGTCCAACCCTAAGTGGCATAAAGGGAAGTTTGATCTTCCAAAGACTCTCCAAGCCCAATAACAAAGGAAGACAACAACGTGAGAGAGGGAATTTTATTTTTAGTGGAAAAGCAATAAAAATATGTCAACCTCCCTAGAACAAAGATTTGTGGATGTTTTGGAAATCGAGACACTACTTGCGAAAATTGGTAATAGATTTGTCTTTTAACATCAAATGAGTCACACTAATTCTTGAAGCACGTGAGAAGTTGAAATGATCCGGTTTGAAAAGGGAACACAAGTATATCTAGGTTCCAAAGCTAACAAATGATTTTTTTTCTTGTAGGTGAAGGCAAATGAAGACTGTTGGTATCTAGATAGCGGATGCTCTCATCATATGACTGGAGATCTCAATCAATTCAATTCGCTTTCAGCCTACAAAGGAGGCAAGAACACCTTTGGAAACAACAACCCAAGGATAAATCGTGGGAGTTAGATTTGTTGGTAATCCCTCCAAGTTTAAGATAAATGGAGTCCATTTGGTAGTTGGACTTTAACATAGTCTTTTGAGCATTTCTCAAATTTGTGATAGATTTAATCTTGTACTTTTCTCATCTGCCGATTGTAAAGTCTTTGATGAACATACAGGGTCTCTAAAAGCCACATGACATAGGGAAGGAAATCCGTACAAGATGTGTCTAAATGCCATTAACCCTGACAACCAAGTCTGTCTATGTGCTCGCTTTCAAGCAGCACCAAACAGTCTCATCTCAAGGAGGTCAAGCGAATCTTCGATACATAAAAAGAACTAGTCAACTTTATCTTTATACCCTCGTTCCCCTATATTTACTTTATCTAGTTTTAGTGATTCTGACTAGGTGGGTTCCCTCCATGATCGAAAGAGTACATCTGGCAATGCACAATTCCTTAGTCTATGCTTAGTCTCTTGGTCCTCTAAAAAGTAAAATTATGTTGCTCTCTCTCTCTCTCTCTCTCTCTCTCTCTCTCTCTCTCTATCTCTCTGCCCTCTATTCACTGCCGCAACATGTTGTGCCCAAATTCTTGGATGAAACAGCTATTAGAGGACTATCACACTAACCAAGATCAAATTGCTATTTCCAGTGATAACAAGAGCACTGCAAAGATTTCTGAAAACCTAGTCCAACGCTCAAGAACTAAACACATCGAAATACATTTATATTTCTTGAAAGATTATGTAAAAAAAAAACTAATCCAGCTTGATTTTGTTCCTACAGAAGATCATCTCGCATATATCTTTACCAAGCCTCTCCCTACCGCCAGATTTGAAGCACTTCGTTCAACAATCGGAATGACTCAATCAACATAAGGCGGTAGTCTCTCCTCTCCCTTGGTTGTAATAATTCGTAGGTGTTGCTTGCATTCTGTTTGAGTCAATCCATATTCTCGTACCGATTGACTGTGTCTGTTGTTTATGTCCCTTGACGGTTTTCACTAAAAGAAAACACAGGACAAAGGCAAGGTACTACTCCGCTAACTTGTTTCTCTTGAACCAAACCGGAACTCATCCACTCAGCTATTAAGCCTTTAAGGGTGCTTCATCACCTAACTTCCTAAGGGTGCGAAACCTGGGAAAGTTGGCCCAAAGCTGCTACATGGGTGAAGAGAAAAGTTTAGGGGATGGAGATGGTCCCTGTGTGCTTCACTTATGAAATAATTATGAATTAACAATATAGAGTTATAAAATCTTCAAAAATACAATGCACTGCAACAAGGATCATTCCAGGTTATGAGTATGTGGCATTGAAAGATATTACGGAACAGGACAATAATTCTTGCCCCTTGTCGTCCATGAGTATGTTAACGTGTGTATGCGTTATGGATACAATTTACTTGTTTTTTAACATATGGATTGACTTAGACTCTTTTGTTACTTCCCCTACTGATAATTGTAAAAAGGGGACGTAATGAATTCATTATTTCTACAAACGGGCCACTCTGATTATGTTACAGATTGACTCTCTCTCTTTGAAATACCCCGAACTTAAATATGGTGATTAGATTATTTTAATATGGTATTTAAGGGCCTAATAGTGCCTAAGTAATTTTGGTAAAGAAAATAAATCCAAAAGAAATGAGAAAAACGCTTAGAAAGCGGAAACGCTAAATGAGCGTTAAATAACCATAGGAGGTACGAGACCATCGGTTATAGTATCGTAAGTATTCCTAAGGCTTATTCATGCCTAATTAGTGTACGGGAATGATTCCCGAAGAACCGGATCCAAATAAGGTATTAAAACGCAAATGAGCTTTAGCGCACTTTTTTCGAGGAAACCCGAAAACGTGATTTTAAGTGGTCAAACGAACCCGTAAAAATTATAAATCATTAAATAACTATTATTAAGCATTAACGGAAGCTTAATAACCAATAAAAATAAAGAAACGAAAAATTCCGGAAACGGGCCCGGTTAGTGAATAGTATCCAAACCGGGTAAAATAACAAGCGTTTTTCTGTAAGACGAAAAACGCTCCAAATTACTAATATAGTGGGGCCGGTTTTTATTAAGGGAGTCAACCCACTCACACACACTCTAAGCTAGTAATAAAGAAAGAAAGAAAGAGAGGAAGATAGAGGAAAGTAAAAAGCAAAAGCATAAAACATTTCCCTCCCTCTCTCTCTCCTCTCACTTTTCTTCTTCTTCTTCCTCACCTCTCTCCACCAATTTTCTTCCCTCTCTCTCTCTGTGCTGGGCGAAAATGGAGCCCCTCCATGGCTGCCTCTACTTCCTCTCCTTGTACAAGCTCCATTCATGCTCCAAACTCAAAAATAATTACATATTTGTAATCCCCTCATCCTCCTCTATCATTCCCTCTTTTCAAAATTCGAAAAGGATGAGTTTCATCTCCATGGGTTTTCCCCATTTGAAGAGAATAGCACACCATTGTGAAGCTTGGAGTCTCCTCTTTCAAACAAGGTAAAAATCTCCATGAAAGACCTCACTTTTCTCCACTCCTTGGTGGCCGATTTTTGTCTCTCTCTCTACCTTGTTTTTCCTCTTGTTTTGGAGCTTTGCTTCAACCCTCCAATGGTGGTGAGAACACCTTCTTGAACCAAGGGCTAAAACCCCTCCTAAAGCACTCCAAAGGTAAACCCTAGAATTTGTATTTTAAACACTTCAATGAACTAGCATCAATCTAGGGTTAGTGTGTTAATTATACTTGTCTTTGTGTGCTTGGGTGATGGGAATGGAGTTTGGCAACTCCATTCCCCACAAAACCGATTTGGACAAGAAAGAGAGGAGGAGGAGAAATGGAAAAGAAATGAAGGAATCAAAAGCTCAAGGTAAGAGCTCCTTCTTAATGCTTAATTAATGCATTAGTGTAATGGGAATGGTAAACACATAAAAGAACCTAAACTATTGTACTAGTATTGTAGTTGTGGAGATTTGAGTATTTGTGAGCAAAAATGTGGATTTGTAGGCCTTAGAGCCAAATGAATGGTGTATGTGTAATAGTATGCTATTGCAGGAAGTAATGGTGTATTAGTATTGTGATTGAAGAAGTATTGGTGTATTAAGATTTTGTATGAACCTTGTGTGCTGGTAGGACCCTTGTTGGGTGTGGCTAGCTTTAGGTTGAATTTGATGAGAGAATGTGTATTTGAGGAAGTAAGGAAAGTAGGTGAACTATGGCGAATTTTAGTAGGAATTGTGTATTAAGATTGACTTGGTGAATGGGAGAACCAAGGTATGTATTGGGGTTAGTAGAGATGTTTAATGACCATGGAATGGTAGTTGTGGTATGAGAGTAATAGGATGTAAATCTGTAGCAAGAGAGGTACCAAAATGCATTTGGAACTAGGAAGAAATTGGTGTGCAGGATTTTGTAAATGAGTGTTGGAACTTGGGTGTAGGAAGTGCAATGGCTTGGAAATGAATGGGCATGGTAAGGAGAGGTAATTAGAATGCTAGGAATGGCATTGGTTGAGGAAGTATTGGATGGGAAGGATCGAATTGTAAAATCTATAGCATATAGTGTAACAAAACTGTTACATGTGTTGTAGAAGAAGTAAGAAAATTGTGTAAGTTGTTGATGAACTTAGCAATGGATTTGGTGGATGAATTAAGGTGATTTAGAGGGCTTATTAGTGCTAAATCATGTGGGGTTACATATAGGAAGATTGGGGAAGAAATGGGTAAAGAAAGAAGTGGAAAACAAACCTGTAGGCATGTTCTGGACCGGTCCGACCCAGAGGTTGGGTCGGACGGTGGGTCGGACAGGCACAGACCACGGAACCAAAACCTACTGGAATGGTCCGACCCAGAGGTGTATGGGTCGGACGGAACAGTTCTGGGTCGGACGGGACAATTTCAAGACGGAAAAACTTACTGGAATGGTCCGACCCATAGGTTGGGTCGGACGGTGGGTCGGACGGCCCTAACTTATAAAAAAAAGAAACAGTTGTAACATAGTATCATATGTATTTATGTATGTAGGTAAGTACATAAATAAAGGACCTTAGTAATATACCATTAAAGTGAAACAATGGTAAGGAGTAAGTATGGGAGTAGGAACAAGTATGAAAGAATTAAGTAGGTTGAGAGTATGAGAACATTAAGTATACCGGGATAGGGATAACGGGGTAAGTACGGGAATAGTAATTATTTGTGTATCGTAGAGAGTATAGTATTAATAATTTGTTGGAACATTATCAGTGGAACAAGTGTGAACCAAGGAACGAGGGAACACATGGTAGAGCTAACTCCGGTGAAAGGTATGATTTTCTCATGCCCTGTATGCTAACCGAGTTACGTTGATTTGTGTGCTGTATGCCGGCTAATCAAGACTAAAGCATGCAAATGGTTTATTGCCTTCATTGTATGTCTTGATGTATGTTGTGTGAGCTAACCCTTCTTGATTGATTGTGTGGTTCATTTAGTGCGTAGTACGACTCTCAGATGATGTTGTTGTGTAGTGACTCGTATCAGAATGAGGTTGTGAATTAATGGAACCGACAACGCACTAAACTAACGAATCAATAAACGATAACGCAAACCAATGAACTCACTAGAATGTGGGAGAGTGTACGGGAGTAAAACCTTCCGATAACGGTAGGGGAACCGAAATGAATAATCCACAAATAACAAGTAGTGGAAGTATATAAGTAACCTATATTAGAGGAATTAATCTTGGTGCAAAACATGAACCATGGGAGTAGTAAAGAATGATGAGGGATCTCCAAACCCTTTGCAACTAGTCGACCCATAATGAGAGGATCCGACTGATGTAAGTATGTCCCGAACATGAGAGTATTCGATACGTTGGGGAAACCCTTAAATCTGAGGATACTAGTCGGTGGTAATTCCCTAAGCTAGTGGAGGTTATCGAGAGAGACACTCCTAGGCTAATCCATGAGATTGTAAAGTACTCTGAGAGAAGAGTGTTGGGAATTTGAGTAGTCCGGTAAAAGCGGGCATTTGAGTATTTGAGGAGCTAAGCGTATAGCCCTCGTATTGTAGGTCCGGTGGCAAGTCTTGTGTATGACTCCGCCCAGAGGCCAAAGTAATGAGTATTGAGTATTGCGTATGTGTGCTGAGTAAGAAGTGAGTATGAGTATGTAATGAGTACCGAGTATTGAGTAAGTATGAGTAAGTATTGAATATTGAGTATGTATGAGTAAGTATGGAGTATGGAGTAGCAAGTATACACAAGTATAGTACGAGTACAGAGTAAGGATCGTGTACGAGTAAGGTACTGAACATGGAGTGATGAGTAAGCAAGAGTAAGGAGTGAGTATGAGTAGAGTAGCGAGTATCGAACCTAGTACGAATAGAGTAATGAGTAACGCAACGAAAGAGTATCGAATAAATAACTAGTACGAACGCTTGACTATAGAATTGTCTTCCTTGGTAAGTATTGAACCTTGTATGCGTATGTAAGTATTGATGAATGTATTGAGTAGTAATTGTATGTAGGTATGCATGTAAAATGAACTCCACGTATATCCGACCTAAAGTAGTCGGCGTACCGCGGTTAGCACGCGGTATATGCGAATTTCATATGCAGCGTAAGCTGACCCCCTAGGGGGACCGTTTTTAGTGTGCAGTACTCGAAGCTGACCACCGTTCGAGAGAGTAGGACGGGGACTGCTACGTAAGCATGGGTAGTTGTATAAAAGGGATTGTACTCGTAATGTATTGGGAAATTGGAAGTCCAAGCTGTATCGGTAATTTAAGGATTGTAGTATACTCGGTATAGTAATGTATTGACGTTGTAATTGAATTATGGGTAAGTAAGCAATGTGAAGTATTGTATTGTGTAGAGTACTCGGTATGTTCATATTCATCAGACCGATAGTATGTAGAATTGTAACTCGCCTTGTTAGTCACGTGGGTGACTAACGGCATTGTACACCCGCCGTTGAGTAAGTAATATCCACTGCGAAGGTAAGTATGGTACGGTAATGACGGTATTAGCGGTAGGGGTGTTACAAAAAGTGGTATCAGAGCGAAGTATCGCTCTGATGGATGAAATACCGAGTTAGGAATTAGAGACTTAGGGCTAAGGGTTGAGTGTTAGCGTGTGAGGTATGCTAGTTAGGAACTTCCGTGTGAATAGGAAACCTACAACAACCATACCCCGCCCCCGCAACCCACGTATTAATTGGAGAATGACGCCAGAGAGATGGAAAGACCTCTCACACTCGGGTAACACCCGATCTGGCAGTTGTAAGTAAACCTTATTAGAAAAGAACCTGTCATACGGTAGAGTCCAAGAGCTGGAAGTCCCGAAGACGGTTCCCGTTGGATGATGATGACCGCACTTAATGGCGGAGGATTGAAGATCCTAAATAAAGGATAGTGGAATTTATGGCACCATGGGGCGACCTGCTTCGCAGTCGCGAGAACCATGAATGGCCAGTAAGAAGAGAAACACAATCGTGCAAGGAAGCAAGGAAGATGGAGTAACAAGCCGAGACAAGAGAGTCTACGGACTGCAATCTCTGATGATACCAACAACGGTATACAAACCGACTAAGGAATTAGTCGAGGTTGGATTAATGCCAAACCTACACGCCAAGAGGCTGCGATAACCGAACAACATAGTTCAGATAACTATGAAAGAATTCATAACACAGACACCATAGGACCACAACACGGTCCCTAAGGATAAGTCAAGCCTCGATAACCACAGTGAAGGTGTGAGACACCTGAATTGACGACAATCATGTCAAGTATACTGAGAAGCGACTCAGGAGAGCGATCACCAAGATCAACAGATCAAAGGAAGATCTAACAAGACCACCAAAGATGGGTGAAAACGATACCGTAACCGGTATACGTTAACTGAAAACACCTACCCGCGCCTTACGCCTTGCCAGGGCAAGCAATTACAAGACGGTGGAAGACTTTTAACCACCCGCGAATATTTGCTAAAGTACCGTTATGACGAATGAAGCAATATAGGATTACCAATCCTAAGGATTAAATAATGAAACCTCGGAAAGGCCTAACGGCCCGACCATTGTATTAAGAGTATACCGGTCAGCAAGAAGCTGAACTTGGTCAAGACCTGAATCATGGCAACGCCATGAAGAATTTCTTTTAACACCGAACCGTTATTTCAAAACCCAAAACTTTTCTTTCAAAACTACAACCTTTCTTTTAAACCTTGGATTTTTTTAAAACCAAACAACGGAATTACGGTGAGTATCATAGGGTGATACAAGAGGAGTTGACAATAGAATACTTCACCTAGGCGCGTGACGAACACTACGAGTGTACCCAAATACGGGATGTGGGACGACCGCACTCCGAAGGAGCTTGCGGGCCTGACAGATAGTTGGGTAAGTGGTAATGTGCCAAGACGGTACCCCACGTATGTATACATGTAGTGTACGAAACACGGGAAGTAGTCAACTCTATTCTACGGACCATAAGTAAATTTGAACAGAACAGTTGGTTACCCTAACCGAACAAAGGAAACTCAGATAAGCTACAAGCTAAGGAGTCAGAAACTCACTTCAGGAGAACCATTAAGGTTGAAAGTGCAAGAAGCACTAACAACGGGATAAGACATTGGATATGTCTCGAAGATATCTAAGTAAAGCATGATAACTGGAAGGGATACCCAGTCTAAGCACAGTAAGGCAAATGCCTAACATTAACACAGCAGTGTTCAATGAACGGGATAGAATTCCCAGAACAACTACCACAAACACACAGGGTGATGTTATAAGGTACCAGAAATACCATTCATCACCGGAAGGGACATCAAATCCGTTATAACACAAGGAAAAACACCAATGGTCTACCCTAAGAACGGGAGACGTTACAACCCTCAATGGATAACTCAGATCCAGAACCGCAAGGTAGGACAATAAACTGAACATACTCATAAATGTCAGCCAGATGCTGCCATATAACCAGTACTACCCAGGAGCAATCCATAAAGGGTATCAAGTCAACACAGTGAACGAAATATAGTGGTAAGAACACCACAATTGGAACGAACATACGGTTAGAACACCCGAAGGGATCCCACTTGACAGGGGATACCCCAATCAATAAATGGTATCGATCAATACCAGGATACAAAAGGGTCTCCAACGAATGGAAGCGTGATGCGACGATCTTATTAGGGAGCCCAGTATCACTTCCAAGCCCAACGATGGCTTACAGAGAAGTAACCACTTGGGAACGACCTATGATGAGCAGAGCTCTAGGCAATATGGCTAGTAGGCCATGAAACTATTACCACACATAACCCAACGGTTGCAAACCCACTGAGAACCATATGGAAGGCTGTCAAGGACGGCACCGATGAAAGAGTAACAATCGATGAATGAGGATGCCCCTCATAAATGTGAGACCGCAAGAGCGGTGAACACATGGATCCCAAGAAGGGGATACCATCAGTAACTGTCGGGAAATATATTCCTTTCAGAACTACTAATGTAGTCAAGCTTGAGCATACAATTATTCAAGCAATGTAAAATAAGCTTCAACAACAATTGTTGACAACCAAGGAGTAACCGGTTATAAACCAATGATGCTCAGGGAGCTCAGAAAAATAAAGGAATACTATATTCTGTATTTGCCAAATACATGGGGAATCATTGTATAAATGATACAGATGCATGAGCTGAAGCTAGCAACAGTGGATGCCATGTAAACCAATACTGTGGAATCAGTAAGAACATGGTGCGCAGCAGGTGACCAGTGTATGTGAATAATCACCCAATACTATGAAATTGTTACACAAGATGGTAGACAGACCGGGCAACAAGCCAAAAGTCTGCACCAAAAGATAAAGCACCACCTAAAAGAGTAACGATCAGTCCTAATTGCGACCTCATAAGAAGCTTACTGCACTGTGCCAAGAGTTTACGCCTCTGCACTCTGTATCTGATTGGTTTTTGGTATTGGCACGTGTGCAGTTAATGATCGAGTGGATAGCTAGAATATGAGGAAATGTAAATTGCGGTAAATTATTCCTTTCACACAGTAACAGGCATAAGCCGTCAAGCAAAAGCTAGAAACAAACCGTGCGCGCTGCTAAGGCCAAAAGCACGAAGATGGTGAACCCCCAAAATCACAAGATGTGAATTCCATTGGATTAAAATGAAATGAGACTTAAGAAAGTCACAAGGACCGACGCATTGAAAATGCAAGGTCATACAAGTAAAGAACACTTGTAATGAACCAGAGAAACTGGTATAATTCACAAGCTACTAATAGTAGAGGAAGCCTACAACTAGTAGTGACTTAACCTCAACCGACAATAAGTCGGAGAAACCAAGTGAATGATCACTACAAACACAACAGTATGTATATAGATTGCCAGAGAGCTGATCACAAATCTAAAACTCATCGAGTTCGAGCACGGTAAGAGAACACCACACCTGGTCAATAAACCTTATTTCCACAATAAGAGGGATAAAAGGGTAATGTGTAACACATTAAGATAACAAAAAGGGCGAATAACCCAAGCTATCAGGGTCACGCAGCAGAAGCTAGTGGGCCCAGAATTCCAAGTGAATAAAAGGTTAGTCATCAATGCCTTGAAGCCATTTAGGCTAGACCGAACCCAGTTCAGAGGTAAATAAACTCTGATGGAATTTCTTGATGAAGGGACTAACCGATAATACGGTTAAGACCCATTGATCAAGGAACATTGTATAATAGACCGCATGGAAGCTGAACCACTCCATGACGGCTGAATGCCTTCGACCAATGTCCAAGATGAGACACATGTAGATTACGTGGGCGTAATCCCTTTTAAGGGGGTAGAGTGAAAACCGCGAAATGTACAGTTTACGTGATAGGTGCGTAAACTACAATGCGCATAGCGCAAAAGTATTTGTTTTGATGATTGATACTTATGTTACATAAACATTTGTATTCACTCATCGTGTAATTATGGTTATTTGGGAAGTAAGTATAGGAAAAGAGTAGAGAAACTCCAGGGGAATGAGAACCCCGATGGTAATAGTATGAAGAATGAGTATGTACGGGAGACTTGAGAAGTATAAATCGGTATGGAACCGATGTATGTAATGAGTATAAATCAGTGTACAACCGATGTATTTTATGAGTATAAATTGGAGTATAGTAAATTAATGGGACATTATACCCATGAATTTCCTAAGTATAGTAGTTGGAGAAGATGCAGTAATATTCCGTGAGACGATTAGTAAGTAAGTAAGTGAATCATATAAATTGGGAAATGTATTGTATGATTATGAGTAGCAAGATAAGAAGATAGAAAATGAAATGATGTTTGACGAGCTGTCTGTTTGTATTGAGGTGGGAAGTGGAACTTGATTTGCTAGCGATCAAGGGAAGCCGAACACAAATTGAGTGGAAGGATAATTCAACACCAATGCTGATCACATTGGGGTTGAAGGACTCTGGAAGCTCCCTTAAGTGGCCACAATAATAACACCAGTAATATGAATAATCATCATAAATTGAAATTGGAGATGTATGCAAGTTTTCAAAATGAATTTCCAAAACTAATTTGGTACAACGTTTTCTTCAAACTTGAGAATGAGGATCAGTTTTAAACCGCTCCCACGGGCGCTAGTGGATCTTCCATGCCTAGGCACGGGTATCCGGTCGAAACCATGGGAGGTGAAGCTAGTTTTGAGTCCGTGGAAGTGTAGAGTAGTTTGAAACCACTACAACCGTTCGTGCGGTGACAGTGTGTGTTTTGTATTTTTCCAAAGGCACTGGGGCGGCGTAGTCCCGAGTAAGTATGAGTAAGTATGAGTAAGTAAGTATGAGTAAGTGCCTGAGGATCTCTATATGTGCAAATGAATTTGATCAGAACCAAAGGACCGTGGAGCCAGAAAGTGTAAGTGCTCAAGTCATGACGGCCGTGAAACAGAAAGCGTAAGTGTTCAAACGTGACCGGTACCTGAGGGATCACTCGCCATTGGGAGGATTACCTAATGTCTGCGGATGGACCCCCTGGAGAGAAGTAAAACGGATATTCTTGGTTGCTATGCATGCAGTGACATGCTGTTTGGATGCGTAGTATGCATCATGTCACATTTGGAGTTTGAGAAGTTATATGTAGAGGTCATAACCTTAGCATAGAGTATTTATACAAGTAACCATATTAGATTCACCAACTTTGAGGGCAGAGTTCTTTAAGGGGGGTAGATTGAAATACCCCAAACTTAAATATGGTGATTAGATTATTTTAATATGGTATTTAAGGGCCTAATAGTGCCTAAGTAATTTTGGTAAAGAAAATAAATCCAAAAGAAATGAGAAAAACGCTTAGAAAGCGGAAAACGCTAAAATGAGCGTTAAATAACCATAGGAGGTACGAGACCTCGGTTATAGTATCGTAAGTATTCCTAAGGCTTATTCATGCCTAATTAGTGTACGGGAATGATTCCCGAAGAAACCGGATCCAAATAAGGTATTAAAACGCTAATAGAGCTTTAGCGCACGTTTTTCGAGGAAACCCGAAAACGTGATTTTAAGTGGTCAAACGAACCCGTAAAAATTATAAATAATTAAATAACTATTATTAAGCATTAACGGAAGCTTAATAACCAATAAAAATAAAGAAACGAGAAAATTCCGGAAAACGGGCCCGGTTAGTGAATATATCCAAACCAGGTAAAATAACAAGTGTTTTCTGTAAAAGACGAAAACGCTCCAGCTTACTAATATAGTGGGGCCGGTTCTTATTAAGGGAGTCAACCCACTCACACACACTCTAAGCTAGTAATAAAGAAAGAAAGAGAAGGAAGGGAGAGGAAAGTAAAAAGCAAAAGCATAAAACATTTCCCTCCCCTCTCTCCTCTCACTTTTCTTCTTCTTCTTCCTCACCTCTCTCCACCGATTTTCTTCCCTCTCTCTCTCTGTGCTGGGCGAAAATGGAGCCCCTCCATGGCTGCCTCTACTTCTATCCTTGTACAAGCTCCATTCATGCTCCAAACTCAAAAATAATTACATATTTGTAATCCCCTCATCCTCCTCTATCATTCCCTCTTTTCAAAATTCGAAAAGGATGAGTTTCATCTCCATGGTTTTTCCCCATTTGAAGAGAAAAGCACACCATTGTGAAGCTTGGAGTCTCCTCTTTCAAACAAGGTAAAAATCTCCATGAAAGACCTCACTTTCTCCATCTCCTTGGTGGCGATTTTTGTCTCTCTCTCTTACCTTGTTTTTTCCTCTTGTTTTGGAGATTTGCTTCAACCCTCCAATGGTGGTGAGAACACCTTCTTGAACCAAGGGCTTAAACCCCTCCTAAAGCAATCCAAAGGTAAACCCTAAAATTTGTATTTTAAACACTTCAATGAACTAGCATCAATCTAAGGGTTAGTGTGTTAATTATACTTGTCTTTGTGTGCTTGGGTGATGGGAATGGAGTTTGGCAACTCCATTCCCCACAAAACCGATTTGGACAAGAAAGAGAAGGAGGAGAAATGGAAAAGAAATGAAGGAATCAAAAGCTCAAGGTAAGAGCTCCTTCTTAATGCTTAATTAATGCATTAGTGTAATGGGAATGGGTAAACCATAAAAGAACCTAAACTATTGTACTAGTATTGTAGTTGTGGAGATTTGAGTATTTGTGAGCAAAAATGTGGATTTGTAGGCCTTAGAGCCAAATGAATGGTGTATGTGTAATAGTATGCTATTGCAGGAAGTAATGGTGTATTAGTATTGTGATTGAAGAAGTATTGGTGTATTAAGATTTGTATGAACCTTGTGTGCTGGTAGGACCCTTGTTGGGTGTGGCTAGCTTTAGGTTGAATTGATGAGAGAATGTGTATTTGAGGAAGTAAGGAAAGTAGGTGAACTATGGCGAAATTTTAGTAGGAATTGTGTATTAAGATTGACTTGGTGAATGGGAGAACCAAGGTATGTATTGGGGTTAGTAGAGATGTTTAATGACCATGGAATGGTAGTTGTGGTATGAGAGTAATAGGATGTAAAATCTGTAGCAAGAGAGGTACCAAAATGCATTATGGAACTAGGAAGAAATTGGTGTGCAGGATTTTATAAAATGAGTGTTGGAACTTGGGTGTAGGAAGTGCAATGGCTTGGAAATGAATGGGCATGGTAAGGAGAGGTAATTAGAATGCTAGGAATGACATTGGTTGAGGAAGTATTGGATGGGAGGATCGAATTGTAAAATCTGTAGCATAGGTGTAACAAAAACTGTTACATGTGTTGTAGAAGAAGTAAGAAAATTGTGTAAGTTGTTGATGAACTTAGCAATGGATTTGGTGGATGGATTAAGGTGATTTAGAGGGCTTAATTAGTGCTAAATCATGTGGGGTTACATATAGGAAGATTGGGGAAGAAATGGGTAAAGAAAGAAGTGGAAAACAAAACCTGTAGGCATGTTCTGGACCGGTCCGCCCAGAGGTTGGGTCGGACAGGCACAGACCACGGAACCAAAACCTACTGGAACGGTCTGACCCAGAGGTGTATGGGTCGGACGGAACAGTTCTAGGTCGGACGGGACAATTTCAGAAGACGGAAAACTTACTGGAATGGTCCGACCCATAGGTTGGGTCGCGGTGGGTCGGACGGCCCTAACTTATAAAAAAGAAACAGTAGTAACATAGTAATCATATGTATGTATGTATGTAGGTAAGTACATAAATAAAGGACCTAGTAATATACCATTAAAGTGACAACAATGGTAAGGAAGTAAGTATGGGAGTAGGAAAACAAGTATGAAAAGTAATTAAGTAGGTTGAGAGTATGAGAACATTAAGTATACCGGGATAACGGGGTATGTACGGGAATAGTAATTATTTGTGTATCGTAAGAGTATTAATAATATTGTTGGAACATTATCAGTGGAACAAGTGTGAACCAAGGAACGAGGGAACACATGGTAGAGCTAACTCCGGTGAAAGGTATGATTTTCTCATGCCCCGTATGCTAACCGAGTTACGTTGATTTGTGTGCTGTATGCCGGCTAATCAAGACTAAAGCATGAAAATGGTTTATTGTCTTCATTGTATGTCTTGATGTATGTTGTGTGAGCTAACCCTTCTTGATTGATTGTGTGGCTTCATTTAGTGCGTAGTACGACTCATAGATGAGTCTTGTTGTGTAGTGACTCGTAGCAAGAGTCATGTTGTGAATTAATGGAACCATAACAACGCACTAAACTAACGAATCAATAAACGATAACGCAAACCAATGAACTCACTAGAATGTGGGAGAGTGTACGGGAGTAAAACCTTCCGATAACGGTAGGGGAACCGAAATGAATAATCCACAAATAACTAGTAGTGGAAGTATATAAGTAACCTATATTAGAGGAATTAATCTTGGTGCAAAACATGAACCATGGGAGTAGTAAAGAATGATGAGGGATCTCCAAACCCCTTTGCAACTAGTCGACCCATAATGAGAGGATCCGACTGATGTAAGTATGTCCCGAACATGAGAGTATTCGATACGTTGGGGAAACCCTTAAATCTGAGTATACTAGTCGGTGGTAATTCCCTAAGCTAGTGGAGGTTATCGAGAGAGACACTCCTAGGCTAATCCATGAGATTGTAAAGTACTCTGAGAGAAGAGTGTTGGGAATTTGAGTAGTCCGGTAAAAGCGAGCATTTGAGTATTTGAGGAGCTAAGCGTATAGCCCTCGTATTGTAGGCCCGGTGGTGAGTCTTGTGTATGACTCCGCCCAGAGGCCAAAGTAATGAGTATTGAGTATTGCGTATGTGTGAGTAAAGTAATGAGTATTGAGTAAGAAGTGAGTATGAGTATGTAATGAGTGCCGAGTATTGAGTAAGTATGAGTAAGTTTGAATATTGAGTATGTATGAGTAAGTATGGAGTATGGTAGCAAGTATACACAAGTATAGTAACGAGTACAGAGTAAGGATCGTGTACGAGTAAGGTACTGAACATGAAGTGATGAGTAAGCAAGAGTAAGGAGTGAGTATGAGTAGAGTAGCGAGTATCGAACCTAGTACGAATAGAGTAATGAGTAACGCAACGAAAGAGTATCGAATAAATAACTAGTACGAACGCTTGACTATAGAATTGTCTTCCTTGGTAAGTTGTGTGAACTTGATGTATGTAAGATGAATGTATTGTGTAGTAATTGTATGTAGGTATGCATGTAAAATGAACTCCACGTATATCCGACCTAAAGTAGTCGGCGTACCGCGGTTAGCACGCGGTATATGCGAATTTCATATGCAGCATAAGCTGACCCCCTAGGGGACCGTTTTTAGTGTGCAGGTACTCGAAGCTGACCACCGTTCGAGAGAGTAGACGGGACTGCTACATAAGCATGGGTAGTTGTATAAAAGGGATTGTACTCGTAATGTATTGGGAAATTGGAAGTCCAAGCTGTATCGGTAATTTAAGGATTGTAGTATACTCGGTATAGTAATGTATTGACGTTGTAATTGAATTATGGGTAAGTAAGCAATGGGAAGTATTGTATTGTGTAGAGTACTCGGTATGTTCATATTCATCAGACCGATAGTATGTAAATTGTAACTCGCCTTGTTAGTCACGTGGGTGACTAACGACATTGTACACCCGCCGTTGAGTAAGTAATATCCACTGCGAAGGTAAGTATGGTACGGTAATGACGGTATTAGCGGTAGGGGTGTTACAAAAAGTGGTATCAGAGCGAAGTATCGCTCTGATGGAAGAAATACCGAGTTTAGGAAAATACCGAGTTAGGAATTAGAGACTTAGGGCTAAGGGTTGAGTGTTAGCGTGTGAGGTACGCTAGTTAGGAACTTCCGTGTGAATCGGAAACCTACAACAACCATACCCCGCCCCCGCAACCCACGGTATTAAATTGGGAGAATGACGCCAGAGAGATGGAAAGACCTCTCACACTCGGGTAACACCCGATCTGGCAGTTGTAAGTAAACCTTATTAGAAAGAACCTGTCATACGGTAGAGTCCAAGAGCTGGAAGTCCCGAAGACGGTTCCCGTTGGATGATGATGACCGCACTTAATGGCGGAGGATTGAAGATCCTAAATAAAGGATAGTGGAATTTATGGCACCATGGGGCGACCTGCTTCGCAGTCGCGAGAACCATGAATGGCCAGTAAGAAGAGAAACACAATCGTGCAAGGAAGCAAGGAAGATGGAGTAACAAGCCGAGACAAGAGAGTCTACGGACTGCAATCTCTGATGATACCAACAACGGTATACAAACCGACTAAGGAATTAGTCGAGGTTGGATTAATGCCAAACCTACACGCCAAGAGGCTGCGATAACCGAACAACATAGTTCAGATAACTATGAAAGAATTCATAACACAGACACCATAGGACCACAACACGGTCCCTAAGGATAAGTCAAGCCTCGATAACCACAGTGAAGGTGTGAGACACCTAAATTGACGACAATCATGTCAAGTATACTGAGAAGCGACTCAGGAGAGCGATCACCAAGATCAACAGATCAAAGGAAGATCTAACAAGACCACCAAAGATGGGTGAAAACGATACCGTAACCGGTATACGTTAACTGAAAAACAACCTACCCGCGCACTTGCCCAGGGCAAGTGCAGCAATTACAAGACGGTGGAAGACTTTTAACCACCCGCGAATATTTGCTAAAGTACCGTTATGACGAATGAAGCAATATAGGATTACCAATCCTAAGGATTAAATAATGAAACCTCGGAAAGGCCTAATGGCCCGACCATTGTATTAAGAGTATACCGGTCAGCAAGAAGCTGAACTTGGTCAAGACCTGAATCATGGCAACGCCATGAAGAATTTCTTTTAACACCGAACCGTTATTTCAAAACCTAAAACTTTTCTTTCAAAACTACAAACCTTTCTTTTAAACCTTGGATTTTTTTTAAAACCAAACCAACGGAATTACGGTGAGTATCATAGGGTGATACAAGAGGAGTTGACAATAGAATACTTCACCTAGGCGCGTGACAAACACTACAAGTGTACCCAAATACGGGATGTGGGACGACCGCACTCTGAAGGAGCTTGCGGGCCTGACAGATAGTTGGAAGTGGTAACGTGCCAAGACGGTACCCCACGTATGTATACATGTAGTGTACGAAACACGGGTGTGGAGGGTGATTTTTCGGTATGAGGGGGGGTCTATTTAAATATGGTCTGACCGAGAAGCCTAGATCCTAGAAATGCCGTTCTGTGGAGGGTGAAAACCCGTTGTTCTGGCATCCCTCAAATACCTACTACATCGTCCGTCTTTCCCAGAAAGCATAAGGGAATGCTAGTGAGCACTACACCCGCTCTCAATGGGCTCCACGCGGACTTATGCCTCTATAAGGCGGAATTGACTAGAGTCACCACCTAGTTTGACCTACGATACTAGGAAGGAAGGAGGTTTCTAAGAACCGTTGGTTGACTCTGAAATTGTGGATAGGATTTATCTGGTCATGTCCAAGATTCTATGTGGGTTCGCACTGGGTTACACCCCTTAGAAGTGGCAACGACCACGACTTCGGATTGGTGCCCGAGGAAACCTCGGTCTCCAATTGTCGGGATTGTCTTCTTTCAAAACCTTTTTAGAGAGATTCATTTAAAAGCCAAAGATAAGATTAGGATGAGAAGAGAGAGAGTGGATGAGGCGAGCTTTTCTGCCAAGCTAGCGCCAAGAGGAAGAATTGGTGAATTCGGATGAGTATAGAATGAAGATTTAGAAAAGTCTAAGGTTGAGTGAATGAACGAGACATGGAGTCTGATGGTTTGAAGTTTGTGGGAACCGAAGAAGGTTAGAGTGTTTTGGGAGATATAAGAGCCACCTCAGAAGGGTTTAGGGTTTTTTGTTTGGAATGGGGTCGCACCCTAGATGGGCTGCCTACGTACTCAACTCCCTGTTGAGATCAGACCTTACGTAGTTCAGGATTTTTGGAGATGTTTGAAGTTTCGGGTTTGAGGGGGTAGTCTGTGAGACGCTCGGGTCTATGAGACGTTTGAAACCTTGAGATGTCGAAGTCTGTGAGACGCTCGAATCTGTGAGACGCTCGGGTCTGTGAGATGTTCGGGTCTGTGAGACATTCAAGTCATTGGGATGACAAAGTCTGTGAGACGCTCGGGTCTGTGAGACAATACGGGGTTGTTCGGAGGTGAGATGGCCGAGTGAAAATGGCATTTTGATTGATGTGGGGTCGCACCCTGTGTGGGTTGCCTACGTACTCAACTCCCTGTTGAGATCAGACCTTACGTAGTTCACTGTTTTAGGATTTTGGAATTTTGATGTTTGATGTGTGGGATGTTATAGTCTGTGAGACGCTCGGGTCTATGAGACGTTTGAAACCTTAAGATGTCAAAATCTATGAGACGCTCGGATCTGTGAGACACTCGGGTCTGTGAGATGCTCTGGTCTGAGAGATATTCGAATAATTGGGATAACAAAGTCTGTGAGACGCTCGGGTCTGTGAGACAATACGGGGTAGTTTGGAGGTGAGATGGCTGAGTGAAAAATGGCATTTTGATTGATGTGGGGTCGCACCCTGTGTGGGTTGCCTACGTACTCAACTCCCTGTTGAGATCAGACCTTACGTAGTTCAGGGTTTTTAGGATTTGGGATTTTGATGTTTGATGTGTGGGATGTTATAGTCTGTGAGACGCTCGGGTCTATGAGACGTTTGAAACCTTAAGATGTCAAAATCTATGAGACGCTCGGATCTGTGAGACACTCGGGTCTGTGAGATGCTCTGGTCTGTGAGATATTCGAATCATTGGGATAACAAAGTCTGTGAGACGCTCGGGTCTGTGAGACAATACGGGGTTGTTTGGAGGTGAGATGGCTGAGTGAAAATGGCATTTTGATTGATGTGGGGTCGCACCCTGTGTGGGTTGCCTACGTACTCAACTCCCTGTTGAGATCAGACCTTACGTAGTTCAGGGCTTTTGGGGATTTGGTAGTTTTGGGGTTTTTGAAGGAATTAGGATTTTGACCTTTTGGGTCTTTGAGGGGTCAATGGGGTTTTGTGGCTATTTCGTGGGGCTTGATGGATTGTCGAGTTTGTTTTGGAGTTTGAGGTGCTTGACTCTATGAGATATTCGAAATCCTAAAATGATGACGTCTGTGAGACATTTGGGGCTTGAAAGGATTACCAAATTTCTAGGGGTTTGGCTTTTTGAGGAGCTGAGGGTTTTCGAGGTGTTTGAATTTGATGAGTCTATTGAGATGTTCGAATCTGTTGAACTGTGGAGAAATTCGAGTCTGTTGAGCTGTTGAGACGGTGAGTCTGTTGAGCTGCTGAGACGGTCGAGTCTGTTGAGCTGTTGAGACATTCGAGTCTGTTGAGCTGCTGAGACGTTCGAGTCTGTTGAGCTGCTGAGACGTTCGAGTCTGTTGAGCTGTTGAGACATTCGAGTCTGTTGAGCTGCTGAGACACTTAGAGATTCGAGACGCTTGAGTTCTCCGGAGTTTGGAGTTTCTAGGAGTTTGAGATTTACGATGTTTGGAATTATTTGGGATGGAAATGAAGTTGAATTGAATTGGGAATGAAAAGAATTTTGAATTGAATTGGATTGAAATCGAATTGATTCTGGATCGGAATTGGATTGAATTGGTTTGAAGTTGAATTGATTTGGAATTGAAGTTGAACTGGATTTGAAACTAAACCGGGATCGAATGGAGGTAATGAGCCGGACTTGGGCCTTGAAATGTGGGCCAGATTGGACCTCTGAAATTGGGTCGGGTTGGGCCCTATGAATGAGCTGGATTTGGGCTTATAATTGGGCTTGGTTTGGCCTTTGAAATTGAAATTGGAAGATGATTTGAATCTATGAGACAATTGGAGTTTGGAAGGAGTTTAATGTTGAGTGCAAAGAGCTTTGATTTCGAAGAATTCATGAAGGATATCTGCTTTTGGAGTATGAGAGGGATTGATTTTGAAGTGTGTTTGATGATAGAGTGTGAGAGAGATTGATTTGAAGTGTGTTTGGTGAGAGAGTGTGAAAGAAAATGATTTTGGAGTGTGTTTGATGAGAGAGTGTGAGAGAGATTGATTTGAAGTGTGTTTGGTGAGAGAGTGTGAGAGAGATTGATTTTGGAGTGTGTTTGATGAGAGAGTGTGAAAGAAAATGATTTTGGAGTGTGTTTGATGAGAGAGTGTGAGAGAGATTGATTTGAAGTGTGTTTGGTGAGAGAGTGTGAAAGAAAATGATTTTGGAGTGTGTTTGATGAGAGAGTGTGAGAGAGATTGATCTGAAGTGGAATTTGACTCATTGGATCTTTAAATTGATTTGGAATTAGATGATTGATTGATTGTGAATTTTATTCTGACTTTAGAGGATGATTTGGAAAATTTTAAGGGAAACAGATATTCCTCACATGGACCGTGTCTAGGACCCGTATGCATTGAGGATACCCCAAACCTAGAGCTTTTCGAAAATGGACCTTAAAGGTCCACTAAGAGGGCAACCTGATTGGCTTTCTAGGGCCACCTGTTCCAACCCGTTTGGCTGGTTGTGGACCGAACCTGAACAAAATTATATTTGGGCCAAGAGTTACACAGGCCCAAACAGGATCGATCCATACATTTACAAAATCATGGGCAAGGAATGATGAACAAATAATATATGGAGATGAATTTCCAAGGCTATATAAACAAATATACATGCGGACATAGATTTTAAAAGCTATCCGAATAAAACAAATATATGTAAGAAAAGAATTCAGAATCTGTCTAAGTAATTATATACATGTGGACATGGATTTTAAAAGCTCAAGTTATGTACATATGAAATGAATTCAGGAGTAGTACGAGAAATGTATATACAAGAACGAATCATCGAAGCTGTCTAGGTGGCGAACCAGAATTATCCAAATCTAAAACTCTCACAACTAACAAGATGAGTCCTACTGTATGGGTTGCTAACTAATTGTTAGTCTTATCCTATTTACTATCTTTCAAAAGTCAAAGGTTGCAAGCAAGAGAATAATGTAACGGTTATGGGATGAAGTCACAAAAATGAATAAGTCACAACACTACAACCGAAAGTGAAACAAACGAATTACAAATTGATACAAATACAAGTGAAAAGTTTAAATCTAAAGCTGCTATGGGGGGTCGCATCGACGCCGCCTCACTTGAGCTGAAAGGATCAGCAAGAAGTGCACCAACCGTTACATGTGTTTTAAGTGGAGACCCTGGTAGTCCAAGCCAAGACCCCGTTCCTCAGTCTTAGAGTAGTTTCCCGTTTCACGAGCATTATGTACATGTCAAAAACACAACCAAGAGGGGAAAACTGCATTAGTCAAAGAACGGAAGAGGATTGGGATGTGTGCAATGGGATCATACGGCCCCTCTCAATGGGAGGAAAGGGGGCAATCTAATCATCTCCCACACCCCAACCGTGAACACAAAAATGAGTTTCAAGCTACCAGCAAATACTATGAATTGTAAGATAAATCAAGCAAAGGGAATGAAACTCAGATTAATTCATCATGCTAGATTATGACTCAAACCAAAGTGTAGTATCAAAGGATGGATTGCGAGTCATTTGGGATCATATGTGGAAAGGATTATATATCATCTCCCTCTAGACAGATAGAATTAATAAGGACATCCAGCCGATGCATGGATTATCTAAACAATTATAGCATAGGGCAACTATAACCCAATTCATGTTCTTATCTAAGCGTGCACGGGACAAATTATTTGCTAGTATCAAATCAGTTTCCAAACCAAACCGATGCGCAAGGGGCAATTAAACATCAAATGATCGAATTATAGTAAAAGGATGAATGATAGAATTTCCAAACCCAATAAAGAAACAGTAAGCCCAAACGCATCAGCATAGCCCAAGGTCATTCCAGGCCAAGCAAGTCCACCACATGCGCAAACCTCAACCCGGTGTACCTCGGTCATAATAGAAAACCGAAGAATGATAAGTACGAAAAAGGTCCAGGTAATAGCACCACAAGCAACATGATTTTCAGCCGAAAGAAATGCGCAAGGTGCCAGGTGACAATGCCATCACGGTAATACAGCTGAATCGTAGTAAAGAGAAGCCTCAAACGGAATTTCCAAACCCAATGGGTAATCATGAAGTCCAAAACCCGACAGCACGGTCCAAAGTTCAAGACCAATCCCAAACCAAGGAAGTTCGCATTCAGGACATTTCAATCAATATAAATGAACCTAGCTTAGACAAATCCCAACAAGGCATCAGAAATGAAGTTAGTGGGATTATATTTGACCCACAAGGTAATTTGAAATACCGATTGAATGTTAGTGCAGCAAAACACCAGTAAAGCGGTAATTCCAACAAAAGCAAATTCAGGCATGTGGTCTTTAAATCATTAAGACCGAGCTCATAACCCTCAAAAAACCAGACCCACATCTAGTATCGAATCAAGGCATCGGTCTTAAATCCCTCATCTTCGGCTAAAGCCAAAACACAGCTTAAGAGGTAAGTGCGGTGAGTCAGGTATGAGTTCAGTTTCTCACAAAGCATGAGCAGGAAAGAACAAGTAAAACTCGTTCCCAGATTCGAGATTGAGGCAAATAGCCCCGTACTCACTAGCAGAAATTATACAATTGAGTAAACTTTCTCAATCAGGATTTGAACACAGTAAACACCACAACACTGAGATATGTCGATAATCAAGGCAAGGCAAACAGATCTATAAAGCATGGATCCCACGTATCCAAACCGGAATCAACAAGGATGAGCAGAAAACCGACTAAATGATGAAGTTTAAAATAGCCTGCCTCAATTTAGATTGTAAAAGGATTTGAGAAACGAAAGCATAACACGATAGATTAGCGGTGAAGCCAAACCATACGTCATTTCTGGACTCGGACAAGCAACCTCACGTTGGGAGAAAGGCCGGCACTCCCTTTCGAGTTGTAGCTTGTCGAAAAAAAGTAATCGACCACTTACCAAAAACACCGAGAAACATGATGGGGACTATGATCGAAGATAGATCCCTGAAGTGTGCATCACCAGGAGCGGAGAGAATGGCGGATGAGGGAGTTCGTCGGTGTCGATATATAAATATGAACACAGGGTATATCACGATTTTGAGTAGGGATTGGGAGTTTCTCAGTTTTAGAAGATGGAGGAAATGATGGTGAGAGAGGAAGAAGTTAGTTGATTTCAAACATTGGAAAGAGGCGTAGAGCTATGCCCCTTGTTCACCAGCGAGAACGAAAAGAATGACAATGTAGAGTGTGTGAGCTCCTTCTTCGCCGGTTGGGATCGCAAAATGACCGGGTGAAGAGAACGAAAAGACTTGGAGTAGCACTCCCGATTCGAGGACTGAAGAAGAAGAGGTGGCGATTTGAAGAGTTTTTCACAAGCCGGGTTGCAGAATTGCTGAAGTTAAGAGAAAAATGGAGGAGATGACTTTGTTTCTGTCTGAGCATTTTTTTGGAATCGATGATCAGATTAGATGGAGGCGGCCAGGGTTTCAATTTTTATTCACCGATGAGTTCGAAGTCGATCCTCTAGGGTCCGGAAGAAGAAGGCCAGAAGTGGGGAGTGTTGTTTTATATAGAAGAAGATTAGGGTTTTTTTACCATAAATGGGCTTTATTTGGAGGTGGGTTAAAAAGAAGAAAATGGACTTGGGTTTGGGTTTGGGCTGCTGGGTTTGATTTGAAGATTGAGCTAAGATCAAAAAGAATGAGAAAGGAAAAGAATCACTAAAATACAACTTCATAGAAATCGGAGAAAACGAAAATAAAAGCTATAACTAGACTTGAGTAATAAACGATAATGTTTAAAAAAATATATGTAGAGTAAGACAAAAGGGGTTTAATCGATAAAAATGAAATGCTTTTTTTTTTACAAAGTAAGAACATGAAAAATGAAAATAATAAAAGTAAAATAAAGTAAATGAAATGCCCACGACTAAGGAAATAAAACTGAAAATAACTAAATAAAATAAAAGGGGAAGTCTAAAACAAATAAATGTTTGAAAATTTCTGTACAATCGGGTTCTTTTCTAAAATGCTTGAAAATTGGTTTGAATTTTTGTCGTAAAACGATGGTTTCATTTTGGCACGCACGTCAATACGTTTTGAAAAAGAAAGGCGACGACCCCTCTTATTGTACTTCTTATTCTGGAATTTGCTTTATGGGGTGAGAATTTTTGGTGTCTACAACGGGAAGTAGTCAACTCTGTTCTACGGACCATAAGTAAATTTGAAACAGAACAGTTGGTTACCCTAACCGAACAAAGGAAACTCAGATAAGCTACAAGCTAAGGAGTCAGAAACTCACTTCAGGAGAACCATTAAGGGTTGAAAGTGCAAGAAGCACTAACAACGGGATAAGACATTGGATATGTCTCGAAGATATCTAAGTAAAGCATGATAACTGGAAGGGATACCCAGTCTAAGCACAGTAAGGCAAATGCCTAACATTAACACAGCAGTGTTCAATGAACAGGATAGAATTCCCAGAACAACTACCACAAACACACAGGGTGATGTTATAAGGTACCAGAAATACCATTCATCACCGGAAGGGACATCAAATCCGTTATAACACAAGGAAAAACACCAATGGTCTACCCTAAGAACGGGAGACGTTACAACCCTCAATGGATAACTCAGATCCAGAACCGCACGGTAGGACAATAAACTGAACATACTCATAAATGTCAGCCAGATGCTGCCATATAACCAGTACTACCCAGGAGCAATCCATAAAGGGTATCAAGTCAACACAGTGAACGAAATATAGTGGTAAGAACACCACAATTGGAACGAACATACGGTTAGAACACCGAAGGGATCCCACTTGACAGGGGATACCCCAAATCAATAAATGGTATCGATCAATACCAGGATACAAAAGGGTCTCCAACGAACGGAAGCGTGATGCGACGATCTTATTAGGGAGCCCAGTATCACTTCCAAGCCCAGCGATGGCTTACAGAGAAGTAACCACTTGGGAACGACCTATGATGAGCAGAGCTCTAGGCAATATGGTAGTAGGCCATGAAACTATTACCACACATAACCCAACGGTTGCAAAACCCACTGAGAACCATATGGAAGGCTGTCAAGGACGGCACCGATGAAAGAGTAACAATCGATGAATGAGGATGCCCCTCATAAATGTGAGACCGCAAGAGCGGTGAACACATGGATCCCAAGAAGGGGATACCATCAGTAACTGTCGGGAAATATATTCCTTTCAGAACTACTAATGTAGTCAAGCTTGAGCATACAATTATTGTCAAGCAATGTAAAATAAGCTTCAACAACAATTGTTGACAACCAAGGAGTAACCGGTTATAAAACCAATGATGCTCAGGGAGCTCAGAAAAATAAAGGAATACTATATTCTGTATTTGCCAAATACATGGGGAATCATTGTATAAATGATAGAGATGCATGAGCTGAAGCTAGCAACAGTGGATGCCATGTAAACCAATACTGTGGAATCAGTAAGAACATGGTGCGCAGCAGGCGACCAGTGTATGTGAATAATCACCCAATACTATGAAGATGTTAATACAAGATGGTAGACAGACCGGGCAACAAGCCAAAAGTCTGCACCAAAAGATAAAGCACCACCTGAAAGAGTAACGATCAGTCCTATTGCGACCTCATAAGAGACTTACTGCCAAGAGTTTACGCCTCTGCACTCTGTAGGACTGAGTGTTTTGGTATTGCACTTGTGCAGTTAATGATCGAGTGGGATAGCTAGGAATATGAGGAAATGTAAATTGCGGTAAATTATTCCTTTCACCAGTAAACATGGCATAAGCCAGTCAAGCAAAAGCTTAGAAACAAACCGTGCGGCCTAAGGCCAAAGAAGCACGAAGAGGGTGAAACACACCAATAATCACAAGATGTGAATTCCATTGGATTAAAAGTGAAAGGAGACTTAAGAAAGTCACAAGGACCGACGCATTGAAAATGCAAGGTCATACAAGTAAAGAACACTTGTAATGAACCAGAGAAACTGGTATAATTCAGAAGCTACTAATAGTAGAGGAAGCACTACAACTAAGTAGTGACTTAACCTCAACCGACAATAAGTCGGAGAAACCAAGTGAATGATCACTACAAACACAACAGTATGTATATAGATTGCCAGAGAGCTGGTCACAAATCTAAAACTCATCGAGTTCGAGCACGGTAAGAGAACACCACACCTGGTCAATAAACCTTATTTCCACAATAAGAGGGATAAAAGGGTAATGTGTAACACATTAAGATAACAAAAAGGGCGAATAACCCAAGCTATCAGGGTCGCGCAGCAGAAGCTAGTGGGCCCAGAATTCCAAGTGAATAAAAGGTTAGTCATCAATGCCTTGAAGCCATTTAGGCTAGAACCGAACCCAGTTCAGAGGTAAATAAACTCCGATGGAATTTCTTGATGAAGGGACTAACCGATAATACGGTTAAGACCCATTGATCAAGGAACATTGTATAATAGACCGCATGGAAGCTGAACCACTCCATGACGGCTGAATGCCTTCGACCAATGTCCAATGATGACACATGGTAGATTACGTGGGCGTAATCCCTTTTAAGGGGGGTAGAGCGAAAACCGCGAAATGTACGGTTTACGTGATAGGTGCGTAAACTACAATGCACATAGCGCAAAAGTATTTGTTTTGATGATTGATACTTATGTTACATAAACATTTGTATTCACTCATCGTGTAATTATGGTTATTTGGGAAGTAAGTATAGGAAAAGGAGTAGAGAAACTCCAGGGGAATGAGAACCCCGATTGGTAATAGTATGAAGAATGAGTATGTACGGGAGACTTGAGAAGTATAAATCGGCATGGAACCGATGTATGTAATGAGTATAAATCGGTGTACAACCGATGTATTTTATGAGTATAAATTGGAGTATAGTAAATTAATGGGACATTATACCCATGAATTTCCTAAGTATAGTAGTTGGAGAAGATGCGGTAATATTCCGTGAGACGATTAGTAAGTAAGTAAGTGAATCATATAAATTGGGAAATGTATGTGTATGATTATGAGTAGCAAGATTAAAAAGATAGAAAACGAAATGATGTTTGACGAGCTGTCTGTTTGTATTGAGGTGGGAAGTGGAACTTGATTTGCTAGCGATCAAGGGAAGCCGAACACAAATTGGAGTGGAAGGATAATTCAACACCAATGCTGATCACATTGGGGTTGAAGGACTCTGGAAGCTCCCTTAAGTGGCCACAATAATAACACCAGTAATAGGAATAATCATCATAAATTGAAATTGGGAGATGTATGCAAGTTTTCAAAATGAATTTCCAAAACTAATTTGGTACAACGTTTTCTTCAAACTTGAGAATGAGGATCGGTTTTAAAACCGCTCCCACGGGCGCTAGGGGATCTTCCATGCCTAGGCACGGGTATCCGGTCGAAACCATAGGAGGTGAAGCTAGTTTTGAGTCCGTGGAAGTGTAGAGTAGTTTGAAACCACTACACCGTTCGTGCGGTGACAGTGTGTGTTTTGTATTTTTCCAAAGGCACTGGGGCGGCGTAGTCCCGAGTAAGTATGAGTAAGTAAGTATGAGTAAGTGCCTGAGGATCTCTATATGTGCAAATGAATTTGATCAGAACCAAAGGACCGTGGAGCCAGAAAGTGTAAGTGCTCAAGTCATGACGGCCGTGAACCAGAAAGCGTAAGTGTTCAAACGTGACCGGTACCTGAGGGATCACTCGCCATTGGGGGAGGATTGTACCTAATTGTCTGCGGATGGACCCCCTTGGAGAGAAGTAAAACGGATATTCTTGGTTGCTATGCATGCAGTGACATGCTGTTTGGATGCGTAGTATGCATCATGTCAGACATTTGGAGTTTGAGAAGTTATATGTAGAGGTCATAACCTTAGCATAGAGTATTTATACAAGTAACCATATTAGATTCACCAACTTTGAGGGCAAAGTTCTTTAAGGGGGGTAGATTGAAATACCCCGAACTTAAATATGGTGATTAGATTATTTTAATATGGTATTTAAGGGCCTAATAGTGCCTAAGTAATTTTGGTAAAGAAAATAAATCCAAAAGAAATGAGAAAAACGCTTAGAAAGCGGAAAACGCTAAAATGAGCGTTAAATAACCATAGGAGGTACGAGACCTCGGTTATAGTATCGTAAGTATTCCTAAGGCTTATTCATGCCTAATTAGTGTACGGGAATGATTCCCGAAGAAACCGGATCCAAATAAGGTATTAAAACGCTAATAGAGCTTTAGCGCACGTTTTTCGAGGAAACCCGAAAACGTGATTTTAAGTGGTCAAACGAACCCGTAAAAATTATAAATCATTAAACAACTATTATTAAGCATTAACGGAAGCTTAATAACCAATAAAAATAAAGAAACGAGAAAATTCCGGAAAACGGGCCCGGTTAGTGAATAGTATCCAAACCGGGTAAAATAACAAGCGTTTTCTGTAAAAGACGAAAAACGCTCCAGCTTACTAATATAGTGGGGCCGGTTTTTATTAAGGGAGTCAACCCACTCACACACACTCTAAGCTAGTAATAAAGAAAGAAAGAAAGAGAAGGAAGAGAGAGGAAAGTAAAAAGCAAAAGCATAAAACATTTCCCTCCCTCTCTCTCCTCTCACTTTTCTTCTTCTTCTTCCTCACCTCTCTCCACCAATTTTCTTCCCTCTCTCTCTCTGTGCTGGGCGAAAATGGAGCCCCTCCATGGCTGCCTCTACTTCCTCTCCTTGTACAAGCTCCATTCATGCTCCAAACTCAAAAATAATTACATATTTGTAATCCCCTCATCCTCCTCTATCATTCCCTCTTTTCAAAATTCAAAAAGGATGAGTTTCATCTCCATGGGTTTTCCCCATTTGAAGAGAAAAGCACACCATTGTGAAGCTTGGAGTCTCCTCTTTCAAACAAGGTAAAAATCTCCATGAAAGACCTCACTTTTCTCCATCTCCTTGGTGGCCGATTTTTGTCTCTCTCTCTTACCTTGTTTTTCCTCTTGTTTTGGAGATTTGCTTCAACCCTCCAATGGTGGTGAGAACACCTTCTTGAACCAAGGGCTAAAACCCCTCCTAAAGCACTCCAAAGGTAAACCCTAAAATTTGTATTTTAAACACTTCAATGAACTAGCATCAATCTAAGGGTTAGTGTGTTAATTATACTTGTCTTTGTGTGCTTGGGTGATGGGAATGGAGTTTGGCAACTCCATTCCCCACAAAACCGATTTGGACAAGAAAGAGAGGAGGATGAGAAATGGAAAAGAAATGAAGGAATCAAAAGCTCAAGGTAAGAGCTCCTTCTTAATGCTTAATTAATGCATTAGTGTAATGGGAATGGGTAAACACATAAAAGAACCTAAACTATTGTACTAGTATTGTAGTTGTGGAGATTTGAGTATTTGTGAGCAAAAATGTGGATTTGTAGGCCTTAGAGCCAAATGAATGGTGTATGTGTAATAGTATGCTATTGCAGGAAGTAATGGTGTATTAGTATTGTGATTGAAGAAGTATTGGTGTATTAAGATTTTGTATGAACCTTGTGTGCTGGTAGGACCCTTGTTGGGTGTGGCTAGCTTTAGGTTGAATTTGATGAGAGAATGTGTATTTGAGGAAGTAAGGAAAGTAGGTGAACTATGGCGAAATTTTAGTAGGAATTGTGTATTAAGATTGACTTGGTGAATGGGAGAACCAAGGTATGTATTGGGGTTAGTAGAGATGTTTAATGACCATGGAATGGTAGTTGTGGTATGAGAGTAATAGGATGTAAAATCTGTAGCAAGAGAGGTACCAAAATGCATTATGGAACTAGGAAGAAATTGGTGTGCAGGATTTTGTAAAATGAGTGTTGGAACTTGGGTGTAGGAAGTGCAATGGCTTGTAAATGAATGGGCATGGTAAGGAGAGGTAATTAGAATGCTAGGAATGGCATTGGTTGAGGAAGTATTGGATGGGAGGATCGAATTGTAAAATCTGTAGCATAGGTGTAACAAAAACTGTTACATGTGTTGTAGAAGAAGTAAGAAAATTGTGTAAGTTGTTGATGAACTTAGCAATGGATTTGGTGGATGGATTAAGGTGATTTAGAGGGCTTAATTAGTGCTAAATCATGTGGGGTTACATATAGGAAGATTGGGGAAGAAATGGGTAAAGAAAGAAGTGGAAAACAAAACCTGTAGGCATGTTCTGGACCGGTCCGACCCAGAGGTTGGGTCGGAGTGGGTCGGACAGGCACAGACCACGGAACCAAAACCTACTGGAACGGTCCGACCCAGAGGTGTATGGGTCGGACGGAACAGTTCTGGGTCGGACGGGACAATTTCAGAAGACGGAAAACTTACTGGAATGGTCCGACCCATAGGTTGGGTCGGACGGTGGGTCGGACGGCCCTAACTTATAAAAAAAAAAGAAACAGTAGTAACATAGTAATCATATGTATGTATGTATGTAGGTAAGTACATAAATAAAGGACCTTAGTAATATACCATTAAAGTGACAACAATGGTAAGGAAGTAAGTATGGGAGTAGGAAAACAAGTATGAAAAGTAATTAAGTAGGTTGAGAGTATGAGAACATTAAGTATACCGGGATAACGGGGTAAGTACGGGAATAGTAATTATTTGTGTATCGTAAGAGTATAGTATTAATAATATTGTTGGAACATTATCAGTGGAACAAGTGTGAACCAAGGAACGAGGGAACACATGGTAGAGCTAACTCCGGTGAAAGGTATGATTTTCTCATGCCCCGTATGCTAACCGAGTTACGTTGATTTGTGTGCTGTATGCCGGCTAATCAAGACTAAAGCATGAAAATGGTTTATTGCCTTCATTGTATGTCTTGATGTATGTTGTGTGAGCTAACCCTTCTTGATTGATTGTGTGGCTTCATTTAGTGCGTAGTACGACTCATAGATGAGTCTTGTTGTGTAGTGACTCGTAGCAAGAGTCATGTTGTGAATTAATGGAACCGTAACAACGCACTAAACTAACGAATCAATAAACGATAACGCAAACCAATGAACTCACTAGAATGTGGGAGAGTGTACGGGAGTAAAACCTTCCGATAACGGTAGGGGAACCGAAATGAATAATCCACAAATAACAAGTAGTGGAAGTATATAAGTAACCTATATTAGAGGAATTAATCTTGGTGCAAAACATGAACCATGGGAGTAGTAAAGAATGATGAGGGATCTCCAAACCCCTTTGCAACTAGTCGACCCATAATGAGAGGATCCGACTGATGTAAGTATGTCCCGAACATGAGAGTATTCGATACGTTGGGGAAACCCTTAAATCTGAGGATACTAGTCGGTGGTAATTCCCTAAGCTAGTGGAGGTTATCGAGAGAGACACTCCTAGGCTAATCCATGAGATTGTAAAGTACTCTGAGAGAAGAGTGTTGGGAATTTGAGTAGTCCGGTAAAAGCGAGCATTTGAGTATTTGAGGAGCTAAGCGTATAGCCCTCGTATTGTAGGTCCGGTGGCGAGTCTTGTGTATGACTCCGCCCAGAGGCCAAAGTAATGAGTATTGAGTATTGCGTATGTGTGAGTAAAGTAATGAGTATTGAGTAAGAAGTGAGTATGAGTATGTAATGAGTACCGAGTATTGAGTAAGTATGAGTAAGTATTGAATATTGAGTATGTATGAGTAAGTATGGAGTATGGAGTAGCAAGTATACACAAGTATAGTAACAAGTACAGAGTAAGGATTGTGTACGAGTAAGGTACTGAACATGGAGTGATGAGTAAGCAAGAGTAAGGAGTGAGTATGAGTAGAGTAGCGAGTATCAAATCTAGTACGAATAGAGTAATGAGTAACGCAACGAAAGAGTATCGAATAAATAACTAGTACGAACGCTTGACTATAGAATTGTCTTCCTTGGTAAGTATTGAACCTTGTATGCGTATGTAAGTATTGATGAATGTATTGTGTAGTAATTGTATGTAGGTATGCATGTAAAATGAACTCCACGTATATCCGACCTAAAGTAGTCGGCGTACCGCGGTTAGCACGCGGTATATGCGAATTTCATATGCAGCGTAAGCTGACCCCCTAGGGGGACCGTTTTTAGTGTGCAGGTACTCGAAGCTGACCACCGTTCGAGAGAGTAGGACGGGGACTGCTACGTAAGCATGGGTAGTTGTATAAAAGGGATTGTACTCGTAATGTATTGGGAAATTGGAAGTCCAAGCAGTATCAGTAATTTAGGATTGTAGTATACTCGGTATAGTAATGTATTCACGTTGTAATTGAATTATGGGTAAGTAAGCAATGGGAAGTATTGTATTGTGTAGAGTACTCGGTATGCTCATATTCATCAGACCGATAGTATGTAGAATTGTAACTCGCCTTGTTAGTCACGTGGGTGACTAACGGCATTGTACACCCGCCGTTGAGTAAGTAATATCCGCTGCGAAGGTAAGTATGGTACGGTAATGACGGTATTAGCGGTAGGGGTGTTACACTCTTTGCAACTAGGTCTTAGGAGAAGTTTGGATATTTTGTTGCGTTTTTATTCTGTTGGTTTCTAAATTCAGTAGGTTTAGTTGTTTATTAAGTTTTTCTATTATGTTTCATATATAGCCCTATTTCATATATATGATTTGGTGCGTTTCCATAATCTCACACGATTCAGGAGAAACTATGAATGAGTCACTCCATATATACACTTCGATTAAGGGGGAACTTGGACAAGGTCAGCTCCCCAAGTCGTTCTATTTTTTCCTTGTTTGCAGGATTGACTCATTAGGGATTCATGTCAAGAGTTTTGCTATCATCATCGACAAGGGGGAAACTGTTGGAGTATGAAGGTGTGCTGAGATAGCCCATCGCTCGAATGAGTCAATCGTGCTTCCCAACAAGATAGAGTCCGTCCTTGTTGAAAGATCGAATGAGTCCATCAACCGGTTGTGAATTTTAAAGAGCAACGACCACTACATTGCAACGGTCGTCCACTATCAGCCTTGTACCGAAATTCATGCAATTGTGACTACAATCAGAAGCCTTGACGCTCAGAGTCTGAAATTCCAGGAAGAAGGTGTTAGTTCCTAAAATTAAGGAACTAACTTTCCACAACGTTCAAATCTGAAGAGCTATCTAAGAGACTTGTAATTTCATTTCCTTTTTAAGCTTTCTAATGAGAATTATTCAAAGCATTTGTTTAGAGAAAGCTTCACTTGTATTTGTGAGAGAAAACTACTAGTTTTAGTTTGTGCTTATCGGTAGAGTCATTCTAGGTAGGTCCTAGTCTCATCACACTTATTACTGTACTGATTAGATATTGTGTTCATGAGTGAGGTTCCACTGAGTAGATCCTTTCTACTTAGCAGGCGGTGTAAGTTGTTTTGTTTTACAAAGAAATAAAATAACTTATATTTTTTATTTGTTCGAGTTTTGAGTGACAGCTTCCGCACCCTGAGTTTGATTGAGTCAAACCACTTCACAGACTCACACCTTGAAGTGTTTTGAGTCAGCTGACCGATCCTGCAGTTATCAAAAGGTCATTACAATTGAATCTTTATCATCTGGGAAGTCTCACAGTATGTCGTGCAAGTATCTTATATTTATCCCCAACTATGACATTAGGCAATCATCCACCAAGTTTGATTTCTAAACAACATTGGTGGATGACTTGTATCCGAAAGATTTACTTGTAGACTTTGCTTTCTTTTTCTCTAGAGACAGCTTTCTTTTTTATTGCCTACTTAAAATCAAGTTCAGTAGTCATAAATTGATCCTTCTTAACGCATACTAAGAGCGAATAAGTATCATCAGAATTTCAATGGTTAGTATTATACATACCTCTATGCGCTTCTGAATCAAATGAACAGGCCATTGAACTAAGCCACATCTCACAAAATGAATCGTAGTGTACTCGTACTAAGGTACTAGAAGTGGAAGATCTAGACACTGATAGTCCAACTCGTCGACGTTTACCCTCGCATGATAAGGCTCAATCAGCTTCCCGTGAGTCTGATCATTTGGGCCTGAGGAGTATACTATATCCGTTCCAACAACAATTTCTCTATTGTCATGTAGGGGTGCAGGAAATTACAATTAAATAGATCCTACAATTTCAACAAAACATTAGAGGATCATTATACAAAATGTATACTAATAGATATGACAAATTAAAACAATTGTAGAAAGGTGAATTACCTGTGAATCTCTGCATAAGGGTATTGGTCGACATATTTGACACTTGTGGTAGGTATAATTAGAGTAGTTACCCTCATGGGTTGGGATTGATAGAAGATCATTATGATAACTATTCAGCGAAGGATCTAGATGATAACTTGGTTGGGATGCAATACTATTTTGCAATTCAACAATATCTCTTGCTTCAACTACTCCCACGTTTCATTCATCATACGCATATGGTCCTTATTCGAGATTGTGGGTCCTTGATTGTTCCCTTTTCTTGACCCGGGGTTCCAAAAACAATGTGTATTGAAATATTAACCCCACTCTTCCCCCAAACCCCACCACTCCCCCTTGATGATCTTTCTTTCCTAGGGCACGAGACTGTTGATCATTATGTCTCTCAATAGCCCAAGTCCTTTGCATGACTTACTCATTCATCTCATCCTAGTGAATTAAATGTATAAAAGAATCTGAAAAAAAATTAACTTGTGAAAGTGAATTGGAAAATAATTAAAGAGTTGAGATAACTTACAATCTTGTCAATAACTTCCTTCATCTTCTTGAACGGATATTTTCGCTCTCTAGTTTTGGGGTCTTTTTCCAGTCGTTGGACGGTTATGTGGTCTCCAGGTGCTGGTCGGCTACGCCAGTGGTAGCCGTTGGGCGGCTATCCCTATCCATCCTACGTTTGGCTGCCTCCTCTATATGAAAAAGTGATTACATTAAGAAAAATGTTGACTACAAATAGAGTTTCACATAGATGAAAGAGAAAACACCACAAAATCTTTGTAATGAAACCATTGATGAATCCCATCCTCTAGCTGCTCTCAAATCCCCAAAATTGTCTCTTGAACTTTGCTCTATCCCCTGTATCCAGCGGCTATGTCGTGTTAAAAGATAGGTTTTTAAGTTTCTAAAATTATGTTTTTATTTGGCGTGTTATGAACTGCGTATGGCGGCGGGTCCGGGTATATGTCCGTGAGACATTCCGATACCAACATAAGAGATGCTCGGATGAGCTGGTTGTGTTTGGGTCCGGATGCATGGGTTAGACAGATACAGGATTTACCTCCCAGTGTCTCGTTCAGGTCTGTTTTCCAAGACAAAGACCCAAACCAAGTGTGAAAATAAGCAGTAAGTTCCCTCTGATGATGGTCCGAGTTTGTTTGTAAGTAGATATACTCGTACCAATCCCGAGTTTGTGGAGAAGCATAGTCTCGTGGTTCGTCCGGACATGTATGTCCGCAAATAGGTCCAGACAAGCCCTAGAATCCACTATAAAAGCAGTTTTGACTCCCGTTAGGTCCAGAATTGATCCTTTGCCTCATAATACACACTCCAAGACTTATCTTATGCATTTGAGCACATCGTTAACGCACTACATCCCTTTCCTTTGACATTTTAACCTGTTAAAAGTGTAAAAACCACGCGTAAGGGACGTTCTTCACATTTAATAAAATAAAGCACTAAGTAGGGATAGTTAACACAATATCTTCTAAACTAATAGACAAAAGAAGCGCAGGAATACATATATATATTCCCCACTTATCACGGTGGCTCAGTGGCGGGGCTGAATTTGGATCTCAGAACGGCGAGAGGGAGAAGACGACCGCATAGGAAATCGCATGAACCGGGAAGAAAAGGGGCGCGTGAGGCATGTACCTTTCCTAACGGTAATATAAATGAAATTATAACAATCTAGCTATCAATAATATGTATTACATGTGTTTTAATTTTGACATGTCTTATAGGACTATTGCTCGATGAACTAACTTTATAACTCATGATATCAATGATAATTGATCATAACAAAAGACATAGGTGAACATAGTAAAAAAAATTAAAAGTTAATAAAGTATTTATTTGATCCAAAATATAGTAGAGTTTGTTTTGCTATACTCCAAAAACATGGAAGATAATTTTTCCAAACATATAAATATGTAGTAAAAATAAATATGTTAAATAGACTAAGCGTACTGTTATGGTAATTGTTAGAGGTGATAATCTACGTATTAGAGTGTAATCCATAAATTGGTGTTATGGTAACTTCTCAGAAGTATAGTGATTAACAGCTTGAATATAATACTCAATAGTAATGAAGGAGACACAAAGATTTACGTGGTTCGATCTTGAATGATCTAGTCCACCGGAGGTTAACACAAGTTTTTAGTAAAATTGATAGAGTAAAGATTGTACTTTTACAAGGTGTAGACACTTGTAGAAACTAATATTTTCATTCTTTGAGAGCATATAGCATGCAAAAGGTAAGTATATTCGTTTCCCATTCTCTTGTAGGTGTAACTCCTTTCATATACCCATGGCTTGCATGTCTTTCTGACTTTCATTCCGTCTTTTGTTATGCCGGGTACGTTGAGCATAGTTCCACTCACTACCTCACTAACGTTTTTCACAATGTGCATGATCTAAACAGTGTCTCACAGGCAGATGACGCCAATAAGGTAGATCTCAAAAGATAGAACACTTTTTAAAAATGTTCTTCGCCGGTTTTGATGTGTTTCCAAATACATTTACAATCTCCTTAACCTTTTCATACACTTCCTCAGAGGTCAGAGGTAAATGGGCCACACGAATTTCGGCCTCACCATTGAACAGTTTTTTTCATCGTTACTCGATAAGGGTGATCTTCAGGCAGAAGGTGTCAATGACACATATAAACATTCTTCCCACAATGTTTTAAATGGTCCAAACAAGTGTCTTCCTCGCAAACGGTACATGCAAATGTTCCTTTCACCGTGTAACCTGACAAGTTCCCATATGCAGGGAAGTCGTTGACAGTACAAAACAACAAAGCCATGAGCATGCTATTTTCTCTTCGGTAAGCATCATACACAATGTTTTAAACGGTCCGAACAAGTATCTTCCTCGCATACGAGACATGCAAATGTTCCTTTCACCGTGTAATCGGACAAGTTTCCATATGCAAGGCAGTCGTTGACAGTACAGAACAACAAAGCCTTGAGCGTGAAATTTTCTCTTCGGTAAGCATCATACACCACAGTCCCCTTATTCCACAGTAGTTTCAGATCATCAATCAGTGGGGCGAGATACACATCGATGTTATTACCTGTCTGCTTGGGACAAGATATCAAAAGCGATAACATGATGTACTTTTGTTTCACACACAACCATGAGGGCAAATTGTAGATCACTAGCAAAACAGACCATCAACTGTGTTGACTACTCAACGTGTCGTACGGGTTCATTCCATCAGTACATAACCTAAGCCTTAGATTCCTATCTTCATGTCCAAAATTTTCTTTGTACCATGTGTTGATGTTTCTTCACTGAGGCCCATCTACTGGATATATTAGTTTCTCAACACTTTTTCTACCCTCTACGTGCCACCATAAGTTCTTTGCATCTTTCAGATTGACAAACAACCTTTTGAACTTAGGTATGATCGGTAAATAGCACAATAGTTTAGCTGGAGGACTTTTTTTCTGAGCGGATGAGGAGTCACCATCCTTGAGCTTGTATCAAGATAATGAGCATTTCAGACAATTGTCTAGGTGTTCTTAATCACCCCTATACAACACACAATTGTTGAGACATGCATGTATCTTCTTATGCTCAATCCCCGGGACACATCCATTTCTTCGCTCAAGAAGTGTCGTGAAACTCTTTTTTACTCCATCCATATCTCCCCTTCAAGTTGAACACATTTAGAACAATTGTCAATTTTGAGTACTTAATGCACGTAGGGTAGAAGGCTATCTTGGACGCATCCAACAACCTTTGATACTCATCCGGCCTATCGACAAAATTATCATTGACATTATCAAGCATCTCGTACATTCTCTCATCATGGTAAGTCATCTTACTGTTGAAATACCCCTAACATTTAAATAATTGAATAATGGTAAATAAATATTATTCAGGGGATTATTAAATCATAAGAAGGCATATAAACACTTAGGCGTTAAAAGCACACCTAAACTCCTTAAGGTCATAAAGCCGGACCTTAAGTTAAACAAGTTATATAAGCTATAAACTTCATATGAAGTTAATCAAAGATCATTATATGACCTTTGGAACGTAGGACCTCATCAAAAACTGAGTAAAAACACAAAATGCTCGGGAGTTCCCTTAAGGGCCCTAAAGTCCCGAAAGTCCCGGAAATACTTTATAGGATGAAGTAAAGCATTACACTTCATTCCAAATGCACCATAACACTTTAATAAACATTTAAGGTGAAGTCCTCACGGTATAATTTTAATTAAACGCAAAGCGCTCGGAGGTTCCTGACGAGGACCCCATAAACCCCCGGGAATGCCCCGGAGGAGTGCCGAGGTGGCACAAAGTCCTATATAAATTATTATAAGAGTTCCTAACATCATCATTCAACATTCTAAAGAGAATGCTTGAGCTACTTTCTCAAAAATAAACAAAGTGCTCGGACGAATTTCTTAACGCTCCTATTTTGCCCCGGGAGTGTCCCGGTAGCCCGGAAATTGAGTTATGAGTTGATATAACCCCATATAACTCAATGTAACACCTTAACATATTATTATTGACTATAAACAATGTTTATTAACACTTGGAACTCATAGTGACTACTTATTTTCCAGAAAATCCTTAAAGCACAGAAACGCAGCTTCGGGTGTCACAATTGCCTTGAAGTTTTGAGGAGCCACGAGTTGAAAATCTTAAAAGGGGATAAATTGAACATATAAATCAATTAATTCCAGTGCTAAACTCATAGCATAAACAGGGCCGATTTTATCATCAAAAAGGTACCTAAACTCAGCATTTTTACCTTAGAACTTTCATCTTTTACCTTAGTATAAATGTACCAATTAAATGTTGTGACTTATAACATGTTATAATATGCTCTTAATACAATATAGTGTGACATGAATCAAATTAAAAATCAAACCCATATGGAAATGATAGTGGCCAATTTTTAAGGCATGTTTGACTGGGATGAGTGTCAAGTAAGCTAGCCTAACTCTAAGGTTCCAAACCCAAAATAAACTAGCATTTTAATTTCAACAAATCATTGCATTTAAAAAAAATCGAAGTCAAAATACTTACTTATTTTTTCAGGATTTATAGAGAGAGTGGAGACTGGTGTGCGAGGGGTAGGTTGTCCCAGAGATGCAGCAGTACCACTTCTGATATATCTCTACAAAGGCGCAAAAACAAAAAAATAGAAAAAAAAACACAACAACTTGTATATTCATTGTTCATATATAGGCTTGCAAAATTATAGTGAGTGAAGAGAATGAATAGATAAGTTAAATTATATTACTCGTACCCAAAATGAATTGCTTTCAACCCCGTTTCCAATCTAGCATAAGAGAGACACGAACACTCCTAAATTATCTCTACAGAGGGCACAAACAACACATTTTTTCATCCAGACATTACATCGAGCCCCTTGTGTGCACAACAAATTATACTACTTTTACACCATTATTATACACACATTTTCCACACACAATTACATTATACACCCACAATCACATTCCAACCTAAATCTGATAATTATAACAACAAATTTATAAGTTTTACAATGAAGTTCGAACTTACAATTTTAGGGCGTTTTCTAATTCTTCAGCGGGTCACTGGCTAACGGTGGGCGACGCCGGCCGATGATGGGCGACGACAGGCGACGACGGATGACGGGCGATGGCGGGTGACGGCGCAAGGGCTGGTGGTCAGAGGTGGAGGTTGTCGCGTTCGAAATCATCGGAGTCGAGTTCGTAGAGATAGAATAGAGAGATCGAGAGGTGAGGCCGCGCGAAGAAGGAAGTTTGGAAGTGATATTAAAGATTATATTTTGGCGGTTCCTACTACCGCCGAAATAAAGTTTTATTTTTTAAAATTTTGGCCCGGAACACAATCTATTTCGGTGGTTGTCAGTAGGAACCTCCAAAATAGATATATTTCATACTTTATTTTGACAGTTTCTACTAACACTCACCGAAATAGACTCTTTTATTTTTGAACAGGATCATTTAGTCAATCTATCTCGACGGTTTTTTCTATAACGCCGAGATAGGGGCGCCGAAATAGTCATTTTTTGTACTAGTGCAATTAATCATTGGGAGAAGATTGAAGAAGAGAGAAAGAGCAAAAGGAGGGAGAAGAAGAGAAGAGTAGCAAAGCAGAGAAGAAGAACGGTACAACTGTCGAGGAAGGAAACCAGGAATTGGAGGGAAAATAATAAAAAGAATTAGGAAATCCCTTCCTTAACTTAAAAACAAATAACAAAGTGTAAGACATTTCTAACCCTCCTTTCTTCTAACTTATGATATTATGCCTCAAATGACATAAACCCAATAGAATAAGATCGAAATAACATTAAACACCCTTTACGAATCAGAAACAAAATTAAAAAAAAACTGGGGCACAACACGCGACATCCACAAGAGATTGTCGTGGAGGCTAGAGCATTTTGTTGGAATCCTGAGACTGTTTACTACTAGACGGTTAAACGCAAACTCACAAAGCCAACAACTATTAGCAAAAATAAGACCTCAAGCTTGAATTTTTTTAAAGGAGATTATATAAGCTGAAGGTTAACCTCCTTTAGTGTCAAATATTTTCATAAATTTTAATTTGTAGTTACTAGGAAATTAGTGAGATTATAAAAGATCAATGGTTACTCCTTACAATAAATAAAAAAAAAATCTTACAAGACATTCTTTTACCATACCTTCAAACAAAATTTAGAAAATTCATCTCAGTTTACTGAATTTAACAGAATCTAAGTTAACCTACATTTTTATTACGAATTGGTCCGGGGCCTTAAATAACTTATAACCGTAGCCAGCCGACTATAAGCTTATCTTATTTAGCTTCAGTTCGAATTAGAACAATAAGTAACTATATATATATATATATATTTTTCTTTACTCCTGAAAAGCCACAATGTAAATGTTAACGTCCAAGTCTTGGGTTTTTTGTTTGTAGAAGCCAAGTCGTATGAACTTTCATACTTCATAATCTAAAGTATAAATTGTTTTATTTCAACTCATTAAAACAATAACCATAAACTATGTGCAATACTACGAATATTTTCCCCGAAATTGAAATAAAATACTATTTGATTGAATTTATGACTAGTCCAAAAAAGTTAATTAAGATTTCAAATTAATCTAGTGAGGTATGACCCAGCAAGAGCGACATCTTCTTATTCTAATACCTTAATCTAAAGATCTTCTTATTCTAATATACTATTTATGCAGCCTTGCCTTATTAAACATCCTGAAAATTACCCTTTCTCCCTAGAAAAATCTCTCTAAAGAGAAAAGAAAAATCATTCTCTCATCTCATCTCTTTTGAGAGAAGGCGACGGCAGAACACTCGGTATAAACTGCTAACCGGAGCATAAGAACAAAAAAACCTCAAGAGAAGAGGAGAGACAGAAGCGGCAGGAGGAAACGAACGAGAGAAAATAATAAAGAAACAAAAATCCCAATCTTTTGTGAGAAACAAACGCTAGCTATCGATTTCACAGAAGCAAGAGAGAGAGAGAGAGACAAGGATATCTGAAAGCCACCCTCCTCCTCTCTCTTTTTTCACTGTTAGTCTTCCATTTCTGAGCGGAGCAGAAGAAGGTGGAAAGAGATGGGACCTTAATAAGCAAGGTAATTAATGATTTCTCTTGGATTTCTTCTCGATCAGAGAGTCCCTCGACGGACATATCTCTCTCTTTATTGTCTATCATCTTCATGAAAAGCGGCTTGATGTTTGATTTGTCTGGTTAGCTAGGACTCTCCTTTTCTTAATTTTTTTTCCCTTACTGACAGTGAGATTCGTGTACAGGAAATATACCTGCTAGTAGCATCATCATCAACAACAACCTTCAAAAGAATAAATCTGTAAATATACAAAATTGAAAGAGTATCGATGCTGATGATGAATCGTCGAGAGGAGCAAACACCCAGCAAGATTGAAAAATCATGGGCATAGTGTTAAAATTAGCATCAATCTCCTCTCATCAAACGAAGACAGTACATGTTTACTCTCTCCAGCTCAAGGTTGATTCAGTAGTACTTCAATTGGTAGTAAACTCCAGCTTGAATTCTATGTCCGAAAATTACGAGCACCAAGGGATCTTCACCTTCACACAAGATGACTTCGACAGAGCGACGAGGTCGTCGTCAATCCGCCAAGAAGATCAAGACCATCAGATCCGGAGAGCTGAGGACCCGACCGTCGTTGTCGGTGGGTTAGGATCAGCTTCAGCCGTCTACGAAACTGCCGGGATGTTATCCGAGATGTTCAATTTTGGGGTTGGAGCTAGCGGCGGTGACAATATTCTCGATCATCATCATCATCCTCCGATGCAGCCGCCGCAGGGTTACAGGACCGGTACCGAACAACACCTGAACCATATTACAGGTATGAGCACGACATCAGCGGCTGAGTCTGCTGCGGCCATGCAGCTTTTCTTAACTCACCCACAACACAGATCCCCATCTCCACCCTTAGCTCACCACCACCACCACCACAACCAGCTGCACCTTCAGATAGTAGAAGTAATAACACTACTTCCGGTCTGCACTTGTTGCTGCCTAATAACCAGTCCACGGGTTCTATCCACCACGGATATCATGATGAGTCAATCAACAACCAAAACCCCCAATTCACTTGGATCAACCACGGGGAGAGTAGCCACCATAACCACGTCAGCGGCGTGGGTGAAGGCGGTCAAAGTCTATCACTATCCCTATCATCATCACTGCATCGTCTCGATGTTACAAAGGCGGAAGAGATAGATGGTAGCGCAGGCGCATCGGGGATGATATTCTTCGGGAGTAATCATCCTCACCATGGAGTCGCATCTTCCTCGACTAATTCGAGTCATTTCAAGGATCTTGAGGTCGTAGCTGCAGCTCATCAACATCATGAACAACAACAACAACACATGATGCAACAACAACTACAAAGTGGTGGTGGTGGTGGTGGAAGTGGGTTGATGGGTCATCTTCATCATCATCATCCAGTCCATCTAGGATTCGGCCCAACACCTTCACCCTCTACTCCCTCCTCATCCTCCTCTTTAGCAGTAGTCAATTTCTTGCGCAATTCACGGTACACTAGACCAACCCTGGAGCTTCTGGAGGAGTTTTGTAGTGTTGGAAGAGGTTATAATCTTATCAATAAGAAGGGTAAACTTGTTAGAAACAATTCAAACAACGCCACTTCCACCAGCGGCGGCGGTGGTGGTAATGATCCCTCCTCGTCGAATTCAGCAACCAATAAGGATGTTCCACCATTATCACCGGCTGATAGGATGGAGCATCAGAGACGGAAGGTCAAACTACTATCAATGCTTGACGAGGCATGTATATACTACTCTTTCTTCTTCATGCTTAATTTTGGTCCCCTCTATACCTTCTTGATCACCCTCCAAAAGAGTCAAGACCAAATCTTGTTAATTGCTTATTAGTATAGTATTATCATAAACTGCATGATCGAAGATTACTTTTTAAAAACAAAACAACCACCCACGACGACGACGGATTACAAATTAAAATCTTATTTACGCTTCTTGGATTATATGCCTCTCACCTGGCCTAACAACTAACTAACAATTTAAGAAATTAATACACATTTATAAGGATGCCGGCTGCTTAATTAGCTGAATTGTTCAATTGTTTTGATTGGCTGGCTATGCAAATTTTCTTTTCATCATTTTTAATCAAATTACTGTTTTATCATACAGCATTAGTATAAGGTATGGAATAGGTAATATGTGAGTCCATATAAGAGGTAGTGAACTTCTTCAAAAAAAAAAAAAGTTAATTACTTCCATATAACTATGAAAAGTAGTAGCAACCAGTCCATATCTATGATAAATTAATGCACATTGCATCATTTAATTATTTTATTCGCGCATAGTAATGGATGGTCTTTTTTTCAGTGATATTAGTTTTCTTGGTTGACTTGTGGAGGTCTCATTTCCTCTTTATGGTATTTCTTCTATTCTATAGTATTGAACTTTGTAATTATATGCTCCATAATTTGTTCACTTTGTCAATTAGCTAGATAGGATATCGATAATTGATAATAGTACTATTTAGAATCATATCAACATATACTTAAATAATTCAACCCAATCATTTTTTGTCGTTCTTAGGTCTAACATACAATATATAACCCGGTCGATCCCCTACCTGTTAAGTCTGATTTGCATATCAATCCTTGATTTCATTTTCCGCGCGAGCAATCCATTGAGCTTGATCAAGGTTTTAATTCAATTGATACTCATGCATATGCATCCTTTCCATAATTGAAATTGAGTGCAATCTAAGCATTCACCTTAATTAATAGTACTTCATTGTGTGTGTGAGAGAGAGAGAGAGTATATATTATCGTTTCACAAATCTTGTCAATTCCATTGGTGGTTGATTGAAAGCATCATACCCCGATAGCTACATCTCGTCTTCCCTTCCATTAAACTTTTCTGGTATATTTTTCTTTTACGTGTCATCTCTAACTGCATCACAAAACGTATACTTATTATAAACAACTTCATTACAGGTAGAAAGAAGATACAGCCATTACTGTGAACAAATGCAGATGGTAATGAACTCATTCGATCTCGTAATGGGATTCGGTGCAGCAGCTCCATACACAGCTTAGCTCAAAAAGCAATGTCAAGACACTTCAGATGCTTAAAGGACGCAATCCAAGGGCAGTTAAAACACAGCTGTGAATTACTGGGTGAGAAAGATGTGACGGGAAGTTCAGGTCTGAGTAAAGGAGAGACACCTAGGTTGAAAGTTCTTGAACAAAGTCTAAGACAACAACGAGCGTTTCACCAGATGGGTATGATGGATCAAGAAGCTTGGAGACCTCAGAGAGGTTTACCTGAACGATCTGTCAATGTTCTAAGAGCTTGGCTTTTTGAACACGTCCTTCATCCGTAAGTGATCTCTCTCTTTCATAGCAATTCTAACCTAATTAACTCTTTCGTTAATTGCAATATTCAATACTCACTGTTTAACGTATGTATAGGACTGTTTGTTTTGTAGTGTAGTTTGGTTGAACCGATTGAAATTTGGACTAGTTAATGATAGAATACGATTATACTTAAAAAGGAAATGTAGAAGATAGAGAGAGCGGGACCAGAGAAAGATTGGAAGAGTCTGGACATAAAGAGAAAGCTAGCTAGAACTCCTCTTGGCAGAATTATCAAAAAAAAAAAGAACTCCTCTTGGCAGTACCGTACGTACTCTTTATATTGTGAAAAATTAGGATGGTTTTTTTTTTTTTTCCAATTAACTAGATCCAAGACACTTTTGATCTGCTTAGGTTAGAATATGTTGTAGTTAACCATCAGTTTCGTTGGAAAAGAATTCTGATTTTGAAGCTTTATTAATTGTTCACAACCTTTTTGTTCCCCACTTACATCATTAAACCGTGTAGCTAGGTACACCATAGTGTTTTTCACCCCCACCTCGTATTGATTCTCAGCAATCATTTCTTTCGTTCATTCATTCCTGCTGCATTTAAAAAAAAAAGTCTAGCTCAAAAAAGCTATGGTGCATATACCATATGGATCATTTCATGAAAAGAAGGGTTAGGAAAAAAAAAACATCTTGTACGATTCTGATGCATGCACACCAAACCAAAGATAGACATATAGATCGGAGGTGAATTATTATTTTGGACAAAGAAGAGATGAACATGGAGAAAGGGAAAGTGGTCCTAAGGATGACAGACAGACGACACACTCTTTTGAATACAGTAGTATTTTTTTTTAAAACCATATTAAATATATTGCAGTAGTAGATTCACCGAATAATTTCTCTTTTCTCTTCATACAATTCATTTCATTTTTGTCTAGGATTTGAAATCATTTTCCCCAAGTGGTCAACTGTCTCTCGCTTTTTTATATATATGTCTCTTCATAATCTTCAATGCGCGCGCGCGGGAGTTCATAGGATTTTGACATGATAGATATGATAATTATATATATGCAATAATGTTACCACAATGTACGTCTGAATATACTACTACTATGTGTTTACATTAGAAAAAAAAAAGTATTTACTGCAATAGCACTAATATATATAGATAAATAGGGTTCGGTTAAAAACTTTATCTTAACCGTCGATTTATACAGTATATATTAATGTAGTAAAGACTAGAGAACTGTTGAAACTTAAAAGTAGGTGGTTGTGTGAATGTAATCGTCATAGTTTCAGAGTATACTCGGATTTTGAGCGATGTATATACTGAAAGATGAAGGAGTGGGAGTGTGGTCCTCATCGATGATCGTCCATATACGTAAAAGAAAAATGCTTTAATTTGCAGACCAGCTGCCCCCCAATCTGTGTAGTCTTTTATACTTACTTTCATCGATCCATTTTATATTCCTTTCCCTTTTCACGTTTGGCTTTTTTCTTGTTCAATTTTTGTGGTGCTTTTGTTCCTTTTTCTTTTTGTTAGCGTTCATTCTTTGTGTTGGGTTCTCACCATCCAAGGTGACAAATTAAGAGAGAATAAATCAATTACTAAGATATAAGGGCAAGTGTACATAGATATGGCATGGGTAGTCCTAGCTTGTTGTTTCCTCTTGTCTTGGCCTTGATTATAATTATATTGCTGTGCAGATATAAGTTACTTTTCATGCAAATTTATATGAATATATGATGATACATTTAGAAGATCGGGAATGTTTGAGTGATAATCCATATGTATCGATTGATTGATGTTTGTTTGGGGTGATTTTATTCTCAGGTACCCAAATGATGCTGATAAACATCTTTTGGCGAGACAAACTGGATTATCAAGAAACCAGGTAACTTTTCTTACTCATTAATTAGCTATTATTTTATGCTCCTCTCTCTCACTGGAATCAAATTTGTTACCCGCAATTTACTTAATATCCGTACATATACATATATAGCCGCATATAGCGCTAAATCTAATACAGGTGACAGATTATATATATGTCCGAAAGTAACACATTGATAGGAGTAATTGAACAATAGAGGAACGGTATGCCGATGGCAAATATATATGATTCATAATTTTTGTTGAAAAAAGAAAATGTTGGCCCCATCAAAACGTAAAAGTTGATTCCAAACAAGACCTAAGCTTATATTTTTCTCTCTATGAAATGGCACCCTAGTGTTCAATATTTTTTTGAATAGTGAATAGTCATAATGGTAATTAGAATGTTTACAAAGGTGAGACAGATCTAGATGTTCCCTTTAATACACTCTTAATAACCCTTCATATAACTGAAAGCTACAACAAAGTGTAACAGTAAGTGGAAAAAAGATCATAATTAGTCATACTAAAACCTAAAATGAAAGTATAGATTCCTAACACTAAACATTAAGTTGTTGATATATTCTAGGATTTGTTACTAATTCATTTGTTGACTTGGGGATTCAGGTTTATTAGTAGTATGTTTTTAGACCTTAAAGTTTAAATTCCCAAGAAACGTTAATTTTGTTGATATATTGTAGGATTTATTACTACTCTTACCCCTAAACTTTGCCTTTGTGTCGGTCTGATTTAAACCTTGTTATGACAGATAAAAAAAAAAAGCAGATCGACCTGATTTAGACCTCTGTTCGTATGATATATTTACATCATTATTAAAGTGCCCCATAAGCCCGAGAGCAATATGATATCCTAAAACCGTAGCAAAGCAAGAAAAAAAAGGTTATATTCAAAAGTGGAAAAAATATATAAATAAATAAACCGTGAAACCAAAAAGCATAAAGGAAAGATCAGATGGGCAGTTGGTAAGTACGGAAAGAGATGCATGCTATTGTGCAGATGTGGGCGCTCTTTTTCTCCGTCTCTCAGCAAATTGATCGTCGACTATCTATCGCTCTCTGATCGGTCCATCCATGCAATGCATGGACAAATCTGATCTGATCATCTGAATTTCTCTTCCTGATTTCTGCTTCCACCCGCTGGATCAGAGGGACATAATTGACATAAACAGTTGCTTTCACTGCAAAGTTCAAACCATTTCTTGTTTCTACCTCCCATCTTCTGCCGCGCCCGCGTTATTTTGTTTTATTCATGTCTCACCCGTTCCTTTTTTTTTTTTACTTCTTCTCTCTGCTGCTGCTGCTGCTTCTTCTGTTTCTCCTGTGCCGTTGCAGTTTTTACCACCTTCTCCGTCTCTATTTTTCCCGGTCATTCGTCATTGATCCATGCATGCATGCTTCACTTCCTAAATTTCATTGATCATGCAGCTCTCCCGTCCCGACCTCTAATTTTACACTAGTATTCTGCAACTTTCATTCTTTATTCCTACCTGATCGTCTCATCTGAGTCGTCCCTTCCCAAAAGTAAAGAAAATCAAACCACTCATTCATTTACGACAAACATCCTCCAACAGTCTGAATTAACTGCAGATGGTCCCCCATGTTAGAGACATCGATGTAAGTGTATCTTAATTAGACACCATTAATTAATACTACATGTCGATACCGAATATCATGATACTGCTATAAATTAGAATATTAAGACACTTTTAATTAATAGAGTCTATAAACAACTGTGATTAGAACAGATTCTCTCATGATCTACAACAAACAGAGAGGGAGGAGGAGAGTAATTATAAAGAGAAGATCCCCTTAAATATTCCAAATACCTTCTAGTGTGCGTTTGTGGGGAGCATTGATGCCTGACTCCTACGTGGCGACCACTAAATATATTATTAACTAAGATTGTACATTTTTATTAGTGTGCTAGTCACACATTTAATTTTCTATAGGTAGATTAATTCTTGCAATTACAATAAATGCAGTGGATGCCCTTTTTCTCCCGATCTAAATCATGCTAGTTAGAAATTTATTAAAAAAAAAAAAAACGAATTCACTGCACTTTCCTGGCTGCGTTTTATTTAAAAAGATTTGATTCCGTATATACTATATGGTCGTTGTATTTAGGGCTGTCGGCTATGGGTACGGGTGCTTCATCTATGATAATAGAGTTGAGCCAAACTAAGGATATGCAAGTAGACTTGAACGGAGTTTGTGATGTAGTATGGAGGTCGCCTTGATTGTTCCAAAGAAAGGGCTGTTTAGTTTAGAGACGCCACAATGGTATCTGATATGGAAGTTTTCCCTATCCCAAACGATAAACAAACAACTACAAAGAAATATCCCCAGCACTATCCAAGATGCATGACTGCAACTCGTCGAGCAATGAAGGCCCAATACCCTTATTCCAATTAATCCCATCCGAGATTCCAAGTCTCATTCGAACCTATTACGATAGGTTTTTGATAAGTAGCGCTGCAAAGACAACTAAGGTGATGATTTACATCAGGAGGCATAGCCTGAACAGGCTAGCGCGGGATTACGATTACAACAGAATAACCAAGATACGGAAATAAAAACTCTTCACTCTTGGAAATTCACCGACTCGATGAACTACTAGAAAGGATAATTAGACTGAAACTTTGTCCTAAAGAAGCTTATGAGAAGACTTAGAGTTGTCCATCTCTAGCTCACCTAGAAAACTTGATTACTTGAATCTTGAAAACTTTTATGACCTTGGCCAAAATTTTATTACTGAACTAGCCCTCTAACGAGTCTCCAAATTCACCGAGCATGATGTTTTCTGCTACCCATCACCTTAGTTTTCTTAAACCTCACGTGTCGTGGATCCCCAATATTCCATCCTGACATTTGTTTACTCTTCTTGGAGATACTCTCATTACTCCGCCAAGAACGGGCAAAATTTTGTTTAGATAGATCCGAGAAAGGAAATGCACACCCTAATCTTCTTCCATACTCAAGGCACAGCTCTACAATAGGTGCCAGTATTATTGGATTAGATGTTCCTAATATTATGATAATCAGAGAAGCAATAAGTTATTTTAGGATATTAAACCAAGGAAAATGCCAGGAGGGGGGCTACATCTTGTTACACAATGTTAACACCAAGGCGAAGAGGGTAAGTAAGGAAAAGGGTTATGGCATCCTCAGTAGAGCCGCACTGGTTGGTCCACCAATCTCTGGCCCGAAGAATGGATTTCCAGATCCACGGGTCTTCCCCTTTGGGAGTGGTGACCCAGATGCTAGAATTTCCTAGGTAGACATTACGGATCCATTGGATCCAAAGTCTCTCAGAGTTGTTTGCAATATCCGAGATGGTTTTAAAGAGAAAGCACATGTTCCATTTATAAATGTCCTTAATGTCGAGCCCCCTTTCTTTTTGTCGGGACATACGGAGCTCCAAGCCACAGGGAGGGTTGGGTTGCTGACAATGTCCCCGGACCAAAGGAAGGAGCGAGTCTTCCTAACAATGCTTTAGATAACATTTTTTGGGATGGCTATAGACGAGGCCCAGAATCCAGTGATACCATACAGGGTGCTTTGGATGAGGGTAAGACGCCCCACAAAAGAGAGATGCTTGCCACCCCAGGAGGAGATAGACCTATGAACGTTGTCGATCAGAGGGGCAAAGTCAAAAGTTCCGAGCTTCCTGGCAGAGATAGGGACGCCAAGGTATCAAAAGGTAAAAATGTCTTGGCTGAAGCTGGTAGAAGAGAGAGTAGAGTTAGTTGTGGCGGGGCAGACCCCCCTAAGAAAATTTCACATTTTGAGGGATTAAGCTTAAGGCCCAAGGCCTTAGAGAAGAGGTTTATATTTTGGCCTCATTCTCGAACTAAATTTGAGGGTAGATTTTTTTTTTGATAATTTGGGCTTTATCGCCATATTATTGACAATGAATAAACTCAGGGGCGGAAATCTGATGGGTTGGGCTGGGCTGCTTTAGAGTTCAAACCAGGTGGTATATGTTTCTAAAAAAATAAAACAAAGTGGTAACTAACAAGAGTTGAACTCTTGACCTTTGTAATAAGAGACCTTAACCACTAAGCTAGTTCCACAACTTAATACTTATATCATTTTATTGTACTTATAATAGGTTTGAATATTTTAATTTTTTTTATAAAATAGCTATGGGGTCTAGGCCCCCATGAGACGCCATGTGGGTCCGTCCCTGAATAAACATCCTGGTAAACCAGGTGGATGGGTTTGGTCTTGAGCCTTATTAATACCTTCCTAAGCAAAACCCAATGGGATAAAAACTTAGGAAGGAAAAAGAGTACCCACCACATCCAATTACAACCTATCATCACTAACTACTATAATACAACAAGAAAACGAACAACAACTAGCATTTGTCTTGCAAACTCTTGACCTAGATCACTATAGTTCCGCATGCTATAACAATCTCAGGTCTTCCATTAAAGAATCCGCACCTATAAAATATTCACACGTTAATGGGAGGTCTTTCCACCATGTTTTGGTTCACTTATATACCCCAAACTTTATCCTGTTCGTGGTTCTTTCTAGTGAGAGAGTTTCTTCTCGGAAGATCACATTGTTCATGGTTTTCCACACGTGGTAGATGCCATAGCATAGTGTCGACTTCCAGATTCTCTTAGCCTTGTTTCCCATAGGGAAGGAGAACCACTTGTTATAGTTCTCCAGTGTTGTAGGCTTGAATGAGAAGGAAACATTCCACTAGTATTTGTTTCCAGATTCCATCTATACATGGACAAAAGAAAAGGACATGCTCTAAGATTTCCATTACCCATTTACACCAGGGACATAAGCTTTGACCGATAGGTACAATGTTCCTCCCGAAAAGGAATTCTCTCATCATGAGTCTTCTCAGTAGAGTGAACCCACATCATCATTTCCACTCTTGGCTCACATAGCCCTTTCCATATATGCTTTATATTTACTCATCCTACTTTAGTAGATGCTATTCTGTCTAGACCACTTAGGGAGAGAGTAATCTCTTTAGTTGTAAACCGGCCCATTCCTCCCGTTACCCCATACACTTTCGTCTGGATGGTCAGGGGATGACGGCTTGGTTACTAGGAACTCATACATCTCAGCCACCATCTCGTGTTCATAGTCAAACAAGGCCCGCCTCCACAAGAGGTTCCATGACCATTCACCATTCTTCTAGCTACCCATGTCTACTATGAAATGATCTTGTTGCGAGCTGAGTTGGAACTGACAAGGAAACTTCGTACTTCAGTACACCCGCTTGAGACCACCTATCCACCAAAGTTTTATGTTCTGTCCATTTCTCAAGAGTACCTGGATTTTTTTTAGGGTAGATGAAGTTTGTTTTCAATATTCTAGCCTGCAGCTAATTAAGCTGCTTGTTTGTTTGATTACAGGTGCACATTTATTTAGCTTCTTTGCTTAAGGCGGTCCTAATTTACATATTGCTAACTATATTTTCTTAACTTCAATCGATAGTTATTTAATGTCAAAAGCAAGGTAGCCGAGTTAGTATGTTATCTTTTTCTTATGACCATAGATCGATCAAAGATCCGATACCCCTTCCCTCATAGATTGCATAGTAGAGTTGTAGCAAAAACTTCATTGTTATTATATAGTAAAACTTTAATCATGCCTCAGCGGCTAGATTGCTCTATTCCAAAAGTAACTTAGGTGGCGTTTGTTTTAGGGAAATCTGTTTGTTTAGGTAGTTTTGTCATTAAGAAAAAGGTAATTAGATTGCCCCAAGTCCCGTTAACTTGATTCCCCATATCCCACTAAGGAATGAAATTCTCTTTTCTTAGTACTCTTTGGCCGATGGTTAATTCGTGTCCACTGACCGATAACCAATGAACATTGGCCGACACCGTAAATATTGACTGATAATTGGTGGTCGTTGATTGAAAGTCGAGTCTGTTGATCATTGGGTGGAAGCCACTAATTAACCACTGATTTATTTACTTTTTTCCCTGCATAGACAACAGGAGAATCAAAGTAAATTTCTTTTTTATTCCCATATATATCATCCATTTTTTTTATTTCATTAGGTTTCCTTTGTCCAAAACAAATGTCCCATTAATCTTTGTTTTCCTGAAACATAGACTAATAACATTAGCCGTAAAATTGACCCAATGCACCATACCAACTAAGCTGAAACAACTTTGACAACAACAAAAAAAGTCACATTAACAATTACTATTCATATTACTATCGATATCATCAAAATATTACTATCGATATCATCAAAGCAAACAAAATATTACTCCCTCTATCCCAATGGAAGAGTCCGATTAGTTTTTTAAATTTGTCCCAAAATACTGTCTTAGTATTGTCAAATTTCTCCCCTCTACTTTTTCACTTTTTCTTAATATTTGTGCAAAATGAAATGGACTCTGTGTTTGGGACCGAGGGAGGGAGTAGTTTATATAGTCTATAAAAGGGTAAGATTTGATAATTATATCAGCTTTTTCAAATTTAGGCACATACGTAAGGATACACACAAAGTAACAGCAACGGTGCAGCGCGCAACAAATAAGAACCAAAATGTGACCAAAAAATTCGATATCTTCATATGGTCACACAGACGGATAGGTTAATGGGGTCACCGTCATTAATTATCACCACTATTTATTGTATGACGATCCGCCCCCTGCTCCTCCTCTTCCTCCAACCCCACATGCACATTGTCATTATCATCTGTGTTTGATTGTTGCAATAAATTTGTCCTGTACTACGTGACTAGACAAAAATCAGAAAGATGAAAAACAGAAGAATACAAATTCTCTATATCCTTTTATATATAGTCGAGTACTGTAGTTTTATAAACTGGCCATCATCATATCATACCATATAGTTAACTGATTTATAATGATGGGAAATCTGAAATTGTTGTTGGCAATATGACTACTTTTGCATTCAATACTGATAGAAATACATATCCTTTTATAGGCTAATATTCCTAATTTAATTTATTTAAAATTGTATTAACAATCCCTCAACAAACTCCTACAAAATCTATTATTCTAGATAAGTCTAAACAATAATTAATTTCAAATCAATAATAAATATTTTCAAATCAATAAAACCAACACTTTCCCTTGATTTGAAAATTCTCTAAAAAATATCTTAACAAACTAAATAAAAATATTTGAAGCACGTCTCTTCAATCTTCAAATTTTTCACGGAGCACTTCTCTCCCAAAATCCGGATGCACTTCTCATCCCAAAATCCAGATGCACTTCTCATCCCAAAATCCAGATGCACTTCTCATCCCAAAATCCAGATGCACTTCTCATCTTCTTCAGCAATTATGGTGCACATCTCACCAATAACGTAGGAACACTTCTCTCCTTACTTCTAAAACAAATTTTCTTCTGCGAACTGAGCCATCTCAGTTTCCTTGCTACTCGTCTGAGCATCAAACCTCCAATACTTTTGAACATGACCAAATCTTTTGCACTTGTTTATATGACTCCATTCGAACGGCCAAGAATGATAATTCTTGCCACTAAAAACTGGAATAGGAATATTGAAATTTGATTTCATCTCTCAAACTCTAAAACAACTTTTTTTGTTCACTCAAACTCAAAACAATTTTTTTTAGACCTCAGTAATCAGAAAGAAATCTATCTGCATTGATTTCTTCCCTCTATCTGGCTCTTGATACCATGTTGGCAAAATATAAGGATTGAGAGAAAAAACTGAAGAAATAACAATACGACTACTTTTGCATTCAATACTGATAGAAATATATCCTTTTATAGGCTAATATTTCTAATTTAATTTATTTAAAATTGTACTAACAACCTCTCAACAAACTCCTACAAAATCTATTATTCTAGGTAATCTAAACAATAATTAATTTCAAATCAATAATAAATATTTTCAAATCAATAAAACCAACAATTGTGGGGACACGCGCAGGTATCAAATTGGTTCATAAATGCAAGGGTCCGGTTATGGAAACCCATGGTGGAAGAAATGTACCAGCAAGAAGCTAAGGAAAGAGAAAGAGTAGCGGCAGCAGCAGCAGGGGGAGGTCATGATCATCATGAACGAGATGATGAAAAATTAGAAGCGGAAGAAGATGATCCTCATGACGACGACGTATTGGCTGCCAATCTTCATTCAACAATAATAGGTACAACAACAAGTGCAGTCACAACAGCCATGAATGCTCTGACTGAATGCGACCCTTCATATGATCATGCAGTCGGCAAACATACCACTGCAAGCACCATAACTCGGCACCGGCAAGATTTTTCATACTCCGAGAACCAAGCGGGGGTAACAACACTAGGCGGTGCAGCCACAAATGTTAGCAGTATTGGTGCAACGATGGTGGGGTCCGCGACGAATGCGGACGAGTTCATTCAAACGATAACTGCTGGCCATGTGGACGCGTGCAATGATTATGGGACCACGTCGGCTGCTGCTGGGTTTGCTGCTTATCATCATCATCAGGGTGAAGTAGTACTACTTGGGAACGCTGCCGCTCATCATCATCAAGAGAATAGCAGCGGCTCTGGTGGCTTGGGTCCCACACTGATTAGGTTTGGGACCAGCGGTGTCGTCCCCACTGGCGGCGATGTGTCGTTAACCCTTGGTCTCCGGCATGGATCCGGCGCAGGCGGTAATGGTGGTGGTGCGAATGCGTCGTTAGAGAAGGGTAGTACTAATGCCTTCTCTTTTGGGGATTTTGGGAGCTAGTTTGATTATTCAATCACTATAATAGATTGAAACTAAAGATCATCGATCGTCGACCCAAGTGGAAAAACGGGGAAATTAAGAGGGTTAACGTTGTTTGATAAGGATATAAGTCAGAAGATGAGTGCATGTGGGGTGGATGTTTTGTTATAGTTATAGTTATAATATAAGGATTTGTAGGTAGGGAGAGATAGCCTTTTTATTTCTTATCTTTATTACAGTATGTGATTTCAAGGGGTCATAGCTAGGTTTTTTTTTTTAATTTGATAATGAATTCATTTTGTATATGTACCTAAACATAGCGAGAAAAGATTGATATTGGTTGGATTTGAGGGAGGGGGTTTAGATGATGGTGACCTTTGCAATTTTCTTAAAATGAGATATGAAAAAGAGTGGTTAGAATTGAGATTGGTGGTATGGTCGGTATTAAATGTGTCTGTGAGGCATATGTGTGACAGATTGGGTCCTAGCAGTATCGTGTACGTACGTTTCTGAAGATCAAGAGTGGGGTCAGAGATCATCATGCAGGCATACAATATTTGTAGTAGCAAGATAACCAATCAAAATTTCGGTGCAATAAGATCTTATCACTTCCCTCGGTTTTGATGTTTATGCTGTTCCTCTCTCTTGTTTTCTTGTTGTCTTGTCTATGGCTATTGCACGTGGCCACTACTATACGTAATGGTCCCTTTTTGGGCCCATTTTTCTCTCTCGTTAGCTGTTTACCCGAGTAGAGTGGGCCCAAGTTAACATGATGGAACTTAAGCCCATTTTTTGGGTTGAAATTAATAACTGATGTCAGTTGTCAATTGAGTTTGATAAAATGTGAGATGATCAAATAAATTTGTTTGATAATGTTGTAAAAGAATAGGTCTCAATGAGAATTGTTGTGGCTACCTGGGTGCGATATAAGGTTCTAGCAAAAGTTATTGCTAATCGTCTTAAACCTTTCATGGCTACCTGGGTGTCCGATAACCAAGCTAGTTTTGTTCCCGGTCGTAGTATTTTTGAAAATATAATCCTAGTCCAAGAAGCTGTCTATTGCATGGATAATTCCAAGGCAAGGGAGGGATATCTAGCAATGAAAGTAGATTTAGCAAAGGCATATGATTTTATGTCTTGGGATTTCATTAGCAAAACCTTGGACTGTCTTGGGCTCCCTTTTGGTTTTAGAACTCTTATTATGAATTGCATCACCTCGGTTTCCTTCCAAATAAACTAGAATGCCAGCCTTACTGATTCTTTCCAAGTTGAGAGGGGTCTTCGTCAAGGAGACCCTCTATCCCCCTTCATTTTTGTGTTATGCATGGAGCGTTTATCCCAAGTTATTCAATTAGAAGTAAATAGGAAATGCTGGCGCCCCCTCTGTTTAGGTAAGAAAGATAATACTCTCTCCCACTGTTTCTTTGCTGATGACCTGGTTCTGTTTGGTGTCGTGAGTCCTAGTCAGGTGAGAGTAATGCGTGACTGCCTAGATGTTTTTTGCAAAGCTTCGGGCCAAGTAGTTAGTCTTATCAGTAGTTCTACTGTCCAGGAATGTAAGTGCTGAGAGGCCGGGAAAGGATCATAGGGCTAGAAGCGGGGATGTCTACTACTAGGAATTTCGGTAAATACCTAGGAGTTCACATTAAGCAAGGTAGGGAATCTAACCAAAATTATAACCTTATCCTATCTAGGGTAAAAGAGAGGCTTGCAACCTGGAAAAGGAAGTCCCTTTCAATGGCCGGGAGAGTCTGTTTAGTAAAAAGTGTGTGGCTTCAATTCCAATTCACACCATGCAGTGTCAGCTTATCCCAAACAAGGTATGTGATAGGATAGATAAGTTGTGTCGTGACTTCATATGGGGTCACGATTCAGAGGAGAGAAAATTACATGATGTAGGCTGGGATATTATTTGCAAACCTAAACTGAAAGGGGGCATAGGGTTACGCAAGATGTGTGATATGAATAAAGCTTGTTTTGGTAAAATATTATGGAACCTTATCAGCAAACCAAATAATTTATACAATAAATCTCTTCTTAGTAAATACTCGAACCTGAACTCGAGTAGATGTTCCATTAATTGGAAAAACATACGTAAGTGTTCTGATGTCATTGAAAAAGGAGCTGTTTGGGTAATTGGGAATGGTAAATCTCTGAATTTTTGGTCTGACTACTGGGTGCATTTTCCTAACCTGTTAAGTGTAGCTACGTAAGAGATTCCTTCGTTTGATTTATAGGCTAAGGTTGCTGATTATTGGAAGGAAGGTAGTGGCTGGAAATGGGATCGACTTTCTGGTTTTCTGCCCCTAACTGTCGCACTGCTTAGTGGCTTCATGGTTTTTCCTTCGCGAAATCCGGATTTTTCTATCTTGGCAACTGGACACGAAAGGATCCTACACTGTTAAAACTGCCTATAATCTAATTTCAGAAAAGCTTCATGATCACACTGCATCTAACGGACATGCTGAGGTTTTTTCAAAAATATGGTCTCTGAAAGTGCAGGAGAGGATAAAGCTTTTTCTCTAGAGAGTCTGTCTTGGCAAACTCATGACAAATTCCAGACATAGTCTTGGTTTCACCTCTGATTCTTCTTGTCATTTCTGCGGTAAGACAGAATCTATTCTACATATCTTGCGAGATTGTAAAGTGGCAAGCAGCATTTGGGATAGAATTCTGGATTTAAAACGGAGGAGTTTATTTTATGCTTCAACTCTAGATGTTTGGGTATCGAGCCATTTAGGCAGGAAAGGCTTATTTATGATGCAAGATAAATTGAAAGCACTATTTCCAACTATATGTTATCTACTTTGGTGCTGGAGAAACACTAAAGTTTTTGGTGCAGAATGTAGAATGTTTAAAGCCAAAATCAAGCTTGTAACACCACAACTCCTAATCCGATAATTAGCATTAAACTTTAAAGCCAAAATCATAAATGTGCAGCGGATATCTCATACTCCTGGTGTTGCCGTTGCGAATCGCCCACGTGAATGACAAGCCCTATTAGTTACAAAAGCTACAGTCTGATAGACTAGATAAATTGCCACACAATTATACCTTTGCAGACTGGAAAATGTGAGTGGTTGGAACTAGTGTATTTAAAACAATTGAGAAAGAAATTAATAACTCAAAATATCTGTCGGGCTGCAAACAAATCCCGGTCGCAGTAGTATAGTAAGACAGAAGCGGCTGGGTATCGAACCGTGGGACTTATAGTGAAATAATATAATACCTAAGCTGTGTCACAAAAGGGGGGATTAATTGACTTGTTTCTATAAATAAAAAGGAAAGATAAAATAAACTGGGTAAAAGGTAAATTAAACGGGACTCTGGGTTCAGGTTTATATAGTCTGCTCTTTTATACTATGTCTACCGGTTTTATTATAATAGTTTGGCAAAATTCCTGTTATTATCTTGAGGACTAAATCATAGACTCAAAAGAACTCGTTTACCAACATGCTCGGTCTAATCCAGATTCGAGCAAAACACATGTAAACGGATTAAGTATGAGAAATTATATTTGCGTCTGAAAATACTAACTTATTAAATCATAATAAGCTTTCTATAGATTTACGGTTTAATTAACCTGTCTATTTATCACGGATCTAATCAAAATAGATTTACTAAAGCATTTTAATAAATTCATGAAATTTATTAAAAGGCGAGAGATAAGCTTTAATCGTAACAAACTGTATTTAATTAAACCGGTAAAAACATAATTACATAATTGAACAGACTATAAATTAACTTTCACCCAGAGTACATCCTCTTAGCCTGACATATTAACTAGTAATATGTTGGTCAGAGGTTGGACAGAATAACAACGCAGTGGTTTTTGTGGATGATGATGGGATGAGATGGATGTCTAATATCTAGGTGAATGAAGTGTGGAAAATGGAGGAAGAATTTGATATGTAATGTGGTAGTGAATGGTGTGTAATTTAATGGAGGGTTATAGGTGTATTTATAGTGATATTGGGGTAAAAAGGAAGGGTAAGTTGGTGGAAGAGGTGTGTGAAAGGATAAAATAATTTTATCCTTTCATACCATGTCGATTGGCTTCTGTACGCTGAATTTACCGACATGTCCGAACCAGCGTCCGGACCTGCTGGTTCGGACATGTCGACGCTGTGAGTAAAATGCTTCGTCGACATGTGTCCGGACTTGCGTCCGGACCTATAGGGTCGGACATGTGTTGCGTCCGGACCTGCATGTCCGGACACAGGTCCGGACGTGTGTATTTTTTCTACTTTCTTTGCAAACTTCGACAGGCTCCAGATTCTTCGTTTGAGCTCCGATTTGATCCCCGTTTGTTGCGTTGCGAAGCTTGTGAAGTGTACTATGTGATTCCAAGGCCTTTTTCTGCATTTCATACATTAAATATATCAGTTCATATCAAAACATAAATCCAAGAAAATTCACATAGCAAGTGGGAAACATTGCCTAAAGTGTTACAAGTTATAAGGTATTTAAACCCTAAAAGTCTATATGTTTCGCACTTATCAAATTCCCCCATACTTATCTTTTGCTTGTCCTCAAGTAAATCTTTATGACAGAATCTTTAAACAAGTTAAATATAAAATAACCAAACAGGGAGAGCATAGAAAAGATTGCTACAAAACTTCTAGATTAAAGGGTACTAGAAACTTCCTTTTTTTTAGTTTTTGAAAAGAACTTGAAATCATACAAAAAAAGTTAAGAAGGAGAAGTAGAACCATAAGAATCCAGTTTTTAACCCTGAGCCAATCCGCTATTTTCTTTCACATTTCCTGAAACAATAAGGGGATGAAGTAAAATCATATTCCATTATACCTTTCAATGCCACATACTCATGATCCATAAATAAGAAGTTTTCATCATTTAAGTACATAATGCAAAGATACTTCGATTGAAGTTAAATTTCCTTTCACCTTAGACTTTTCTCTCCACCCTTGTAGCGGTTTTGGGTCAACTATCCCAGATATAAAGTACCTTAGGTAGCTAGGTGATAAAGCACCCCAAAGAACTTAATAACCGAGTGGACGAGGCCTGCTTAGGTTTAGAATATGCCTGTTTGGATCAGAGGAGTACCTTGCCTTGTTCTTTTTCCACCTTTTCATTCCAATTCAAATCCAGGCTCAAAGCTAAAATCAGGGCTCAAATGATAATTATTCTTTAACTTTAAGCAATTTCTAATCAGAACAAATTTTAAAATGGTTGAAATTTTTTAGTACCCCATAATGTTTGTAGGTTTGCAATATTTTCTCTATGGCTTCCTTTTTGTCTATTTCAAACTTAACAAATCTAAACAAATTGTCAAAATAGAAAACTTAAGAACAAGCTACGAGGGTACGAGTACTCCCCTACACTTAAGCTCAAGCAATGCCCTCATTGCGTAGAAAGAATTAAATTAACAAGGCATGCAATCTGATAAAGGAAATTACACAAAACAAAGCAAAAGGGAATATGAAATATCATAATGGAAAGAGTGTAGTCCCCAGAGTTCGTAGAGTGTGCAGAGCTCCCCCACACTTGAGTGCAGCTGTAGAATTACATGAAATGTATCTGTAAAGAATATTCTACACAGCCAGAAGAACTCAAGTAAAACCCGCATTTTATTATAACATATAAAAGGGAAATATAGTACAAAAGAGAAAACAAAATTAAAGGAAAGACAAAGTGTAAATAGTGGGTTGCCTCCCACCAAGCCGCCCGGGTTTAACGTCTCTAGCTAGACGCATGTTTTTCATTATCCCGGATCAAAAATGAAAGTGGACAACGGTGTTAACGAGAATGTGAAATGGCCAATAAGTAGGATCGAACCACCTGGATCAAAACAAAGTATTACTGCTGCAATTAAATTAGGAAAATACAAACTCCACAAAACCTGGTTTTGAACGAGGTGTTTGCTGCAATTAATCTTGAACTGAAAATCGGGTGATGGTTGTATTTCTTCCTCAAACTAGAGAATGTAAACATTCTCCTTTTGTTGTTTAGTCGTATGGAGGCAAGGTGGTAGTGGTGGTCCTCGCTCAGAGTTGAGGATGTAAATATTCTCCCCTGGATCGAAAATGAAGGTGGAAGTGGGCGTCAATGGGTGGGTTGGGCGGGCATTATTTTTCTTTGAAGAAAGGCCCAGATTTTTCAATGGATGACCCTTGGTGCGATGATCATCTAGTTGCGGAGACGCCTCTTCAATTTTAAGGATGAAGACATCCTTAACTGCGTTGAACGGTGCAGGGAGAACTTCGGGGCAAATTGTATCTTCAAATTCTGATCCTGGATCAAATGGAAAGGTGGCTTTCTCACTTAGCGAGTTGACTTCGAGTTTCCACCCTACTTCTTTGGTGCACAAGAGGGGAACGCCGTGATCCTCCAGATGAAGATCAAAGTTCGATGGCTCCTCCTCCTCAAATTTGAGGATGTATATATCCTCATCTTCTTGGAGAGGCTCATAGGAAGAGCCCTGATTAAATTCAACTTCAGAGGGAGGTGGCTCCTCGAAGTTGATTGTAGAGTTTTGTTTGGATGTCCTGGCGGGAGCGAGCATTTCCTCCTCTTTATTTTTGAGGATGTAACTATCCTCATTTTCTGGGTATAGCACAGAGAATGAGGGAAAATAACGGAAGTTGACTTCAGAGGGAGGAGACTCCATGAAGTTGAGGTAGAAGCTGTCCTCTGATGGCTTGTCTTCAAGCTTAAGTAGAAGGTTTGATGTCGTTAGCTCAGGTTCGAACGGGGGTGGTGAAAGAGAGTAACTCAAATCCTCTCTATATGAACCATTTCGCTCTCCGGTTGCTGCGATGCAAGGTCTAGTGGACCTTCCATCATTTCATTTATCTCAACTAATTTGGCATAGAGCTTTAGTTGGTTCATGTCGAGGTATTCTTGCTCAGCCCGCTGTTTCACTTCATGGACCATTTCACTCTCTGGTTGTTGCTCCCTTTGAGCTAGTGGGATGGGCTGGTCCATTACATAAATTGCATTTGCATACTCTGGTGGATTTGGATCGGTTTGTGAGGGGAGTTGGGCAGGAGGTCTTTGTTGGATGAGAAGTTGTTGGATTTGGGATTGCAAGGCTTTTTGGTCTTTACGAAGGGCTGTGACTTCATCCTGCGTGTCTCGGGTCTTACTCATCATTGCTTTAAACATCTCCTGCATTTGGGACATTCCAGAGTCGGGATTTGAAGATTGTTGAGTCAGTCAGCTTGAAGAAGCATCATTGCCATAAGACTGTTGCTGATACTGCTTTTGGCCTCCTTGAAAATTAGGGTGCATGATGCGCTGCCATGGTTGTATGTACCCTAAATTGGTGCCAACAAAGTTTGCTTCCTCTGCTGCTTTTAATTCTTGTAATTGGGGGCATTGTTCATAATCGTGTGGCCCACCACATTGCGTACAAGAAACATTAGGAGATGATAGGGATAGAGGAGCATAGCCTGGAGGGGTTGTTGATGATCGGGAAGTCATCGACTTTGCTTGTTGGGGGTAGGAGTTCATGGCCATCTGCTCAACTACTTTCTGCAGGGTGCTTACCTTCGTCGCCTGCTGCGCATTGCTCTCCATGAGTTGCTCGTGGCTTCTCATCAGCTGGTCGAACTTGTTGTCACTTTCTCCTACGTGGTATAAACCTGGAGTGCCTCCTCTTGATCCACCCGTGGCCCAGTCTCTGATCTCTTCACAGAGGGACTCTATCCCATTCAGAAGTTGTTCCCCTGGATTTTTCAAAATGTCGGAACCTAAGGAGGAGAGTACCATTGTTTTGCATTGATTGATTAAGCCTTTGTAGAACAATTGAGATAATTGTTCTTTTGTGAGACCATGGTGAGGACACGTAAGCAACAATCCTTTGGAACGGTCCCAAGTTTCACAGATGTTTTCTGACCCTGACTGCTTGAAATTGTAGATCTCAGCAATCATTTCTAACGTACGGCTCGGGGGCAGGAACTTGTCGTAGAATTTGGTGGCCATATCATCCCAAGTATCAATGGTACTTGGTGTAAGGCTGTGGTACCATTTACTCGCATTTCCCGTCAGGCTGTGAGGGAACAGGGACAGTCTCACGTATTGGAGTACTGCGTCTGTCGCGGTGAGACTGTTGGCATGCTGCAAAAACTTGGTGACATGCAATAGAGCTTCGTCTGGACTAGAGCCATCGAACATGCCTAACTCCTTCACGCATCGGATCTGATGATATGGCTTCAGCTTTTGCCATTCATCGTATTCGGATTGGGTAAGGTGGGGAAGGAAGATGGCGGGCTGTTGTCCTCGGTTAGATGGCCTGTAGATGTTACGAACTGTAGCTGGTGAAGATGTCATATATGCTTCCTGGTTAGATTCTATCACCGTGGTGGTTGTGTTTTGTTGAGATCGTTTCTGCCTTAAAGTGCGCAGAAAAGTTCTCTCGATCTCAGGGATGTAGCTAACCGTATTATTATTAATATTGACCGGCAGGCTGTGTGACCTGGTAATATGCATTCACCACTCAAAACAGCAAAAGAAACTGGGAATTTGAAACAGCTCAACAGTTAATGAAATCTCTTTTTTTTTAGATTTTTAGATTTATATATGTTTTTTCTATTTTTTTAACAGATTAAATAAACCAAAATTAAATAAACTTAAAAGAAATAAAAATAAATGCAGTTAAGTAAATGAAAATAGTAAAATAAAATAAACAAAAAAGGGCAGAATTAAATTGCTGGAATTTAAATGACAAGGGAATTTAAATGACAGTAATTTAAATGACTAGAAAATAAAGAACTGGAATTAAATTGACTGGAAATTAAATGACATAAAATTAAATGACAGAAAATTTAAATGACAGAATTTAAATGACAGAAATTAAATTACTGAAATTTAAAGGACAATGGAAACTTAAATAACTGGAAAATAAATGACAGGAATTTTAAATGACTGGGAAAATAAATGACTATAATTAATACGATATTTAAATTGCTGGAATAATTAAATGACAGAAATTAGTAGAAATAAAATAAACAAACAACAAAATAGTATAAACAAATATTATAATATATCAAGTGAATTATCCGGGGCTTTAGGGACCAGAATAAATCAAGTCCCCGGCAACGGCGCCATTTTGCAGACAGTATAATGTGAGTGGTTGGAACTGGTGTATTTAAAACAATTGAGAAAGAAATTAATAACTCAAAATATCTGTCGGGCTGAAAACAAATCCCGGTCGCAGTAGTATAGTAAGACAGAAGCGGCCGGGTATCGAACCGTGGGACTTTAGTGAAATAATATAATACCTAAGCTGTGTCACAAAAGGGGGGATTAATTGACTTGTTTCTATAAATAAAAAGGAAAGATAAAATAAACTGGGTAAAAGGTAAATTAAACGGGACTCTGGGTTCAGTTTATATAGTCTGCTCTTTTATGCTATGTCTACCGGTTTTATTATAATAGTTTGGCAAAATTCCTGTTATTATCTTGAGGACTAAATCATAGACTCAAAAGAACTCGTTTACCAGAACATGCTCGGTCTAATCCAGATTCGAGCAAAACATGTAAAGGATTAAGTATGAGAAATTATATTTGCGTCTGAAAATACTAACTTATTAAATCATAATAAGCTTTCTACAGAGTTACGGCTTAATTAACCTGTCTATTTATCACGGATCTGATCAAAATAGATTTAGTAAAGCATTTTAATAAATTCATGAAATTTATTAAAAATGCGAGAGATAAGCTTTAATCGTAACAAACTGTATTTAATTAAACCGGTAAAAACATAATTACATAATTAAACAGACTATAAATTAACCTTCACCCAGAGTATATCCTCTTAGCCTCACATATTAACTGGTAATATGTTGGTCAGAGGTTGGACAGAATAACAACACAATGGTTTTTGTGGATGATGATGGGATGAGATGGATGTCTATTATCTAGGTGAATGAAGTGTGGAAAATGGAGGAAGAATTTGATATGTAATGTGGTAGTGAATGGTGTGTAATTTAATGGAGGGTTATTGCTGGTTCGGACATGTCAACGCTGTGAGTAAAATGCTTCATCGACATGTGTCCGGACTTGCGTCCGGACCTATAGGGTCGGACATGTGTTGCGTCCGGACCAGCATGTCCGGACACAGGTCCGGACGTGTGTATTTTTTGCTTTCTTTCACAACTTCGACATGCTCCAGATTCTTCGTTTGAGCTCCGATTTGATCCCCGTTTGTTGCGTTGCGAAGCTTGTGAAGTGTACTATGTGATTCCAAGGCCTTTTTCTGCATTTCATACATTAAATATATCAGTTCATATCAAAATATAAATCCAAGAAAATTTACATAGCAAGTGGGAAACATTGCCTAAAGTGTTGCAAGTTATAAGGTATTTAAACCCTAAAAGTCTATATGTTTCGCACTTATCAACCTTACAATACATTACTGAGTTCATTCTACTGATATTCAAAAACCGAAACATAAGTTTAACCATGTACACATGAGTATGGATGTGTCTACCCATATATCAAAACCTCTCAAAATATAATAAAAATACATGTCTACCCTATCCTACACTCCGACCGGGTCACATTTTCAATCATGTACCTAAAATGGTTAGGCCACAACGGAATCAGCACAATTGCTGAGTATGATAACGTGCAACCCATGAACTACCGGACTACACATGACTAATTTGTCAAGTGAACTTGCGATTGATTAATATTCAATAACATGCTGAAATACAATGAACATTCCACACATCAGCATTCATTCACGTATACTCAATTAATAAATCACATCTTAAACAAGAGTAGAAACGCCAATCACAAGAGTCAGTGCTCTTTTATTCCTAGGCCTTGAGATATAAATTGGAATCTCGAGTTAGACCTCAACTTATATATTCTCATACAATCCTCTTTTTAGAATTGTTCTTGTCAACGTTAGTTGTTAAATGTGTACGGGTATGTATGAACCCTGTTAGATGAGTATTAAGTTCCCAAATGAAGTAATTACCGTTAGTGTGACGTATATCTTCATCAGGAATTTGTGAACTCTGAAACTGGATAATAACCCCAATGAGACAAACCACCGTCAAAGTGACATACATTTATTCATGTATTTGTGAACCCTGAAGTGGAGTAATAGCCTCCATGAAACAAACCTCCATCAAAGTGACATCCATTTAATCGGGTATATGTGAACCCTGAAGTTTGGGTAATAGCCCCAATGAAAAACAAGCCTCCGTCAAAGTGACGTCCATTTAATCGGGTATGAAGATCCTAAAGCGGAGTAATAACCTCCTTGAAGACAAGCCACTATCAAAGTGAATACATTTATTCGGGTATGAGAACCCTAAAGTAGCGTAATAGCCTCCTTGAAAACAAACCACCGTCAAAGTGACGTACATTTATTCGGATATGAGAATCCTAAAGATGGGTAATAGCCCCAACGAAACTTACATCATGTTAATGTGAATCATCACTGTACCGGATGTCAGCAAACTGTGTTAAGGAGTTAGTGTGAAGTTATCATATGTTCTCCACCGTTATTTATAATCGTATACTTAACTCTAAGGTCTCTAACCTTTATCTTATGTCCTTATGTGAGTTTTATCTACTATATGGTAGTTAGTTGTACATCATAAAGAAGGTCAAGGTTAGATCGATATGAAACATAGAACAACACAAGTCTTCTGAGTTTCTGCCGATCTCCAGCTTTATGATTTTGAAACCAATAAAACACATAAAACAATCCTTCCAATCATATATACATCTTATAACTTCTACTTCTAACTTAATTATTTAAAAGTTTTAATTCCAATCCTTCAAATTACCAAACAGCCCATAATCTGCCCATTTCCGATTCTAACCCTAAACTTCTCATATTTATGGTTCAACCCTCATGAATTTCCTAAACTTTACAATTGACCACCAATTCTAATTGTGGTTTAATTCCAACTCTCCACTTAATTAATTCCAAATTTAAACTTCAATTTTAGGAAATCCCAAACATACCCATTCTGCCTATTTTGATTTACAACCCAATCTTTCCCAAATTAATGGTTTTACCTCACAAGTTCTATTAACTTATAAATATACTCATATTCTTACTTAACTTATATTTTCAATCATTTCTTTCTTAGATTTGGTCAACACCCTAATCCTACCTAGGTTTGACTGAATCCTACTACATACACTTGAATTTTTCTAAAATTACAGTTTAGACCCCAAAGTTTTCTAAACTTTATAAATTACTCCAAATCTTACTTTAACTTATATTTTCCATTTCTAAGCCAACTTAAGCCAACTTTCATCTATATCACTATTTAACTCTCCAATCTTTTATTTCCTTTGCATTAACCAACCTTTCTTTACTTCATTAATTGCCAAATCATTTCATAAACTCCTAATCACATTTTTTTAACCAAAGTTTGTCCAAACTCCTTATTCCTAATCTTCTTAGCTATTTTTCCATCAGATTTTTGAGTTCTTTTAATTACTCCAACAACCCTCAAACTACTAGATATTTGCACATAACTTTTGAAAGCATTTAAACCACACAAATTGCTCATAAAACTAGTCTAAACCTTTGGCCATAATACAAACCATAATATAAACTTTTAATACACCAAAATGTCCATAATATAAACTTTTAATACACCAAAATGTCCATAATAACAAGTATAATATCGGGCAAATTAGTACCCATACTTCACAAGTTTTGGTTATTGCATATAAGCCACTTAAACTTTATAAAAATGACATTTAAGTCCTTAAGTCATTAGCTAACATAACCATATATGTTAGTATAGTTGTATGTTCATTCTTAGGTCATTTTAAACCATTTTCCATGCTCCCATTCGGCCATAAATTAATACTCAATATTACACAACTTAAATTTGCCAAACAAGTCTGAAGGCTTGAATCACCTTTATGCTCCAAGCTAGATTTTTTGGTCTTTTATGCTCCTCGAGTTTTCAGCCCTATTATTACATAAGGGGGAAAATTAAACTTTGTACAAATCCGAGGGTTTATTGACAGATTTAAGTACTAAAGTTTTAGATTAAGAGCTTACCCTTCTTAATGTTGATTTTCCTCTTGTTTCTCCATTGTTTTCCTAAACAATAGTAATATCTTCTATATTTGAATACAGACCGAGTGACCCAGTAAGTACCTTACTTGGTAAATAAAGACGGCATTTGAAATCAATTTAGAAACAAAAATACAAGAAAAGATTTGAGTTACACAACACAAGAGCAAAAAAGTATCAAACACAATGCAATGACTAGATGCAACACATCTTTATTTAAGAAAGTTATAAGTCATCCTAGAGTGTTAATAAGCCAAAGAGGTAAGAATACTTATTGTTGGTTTCATGAAGCTACCGATTAGAGAGAAAACTAGTAGTATAAAGATAATGTTACCTGTAGGTTTAGGTTATTGACAATAGATAAGAGATTTGCTTCTGGTAGATGGGACTTCAAAGAATCTATGACACTAATCCATTTGAGTTGCTAGAATGCTCCATGTGCAATTTCAAATTGTCCTAACAGTTAACTATATTAGAAAAAAAAACCAACATAAAATGATTGAATTCAAAAACAAAAATCAAAATTATACCATGGCTTCAGCAGCTTTTGCATGACAATATGCCCAGATTTTTTTTGTACGGCTCTTCATTCCAGCAGGTGCAGGAATGAACGTCGATATAGTAATTGCATATTTTTTAGCAGAGAGTGAGCAAAAAATGCAAACTTGGTCAGAGGCAATGTCTATGTATTCATAATTGCTAAAACAGATACTTGAATACGCAAGTGAAGCTCTAAGTGGACTGTATTAACAGCTCAGAAATGCAGAAATGTAAATCTAATGTGAGTAAGAATGAGTTGTCTATAGCGGAAGCGGTAAATTTTGGAGTAAAAAGAATGCAATCCTGGAAGCTATTTTAGATTGTACAACCCAAGATAATTCATACAATGCCCTGCTCAATGGCTCAATAGTGTGAGATGAATCCTAAGATAATCGTAAGTATGGTGTAGTCCCAGATTGATGTTTTCTGACTATAAGAGGATTGAGCTGTCTGTTTTGTATCAAAAGCAGCATACAGAGGGCTAAATCGGAGCATACACCAGGATTGTGCAACCCTGTTTAATGCACACAAACTTGCTAACCTAACTATGTGCTAGCTAGTTACATGTCACAGCCACAAATTCAAAGACAAAAATTATCGAATTCCCGATGTCTGGTTTGGTTTACATGATGATAGTTCCTGCTACTAAATTTGCGCGACAGAATATTAATCACCTCGTTTAATGACATGTAAACTAGCTAGCACGTATGCTCGTTTAACAACTCTAAGTAGACAAACTATCAGTTGTAGAAGAATACTCAGCCATCAATTGCAGAAGATCACCAGTGGTGATTTACGACCCCTTTTAATGACACGTTTTGTTAAACAAACATTCAAAATGACATCTAACTACATACAATCTACATACACTGTGTAGTGTTTTGTTTCTATGAGCATGACTTCAATTCCCTTATAGTATATCGGAAGCAAGCTAATAATAAAAGTATAATCCCAACAGAAAACATAGTAAATAAATGTTATAGTATATCACATGTTCTTTTTAATAAATACATCCAAGACTATTTCCGTTTTGCAAGAAAGTAGCAGAAGTAACCATCTATTTTTCCAGTGTGACCAGACTAGACTACTATGGAGCCGCATTTTAGAATGGTGGGGGATTGAACTGGTATTCCTGCTCGTCTCTCTTCACAGAATGGCAGGGTATATAACAAACCATAAAGTAGCAAAGAAATGGTGGATCTCTACATTGTTTCACTCACTGTGGACAATATGGTCTGTTAGAAATCGGGTGATTTTTTACAATACCCCAGCGGAATGGTATGAAGCAGCTGAGTCGGTAAAGAGACTCGTTTATGAATGGAACAGAAAATTTTCCTTGTTGGGGAAACTCCCCTCACACACCGTCTATGCTTCGAAACATCTGATGGAGCTACTAACTTTTTGATTTCAGCTTACTTACTGCTATGTCTTGTACTTTCTCTTCCCTCCCTCTATAGATGTACTCTTTTTTAAAAAGAAATGCATTTGCCTTAGTATTGCTTTGTAAGCTGGGAACCCAGCCATTTATCAAAAAAAAAAGCAAGAGACTTTTTTATTTCATCAATTCCCGCTTTCATGTCTTCCATATATGCTTTGTTCATAGTATTTACGCTTTGATTCATGTGTACTAAATTACTCTGTGACATCAGAACAGCAAGAGATTCTTTTATTTCATCAACAGCCCCCTTCAATGAGAGGGTAGATTGTTCAAAATATGCTAAAACATTAAAACAGAAAAATCAGGAAAGTTTTATAAGACACGGAAATTTGACAAATAGAAAGGTACGGAGAATTTCAAGCAACCCGCTTCTGTTTTTTCGGGTAGGATGGCCTATATGAGCAAACATTAAATTCCTTATTTATCGCCTTGTATAGATTTATACCAGCCGCTGTATCTTCTTCTCCTATCTCCTTCGTTACCTAACACAATCAACATTGTCAAGCAACCGAAGTAGTCAGTCAAAATTTTCATTACTTGGCTGTTGGATCCAGGACGAGAAAAACTGATCACACAAAAGAATCAAAGCGCAAATCTCTAACCTCAATATTAACTTCATCCCTTCCCCTGTCCACCTCCATACTCGATTCTCCTTCTATTTGCTGGGACTGCAGTAACAATATGCATTATTCACATGATGAAACACAGATTCGTTTGCACATTAGACGTAGAAAACCAATTCTTTTATCTTCCCTAAGGCTTTGTCACTCAATGCACCACTGTGTACCTGTAGTTTAGTAATCAGCTTTTCATCATCATGATTTGCATCCAACCTCACTACTGCCTACACGAGTAGGAAGGTAGAATTATAAGCTAATTGCTAACACGGCATCAACGGATCTAAGTTAATAAAAAAACTAAAAACATAAGCAGAACGTATGAGATCAGAACATGATCTTAATACATTTTTGTTTCTTGTGGATAGCGCTAATAAGGAATCAAGAATAGTTCATCTATATTAAAGCTTTTGGGTTCAATATGATACATCCGACCACCTTGACCAAATGGTTTTCGACTTAGTATGGGACTGGGGTCCGACCTCTAAGTCACAGATCAGAGCAACAAGGCTTGATTAACGGGTACAAACACTCCATCAACCTCATTCAGCCACTGTAAGGAATGAATAATTGTGTAACATCATGATGATGGTTGTTACATGGTAAAACAATAATTTCAATTTGCATTCGTGATAGTAGTTAGTTCCCCCTAACCCTAACTTCATCAAAAAGCCAAACACGCACACTGATTAAAGTCTTTCGGAATCAAATTAATCAAACCAGATAAAGCGACACAGGATGTACAGCATTGAACTCTAAAAAAAGAACAAATTTCAACCTCATACTAACCTTCAAACAGACGTTTAACTTATCGGAGCTGGAACCCATTTTACCCGCGCCAGAGGTCGACATATCGTTGGATTGCAAACAGAGTTGAACAGGAGAGATTTGGCTTCTATAGCAAAGGAGAGAATGCTTCTGTTCACTTTATACAACAGTGCGGGCAAGCAAGGTAACATTTCGCTATTAAAAACATATCTCCCGAGCAGTGATATCGATCGGAATACGTATCATTCAAGTTGTGACAATTAATGTGAGATTTCCTCCTCTGGAAAGATATTAAATCTGAACTCTCTATTTTCGTTTGGTTTTCATGACCCAGTAGTAGAATGGATAAATGGAAAGACGACTCACGAATGGTGAACAAACGGAAAGGATTGTTAATGAGGCGACTGTTGGAGATATAGACGAACAGGAAACAATAGACCAGACACACAAGATAGTTATCTCTACTTGAGTACAATCTTTACAAATGGAGATTATCTTTTCAAGCTTAACAAGGTATTAGCTGTTAGCATACTTTATGATTCTTATTTACTCTGTCGCCCTTTTCTAACTTATGTTGAGCTGTGTGTACATATTAGTAAGACCGTTGGGTTGTTTAGTATAAGTAGGGGTTTTGTCTTAAACCCGGTAGATGCGAAAGTGACTATTTTGTTTTCTTAGTCCTAAGTCTCTGTGAGACTTTCTTGGAAGAACGTTTTCTTCCCGTTGATTAATCCAGAGCAGTGAATCCTTTCTTCCTTTCTCTGTTCTTGAGTGTCGACCTTTCTTCTGGTTTTAGTCAAGAGTGTGGGTAGACAAATCTTATCATGGTATCAGAGCACCGATCCCGTGCTTCAATTCTCGCTCTCTCCTTCTTCCCCAGAATCTGATTTCTCGTTTCTGCGCATTTTCGCTGCGAAACCCTAACAAAGTTATTACCGTCTTTCGCATTTGTAACCCGTCTCCATCATCGTTCTCTCTTCAAGTCTTGCAAAATGGCCGATGATGGACTCAAGAAGGGCTCCGAAGGCGACGGACTAGCAAAGAGTCCGAATCTTCCAACAGTGCGACTATGGACAACGGAGATCCTCTGTACCTGAGTAGCACCGAGAACCCTGGTCTGATTCTAGCCAAAAGTTCGATGGGCAAGGCTTCGCATGTTAGAAGATGCAGATCTCTCTCGCCATCGGATCTAAAAATAAGATGGGTTTTCTGGATGGGACCTAGAAGAAACCGACAGAAAATGACAGCAAGATTCGCGCCTGGAATCGGTCCGATTCTATGGTTAGATCTTGGCTACAGATGGCCCTCGACAAGAAGATTGGTGAGACCATTCTCTTTGCTCCCACTGCCGCACATGCCTGGAAGCAATTATGCTCCAGATATGAACATTCCGACGCCACGCGGATCTACGACCTGGAGCACCGCCTAGCTACCGCCGCCCAGGGAAGCGAGGCAATCATTGACTACTTGCAAAAATGAAGAAATTATGGGACGAAATTGACGCCACCAGTCTAGTTCCCATCTGTTCTTGCGGTAATTGCACATGTGAAACGTCAAAGAAGATTGCTGAGTATGTGCGAGAGAGGAGGGTAATCAAATTTCTTATCGGCCTAAACGACCGTTTTGGAATTATCAGGGGAAACATCCTCATGATATCCCCTTTACCCGACATCGATCAAGTTTTCTCCCTTCTCATCCAGGAAGAAGAGCGACAAAACACTTGACGGGTTCGAGTGAAGGCAATTCATTATCCTTCTCTGTCGAGCAAAACAGAAAACTGGAGGAAGACCTTCGAGTCAGAACACTAGACGCACGAACTTGCAGTGCACCCATTGCAACAAGTTGGGACATAGTGAAGAAAGGTGCTACCAGAAGATGGGTTTCCACCGAATTGGAGGAACATCAAAGGGAAAAGGAGTAGTAGTGCGAACGTTGCTGGAACTTTCACTGGGAAACCCGGAAGGAAGAAATGAAGAAGCAAAGACTGCTGCAAAAGATCCATTTGGAGGGATCTTGAGTCAAGAACAGATGAGCAAGCTATATGAGTACATTAGCAGCAAATCCAGCGCTAATAATGATTGTCAAGCCTCAACTGATGCACCAGGTGCAGGTTTCGTGGGTAATTTTTCTCAACCAAATCTCTGTCTGACTTGTGTGTGTGAGGAAGCATCTGTTGAACGTAAATGCTATAATTATTCAAGATTTAACTAGAAAAATAACCCTAAGATTGATGGCAATTGCTTGTTCTGTGACTCTTGGTTAGCGAATAGCACTTCTATAAGTTATAGCTGTCTGTTCTGTGAATCTTGTTTTGCGAATGACCATGCTTCCATGAATGCTGAGAAACAAAATGTTTTCAAACCAACAGACTGGATTCTAGATTCAGGCGCTTCAGATCACATGTGTGGGGATCTGAAGCTGTTCAACAAGTATTTTGTTCTTGAAAATTGTCATACAGTGGGAATGCCCGACGGACACACAAAACTGTTAGTATTATAGGCGATGTTAAAATAAACTCGTTGCTTACTTTGAAGAATGTATTATATGTTTCTGCCTTCAAATTCAATTTAATATCTATCAGTAAACTCTCTGAATGTCTTAGAGGAAATTTCACCTTTGATTCCACATCATATTTTTATCAGGATTATGAGAAGAAAGATCCAGTGAAAATTGGCAATTTCAGACGTGGTCTTTATATCTTGGATAAGGAATGTGACAAGAAAGATAGAAAAGGACATTTTTCTTTAGCTTGTAAGGATAGGTCCATTAGTTTAGGCTTTGAATGTAATGATAAGGTGAATCTGTGGCATCACAGATTAGGGCATGTGCCTAGGGATAAGCTTTTCCAACTCCATCTCATTGATTCCATGTATAAAAATAAACAATTTGGTGTGAATCCTGCTGTAGATCAAAGAGTCATAGACTCCCATTTAAATCTGAAACAATGAGAAAGTATGATTTGTTTGAGCTGATTCATGCAGACCTATGGGGCCCGTATAAAATAGGAACTTATGATGAGAAATTTTATTTTCTCACTCTTGTTGATGATAGAAGTAGAGCCACATGGATACATTTATGTTCCAATAAGAGTGAATCCTTCAACATCATTATTCTTTTCTTTAAGATGATAGAAACTCAATTCAAGAAAAAGGTTAAATCTTAAGAACGGATAATGCATACGAACTTGGCAGCTCAAATTATTCTTTTGATTTTGAAATACCCCAAACCTAAGTATGCTAAGTAAACATCACATTATGATGTATTAAGGCTAGAATATGCCTTAGAAAGATTGGTAGACAATTTAAACCAAGGAAAACACAAGAAAGTGCCTTAAGGGCAATCAGGGCAAAAACGTGCTCTAAGCTTGGAGTGACTTTGATTAGCACCCAAATACCATTATAAGACTTTAGTAATATGCTAATGGACATTTTAATCAATTAGCAAAGAAAACCAAGCTTGAAAACAAGTTAAAACACAAAATGTGCTTTAAGAAGTCTTAAAGCACATTTTTGAGAAATTGTCTTAGAATTGAGTTTTGAGTGGCTAGGTGTCCATCATTACTCTTTAATCAACATGTGTACTAATTAGTATCACATTAGGAAGCCTAAATCAATGGGAAATCAAAAAATTTCAGAAATATGTGCACTAATTTGTGAATAGTGCCAAATAGTGACTAATTTAAGTTTTAATCAATAAAGCTAATTAGTTGGTCAACAAAGACCATGACTAGCCTTATTTAAGATGGGGGCCGGTTTTCTAAGGATGAGTCACCATAGACTTCATCAAATAAGGAAGAAAAGAAGAGATAAGTAAAGAAGTTACTATTTGCTTTATTAAAGCAAATATCTTACCTTTTAGCCTACCTTCTCTCCTCTTCTCCATTCATTCTCTTCTTCCACGGTTTTCTTCATGCTCTTCATCCTCCCAAACAGAGAGAACAAGCTCCATTGTTGCCTCACCTTGCTTTGTCTAAACTTACTCATTTTAGCTCCAAATCAAAAACTAAACAATATATCTCTTAGTTAGACCAAGACCTTGCTTTTATCTTTTCAAATCCTTCAAAGCTCCATTTTGGTGCCAAGAGGAAACTCCATTGATGGAGGAAAATCAAGTTTGAAGAGCTCATTAGCTTCTCCATTCTCTTAAGGTAAAGAAAATGTAAGAAAAACCATGTTTCCATCATTTCTTGTACATGGCCGAAAATTTCTACTCATGGGGCCTTGTTTTTATGCCTTGTTCTAGCTTGATTTATTCACCAAGGACTAGTGGAGGTCATATTTCATTTAATGCCCAAGTCTACTTTGAGACTTCAAAGGTAATCATCCACTTTTGTGCCTTAGAACACATTTCTAACCTAGGTTTTCATTCCTTGAGGTTAGTGTATTGTTTAGTACTCATGAGTCATTGAATATTGATTAGAACATTGGCAAGGGAAGTTAAGTGGTGGCCGATATTCATTCAAGAAGAAGGTCTAAGGAGGAGATAAGATAAGCTTGAGAAAACAAGGTAAATTACTTACCTAATGGTGGTTTAAGGTTTAAGGAATGAGTTTTAGATGGGTACCAATGTAGCCTAGGGCTTACATTAGGTAATGGGTTATGTAATCTAAGAAAAAGAACTTAAATAAGCTTGTGAACTTGTGACTAAGGAGCCAATGAGAATGAGTTAGTAATATAAGTTTAAGGTGGATTTTAAGAGCATTATAATTACTATGAGATTGATGGGTGTATTTGCAGGTTGAAAGCTTTTATATGTGGGAAATTCAGTGTTTAAGTTTAAGTCATTTAAGGGCCTAAGAGCCATGTCATTTAAGAGCCTTAGTGCTATGCAATTTAAGATTTTTGCAATATATTGAGTTTGTTGTGAATGAGTTGGTTGGGTGATGAGATAAATGAGAAAGAACTTGATGTGTGTGAGATGGTTGAATGAGGAAAAACAATGCATTTGGGCATGATAAGATGCTAGAGAAGCTATGGCGAAATTTGAGTAGAAAACAAAGTGTTTAAGTGGTAGTGGTGAGTTAAATGCCCTAGGGTTTACTAGGGAGCATGAAAAGAAAAATTGGGTGGAAATGAGTTAACTAAGGAGTTCTTGAGGTTTAGAGTGACCTAGAGATGTCTAGGAGGAATTATAGGATTGGCGAGTGTACTAAACACACCAAAATCATGATATGAGGAATGTAAGACTTGTGCATAAGTTTTAAGGAAAGGTTGTATAATGCCTTAAGGTGATTTAGGTATGAACTAGAGAGTAAAACAATGAGAGTTTTGAGAACCTTGTGTAAGTGTGATGATGTTAGTGGTGGACTAGTAAGGCTTAGTTAAATGGTAATGTGTGGACTTGGGTAATGGAAGTGAAAATTGTAGGAGGAGGTTGTAAGTCGTCAAGGAAAATGACTAGAAACGTATGAGGACGTATGATCATGAGAATGGTGAGTAAGATGCATAAAAGAGGTGGAAATGTCTAAGGAGGGTGTTACATGGGTCAGGGTAGATGAAGAACCATGTCAAGGTATTAAGGTAATGGAAAGAAATGTATAAGCAAGCTTAAGAGTTTAAGAGTGATGAGTAACAAGTGAAAAGAGAGGAATTGTGCATGGACATGCAAGATGACCTTGGAAGGTTTAACAAGCAAAGATGGAGTGCAATGATGTTAAGGAGGAGTTATAGGGTTGAAAAGAAACACTTTGGTTAGTTGAAGTTTTAGACAAAATGTACATGTTAGAAATATAAGGAATTAATTGACAAGTGTAAGGAATTTCTTGCAAGAATTGAGTAAAAGTTTGAGAAGATCTTTGGAAGTTGTTTTAATGAGTTTGGTGGAGGTTATAAGGTGGGTTTAAAGTGCCAAGATGGTGTTGGACCTATGATAAGTGTGAAAATATAGTTTATAGTGCTGATCATTAATTTTATGTATTTTTTACGCACCTTCTCACACTCTATCCTATGTTTTCATAACTCTTACTTGGGTAAGAACTAAAACCAATTATATGATAAAATCAGGAATTGATGATGGAAATGCATAGTTCTCCTCACGAGCTTTCCAACGCAACAAACGGCGAGGTAAAACGGACTTATAACGAAGAATCTAGAGCCGATTCAAGATTGGAGTACACTCGTATACATATACATATTAATAACATCCGCAAACGAGGAGGACAAGAGAGGCGCAGACACAACAGAGGCGACCGCTGTTATGTTGCAGACGAGAGTGTGGGACGAACAGAGGCGTCCGCCTGTTATGCATGCGGTCTGGGAGGCGGAAGACAGCGCGGACAGAGCTGCAGCGCAACAAATAATGCCGGATCCAGATTTCGACGCCAATTTCTTCTTCGTTCTCCTTCGCGGCGCCGCACTCCAACTGCTACTTCATTAATTACAGACGGCGCCCACCTTAATTTGTGCACGCGTGACGCCGGCTCTACAATCAATTGCTGCTGCCCGATGATAACGAAATCTCTGACTGCAATTTTCACGGATCTGCGTATCAACTTCAACTGCTCCACCGCTCATCTCCTTGTCTGCATCCCGCTCCACGTATCTATAAATAGAGCTGCAAATCACTCTGCTCAAATGTCCATCACTCGTCCATTATTCATCCCTCACTCGTCGATCACTCATCTATCACTCACTCACTCACTTCATCCATCTTCTCCATAATTCACCCGACACCACTACACTTCCACACTTCCACTTCCCAAAATAAAACCACGTACTCACTTTCACTCATCTCCAGAGCCGCTCCACGACCACACCGAAAAAATCCACTTTCAACCCGTTGTCACCAATTCCAACCTCTGAGTCGACATAGCACTGAACGGAAGGCTGGAGAGCACGACAAATCTTCACACCAGATGATTTCTTCAAACTCTCTCTCTTTTACGTTATTAATTACTATGTCTAGCTAAGGGGATTTACTCTGGGGAAGGGATGTTGTAACTAGCTAAACGTTGCATTATTTTACTGCTTGTTGAGACTATTTTGGATTGTTCAGGTTAATGCTTTTAAAGTGCTTTTAATAAACGTCATGAATTTATTATAAGCCCTCGAATCATGTTATGATCAGATAAGGTGATTAGCATTGACGGTCCTATTAACCTGTTACTTGTGATAATTGTAATCGGATAGGTTACTTTAGTCACTAGGAGCTTTAGTCCGGATTAAAACCAGACTAATAATTCTGTACAATAAAACCATCTAGATATACTTGCTAGGTCTAGATTAGAACTACATGCCCTGTCTAGATGAGCTATCTGGAATTAAGACTTAATACAGAATAGATAATTGAGAATTATAAGCCAATCCAAGTCTCCACTTAAGTAGTAAAATATGCAGAACTTAGCTAGTGAAACAACTCCCTGAACCTAGAGTACCGTTCACACTCCCAAGACTATCACTTTAATTTATCTGCTATTTACTTTCTTGTTATCTTTTTGAAACCAAAACCAAAACAAAACCCCCCTTTTTGAGTTAACCTTTACCTAAGGCTAGACTTACTTATCAAGTCCCGTGGATTGACACCCAGGTCGCTTCATTGAATTGCTATACTATTCGACCGGGATTTTTGCAACCTGACGATCTATTAAATTATTGAATTCTAGGATTATTCCTAGGCTTTTAATATACCAAAAGAATCGTTTGCAAAATGGCGCCGTTGCCGGGGACTTGACTTTTGTCTAGTCCCTACGCCTAGGTCAACTCATTGCTGTATTATAATCTCTTGTTTGTTTACTTCATAATTCAGTCCCTTATCATTTTATCTTTATTACAACTTGTTGTTAATTCTACCTTTCCTGGTGAATGCGTAGAACGCGATCTTCTGGTCCACCCGGAACGGACTTCGATCCTGAAATCGAAAGAGTCTTTCTCCAGGCTCTTCGAGCAAGAAGGCAACTGAACTTCAACATGGCTGGAAACGATGTAGGCCCTCTAAATCCACAAGTCACAATGGGGAGAATTAACAGGCCACCATCAGCTCCTAGGAGAGGCCAGTGGTTCTACCACAACTGACGGCAGAACTCATATCAGAATGGCAGAAGCTCAAGCCAAGCCATCAAACCAACGCCGTTCGGAATCATCCTGCGGGAACCTTCTCAGGAGCAGACCTGCTGATGCACTCGATCACATTCATAGATTTCTGGTACATCTAGACTCTCTCGGTTTATCGCAAGGTTTAGAGGAATATGCTCGTCTTTGTCTTTTTCAGCATAGTTTATCAGGTGAAGCATCCAAATGGTTCCATCGTCTGCCCCCCGGTATTATCACAACCTGGGAGCAGATGACGGACAGATTCTATGAAAAATATATTCCCATCTCGAGGACCCGTCAAATGATAGCAGACTTAACAGCTTTTAAGCAGTTAGGTAGTGAAACTGTCTGTGAAGCATGGGATAGGTTCAAAGAATTGCTTCGCCAATGCCCTCATCATGGACAAAATACGACCTCTCTAGCACAAGGATTCTTCCAAGGGCTAAAAGAGGAAAATAGAGGAGAAGTACGAGCAGCCCTTGGTGGAAACTTATTAACCAAGAGTGGGGAAGAGTTTATGGCTGCTATGGAATCATACTGCGAGGAGCTTCGTCAATGGAGCACCAGTGGAAGAAGAGTCTTCTCTGTGGGTCCCAGTCCTTCACGAGCTCCAGACCCCATGATAGAGCAGCTCATGGCCGAACAAGCTCATTTAAACACCACCATGGGTAGCATGGCAAAAATGCTCGAGCAGCTTACTCTAGGACGAACTCCAGTTCAAACCATGAAGGCAGTAACTACGGGCTCAAACGACATTTGTTCTCAGTGCGGGGGAGCTCATGATTACGAAGACTGCCCTACGGTTTCGGAGATGAGGAAAATGGAGGAAGCAAATTTTGTTGGTCAAAACTATAAGCAGCCCTGGATGCAGAATCAGCATCCCAACTTAAGATATGGGAACCCCAACAATGCACTAAATTCTCATCAAATGCAACCTCAGCAAGCTGTCCAAGGGCTCCACCAGGTTTTAGGCCTCAGTACAATCAACCAAGGCCACAACAGACACAGTTCCAGCAACCGTCCCTAAATTCAAACAATGCCAGACTCCAAGAGATGGTAGAAAAATTGGTCACCTCCCAGGAACAACAATCTGTTATCAACCAGAATCTATCAACCGGTCAACAAAAGCTAGAAAAGGCTATGGTTGACATGCAAGGAACAATGAGCCAGTTGACTCAATTCCTCTTACAGCAGAGACCGTCTGGATCATTGCCTTCCCAACCAGAAACCAATCCAAAGGAGCAGTTAAAGGCAGTGTCGGTCTCAGATGAAGACTGTGAGGATTCTGAAGAAGCAACAGCAGTTACCCTGAGAAGTGGGAGGAACTTAAACACAGATAAAGTGGCAGGAAACCGTACTGATGAAGAGACCGAGCCTCTTTCTAACACCGCCGGTGCACCATCAGGGCATCCCGCCCCTCCTGAGGTAGTTTCTGAGGAGACCCAGGCTCCTATTCCTTCTTCCTCTCTTTCTACTGCTGTTAAAAATAAAAAGGGAAAAATATCTGCAAAGGAACTTCCATTTCCAAACCGTCTCAAAGAGCGAGAGCTCGATGAGCAATTTGGAAGATTTTTAGATGTTTTTAGAAAGCTGACTATCAATATCCCTCTTATTGATGCGATTAAGCAGATGCCAAATTATGCTAAATTTGTGAAGGATCTGATTTCGAATAAGAGGAAATATAAAGAGAAGGACACCATCCAGCTGACCGAAACTTGTTCAGCAGCTCTCCGACAGATGCTGCCTCCAAAGCGTGGTGATCCTGGTCAGCCCATCATCCCCTGTTCAATTGGAGACATGGATTGCGGATACGGTCTCTGCGATCTAGGAGCGAGCATCAACCTGATGCCATACACCATGTTCAAAAAGCTTCATGCAGGTGAGCTCGTTCCCATTCATTTCAGACTCCAGTTAGCTGATAGATCATCGATCACACCAAGAGGTATGATTGAAAATGTAGTTGTTAGTGTGGGAAAATTTTTCTTCCCCGCTGATTTTGTGATCCTTGACATGGATGAAGATGTTGAGGTACCTCTGATTCTCGGTAGACCTTTCCTCAGAACTGCAAAGACTGTTATTGATGTTGACAAGGGGAAGATCACCTTGAAATTTCATGATGAAGAATTAAGCTTTGATATAAATAAGATGATGCAGAAAAACACTTCTTCTCAAGCTGTTTTCTCTGCTGATTTAATTGATAATTCTTATGATCTTGATGATGACTACACCTATAGGAGTATTGATTCTTTTAATTCTTTGTTTAAGTTTTCTGATATCCTAGAGCAGGTAATAAGTCGATCCATTGAGGATGACAAAAACAGCTTTGAGATGGCCTCGGTCGTCCAGCAGCTAAATCAAGGGAAATCATACTTTCGTTCCTCTTTCCTCCTGTAGAAAAGTTGGAACGATCCATCCAAAGACCCATACCTTCAATAGAGAAGCCTCCTACCTTGGAACTTAAATCTCTCCCTTCCCATCTTAAATATGTTTTCCTGGCAGAGGGTAACACCCTGCCTGTTATTATCTCTGCATCTTTGTCTATGTCGCAGGAAACTAGACTTCTGGAGGTGCTAAAGAAACATAAAAGTGCTATGGGTTGGACAGTTGCTGACATCAAGGGGATCAATCCGGGTTTCTGCACACACCGGATTCATATGGAAGAAAATTACAAGGCAGTGAGGCAGCCCCAGAGAAGGTTGAATCCAAATCTAAAGGAGGTGGTCAAGGCCGAAGTACTAAAGCTTCTTGATGCAGGTATTATCTACCCTATTTCTGACAGCCAGTGGGTGTCTCCAGTCCAGGTTGTTCCAAAAAAGGGGGGATAGTTGCAGTGCCAAATGAGAAAGGTGAATTGGTACCCCAGAGGCAAACCACAGGTTGGAGGATGTGCATCGATTACCGGCGCTTGAATGAAGCCACAAGGAAGGACCATTTCCCACTACCATTTATTGATCAAATGTTGGAGCGGTTAGCTGGGAAAGAGTTCTACTGCTTCCTTGATGGGTACAGTGGTTATTTCCAGATTCCCATTGCGCCAGAAGATCAGGAGAAGACTACCTTCACCTGTCCTTATGGTACTTTTGCATACAGGAGGATGCCCTTTGGTCTCTGCAATGCTCCAGCCACATTTCAGCGATGTATGATGGCGATTTTTAATGAGTTTATTGAGAAAAGCATCGAAGTTTTCATGGACGACTTCTCTGTCTATGGACAAAGCTTCGATGCTTGTCTGGAGCAATTAGACCAGATCTTGGCTCGCTGTGAGGACACGAATCTTGTGCTGAATTGGGAGAAGTGCCATTTCATGGTACAAGAAGGAATTGTGCTTGGGCATAAGGTGTCAAGAGAAGGCCTCCAGGTGGACAAGGCCAAGATAGAGGTAATAGAAAAACTGCCCCCACCAACTTCCGTTAAAGATGTAAGGTCTTTCCTTGGTCATGCAGGGTTTTACAGGAGGTTTATACAGGACTTCTCAAAAATTGCTAAACCCCTGTCAGACTTGCTTCAGAAGGACATCAAGTTTCAGTTCACAGAGGAGTGCTTGACAGCATTTCAGACCATCAAAGAGAAGCTTTGCTCAGCACCAATTGTAGTCCCCGGATTGGTCTGAACCATTTGAGATCATGACGGATGCGAGCGACTATGCTGTTGGCGCCGCACTATGTCAGAAGAAAGATAAGATGCTGAGGGTAATCACCTATGCTAGCAAGACCTTAATTGACGCACAGAAAAATTATACTACTACGAGAAGGAGTTGCTAGCTGTGGTGTTTGCTTTGGACAAGTTTCGACCATATCTGCTTGGAAGCAAGGTGATAGTCCACACAGATCATTCAGCCCTCAAATATCTTTTTCAGAAGAATGAATCGAAACCAAGACTTCTGAGATGGATCTACTCTCCAAGAATTTAATTTAGAATTTGTGGATAAAAAGGGGAAGCTGAATGGAGTTGCGGATCACCTATCGAGCTTATATCCCTGAGATGGAATCCCGATCAACGAATTCTTCCCGGATGAGACGGTGTTCAAAATTGGAAAAGTAGATGAACCATGGTACGCTGACTTAGTCAATTATCTGGCTACTGGTTTAATTCCTCATGACTACAGCTATAACCAGAGGAAGAAATTCTTGTCAGAAACCCGCCACTATATCTGGGAGGATCCCTATCTATTTAGGATCTGTGCTGATGGCTTGATGCGGCGATGTCTTCCAGATAAGGAGATCCAGAGTGTAATCGAATTCTGTCACTAAAGAGGCAGGTGGCCATCATGGTTATACAAGAACAGCTGCAAGATATAGAGTGTGGTTTCTACTGGCCTACTCTACATAAAGATGTCCACCGTTTCTGTTCCCATTGTGACTCCTGTCAAGGATGGGAAACATCTCCAGAAAACATGAAATGCCACAGAAAGGTATTCTAGAGGTAGAACTTTTTGATGTCTGGGGCATAGATTTCACAGGCCCTTTTCCCTCATCTCATGGAAACCAATACATCCTAGTAGCTGTGGATTATGTCTCAAAGTGGGTAGAAGCTATCCCATGCCACAATGCTGATTCCAAGACGGTGGTGAAATTCCTGAAGAAACACATATTCACCAGATTCGGGGTGCCCAGGGCAATTATCAGTGATGGTGGCTCCCACTTCTGCAACCGAGCCTTTGACTCCTTAATGAGTAAATATGGGGTGACCCACAAGGTAGCACTACCTTACCACCCTCAAACTAATGGTCTGGCAGAAGTGACTAATCGGGAGCTAAAATGGATCCTACAGAAGACTGTCAATGCATCAAGGAAGGATTGGTCAGTTAAACTAGATGATGCTTTGTGGGCATATCGAACTGCTTTCAAGACTCCTATAGGGATGTCTCCTTTTAAACTTGTGTATGGAAAAGCTTGCCATCTTCCAGTCGAATTAGAGCACAAAGCTTACTGGGCATTGAAAGCCCTGAATTTTGATCTGCACACCGCTGGAGAGAAAAGAAAATTTCAACTATCTGAACTCGAGGAACTTAGAGAGCAAGCCTATGACAGTTCCAGAATTTATAAGGAGCGAACAAAGAGAATTCATGATCAGATGATCCATAAGAGAGAATTCAAAATCGGTGATCTAGTGTTGCTCTATAATTCCAGGCTGCGTCTCTTCCCCGGTAAGTTGAAATCACATTGGGCAGGTCCATTCAAAGTTGTGGGGATCACTACTTATGGTGCATACGAGCTAGAGAACAAGACAGGAGAAGTATTCAAAGTGAATGGTGCTCGACTGAAGAAGTACCTAGGCGACACCTTTTCTCAGCCTCCTGCACCAGGTATATCCTTAAGTGAAAGTTCCAGTTCCATAAATCCTATTTCTGCTATCTATACTACAGCTCCCTCTCCAAAAACATCCAAAAAGCCGCGCCTGCAATGGTACTTCAGACTGAAGAGAGCTGTTGCTAGCTGCTGTGGCGGCCCTCCTTGACCTTATCTGTAAAGTCTAGCCAGAGACTTTAACTCCGGGCGGCTTGGTGGGAGGCAACCCATCGGATCAGGGAGTCCTTAAACACTCTTGCTATTTAATTTCTACATTTCGTGTGTTTTGTTTTTCTTTGTGGTAATGTTCCATTTTTAAGGTGTGTTAGATCAATGGTTTTTAATTTAATATAAAAAAAAAAAAACAAAATATTGATAAAGAGTGGCAGCACATGCGATAGTAATAACTTGAGTTCTTCTGGCTGTATAGAATCTTCTTAACAGGTACATTTTACGCGATTCGACAGCTGAACTCAAGTGTGGGGTGGACCGTGCAACACACCGTGAACGGACTCTGGGGAGTATTCTAAATCCTTTAACTCTTAATGTTACACATACTCCCCTCTGAACTGCTATAGGTTTTACTTTTGTTCCCGTTGGATTACTTGCACATTGTTAATACTTCCCAAGCAATGAGGACATTGCTTCACTCTCAGTGTGGGGTGGGGTAACCTCCTTCGTAGCTTATCTTTTGTGTATCTTTGAGCTCTTTTCTCTAGCAAATGTTTAAATCCTGCTGTGTTGCTCAACTTGGAAGAAAGCCATAGAGGAGGTATAATTGGTTAGCTGATAATGGGGTGCAAAATTTTAAATTTTTCTGGTTTTAATTGATTAAAATGAAGTCTATGTTTTGTGAAAGCTATAATGATTGAGAATACTCACCATCTGAACCCTGTTTTTAGCCTTGAGCCTTGGAATGTCTGGATTGAAATGGTTGGAAAAAGAACAAGGCAAGGTACTCCGCTGATCCTAAGCATGCTTAATTTTAATTCTGATCCAAAGTCGGGCCTCGTCCACTTGGTTATTAAGTCCTTTGGGGTGCCTCATCACCTAGCTACCTAAGGTCCTTGTGATCTGGGATAGTTGACCCAAAGCCGTTACATAGGTGGAGAGAAAAGTCTGTGGTGAAAGAAATTAAAAGCGCTTTAAAAAATGTGCAATCGCTGAGCTGAATAAAAATTTAATTCTCTTCATGGATCAAGAGTATGTGGCATTGAAAGGTATGATGGAATAAGATCTTACTTCATGCCCCTTGTCGTTCTAATGGTTTGTGAATGAAAAAGGTAGGATTGGCTCATTGCTAAAGGCGAGGTTCTTATGGTTTTGTTTCTCTATTATTAGCCTTGAATAACTTCTTGTTTTATGAAAAAGAAAATAATAATACCCCTTTATCAGTAGAACTAGTAATCCTACTTCTGTGCTCTTCCTTTTGAGTTAAGTTTCATATGTTCGGTTTGAACCTTTGTTTGAGAGTTTTGCTTGAGGACAAGCAAAAGGCTAAGTGTGGGGTGATTTGATAAGTGTGAAATTTATATAGTTTTATAGGTGCTTGATCATTAATTTATGTAATTTTTTACGCACCTTCTCACACTTATCCTATGTTTTTCATAACTCTTACTTTGGGTAAGAACTAAAACCAATTTATATGATAAAATCAGGAATTGATGATGGAAATGCATAGTTCTCCTCACGAGCTTTCCAACGCAACAAACGGCGAGTAAAACGGACTTATAACGAAGAATCTGGAGCCGATTCAAGATTGGAGTACACTCGTATACATATACATATATAATACAGCTTGTACATCTTCAAAACTGGCGGACAAGAGAGGGGCGCAACCGCCTGTTGTTGGGCGGTCAGGGAGGCGGACTCCACTTAGGCAACCGCCTGTTGTTGGGCGGTCAGGGAGGCGGACTCAACTTAGGCAACCGCCTGTTGTTGGGCGGTCGGAGGCGGACTCAACTTAGGCAACCGCCTGTTGTTGCGGTCTTGGAGGCGGACACAGGCAACCGCCTGGTTAATAGGCGGACGGAAGAAGCGGACGAGGCTCAAATTCGACGCGGAGAAATTTTTCTCCGTTCTTCGCGGCGTCTTCTTCTTCCTTCTTCGCGGCGCCACACTCGAACTGCTACTTCATTTATTACAGACGGCGCCACCTTAATTTGTGCACGCGTGACGCTGGCTCTACAATCAATTGCTGCTGCCCGATGATAAAATCTCTGACTGCAATTTTCCCGGATCTGCGTACCAACTTCACCGTCCTTGACTACTGCACCGCTCATCTCCTTGTCTGCATCCCGCTCCACGTATCTATAAATAGAGCTGCAAGTCACTCTGCTCAAGTCGTCCATCATTCGTCCATTAATCATCCCTCACTCGTTCATCACCCTGAATCACTCATCTATCACTCACTCACTCACTTCATCCATCTTCTCCAAATTCACCCGACACCACTACACTTCCACACTTCCACTACCCAAAATAAAACCATGTACTCACTTTCAGTCATCTCCAGAACCGCTCCACGATCACACCACCAGAGAATCCACTTTCAACCCGTTGTCACCAAGTCCAACCTCTGAGTCGACATAGCACTGAACGGAAGGCTGGAGAGCACGACGAATCTTCACACCAGATGATTTCTTCAAACTCTCTCTCTTTTACGTTATTATTTACTATGTCTAGCTAAGGGGATTTACTCTGGGGAAGGGATGTTGTAACTAGCTAAACTTTGCATTATTTTACTGCTTGTTGAGACTATTTTGGATTGTTCAGATTAATGCGTATACGTGCTTTTAATAAACGTCATGAATTTATTATAAGCCCTCGAATCATGTTATGAACAGATAAGGTGATTAGCATTGACGGTCCTATTAACCTGTTACTTGTGATAATTGTATCGGATAGGTTACTTTAGTCACTAGGAGCTTTAGTCCGGATTAAAACCAGACTAATAATTCTGTACAATAAAACCATCTAGATATACTTGCTAGGTCTAGATTAGAACTACATGCCCTGTCTAGATGAGCTATCTGGAATTAAGACTTAATACAGAATAGATAATTGAGAATTATAAGCCAATCCAAGTCTCCACTTAAGTAGTAAAATATGCAGAACTTAGCTAGTGAAACAACTCCCTGAACCTAGAGTACCGTTCACACTCCCAAGACTATCACTTTAATTTATCTACTATTTACTTTCTTGTTATCTTTTTAAAACCCAAAACCAAAACAAAACCCCCCTTTTTGTGTTAACCTTTACCTAAGGCTAGACTTACTTATCAAGTCCCGTGGATTGACACCCAGGTCGCTTCATTGAATTGCTATACTATTCGACCTGGATTTTTGCAACCTGACGATCTATTAAATTATTGAATTCTAGGATTATTTCTAGGCTTTTAATATACCAAAAGAATCGTTTGCAATAAGAGAATGACAAGGCATGAAAATATGAGCTCAAGCTCCTTCAATGGTGAAATCTCCATGGCACCAAAATTGAGTTCTTAAAGATTTGAAAAGAGGGAGTGAAGAGCTTGGTCTAAACTAAGACAAGGGTAGTCTTGAAATTGATTTTGGAGCATGGAATACATAGGGTACAAGTGAAAGAAGATGAAGAATGAGATGGTGGGTTGGAGAACGGTTTTGGAGTAGGATAAGAAGAGAAGGAACCTGATGGGGAATGGAGGAAATGAACAAAGGAGGTGAGAGGTATGCCTTTTGTTAAGATATTTTACATATAAAGCAAATAGTTACTTTACTTTACTCACTTTTCGTTTCTTTGATTTGTAAATGGTGATGACTCACCCTACAAAAAAACCGCCCCCCATTTAATAATAAGGGTGTTTTTGGTCTTTTGTTGACCAATTAACTTACTTATATTGACTTATGTTATAAATTTGCATATTTTGGTACTATTCACAAAAAACAAGGCACATAGTTGTGAAATGTTTTATTTCCCATTGATTTAGACCTCTAAATGTGATACTAAGTATTACACACATTAATTAAAGAGTAATGATGGACATTTAGCCATTCAAAACTCATTTACAAGACAACTTTTCAAAAATGTGCTTTAAGACTCCTTAAAGCACATTTTGTGTTTTAACTTGTTTTCAAGCTTGGATTTCTTTGGTAAATGATTTAATTTGCACATTAACATATTATAAGGTATAGGTATGACCTTTAGGTCCTATACAAATTTATCCAAGCTTAGAGCACATTTTTGCCCATACTGACTTTAAGGCATTTATTTGTGTTTTGTTTGGTTTAATTGTCTACCAAGGTTTCCTGAGGACGTAATTAGCCTTATTAATCATAATTGAATATTATTAAGTCTTGGTAGCTCTTTGGGTCATAACCAAGTTCACTCCAAGCTTAGAGCATGTTTTTGCTCAAACTGTATCTTAGTGCTTTATTGCATTTTACTATGGTTTAAATTGTTCACTGATGTTTTAAGGCACTTTTAGCCTTTACATACCATAGTTTAAATGTTTAACAACATTCAAGGTTTGGGGTATTTCAATCTACCCCGCTTAAAAGAACTTCGTCCTCGAAGTTCACACTTCCCACATATCATTTGGATTAGAACGCAGGAATCACTTGGAAATAAACTTTCATAACCAAAACATATTTTACATCACACCCTCGGACTTAATGGTCCGGGTAACACATTCACATCCATACATAACAAACATATTCACATGATAACCTCGGACTCAATGGTCCAGGTATCTTAACACATTTACACATACATAACAACCCTTAGACTCTCTGGTCTTGGGTAACATAAGAACATTTAGACACATAGGTCTTGATAACATAATAGCCTTTAGACACATAGGTCTATGTAACACAACAACATTTAGACTCATAGGTCTTGATAACATAACAGCCTTTAGACACATAGGTCTATGTAACACAACAACATTTAGACTCATAGGTCTTGATAACATACACTTTTGGAACTCAAGGTCAAAATAAATTTTTAACACATACCACACAACATGTCTTAGCATGTATGACAACCAAAAAAATATCTTTTACATATACTGTGATCCCGCAGAACCCGGTTCGCGATGGACACCTGCCGTCCCCGTTCCTTTGGGAGATCAAAATGATCACTTAAATTTAAAATTTTCCTTGTGAGGTAAGTAAGAGAACTTTAATTATGTAAAGTATCTATCGACGTTTTATAATACCAATTCAAAATCCTTTGAAAACACATATAAAACTCCAAGTCCAACTTATGCTCTTTGCTTCTTTTCTTAGCATGGTTAGTTGTGACCACTTATAGGGAGCTTCAAGAATCATCCAACCCTGATGTGATCAGCATCAGTGTTGACAACTATCCTTCCACCAAATTTTGTGTTCGGCTTCCCTTGATCGCATGCAAATCAAGTTCCACCTCTCACTTCATTTTCAAGCATCAAATAAATCACTCATTTCCAATTTTCTATCTTTTTAATCATTCTAATCATGATCATAACATCTCCAGGGAAGATAGAACTTCATCTAACAGTTATTTCCATTCACTTTAATGTTGTTACCTAGTGAATCTTATTCTCACTAGGTTGTATGTCGGTTTCATACCCTTTTTCATGAATCACTATATAGTATATATATACACATATATTTTATCAAAATACAACACAGAGTTTCACATTTATACACTGTCGGGGTTTTTGTTCCCCCGGGAGTTTCTCTACTCCCCACACTGTACTATTACACACAATTATTAACAAATACACACACTTATCACATGGTATTCGCATCTTCTGCGCGCAATTACCACAATTAAACCATGAATGAATGCGTATGTTTACATAACACACACACCAATCATCAAAACAAATTATTTTGTGCTATGCACAACATAGGTCACGTACACTACGTACACTTGTACGGTAATACACACTAAGTGGCTTTGCGCTCTACCCCCCTTAAAAGGGATTACACCCACGTAATCAATCACTTAATCATTGGTTTTAAAATGTTCTACCATCGTGAAGTGTTTTAACTTCCACGCGTCTATTATACAATGCATCTGATTAGAGGATCTTAACCATATTGGCGGTTTAGTTCCTACACCAAGAATTCACATTGGAGTTTGTTTAAACTCTTAGCTGGTTTTGGTTCTGGCCTGTGAGGCTTCTAGGCTTAAATAATTAGCCGTTCAGTCATGTTCACCATGCACATTCAACACTTGAATTACTAGCTCACTAGTTTTGCTGTGAAACTCTAATAACTGTAGGGCTTAGTTTGCCCCATTCGTTATTCTTACTGTATTATACTTCTCCTATTATCACCTTTATCTTGGTAATAACGGTTCCCAACCGATGCGTGGTATCTCTTACCGTGAGCGAATTCGGTGAGTTTCAAGACTTTCCATCCACTTCTCTAATAACTTACTGTGTATACAACTATGTATTTCACAATGATTGACTTGTTCCTTCCGACTTACTGTCAGTTGAGGTTGAGCTACTACCTAGTGTGTAGTGCTCTCTCAACTATTTCCCACACTTGAGGTATATTCCATACCGATATCTAGTATTCTGTGTTACTGCAGTCACTTGTGTTAATCATGCCTCCACATTTGGTTCTGTACAAGTACTCTTTCATGGTATGTCTTTGCATTTCCTATGCATCAATCACTATGGCGTTATAAGCCGTTTTTCTATTCCACCACAATTAAAATTTCCAAAATCCTTTCCATCGCACTCAATCTTACTGTTCAAATGCAATACCAAAACACTCAGTCATACAGAGTGTAGAGGCGTAAACTCTTGACAGTAAATCTCTTATGCGATTGTAACGGAATCCACACTGTGTTTCATTGAGATTCTGATCTCGTAATACTGGCTACTGGCTTACTGCCTAGTTTGTTTATCATCACTTACCTTGCATCACCACTGAATTTAATTCATAACTACTCTTATCTGCCATATCATTATTTAACAACACTTATACAACGGCCATTGCTGCGCACCGTACTCTTACTCATTATACAACATCAACTTACACTGCATCCGCTATTATATTAGATTCCGCCATAACACTGTGTTTCACCACTTATTTGGCTGTTTGCTGGATATGCTATTCTTCGAGTCCTTATGCTCCTTGAGCGTTGTTCACTCGAGTTACAAGCTGTCGTTATTCCGCCGGGTACTTCACATGCTACTAAAGTAATTGTTCTCTCGCAATATCAACATGATCAATCCTTAACATATTTCTTGAACTTGATTCACATAACTACCGCTGTTGCGGTCTCACAATATCGAGAGGTATCCCCACTCCTAATGCAGTGGTTCATTTACCACTCTATTCATTTATACAACATAAACTTCTGCAATCAATCTAATTTATATAACATGTCTTGCTTGTGGCTTATAAGCCTTATTTGCCTTGAGCTGCGCTCATTGTAGGCTGTCCACACACATGTACTTCTCAATACAACATTACATGGTTAGAGGCTGTATTGGGCTCCATGACAAGGTCGTTGCATCACGTTTCCTTTCACGGGATGCCCCTTAGGATGGTCAGTCCGTCTCCTGACAACTTATGTCTAAACTGGGTTTTAATTTCAACGTTTGTGCTTCTTTCATGTCATTTTGTGCAACAGTGTTGATGCGAACACCCTTCAAGGATTGTTTCTGGGTGTTGCTAAGTTATGCCTTTACATCTGGCTTGCACTTATTGGTACATTCAGTTAGCCACGCCGTCTGCGTTCTTAACTGGCTTATTATCTTCTTCTGTGAAGATCAACATTTCTTGGTAGTGTAGTTACTCATTCTGGGAGTTTCATACCGTTCATTGCACACTAATGTGTCCACACTAGGCATCTGCCTTGCCATGCACAGGCTGGGTCTCCGTTCCAGCTATCATGTTTATCCCTGAGGATCCTTAAGACATATGCGATGTCTTTACATTACAGTTAGTGCACTTCACACCTCCTGACTCTTAACTGAGTCTCGTTGGAAGGAATTCACTAATTCCTTTAGTCTCGTTAACTTAACTGAGTTCCTTTACTTCAACCATTCATGTTAATCTTTAGCTCTTGTTTGACTTATACTGCTGACCGTAGTACGGAGTCGACTACATCCCGTGTTTTGGACTCTATCGTATACATATGTGGGGTACCATACTAATACATTGCTACTTGCCCAACTAACCCATAAATAGGTCTGTCAGGCCCACAAGCTCCTATCGGAGTGCGGTCGTCATCCCACATTACAGTTGGTACACTCGTAGTGTCCGTCACACGCCTAGGTGAAGTATTCTGTTGTCAGCTCCCTTATATTGTCCCTTGACAATATACATTCCGTGCTTCCGAACTTAATCGAGGGAAAGTTTATCCACTGTTGTATTCTTGTCAACTGCCCTTGGTTTTACTGGTTTGGTTTAGAAGAAGGTTAGAAAGATGTATTGGTTTGAAAGAAAATCTGGTTTTGAAGAAAAAGAGTTCGAAGTTCGAAAGAAAATTTTTCATGGTTCACAACGTTTTCTTGCCTTAACCAAGTCTAGCTTCCTGCTGACTGGTGTACTTCCAATTACAAAGGTTAGGCTATCAAGCCCTTCCATGGTCATAATGATCTCATTTAACTTCATGGTACTTTACTAAGTACTTTGTATTTGTTAAAACATCCCGAACAGTTCCGTTATAGCAGCACTTGCCATGGCAAGTGCGCCATGCTAACTGGCTATCGGTTCAACACATACCAGTTTGTGGTATTGTCATTTACCCGCACTGTCATCAATGACCTTGTTGGCCCTTACTTGATCTTACAGTCTTGATAATAATTCCTCTGGGTGACTTCTCACTATCTTCACATGATAATCATTAACTGGGTGTTCCCCATTCTTGAAGTCCCCTTTTACTTAGTATTGTATCCTCTTCGTAGCCCATTCCACGCATTTGTCTGTCGGGTCACTGAGACTTGTCTCTTGTTTGGGAATTACGTTGTAGTTCCTTTGCCGGTTGGTATACCGTTGGTGTATCATTTAACAACTGTGGTCCCGTAGACACTCGTCTCGGGTTTCATTAATCCACTTCTTGCCTGTTGCAATGGTTGGTGCGTTGCAAGCTGGTTATTCTCGACTGCTCGGCATGTCGACCCAGGTTGCCGGAAATTCCATTCTTCTATACACAAATTCTTCACTCTTCGCAATGAAATGTGATTAACATTGTTCAGATGGAAACCGTCCTCGGGATTCCCAGTTTTTAGGGTCTACCGTATGACAGGTTCTCCGTACTCACGTGGTACTTAATAACAGCCAGATCGGGTATTCCCGAGTAAGAGAGGACTTTCATCTCTCTGGCGTTGCTTCCCAAGTTATAAAACAGGGATTGTGGAGGGCGGGTAGGATATTGTAGGTTTCCAGCACACACTGGTAATACCTAACTAGCGTATCTCTCACGCTATCACTCAATGGTTGAATTAACTGGGACTGTCGACCCACCCTGGGTCGGACCACTGGGTCGGACAACATCAGAAATTGTCCAAAACTTGTTGTAACACCCCAACCATAATCAAACAATCACAGCGGAAATAATAACTTAACCATATACCAAAAAGGGTGGTGTTACACGCCGTTAGCCACCCACGTGGCTAACAAGGCTGTTACATATAATGTATCGGTCTGATTACGAGAATCCCGAGCATAATTCAACCTTCCAAAATCACTATCCAAAAAGAATCACAATATACCGAGTGTTTATTGTACAACATCACCAACTAGACTTACATCCACCAAAAGTAAACGACCTCGAGTGTACAAACACTACTCGGGTTCAACATCAAAAATAACAAAATATCAACAACCTAGGATCTAAAGCCATTCTGCTTCCTCGATCCTCATCCTGCAAATAAACATAGCCCCAAAGGGGGTCAGCAACCCTTTGCTGGCATGGTTAACATGCAGCGCTGACTACCGGGATACCCGCAACTATTGTCATGATAACATGGCGTTGATTTTATCATACAACATGCATATACTTAACAAGAATTATTGTAGAACAATAACAACACATACAAGGTGAAAACAATTCACTTTAGGAAACAACCAACATGGTTAGTCAACTTGTAAGCCTAGAGGATGACTTCATCCTCATGTTAAGCTTAACACATAACAATTACTGTTTTTTTGTCAAATGAACAACTTCACTTAGAAGATGAGGCGGGTGTAATGTTACCCGTACACATCAACACATAATTTCCCCCTAGCCCGAGTGGAAGTCAGGTAGGCAAGCTTTGGCTAAGCTAATGGGAGGTTGAATTCCAAGAAGGGAAAACTACCATAACATAAGGAGAGAGCCGAATCTGATGCAGATATCGACCCCCATACGTACACGCGTGACCGGAATGACCAGATTCCTCACTCCCCAGGTTAGCACTCGTTAGAAGTCCCACAATGGGAGCTTAACAATATCTCACACAAGTAAGTGTTTAAGTCAGTTAGACATACAAGGGAAGCAAGGAATGATTCAGCAAACACAACGACAACTATATACACATAGCCGCGGGTTAGAACGTTCCTTAGGTGGAAGCGTTATTACCGGATACCGTTCTCTTACGTTCCTAGCTTGGGTAAACTAACAGTTAGCACGCATACGAGGTCACCGGTATCGGTACGCACACATCACAATAATAACAAGAACTGTAAACTCGTTTCATGATTTAATCTTACAAGGTTGTAAACACACAGAAAAACAAGCAACACACAAGCCGGTGTAAACCGGTAGGCAACAGACTGCAAGAAAACCATACCTTGGTCCTTGCCTCTCTAGTGTTCACCGTACGTTGTTCCTAAACATGATGATAGTGTCGGTTAATTAACTTATAGACTTCCGAATTTCTAAAAACACTTTGCATGTTTATATGACATGTTTTTATGCTTAAACTTACACTTGGTTATCTTTATTATACACTAGGGTTTACTACCTAAGTAACACTTTGTTTGTTTTTTTTATAGATTTTGGGCCGACCGAAACTTGCCGACCGAACTTACCCAAGTTCGGTCCATTCCAGTAGCGTCCCAGTTCAAAAATTTTTCACTCCGACCGACCTTGCCAAGTCCGGTCCAAGGTCGGTCCGTTCTAGAAGACTTTCCCGTTTGAAAATGTTACCCCGACCAACCTTGCATGTCCGGTCCCAAGGTCGGTCCATTCCAGAAAGATTTCAGCGCACAAAATTTTTAGTCCGAACGTGTTATACCCAAAATTTCAACCCCCGGAGTAGTCTCTAAGGCATACGTGTTACAAAGGGCAAAAGGGGTCAAAAAGCACCAAGGCGGGATTTTCAAGGACATTATCGGGATTTTCTATTTTCATATGACTTGTTTATTATCTCCAAACACTTCCAATATCATAGTCATTATGAAAGGTATTTCATGATTTTCTGATAATATTTATTCTGGAAATTTAGCTTTAATTCATATTATAAGCTAATTTCTTTAATTAACACATGAAATAACCTCAAAATAGAAATAATAAAAGGTTTCCAAAATTAAAATAAAATTGTCACATGGTTAGCATGACTACATACAGTCATAAACCTGAAATTATTTTATTTGGTACCTTAGCCCAAAATTTAAAAGAGAAATTCAATCATTTTTGCAATTTTCTCTCTCCTATGGAAAATACCGAAATTAAAACAAAACGTCATGAAATTTTAACACAAGATAGAGGATGTTTATTAGAGACTAATGCCGTTGGAATTTCGTTATTTCGACTTTCCAATAATAAGTTTGAATTATGGGAGATTCCAGATTGCAAGATTTTTATCTAATCGGTTATTTATCAAAATAACCCGATTCCAACTCTCAAAATTCTTAAAAATCATCCTTTATCTTCAGTTAAAATTTCATAATTTATCTCGGCCTGAAACATATTTTACAAAATCAGATTCCCTTAGAGCACGAAATCAGCGTTTTAGATAAAGATCTTGCTCTATCAATTTGACCATGCTCTTTCTATAAAAGGACCCCCAAAAAACGAACTAGGGCAGGGAAGAACACCTCCAAAGTCAGAGAACACAGCCACAAACCTTCTTCCCACGTTTTTACACTTCCAAGCCTCAAATCAATACCGAAACACTGCAGAAATCACCCCAAAATCACCAAAAAACTCATCCTTTCTTCTCCTATTGAACTTCCAAGCACACCAAAACATCACAAAAACAGAAGCAAACCGTCCTTAATCATACAAGGAAGAAGAAATCAAAAACTCGGGTCGAAGCTGAACCGGATCGGCTACCAACGACGCGTTCGAAGTTTCCCGACGTGAAGGAACAACCAAATCCCGAAGCCAAAACAGGTTAGAATTCGAATTCTTTAACTCCACTGATCACAATACGCTTCTGGTTGAAATTCCTATTCGAACTGACTTTTCTTTGCTTCTGAATTAAGGTTTGTTTGCGTTTCTGTCCACTAACTTGTTCAATAAGTTTCGTCCTTAATTCGTAGTCAAATTGAAAACTTTTGATCACTAACATGTTTAGAATCTTTCAGGCTACGTACCCATAAATTTTGAGCCAAAAAACACCCCGGGAACAGCCTTAACGCCGCCGTCCGAGGTCGGTCCGCACCCACGGACGCTATGTCCGGGGTCCCGGACGCTCTGTCCGAAGCCGGACGCCCCGGACGGTGGCGGGATTTTTTATTTTCAAAAGTTAGGGTTTTATAAAACATGTCCGGGCCCACGGACGTCCTGTCCGTGGCCTCGGACTTTTCAAAATCTCGTTTCTGTTTAAATTTGACTTTTTTGTGTAATTAGGTTAACTGGGGTCCGTGGGTTCGGACATTAGGTCCGTGGCCACGGACGGAATAAGAATTTGACCTAATTCTGCCTCCGAAACCCTAGTTTAGGTAACTTTCAATTTCACTTTAATTTTCTGTCAAAAAACGTTAAAAAATAAAAAAAAACAGACGCGCACCTAGGTTAAAAACAACTTGTAGAAAGCCGTAAAAAACCAAGTAGAGGAAAAACGACCTAGGAAGGGTAATGAAAGTAATTTGAACCCTAATTAAGTCGAATATCAAGCCCCCGAACCCGAACTCTCCTTTCCTAATTTGATCTAGGTTAAAATTAGGTGGCGACTCATAATAGGTTCCAGTGAGCTAGCTTAGGTTTTAATAATTTTGTTATATGACATAGTTATTAATCTTAGGTTATAAGTGGACCTAAAACCCGATTAGATCCTAATCAACTTAATCCACATAGGATAGGGTTAAAATCGAGGCTCACAGACTGGCGACTCTGCTGGGGACAACTTCTTAATTTTAACTTGTTTAATTTTAAGAAAGAGGGCTTAACTCGAAAATTGTTTATTTATGGCTTTAATACTTTGTTTATTTACTTTGTGCGCACTTTAATTTCTGCACCTTTGCATCATGTGAGAGCGAGGGTCCACACAAACAGTTTCACCCCGGGACCCATCTAGGGTCCCCTGTCAGGGACTCACACCTTTTAGGTGATGTGAATAAGGGGGGGAAAAGAGGAGGATGTCGTCTAACCACATCCCCTTAATACCTGGGCCTTAGCCCCAAGCGTTTTCCTGGCAGTGTCCTTACCTAGCCCATTGTTTGGTCAGTCAAAGACCCGACCGTAGACGCACACTTTAGGTGATGTGAAAAAAGTGGGGAAACCCAAAGAGAATAGCGTGCAAGCCCTATTCCTTTGTGGCGACCTGGGCCCAAGCCCCAAGCACCTCTCCGGATCGATCCATACCCAAATTGATTTAACCGTCAAGTGAGGACATGTTGAATTTGTGTGGGCCTTGTTTGCTTGTATGATCGGCCCATTACCTAGCCTAGAGATTGATAGGAACTTCTCCTACATTAACCTAGCCCAACCGAATTGGCGGCTCTACTTGTTTGCGGCCCAGAGGCCCTGTTTGGTTTAACATGTGAGTCGTTCGGGCTTCGGCCCAAAAGCTTAGACTTAGGTGATTTCTCTTCTGGCCCAATTTGAATTATCCAATTAGTTCTAGGCCCAAAAAAAAGGAAATCCACCTGGACTTGAAATAACCCACAAGTTCTGAAAAATAAAATCTTTTTCTGCTTAGCAACCATCTTCTCTGGCCCAAGGAAAGTTAGGCCCATTGTGGTTTAGGGACCATTCCAGCCCATGTGCTTTACTCCAGGCCCAAACACATTCCGGCCCAAGGGCTCATTCTAGACTAGGTAAACTTCTTATTTGGGCCCTAGCCCCAAACCCTAGATCTAGGTTCACCTCTCAGGCCCAATCAAAGCCATCTGTCTAGATTTCAGCCCAAGTTCCAGTTCATAAGATACTCCAGCCCAAACACCTCATTCTCTGGGTATCCTGGCCCACTTGCTTTCAGCCTAAGTCTGTTTCGATCTATCTTGTGAAGCATCATGTTTCAGCCCACTTCCTTTTGTTAGCTAATAATGGACACCTTGGACACAGGTAGACTCAAGTCCTAAGTACGGTCCAATCGACATGGAAGCCCAGCTCGCAATTTTGGAACAAAGGCACATGGCCACCATTGAAGCCATGGAGCAGAGGCATAGTGCTGCCATGGACGCCGTGGAACCTAACTACGTTGCTGTTATCGAAGAGTTGAAAGCAAAGGCTCTTTCCCTCGAGTCCGAACGTCAAGCTCGGGATGAGTTAGTGGACAGGCTTCTCAACACCCTTTATGAATGCATTGAAGTTGGCTCCATTAGGGTCCGAGGATCGGAGGGGAATGTCAAAGAAATTGCTACAGAACTCAGGAAAGTGATCAGACAACCAGGAGCAGCAACTTGCATCCAAAGCTGCACCGTAAGAGAACCAGACAACATGAGGAAGACAGTGATCGACAGTCAAGAGGACCTGGTTGGAGCGTTGGGACAGTAGAACCATCCCGACGGAGTTCTCGACAGAGAGAGTTTAGAGACACATCGGCCGAACACCAAGACAAGCACTTGAAGAGCTTCGAGGAAGATATCCGATGCAACCGCTCGCCCTGAGGCCAGGAACTACTCATTTGGGGAAGGATCTTAATCAATTTTGTCACTTTCATCAGCTGCCCGGTCACGACACTGACCACTGCAGAGCCCTACAACACAGAATCCAGGATCTGATTGACCAAGGGTTCCAATTCTAAGAACATGGTGGAGAGCGCAGAGCACGCGTGCCCAGGCATCATCAGAAATAATGTTTTTTAGTGTTTTTCTCATTAAATGCATTTCTTTCTTGATTAGTTGTCTTTCAACTTTTGTAGTAGTTAGTTCCCTTGAATCATTTTCGGTAGTTTTCCTGAGTTTGTAATTTCCAACATTATTCTTTTTGTTGAATAAAACATAGTTCCGTTTTCATAATTTTGTACAAAGCATCATTCGTTTATTCGAAAAAACTTAAAAAAAGAGCACTCACGAAGTAATCATTTTCTGACTATGCGATGGAACGGCTTGTCTCTTGTTTCTAAAAATTTGAACATGCCTAACCAAACACCACAACTCACCACATAATATCCAAACAACCCACAATGAGGTTCAAGGCCCACATCTATCAAACTGTTGTCACAAACCCCAAATCAATACTGGGGGCAATCTGAGTTTAGAATCATTGTCTTCGAATCTTTGTGTTAAACGTGTGAACTAGTCTGAGTGAAATTCGACGAGAGTGTCTTGAGCGGAAAAACCATGAGTGAACGAGCGTGTCATTTTTACACGACTCCGGTGAGACCACGTTCAAAGGTGAGGTAAACGGCATAACTCCGACCGAAGGAGATAATTTGTAAATTTACTCTTAGATCTGCGAAAAGTAACAAAGAACAGATACACAACTATCAAGGATGACGAAGCACCTAGGTACAGCACCACATAGCCAAAAGCTTGTAAACCCTATCATTAAACCCTAGGCACCCCCGTTGAGCCTTTCGTATATCCCTTTTTCAATATTATGAGCTCCACAAAATAATCCAGCCAATGATGAATGTCCGACCCAGTGACCAAAGGAAGCGAGGAGCCCGACTCTCAGATAACATTCTCATCAGTCCAAAGAAGCAATGCTACTATCAGCATGACGAAGCGATCCGCAAATGGTCCCAGAGTGACACAGGATCAAAAGAGCTCACATCAAAATAGCTCTCGAAGCCCAAAGCCGGGAAACACAAGAACCCCGAAGGCAAAGTCAAGAAAGGATAAAACAAAAAGGCAATCCCGAAGTGCCTCGAAGAAATTCAAATGACAAAGAAAAGAGAAATGGTGTGAAGGACAAAAGTCCAAGTCCAGAAGCTCGAAAACAACGTCAGCACAAAGCAGCTAGACGACTTCAAGACAAGGAAGATGAATCCGAGAGAAGACACAAGTTGCAGCTTTGGTCACCCACTTAAGCTCCACATACCTCAAATATCCCTCCATGGTCCCGTTGTCCTTCATCACACACCCCATGGCCACGTTATAAGCTTTAAAGACTTCCGACTTGATAGTTGTGTGTCCAATCACGTGAAAGTAACAGATCAAATGCGTAAATCCGTCAAATATCGAATTCAATGGTCTAGAAGTTGTGACCGTAGGTAAGGAACGAGTGCAAGCATCAAAACACGCCGAGTGTAGGTTAGGAAGCACCACATAAAAACATAAGCCTTGACCCTGTAAGGACGAGACTCGTTCGCACGTTTAATAAAAGAAAATACTGGGGGCAATCGATCGTTCCGATCGATTGCCATGAACTCTAGCTCAGTTTGTCTTAAGGGAAAAGTACTGGGGGCAATTGTTGGTTCCAACAATTGCTATGACAACACCAATTCGAACCCAGAGCTCAAACATCACCACCACCATTCCACCTCAAGCCTGTCATTGGCCTTACCTCCACAAAAACATCAGGCCCGTCATTACCCAGACCACCATCCAAAATCATAGCCTGATCCCAGGTCTATCGCAAATCCTGAACACCGGAAAAGCCTTTAACACCACAACAAAACCACACACTTCCACCAGCGGCATGTTCATTTTCTTAAGAAAAAATTGTAGATATGAAATTTTTAGTCAGGAAATGATCATTTCACTTTCTTTTTTTCAGTAGAGTTTTCTCAAGCATTGCCATGTTTGGCACATTTTCAACAGTTCCTTGTTTTGGCAAGCTTCCAACAAACACTTTAGTTGCATTTTACAACTTTTGCATAACACCTCAACATCGCCAAGTTTGGCACCTTTTCCAACAGTTTCCTGTTTTGAACGAGTATCCTTCATATATTTTGATTGCATACATCTTATCATCATTGCCATGTTTGGCACTCCAGTAATCAGTTTTCATCATTTGCACGAGACCATTATCTTTCGATTCATTCTTAGTTCGAGACCCATCATTTTCAAGACTTTAGTACGAGACCCGGCATCTTCATTCAGCGCGAGACCCAGAATCAATGCGAAATCCGGCTTTTTCTTCATCCATTTAGTATGAGACTTCAGTGCAAGACCCATCATTTTCTTCAGTGCGAGACCCATCATTTTCTTCAGTGCGAGACCATGCATCTTCATCAGTGCGAGACCATCATATTCGTCAGTGCGAGACCCATCACCTTCATCAGTGCGAGACCGAGCGTCATCATCTAGTGCGAGACCAGTACGAGACCTAGTATCATCTTCAGTGCGAGACAGGTACGAGACAGAGAGCGATCTAAGTTGGCGGGGCAGAGGCAATAAGTCCCCATCTTCATGTCAACTTCTTGGGAGAAACAACTAGTGGGCAGTGGCAATAAGTCCCCTTGGTAATCTAGAAGTTATCCCAGCACCCCAGTTGGTGGGCAGAGGCAATAAGTCCCCATAGTATACCAACAAGGAGCATTGGAACGGGTTTCGGTCCCCAGAAGCATCCGAACATCATTTTCATATCATCCATATCATTGCATCATTTCATCATCTACATTTGCATCACTTTCATTTGCGTCATTTTCATATCATCCATATCATTTGCATCATTTTCATCATCTACATTTGCATCACTTTCATTTGCGTCATCTTCATATCATCCATCTGCATTATCCAGGCGCGTCACAAGACCTGGCGACAGAAAAGTTGGCGAGGTGATGGCAATAAATCCTCCTGTGCGATGTCAACTTATTTTGGGATCAACGAATGGTGGGCGATGGCAATAAGTCCCCAGGGTTTTTACCAGGAGTTATCCCTGCACACCGGCTTGGGGGGCGATGGCAATAAGTCCACATTGGGTCCAGCCAGGAGCATTGGCACGGGTTTCGGTCCCCAGAGCATCCGAGCATCATCAACATTCTTGCATCTACACATTACTTCGTCTTTTAGGTTGTCAACGCCTTAGAATCGCTTGACATTACTTCGTCTTTTAGGTTGTCAACGCCTTAGAATCGCTTGACATTACTTCATCTTTTAGGTTGTCAACGCCTTAGAATCGCTTGACATTACTTCGTCTTTTAGGTTGTCAACGCCTTAGAATCGCTTGACATTACTTCGTCTTTTAGGTTGTCAACGCCTTAGAATCGTGACATTACTTCGTCTTTTAGGTTGTCAACGCCTTAGAATCGCTTGAAATTACTTCATCTTTTAGGTTGTCAACGCCGTAGAATCGCTTGAATTACTTCGTTATTTCGTTTTTAGGTAGTCAGGCCTTAGAATAGCTCGACACAATCCACATACAGGGTCTTTTAAGATCCCAAAATTTTGGGGTGTCACTCAGGCATCAACTAGTCTTTTCATCTTCATTACAAAGCCTAGTTGACGGGGGGCAATCTGTTATACCCAAAATTTCAACCCCCCGGAGTAGTCTCTAAGGCATACGTGTTACAAAGGGCAAAAGGGGTCAAAAAGCACCAAGGCGGGATTTTCCAAGGACATTATCGGGATTTTCTATTTTCATATGACTTGTTTATTATCTCCAAACACTTCCAAATATCATAGTCATTATGAAAGGTATTTCATGATTTCTGATAATATTTATTCTGGAAATTTAGCTTTTAATTCATATTATAAGCTAATTTCTTTAATTAACACATGAAATAACCTCAAAATAGAAATAATAAAAGGTTTCCAAAATTAAAATAAAATTGTCACATGGTTAGCATGACTACATACAGTCATAAACCTGAAATTATTTTATTCGGTACCTTAGCCCAAAATTTAAAAGAGAAATTCAATCATTTTTGCAATTTTCTCTCTCCTATGGAAAATACCGAAATTAAAACAAAACGTCATGAAATTTTAAACACAAGATAGAGGATGTTTATTAGAGACTAATGCCGTTGGAATTTCGTTATTTCGACTTTCCAATAATAAGTTATGAATTATGGGAGATTCCAGATTGCAAGATTTTTATCTAATCGGTTATTTATCAAAATAACCCGATTCAACTCTCAAAATTCTTAAAAATCATCCTTTATCTTCAGTTAAAATTTCATAATTTATCTCGGCCTGAAACATATTTTACAAAATCAGATTCCCTTAGAGCACGAAATCAGCGTTTTAGATAAAGATCTTGCTCTATCAATTTGACCATGCTCTTTCTATAAAAGGACCCCAAAAAAAACGAACTAGGGCAGGGAAGAACACCTCCAAAGTCAGAGAACACAGCCACAAACCTTCTTCCCACGTTTTTACACTTCCAAGCCTCAAATCAATACCGAAACACTGCAGAAATCACCCCAAAATCACCAAAAACTCATCCTTTCTTCTCCTATTGAACTTCCAAGCACCAAAAACATCACAAAACAGAAGCAAAACGTCCTTAATCATACAAGGAAGAAGAAATCAGAAACTCGGGTCGAAGCTGAACCGGATCGGCTACCAACGACGCGTTCGAAGTTTCCCGACGTGAAGGAACAACAAATCCCGAAGCCAAAACAGGTTAGAATTCGAATTCTTTAACTCCACTGATCACAATACGCTTCTGGTTGAAATTCCTATTCGAACTGACTTTTCTTTGCTTCTGAATTAAGGTTTGTTTGCGTTTCTGTCCACTAACTTGTTCAATAAGTTTCGTCCTTAATTCGTAGTCAAATTGAAAACTTTTGATCACTAACATGTTTAGAATCTTTCAGGCTACGTACCCATAAATTTTGAGCCAAAACAACCGCCGGGAACAGCCTTAACGCCGCCGTCCGAGGTCGGTCCGCACCCACGGACGCTATGTCCGGGGTCCCGGACGCTCTGTCCGAAGGCCGGACGCCCCCGGACGGTGGCGGGATATTTTTATTTTCAAAAGTTAGGGTTTTATAAAACATGTCCGGGCCCACGGACGTCCTGTCCGTGGCCTCGGACTTTTCAAAATCTCGTTTCTGTTTAAATTTGACTTTTTGTGTAATTAGGTTAACTGGGGTCCGTGGGTTCGGACATTAGGTCCGTGGCCACGGACGGAATAAAGATTTGACCTAATTCTGCCTCCGAAACCCTAGTTTAGGTAACTTTCAATTTCACTTTAATTTTCTGTCAAAACGAAAAAATAAAAAAAAAAAAAAAAACAGAAGCACGCACCAAGGTTAAAAACAACTTTGTAGAAAGCCGTAAATAAACAAGTAGAGGAAAAACGACCTAGGAAGGGTAATGAAAGTAATTTGAACCCTAATTAAGTCGAATATCAAGCCCCCGAACCCGAACTCTCCTTTCCTAATTTGATCTAGGTTAAAATTAGGTGGCGACTCATAATATGTTCCAGTGAGCTAGCTAGGTTTTAATAATTTTGTTATATGACATAGTTATTAATCTTAGGTTATAAGTGGACCTAAAACCCGATTAGATCCTAATCAGCTTAATCCACATAGGATAGGGTTTAAAATCGAGGCTCACAGACCGACCTTGCAAGTCCGGTCCCAAGGTCGGTGGTCCAGAAGGTTTCCGACGGGTTAACTGGCTCGACCGACCTTGTAAGTCGGTCCCAGGTCGATCGGCTCCAGACCCTTGTTCTAAATGCCCATTTAACTCCAACTTCTTCCCATTATTGCCCAAGGTTCCCATGTAATTAGACATAGTTTAACACTAATATAACTCTTAACTTGCCTAAGTCATCATCTAAACTTGTTGCTCAATTCTTGATTAAATTCACCCAAGTTTCCCCACTCTCCTCTCAAAACACTTGTAGTTCACTAGTTTGCTCCCTCCTAGAAGTGTATTTAAACCATCACATTTCTACACAATTTTTGACATGATATCCCCATAATTTTAACATATCCCACACATCTTTTAACCCATTAAAACACTCCAACATCAATTCATCCAAGGCACCAAAACACACTTAAAATTCACCATTTGAACCACAATAGCCCTCAATATTCATAAACCTTAAAAGCTTGGCTCTTAGGCCCTTAAAGAACATTAAATTAAACACTGAATTTTCTCATATTATTAGCAACACCTGCATTTCACTGAACATTTATATTGCTCAAATATAAACACATTCATAGATCACACACTAGTTCAAGGTAAGTTAACTACCTTGGGTTTTCTTTCCAAACTTTCCCCTTCTCTTTACTTCTTGCTCCACAACCGGTTTTCAACAGGATTGATTGCTACACTAATGACCATGCCAAAATAATTACAATGAGTATAGAGGGTTCATGAATATTATTCCATTAACCCTAGAATCAATATTTGAAACATCATAGGAGGGAATTACCTTCTACTTCAAGATGAAGTTTTTGGTAATGGGAATTTGGGCTAGCTCCAACACTTCTAAAGGATTGAACAAGCTAAAATGGAGAGAAAACAATGGTGTTTAGTACCCACCAAAATCGGCCACCATAGGGAATAGGGAAATGAAAGGGTTCTTGAGTTCTTTCTTACCTTAGAACAACAAGAAGATGTTTGGCTTCAAGAATATGAAGCATCCTCTTTAAAATGTGGTATACCCATGGAAATGAAGTATGGATTTGATTTTAAAAGGATTTTAAAAGGAAAATAATCCCCAGATGAGAGGAGTATTTTGGTGTAAAAATTTCTTGATTTGGAGCTAGGATGAAGAAGTTACAAGGAGTTGAAGGTGGGGTTTCTTTGGCTTGTAAAAATCGCCATTGCTAGCAACAAGAACAGAAAGAGAGAGCTAGGTGAGGGAGAAGGAACCGTGGGACACCAGAAAGAAAGAGGGAGAGAGAGAGTGTGAGAGGGAGTATGGTGTGAGAGAGAGAATAAAGTAATGTGCTTTATTACTTTTGTCTTGTAGCTAATAGAGTAGAGTAATTAACAAGAGAGGGAGGAGCCCAAAACGTGAGCTACCTCACACAAGGAGGGAATCAGATTTTTTTTGTAAAAGTAGAGATGAGGTGGCACATGGTCATTTAGCAGATAACACCCGTTAGTTCCCGAACTGTCAGTTTTAACAGTCCGGGTCCGGTTCCGGATTTTTGTTTTATTTATTTTTATGGTCCTAGACCTTGACTAATTTTTAATTATAGCCATATGATTGACCATAAATTTTTTTATTAGTCCATTAAGCCCGCTTAAAATTACATTTCCCGGGTTTCTCGAAAAACGTGCTTTAAAGCTCGTTTTGCATTTTTAATCCACTATCTGGATCCGTTTCCTTCGGAATTTTTCCCACATGTTCTTAATTACTAAAATAAGCTTTAAAATATAATAATTATATAATTAACTAACATATTAAGGTTTGGGGTATTTCACTTGTCAAACTTTCTCCAAACTTCTCCTTAAGCCTCCTAATGTGTTCTAACATCATTTGGCACATCAAACACACCTTTAGCCATGTACTAAACTCTTTAAATCACACACCAAAACCATCTTATCATTCAAATTTCTTACAAAATTCCTAGCACTTGGAATGTTTCCTCCTTAAGATTTCTAAGTGGTATTTCACCTATAATGACCACTATACCAAGGTGTTTCCTCTACACCTTAACATCATCTCTCAAACTTCTTTTCTTACTAACTAAATCTCCTTTTACACATCTTACCTAAACATCATTTCCTCCTTGTACATCAACATTCCTAAACCTTAAACAAACTTCTCCAAGACTTTAATACATCCTCAAAAACACACATTGAATTCCTAGAACTTCCAAGATAATACCTAAATCCTTGTATCACTCTAAACCACCTTAATACATGCTTTCTTCCCTAGTAAAACACTTGTTTACCTTTAACACTTCCTGGTTCACCAAAACTCATTTAAAACACTTAGAACCCCTTATTCATTTTCCAAATTTTGCCATAGCTTCTCTTGTATATTCTCACATCCAAACACTTAGGTTTTTACCTTATTTCATTCAAGAACACCTAAATCCACCAAGAACTTTCTCACACACAAAACTTCACCAAATTTACACTACATCACAATATAGTGCATAATCTTAAATTACTTGGCACTTAGGCCCTTAAATAACATGGCTCTTAGGCCCTTAAATTGCATAAACCATAAACACTGAATTTCCCACATAAATAATGCCTTTGACCTGCAATTACATACAACAACACATATGCCCTTTAATAGTTTCCTTGAGAGCATTTTACTAGGTCATTCACCATTGGCTCCTTTGGAATTTTTATCAAGCAAATCAAGCTCATTTTTCCTAAGGCATTTAAACTACATTGAGATAATTTGTTTACCTCTTTTCCTTTCAAACTTCTTTCTTGTTTCCTTGTACCGAAAATCAGCAAGGAGTTTGATCCCTTGTCAACTTTCTATTCAATATACATATAAGGGTAATGAGCTTAAGAATTCACACTTAAACTCATATACAACCCTAGTTTAACATAAGTGTTTTAATACACTAAAATGATGCTTACCTTTGAATTTGAAAGAGAACTTGAATATGTAACAAGAGAGGACTCCTCCTTGTCCCTTGAAGATTGAAATGGAGCTATGAAAGAACAAGAGAAGACACCATCAAAGGTGATTCTCGGTTACACACAAAAACAAGAGGGAATGTTGTTTTTCTTTGATTTTCCTTACCTTGGAGCATAAGAGAATGACAAGGCATGAAAATATGAGCTCAAGCTCCTTCAATGGTGAATATCCATGGCACAAAAATTGAGTTCTTGAAGATTTGGAAAGAGGGAAATGAAGAGCTTGGTCTAACTAAGACAAGGGTAGTCTTAAAATTGATTTTGGAGCATGGAATCATAGGTTACAAGTGAAAGAAGATGAAGAATGAGATGGTGCTGTTGGAGAACGGTTTTGGAGTTGGGAGAAGATGAAGAAACCGATGGGGAATAGAGGAAATGAACAAGGAGTGAGAGGTATGCCTTTTGTTAAGATATTTACATATAAAGCAAATAGTACTTTACTTTACTCACTTTTCTTTTCTTTAATTGATTTGTAAATGGTGATGACTCACCCTACAAAACCGGCCCCCATTTAATAATAAGGGTGTTTTGGTCTTTGTTGACCAATTAACTTACTTATATTGACTTATGTTATAAATTTGCATATTTTGGTTACTATTCACAAAAACAAGGCACATAGTTGTGAAATGTTTTGCATTTCCCATTGATTTAGACCCCAAATGTGATACTAAGTAGTACACACGTTAATTAAAGAGTAATGATGGACATTTCGCCATTCAAACTCAATTACAAGACAACTTTTCAAAAATGTGCTTTAAGACTCCTTAAAGCACATTTGTGTTTTAACTTGTTTTCAAGCTTGGTTTTCTTTGGTAATTGATTAATATGCTCATTAACATATTTATAGGTATAGGTATGACCTTAGGTCCTATACAAATTTATCCAAGCTTAGAGCACATTTTTGCCCATATTGACTTAAGGCATTTATTGTGTTTTGTTTGGTTTAATTGTCTACCAAGGTTTCCTGAGGACTTAATTAGCCTTAATAAATCATAATTGAATATTATTAAGTCTTGGTAGGCTCTTTGGGTCCTAACCAAGTTCACTCCAAGCTTAGAGCATGTTTTTGCTCAAACTGTATCTTAGTGCTTTATTGCATTTTACTATGTTTTAAATTGTTCACTGATGTTTCTAAGGAACTTTTTAGCCTTTACATACCATAGTTTAAATGTTTAACAACATATCAAGGTTTGGGGTATTTCATGATAACATACTCAGCAGGGGCTGATTCCATACCACAAACCATTTTTATGCAGCAAGGACTAGCTAGTGGGTCGACGCGGGGTGCGACTATTGTATTACTGTTGGTTAGACTTGGTACGGTGTGATACTAATGTGGTTTTGGACTCGGGTTGTGTAACCGAGGTGTATTTTGATTAGATGCTCACGGTCTGTAATAATCGGTTGTTGTTGATTTGTTTTAGATTGTTAAAGTACTACTATCTATCTCTTGTGGTCACTGCGGGAATACGTTTCGCAAGCTGATTATCAGGTAATTCGTTATCACCCGTATGGGCGAGTGATATCAGTGACACCATTAGAGTGACAGTTGTTATTTACCGCTGCGATTTATTTATTATGTGCGACATTTATAGGATTATTAGGAACCGAATTAGTAGGGGTGTTACACTGAGCCCCTTGGGGGTCACCCTTTCTTCTTTTTACTATTTCAGGTACAAGGAGCTGGAAGCCGTTCGAGAGTAGGACGGGGTAGTCGTTTGTACATGGGTAGTCATTAAGTTGTATATGTACAGTAGGTGTAGTAAGACCGAAATTGTTATCGGCATTAGTTTGTAAATACTCGGTACAGTTGGGAGGTATGTGTATTTTGTTGTTAATGGAAAGGGATAGTAATGTGCAGTCGCTCGGGAATCTAGTCCATCAGACTGATACAATGTATATGTAATAGCCTTGTTAGCCACGTGGGTGGTTACGGCGTGTAACACCAACGAGTTAAGTAATGTGATGAAGTATGTTTCCGCTGCAGTTTGTTGTTAAGTATGTTGTTGTTGGATGTGGTGTTACAAAAGTGGTGTCAGAGTGAGTATCGCTCTGATGACTGAATTACCGAGCTTAGGAAGTACCGAGTAAGGAATTTAGGACTTTGGGTTAAGGGTTGAGTGATAGCGTGAGTGATACGCTAGTTAGGAATTACCAGTGTGTTACTGGAAACCTACAATATCTATCCCGCCCACCACAACCCCTGTTTTATAACCTTGGAAAGAACGCCAGAGAGATGAAAGTCCTCTCTTACTCAGGAATACCCGATCTGGCTGTTATTAAGTACCTCTAAAGGTACTGAGAACCTATCATACGGTAGATCCCGAAAACTGGGAATCCCGGAGACGGTTTCTACCTGAACAATGTTAACCGCATTAAAGCGAAGAATGAAGAATTTTGTGTATTAGAGAATAGAATTTCCGGCAACCTGGGTCGACATGCCGAGCAGTCGAGAATAACCAGTTTCCAACGCACCAATTGTGCAACAGGCAAGAAGTAAAGTAACGGAACCCGAGACACATGTCTACGGGAAAATAATACACCAACGGTATACCAACTGACAAAGGAACTACAACGTAGTACCCAAACAAGAAACAAGTCTCAGTAAACCACGACAAATGCGTGGAACGGGCTACGAAGGAGATACAATGCTAAGTGAGAAGGGGTCTCCCAGAATGGGAAACACCCTAGTTAGTAGTTATTATGTGAAGGTCAAGTAACCCAGAGATTATTGTCAGGACTGTAAGGTCAAGTAAGGGCCAACAGGGTCACTGATAACAGTGCGGGTGAGAACAATACCGCAACCGGTGTGTGTATAACCGAGAGCCAGTTAGCATGGCGCACTTGCCATAGCAAGTGTTGCTATAACGGGGCTGTTCGGGAAAATTGTTAACAAATACAAAGTACTTAGTAAAGTACCATGAAGTTAAGTGAGATCATCATGACCATGGAAGGGCTTGATAGCCTAACCTCTGTAATTGGAAGTACACCAGTCAGAAGAAGCTAGACTTGGTTAAGACAAGAAGACGTTGTGAAACGATGAAATTTTTTTCTCTCAAATCAGATTTATTTCAAACTCTTTTTCTTTCAAAACCAGATTTTCTTTCAAACCAATACTTCTTTCTAACCTCCTTTTAAACCAAACCAGTAAACCCAAGGGTAGCAACCCGAGGGAATGGAGCGAGTTCATAATAATACGACAGTGGACAAAACTTTCCCTTGATTAAGTTCGGGAAGCACGGAATGCATATTGTCACAGGACAATATAAGGGAGTTGACAACAGAATACTTCACCTAGGCGTGTGACGGACACTACGAGTGTACCAACTGTAATGTGGGACGACCGCACTCCAATAGGAGCTTGTGGGCCTGACAGACCTACTTATGGGTTAGTTGGGTAAGTAACAATGTATCAGCATGGTACCCCACATATGTACACGAGTAGAGTCAGAAACACGGGAAGTAGTCGACTTCATACTACGGTCAGCAGTAAAAGTCAAGCAAGAGCAATTGATTACCATGAATGGTTAAAGTAAAGGAACTCAGTTAAGTTAACAAAACTAAAGGAATTAGTGAATTCATTTCAAGGAAATGTTTAAGAGTCAGGAGGTGCGAAGTGCACTAACTGTTATGTAAAGACATCGTATATGTTTTAAGAATCTCGAGGGATAAATATGGTAGCTGGAATGGTGACCCAGCCTATGCATGATGAGGCAGATGCCTAATGGGGACATATTAATGTGCAACGAACGGGATGAAATTCCCAGAATGAGTACCTACACTACCAGGAGATGTCGATCTTCACAGAAGAAGATAGTAAGCCAGTTAAGAACGTAAATGGCGTGACTAACTGAATATACCAATAAGTGCGAACCAGATGTAATGGCATAACTTAGCAACACCCAGGAGCAATCCTCGAAGGGTGCTCGCTCAACGATTGTTGCACGAAATAACGTGACAGAAACACAAGGGTTGAAACTAACACCTAGTTTAGACATAAGTTGTCAGGGGACGGACTGACAATCCTAAGGGGCATCCCATGAAAGGAAACGGAATGCAATGACCTTGTCATGGAGCCCAATATGATATCCAAATCATGTAATGTGTACAGAGAAGTACACGTGTGTGGACAGCCTACAATGAGCGGAGCTCAAGGCAATAAGGGATAAGCCACAAACAAGATGTTATATAAATTTAATCGATTGTAAGAGAGTGGGGATACTCTTAATATTGTGAGACCGCAACAGCGGTAGTTAGGTGAACTAAGTACAGGGAATATGTTAAGGGTGGACCAATATGGTTATTGCCGGAGGAGGATTTGAATAGGAATGATACGAAAAGTAGTGTTTATACCACTTGTGGAGACCGGAAGAGTAATAGTTTAATAGCAACCACCATAGGTGTATGATGCTAAATGTGTAGTGAACAACGCTCAAGGACCATAAAGACTCAGAGAATAGCGTATCCAGCAAACAGCCAAATAAGTGGCGAAACACAGTGTAATGGCGGAAGCTAATATAATAGCGGATGCAGTGTAAGTTGATGTTGTATAATGAGTAAGGATACGGTGCTCAATAAGAGACCGTTGTATAAGTATTGTTGAATAATAATATGGCAAAAAGACCAGTTATGAATTAAATTTAGTGGTGATGCAAGGTAAGTGATAGCAAACAAACAGGGCAATAAGCCAGTAGTCAGTACTATGTGATAAGGAACACGGTGTGAATTCCATTGCGAATCGCATAAGAGATTTACTGTCAAGGGTTTACGCCTCTGCACTCTGTATGACTGAGTGTTTTGGTTTTGCATTTGAGCAGCAATGATCGAGTACAGTAGCTAGGATTCTGGAAATGTTAATTGTGGTGGAAGTAAAAAGCGGCTTATAACGCCATAGTGACCGATGCGTAGAAAATGCAAGGACGTACCAATGAAAGAGTACTTGTACAAGACCAAATGTGGAGGCATGATTAAGAACAAGTGACTACAGTAGCACTAAAAATCAAATATCGGTATGGAATATACCTCAAGTGTGAGAAATAGCTGAGAGAGCACTACACACTAGTTAGTAGCTCAACCTCAACCGACAGTAAGTCGGAAGGAAACAAGTCAATCATTGTGAAACACATAACAGTATACACAGTAAAATTATGGAAGTGGATAGAAAGTTTATAACTCACCGAATTTGCTCACGGTCAGAAATACCACGCATCGGTTGAGAAACCGTTGTTACCAAGATAAAGGTGATAATTGGGGATGTACAATACAGTAAGAATAACGAATGGGGCAAACTAAGCCCTACAGTTATTAGAGTTTCGCAGCAGAGAAACTAGTGAGCCAGCGATTCAAGTGTTGAATGTGCATAGTGAACAAGAGTGAATGGCTAATTATTAATGCCTAGAAGCCTCACAGGCCAGAACCGAAACCTGTTAAGAGTTAAAGCAAACTCCAATGAGAATTCTTGGTTTAGGAACTAAACCGCCAATATGGTTAAGATCCTCTAATCAGAATACATTGTATAATAGACCGTGTGGAAGTTAAAGTACTTCATGACGGCAGAACGTTTTTAAACCAATGATTCAGTGATTGATTACGTGGGCGTAATCCTTTTAAGGGGGGTAGAGCGCAAAACCACTTAGTGTGTATTACCGTACAAGTGTACGTAGTGTACGTGACCTATATTGTGCATAGCACAAATAATTGTTTTGATGATTGTGTGTGTGTTACGTAAACATACACATTCATTCATGGTTTAATTGTGGTAATTGCGCATAGAAGATGCGAATACATGATTGTGATAAGTGTGTTCATTTGTTAACAGTTGTGTGTGATAGTACAAGTGTGGGGAGTAGAGAAACTCCGAGGAACAAAAATCCCGATAGTGTATAAATGTGAAACTGTGTGTTGTATTTTGATAAAATATATGTGTATGTATACAATATAGTGATTCATGAAAAGGGTATGAAACCGACATAGAACCTAGTGAGAATAAGATTCCTAGGTCACAGGATTAAAGTGAATGAAGATAACTGGTAGACGGAGTTCTATCCTTTGGAGATGTAATGATTATGACTAGAAAGACTAAAAGATAGAAAATTGGAAATGAGTGTATTACTTGATGCTTGAAAATGAAGTGGGAAGTGGAACTTGATTTGCATGCGATCAAGGGAAGCCGAACACAAATTGGGGTGGAAGGATAGTTCGACACTGATGCTGATCTCATCAGGGTTGGATGATTCTTGAAGCTCCCTATAAGTGGTCACAATTAACCACGCTAAGAAAGAAGCAAAGAGCATAAGTTGGACTTGGAGTTGTATGTGTTTTCAAAAAGGATTTTGAATTGGTATTTATAAAACGTCGATAGATACCTTACATTATGGAAGTACATTTACTTAACCTTAGCAAAGAATATTTTTGTAGTACTGCCCGGTGACATGGGAAGCATATGTGTTAAAGATTAAGTGATTGTTTTGATCTCCCAAAAGAACGGGGACGGAAGGTGTCCATCGCGACCGGGGTCTACGGGATCACTGTGTATATAAAAGATATCTTTGATTGTTATACATGCTATGACATGTTGTGTGGTATGTGAAATAATTACTATTTTGACCTTGAGTCCTAATGTGGATGAGCTCTAAAAGTTGTTATGTTGTCTAGACTAGGTGTCTAAATGTTGTTGTGTTACCTAGACCTGAGAGTCTAAGGGTTATGATGTGAGTACAATGTTGTTAAGATACTCGGACCGTTGAGTCCGAGGTTATCATGTAAGTATGTTATGTTATGTTATGATATGTATGGATGTGAATATGTTGCCCGGACCGTCAAGTCCGAGGTTGTGATGTAAGGTATGTTGGTTATGGAAGTTCTATTTTGTAAGTTATCCCCGTGTTTTAATCAATGATGCGTGGGAAGTGTGAACTTCGAGGACGAAGTTCTTTTAAGGGGGTAGATTGAAATACCCCAAACCTTGATATGTTGATTAAACATTAAACTATGGATTTAAAGGCTAAAAAGTGCCTTAGAAACATCAGTGCACAATTTAAACCATAGTAAAAACACAATAAAGCACTAAGACACAGTTTGGGCAAAAACATGCTCTAAGCTTGGAGTGAACTTGGTTAGGACCCAAAGAACCTACCAAGACTAAATAATATTCAATTATGATTTAATAAGGCTAATTAAGTCCTTAGGAAACCTTGGTAGACGATTTAAACCAAACAAAACACAAATAAATACCTTAAAGTCAATATGGGCAAAAATGTGCTCTAAGCTTGGGATAAGTTTGTATAAGACCTAAAGGTCAAACCTATACCTTAATTATATGTTAATGAACATTTAAAATCAATTACTAAAGAAACTAAGCTTGAAAACAAGTTTAAAATACAAAATGTGCTTTAAGTAGTCTTAAAGCACATTTTTGAAAAATTGTCTTGTAAATGAGTTTTGAATGGCTAAATGTCCATCATTACTCTTTAATTAACATGTGTACTACTTAGTATAACATTAGGAAGTCTAAATCAATGGGAAATCAAAAATTTCACAAATATGTGCCTTGGTTAGTGAATAGTGCCCAAATAGTGCTAGTTTTGACTTAAGTCAACTTAGCTTAATTAAATGGTCAACATAAGTCAAGAAATGCCCTATTATATGAAGGGGGCTGGTTTCCAAAGTGGTGACTCACCACCATGTAAAATCAATTAAAGAAAGGAAGGAAAAGTAAGTAAAAAGAAGAAACTTACTTTATAACATAAATATCTTCAAAGGTAGACCTCTCACCTCATTCTCTTTTTATCCTTTTCCCACCATCTTCATCCTCTCTCTCTTCTTCAAAAATGATTTGCTATAGTAACCTCTTCTCCATCTTCATTTCTTGCAAAATCCAAATCCATGCTCCAAATCAAATTCTAAGACCATATTTGTCTTAGTTAGACCAAGCTCTACAATTCTATCTTTTCAAATCTTCAAGAGCTCAAGTTTGATTCCATGGAGAATCTCCATTGGAGGAGGAAAAGCTCACCTTCTTGCACATTGTTATTCTCCTTTGCTTCAAGGTAAGGAAAATCAAAGAAAAAACTTCATCCCTCTTGTTTTTGTATATGTCCGAAAATTTCACCTCACAAGGGTGCTTTGTTTTGCTTTTCATAGCTCCATTTCAATCTTTAAAGGACAAGGAGGAGTCCTCTCTTGATGCTTATTCAAGCTCTCTTTTTATTCCAAGGAAAAACAACTATCATAAAGTGTATAGACAATGTATATACCTAGGGTTTGTAAATGAGTTTAAGCATGAAGCTTGAATGCTCATTGGTTTTACTTGTATATTGATTAGAACATTGACAAGTAACCAAGTCCTCTTGCCGATTTCCAAACAAGGAAGAACAAGAGTGCTCAAGTAAAAATCTTGAGAAAAGAGGTAAATGTGTTAACCTAATGTGGTTAAAATGCATTAGGAAAAATGAGCTTAAGTTGTTCATTAAAACTACTTAAGGAGCTAATGGTAAATGAGTTAGTAAAATGCTCTCAAGGAGTTTATTAAGGGCATATGTGATGTTGAGTGTATTTTCAGGTTAAAGGCAATAATATGTGGGAAATTCAGTGTTTAAGTTTAATGCAATTTCAGGGCCTAAGAGCCATGTTATTTAAGGACCTAAGTGTCAAGCAATTTAAGTTTATGCACTATATTATGATGTAGGTAGTTTAAGGATTTAGATGTGTGTAAAGAACATTCTTTGTGAAGATGAGTGTCTTGGATGGTTAAAAGATGAAAAACAATGTGTTGTGTGTATTAAAAGAATAAGGGTTCTTGGTTATATTAAGGTGAATAATTATGTGTTTTGGGTGTAAGGTGATACAAGGGAAACTATGTCAAAATTTGATTAATGAACAAGGAGTTTTAGGTGTTCAAAATGATGTTTGGGGACCTAGGTTGAACTAGGAATGATTAAGTGTTTAAATTGTGAAAGAAAGTGAAATAAGGTCTTCTTAGGTCATAAAATGTTTTGGGTGTTATCTTGGAGGATTTAGAATACAAATGAATATTTTAAAGATACTTCAAGATCATGGTGAGTTGTGTTAAGGATTTATACAAAGTTTTGGTACCAATGAGGAAGTAAGGTGTTGTAAGGAAGATGTGTGAACTTGTGGAGAAGATTCTTGGAAGGACATAAAGTATTTATGGTGGGCTAAATATAGTGTGGGAACATGCTATAAACCTAAGGGGGAATATTATAAGTGTTGAGCATTTAGGCAAGAAATGAGTAAGTGTTTAAAGGTATAGAAATGAAGTTTGGGCACGTCCGAACTACCGTCCGAACATGGACGTTCGGACATGCCCTGTTGCGCGTAAGTTTCTTGAGCTTCGACCAGTGTCCGAACTAACACATCCGAACTTGGACGTTCGGACACACCTATCGCTATTTTCTGTTTTGGCCTCGAACAGTGTCCGAACTTGGGAAGTCCGGACACAAGTTCGGACAAGGTGCATTTTTGACCAAAAACTTTGTTTGAGTTAGAAAATGATATCTAATGATGGGGATTGATAAGTAATGATGTTATGATATTGTTAAGGACATGTTAAGTGAGTTATAATGACAATTGAGTGGGTGAAAAGTTGTATTAAAAATGTAAAAGTAAAACAAGTTAAAAATGTGAAGTTATTAACTGATTAACGGGAGTAAGTCATGATCATTAGACTTTAAACAAACAAGTTACCCCGGTGTTAATGAAAGTAAATGTAATTTTACTAGTTGTTCGAGAATTGTTCGAGGAACATAAGTGGACATGATAGAGTGGACTCCGGTGACAGGTATGGTTTTCTTGCAACCTGGGTCCACGCTTGTCCTATGGGATTACACCCGGCTTGTATGCCAATGTGTTTTTCTGTATGAAATACCCCAAACCAAGTTATGTTGTTTAAACACCTAAATAGGGTGTAATAAGACTAAAAAGAGTCTTAGAAACCTTGGTAAACAAATTTAAACAAAAGGAAACACAAATATGCTTTAAAGTCAATAAGAGCCAAAATGTGCTCTAAGCTTGGGATAAACTTGAGTAAGGCCTAATGAGCTTACCAAGACCTCATTTATATACTAATGAACATATTAAACCAATTACCAAAGAAAACCAAGCTTGAAAACAAGTTAAAACACAAAATGTGCTTTAAGAAGTCTTAAAGCACGTTTTTGAAAAATTGTCTTGTAAATGAGTTTTGAATGGCTAAATGTCCATCATTACTCTTAAATATATGTGTACTATATAGTATCACATTTGGGTGGCTATATTAATGGGAAATCAAAATTTCACTTCTAAGTGCCTTGTTTAGGTGAATAGTGATTTTTATAAGCTATTTTGTAACATATGTTTGTATAAGTAATTAAATTGACAAACAAAGACTATACTACCCTCATTATAATTAGGGGGCCGGTTTTCTAAGGTGTGGTGACTCACCACCCTTGTTAGCTTGTTAAGAAAATAAGTAAACTACTTAAGTACCCTTTTTACTTTATAAGTATAAATATCTTCATAAAGTAAGTTCTATCTTCATTCTCTCATTTCTTCCTTCACTCACACGGTTTCCCACCTCTCTTCTTCCTTCTTCTTGCTGTTCTCTCTCGGTAATACACACACCCCCATTGAAAGTTCCAACTTTGATCCCTTGTTAAATCTTGCTCACTTGTCCAAATCAAAAACAAAGACCACCAATCTCTTCCTCTCATCAAGCTCTTCATTCCTATCTTCTCAAAACTCCAAGAGCTCCATTTCGGTGCCAAGGTGTTCCACCATTGAAGGAGCTTGAGCTTGGATTTCTACATATTATTACTCTCCTTTGCTTCTAGGTAAGGAATCTCAAACAAAAATCAAGTTTCCTCCTTGTTTTTGTCATGACCGAAAATACACATTGATATAGCTCTTTGTGTGACTTTGTTCTAGCTTCATTTCAACTCTTCATGGACTAGGTGGAGTCCTCTCTTGTTATATATTCAAACTCCCTTCGAAGATCAAGGTAAAACAACTACATTAATGTTTTTGAAACAAGGTCAAATTAGGGTTTACAATGAGATGAAGCTTAATGCTTGAATACTCATTATGGTGTTTGTATATTGTCTAGAACTTGACAAGGAATCAAATTATCATACGGTTTTGTAAGGAAGCAAGGAGGAAGTATTTTGGAAAAAGAGGTAAATCTACTAACTTAATGTTGTTTAATGCCTTAGGAGAAATGAGCTTATAAATGCTTATTTAAACTACCTAAAGAGCAAATGGTGAATGACTTAGTAAAGTGTTCTCAAGGGTTTAGTAAAAGACATATGTGTGTTGAGTGTATTTGCAGGTTAAAGGCACATATATATTGTGGAAATTCAGTGTTTATGATTTAAGCACTTTAAGGGCCTAAGAGCCATGCATTTTAAGGGCCTAAGTGCCATGCAATTTAAGTGATGCACTATATTGTGAAGTGGTGTGAATTTGGTGAAGTTGTGTAAGAAAGTGTTCTTGGTGATTTTAGATGTTCTTGTGTGTTTAAAGGAGAAAACAAAGTGTTTAGGCTTAGTAATGTTCAAGGGGAACCCATGTCAAAATTAGGTAAGAAACAAGAAGTTCTAAGTGTTTACATAAGGTTTGATGAGTTAGAAAACTTAGGAAATGCATAAGGAGTTCAAGATGTTGTAAAGGAATTTTGATGAACTAGGAAGTGTTCTAGAGTGTAATAAGGACTTAGGCATGACCTTGAGGTTTTAGCATGTACCAAAGTCATTTTGGACTTAGGTAAATACTTAGGCAAACTTTGGAAAGATAAGGAGAAAGTGTAAGCTTAGGAAAAAGGGATTTCAAGAATGACTTAAGGAGTTTTAGTTTGTAAGAAATGATGTTAAAGTATGATGTTGTGTGGAAGAAATATCTAAGAATAATGATTGGAATGGGCAAGGAGTATCACTTAGAAACTTAAGGAGAAGATACTATAAGTGTTGGAGACTTTGGAGAAATTTGGTTAAGTGTATAAAGGCTTAGAAATTGGAGAATAATGCCTTGTCCGAACCACCGTCCGGATGTGGAGGTTCGGACAGGCCCTGTCGGGTGAAAATTTTTTTCAGTCACGAACAGTGTCCGAACCTGGGAAGTCCGGACACAGGTCCGGACATGTCTCTGTTTTAAATCAGAAGAAAAAAAAAATTATTGTTTTGAGATGGGAATTGTTACCTAAAAATAGTAGTTGGTTAGTAAAGATATTATAAGGATATGTGAGACATGTTAGGTGGGTTTTAAAGGCAATTAAAAGGATGAAAGGTTGTAACAAGTGTAAAATAAAAATGAACTAGTAGTGATGAGTAGCTAATGTTAATAATGGATTAGTGCGTTAATTAACCGACGTTACTAATGTGTATAGGATTCTCTCAAGGTGGAAACGAAACGAGGCAAGGACCAAGGTATGGTTTTCTTGCAGTCTGTTGCCTAACGGTTTACACCGGCTTGGGTGTTGTTTGTTTTTCTGCGTGTTACGACCTTATAAGACTAAGGCATGAAAAGAGTTTACAGTTGTTATACACTATGATGTTGTAAGGTTATGACTCCTTTCCCTTGGTTGTCTAACAAGACCTAAATGTTGCTTGTGTGTGACTTGACAAGATGTTGTGTGATCACTAACAAGTGCTAACCGGGGGAGTGAGGAGTCCGGTTGTTCCGGCCACGCGTGTGATGGATGGGGGTCGATATCTTATCCGGTTCGACTCTCTTGGTGTATGTATAGGTGGTATTCCAATTTGGTTTCTACCTTCCCTTAGCTTATCCAAAGCTAGTTACTGACTCACGTCGGGCCACAGGGGCATACGTATGTTATTTCGGTGTGCTTGGGATTACTATATCCGACACACCTTTGGTATAGGTTAACCGTTCTATATAACCGGACGGTAACGAGGATGGTAACGAGCTTAACATGGGGTTGGTAAAAACCTCTAGGCTCACATGGTTTACTAACTATGGTGGAAGGTTCCTTGTGAGAACCAAGTCTATGGCGTTATGTTTGATGTCGTGATGCTATGCAATTTCCCTTGCTATGCTATGGTATATGTATGTATATATGTTGGATATTCTAAAATGAATGCCATGTTATTATGACAATTGGTTGCGCGTATCCCGGTAGTCGATGGGCTGCGCGTTAGCCATACCAGCAAAGGTGCTGACCCCCTCGGGGGCCCCATATTTTTATTGCAGGATGAGGATCGAAGAGGCAGAGTGGCTCTAGGTCCTAGGTTGTTGATGTACTTTTGGATATGTTGGTTGTTGAGCCCGGGATGCGCCTGTGCTCCCGAGGCATTACATTTTGGTACCGTTTGTTAAATACTGGTGGATGTTTACGGTTGGAAGGTGTGTTGTAAATTAAATACTCGGTATGGTTGATTATGTTTATATATGGATGTTAGATACTATGCTCGGGAGTCTGTTCATCAGACCGATACACTTGTATTTATTCTGCCTAGTTAACCACGTGGGTGGTTAACGGCGTTGTAACACCAAAGCGTTTAGTTATTGTTGGTTGGTAAATTCCGCTGCGATTTCGGTAGATGATAGGAGCGTTGTAGGGGTGTTACAAAAAGTGGTATCAGAGCGAAGTATCGCTCTGATGACTAGAATACCGAGCTTAGGGATATACCGAGTTAGGAAACCTAACTACAGATACCTAAGTGAACAGATTTGGAAAGGTTAACCACTAACTAAGTGTGGAAATACCTTATTGTCGGGAAGCGTTACGACCGTTGGACCGATAAGTGTGCAAGCATAATGCTAATGAAATGTTCGTATGAATTCAGATGGCAGGTAGACCACGAGGGAGAGGCCGCGGGCGCGGTACTGGAGATCTGGGTAACCAGGGCGATGATACTGCGGCACAGACTATGGCTGAGGCAGTTGCAGCCGCCGTAGCCCAGTTGGTACCCGATCTGGTTGCTGCTATACAGCAAGGGCAACAGCCCGGAGTTCAGCCACCACCACCACCGCCACGAGAGACCAATTGGGTCAAGGCGTTGGCTGATTTGAGACCGCCATCATTCATTGGGGAGACTGATCCTCGAAAGCTGGAGGCGTACATCTCCGAACTGGAGACCGCCTACGAGACCTTGGCAGTACCTGCTGAAGCTAAGGTCCGTCTTGCCGCCTACTACCTGAAGGGTACGGCGCAGAGTTGGTGGAAGTTGGTGAAGGAGGACAGGATGGCTGATCCTGAATTCGGTTGGAGGGAGTACACGGCTCTACTGCGAGCCAAGTACTACCCGGTACACGTGCAGGAGGCCAAGCGCCTCGAGCTGGACAGCCTGAAGCAGGGGGATAAGATGTCGGTTGATGACTACTATACCGCATTCACCGGTCTTATCCACCTGTTACCAGACCTTGGGTATTCGAACCGAGTGTTGGTGAACCGGTTCTACAATGGACTAAGCCACCGTCTCCGCTATGGGATGGGGCCAGCTGAGTATACTACCTTGCAGGTAAGTAGAGTACCTTGTTGTGAATCAATTTACACCATGAGTGAATGTTAATGTGAGTTGGTAAGTTGTTTTGCGGGGCATGACTGACATCCTAAAATTCAGGAGTGCTATCATGCCGCTGCTAAGGTTGAAATTACCGTCCGTCTGAGGGACGAGGAGAATGCGCACAAGCGCAAGGCCACCAACGAGGGCCAGAATCAGCAAGGGTATGGGGGAGGAAAGAAGAAACCCTACCCTCAGCCCCAGAAGGGCCAGTACCAGGGTGACAAGGGCCAAGCCCAGACCACCACAGCTGATGAGCCACTGAAGCTCACGTATGCGTACACGGCGAAGCCTCTACGCTCCTACCCGCCTAAGGGTAATTACTTAACCCTGTGTATCTAGTTGAGGTGAGTGTTGTTGAGATGGAAAGTGAGTATTGATTGTGTGTTGTTGTAGCAGCTAGCGCGGGTTCTGGACCGGAGCGCCACTTTTACTGTAAGTGGTGCAATGGAGACCACCCCGGCAAAGACTGCAAGGGGAATGATGTGAGGTGCCGTCACTGCCAGAAGATGGGGCACCGTGAGTTTGAGTGTTGGACGAACCCCAACAGCAGGAACTACAAGCCAAAGGGGCAGTGGAAGGGTAATACTACCACGACCACTGAAGGGCCGAAGGCGATTACTCAGCAGACTTCTGACAAGAAGTACACCGAATCCCAGAAGGGGAAGGCTACGGGGTCCGGCAAGGCCACCCTGAATGTGGTGGACCGGTTTGAGGCACCAGGGTCCTCTTCGAGACCAGGTACTGCCTAAACTGATAAATGAAAGAGTGATTGCTTACCGCATTTCATGCATGAGTGTTAGCAAGTCTAGGGGTATAAATATATAAGTAAAGACTTAGAATATAATGTGGAAAACACCTAAAATTAGGCAATCTGAAACTTAGGAACCTTCAATATCTGCTATCCAATCCCGCCCACACCAAACCCTGAAGAAACCACCATCAACATCACCGACTTTCCATTGGAGCAATGTCAGGTTATCCAACCAGGTATGATACTTCTAAATGGATACCTGACACCGGAGGCACAAATCCATATCATCAGACGATGCGACGAACTTGGAGCAAGACCAGGAGGGTTTTACACACCCGAATACCCGAACGGAGCAAGGATGCAGCTGAAGATGATGTGCATGGGTAAGGACTGGAATCCCTACACCAAGTCATATCAAGAAGTTCGAGCTGAAGATGGAGCAACTGTACCAGGTATACCTGAGGAGTTCCTTGCGGTTGTTAACCACGCCGTGGGAATTGCTCAACAGGTTGAAACGGAATCAATTCCAAGTGTAAAAGCAGATCTATGTATGTGAACTTCTACCAGAAAGGTGGACGGTTAGGTATACACCAAGACAAGGACGAGTCACCCGAGTCTCTAAGTAAGAGAGTACCCGTGGTGTCTTGGTCCATTGGTGATACCGCAGTATTTGTATATGGCGAGCAGAAGCGTGCTGACCTCGCAAAGAAGCTACTGCTGAAATCGGGAGATGTACTAATAATGGGTGGACAGTCAAGGATGCTGTACCATGGCATCAGAAAGATCAAACTGAACACCGCACCGTCGGCAGTGATCAATGCCACACACATGAAGCCTGGACGTTTAAATTTGACCTTCAGACAGTTTTAAGCCTTGTATAATTATGTGATGTGATAACCCGTATGTATTAAGAATGTTGTAAGTATGAATCATGGCGACAGTATAAGCCAATGAATGTTGTAAAAAGGAGTGTGTTAATAAATAAAGTGGAGTTGTTTGAATCATATCAACCGTGTTGTTACCCAATACTTATTAGTTTGCCAATGAATTAGGCTGTGCACTCGGAACGGGAGGCATACTGAGTGTCTGCAATAAAGCCGAAGCCGGAAAGCGGCACAATCCTCACCGGTACCTTTCCAGTGAATGGCGTGGATGCATCGATCTTGTTCGACTCTGGAGCCTCACACACATTCATTTCGCTATCATTTGCGAAGAGGCTGGGGATAGACGGTGAAGAGATGCCAGACTTCGTGGTTACTCTCCCGTCGAAAGAGCGGATCAGATGTACCCGCTACTACCGAGATGCTATTATACAAATCAGGGGCGAAGAGTTTCCGATCGATTTGATAGAGTTCGACGGACTAGGCTTTGATGTGATTGTCGGGATGAACTGGTTGGAGCGATACAAGGGCAGAATCCTGTGTGCCGAGCATCGACTGCTTCTTCGAAGTCCATCTGGGGTTACCATATCTTACCGCCAGAGGCCCAGGGAGCCTTCGACTCAGATTATCACCGCCATGGCTATGTATCGTGAGTTGCGACGAGGGAATGATGTATACCTCTGCTATGTCCAGGACATAGAGAGAGACCCTGAGTTTAGCCCAGATGTGCCGGTAGTGTCGGAGTTTCCTGATGTATTTCCTAAGGAACTGCCGGGCATGCCGCCAGCACGAGAGGTTGAGTTTGAGATTGACTTGATTCCGGGCACCGGACCCATTGCAAAAGCACCTTACCGTATGGCTCCAGCAGAGATGACAGAGCTCAAGGAGCAGCTGAGAGACCTACTCGACAAGGGCTTTATCCGCCCTAGTGTTTCACCATGGGGAGCGCCGGTCCTCTTCGTGAAGAAGAAGGACGGTAGCCTCCGCCTATGTATTGATTATCGGGAGCTGAATGCTGTTACGGTGAAGAACCGTTACCCCTTACCACGCATCGACGATCTATTTGATCAGCTCAAGGGAGCATCAGTATTCTCCAAGATAGACTTGCGTTCCGGATACCACCAGATTGCCATCCGTGACAGGGATATCGAAAAGACAGCCTTCAGAACTAGGTATGGGCATTATGAGTTCACAGTTATGCCGTTTGGCTTGTCAAATGCACCAGCAAAGTTCATGGACTTAATGAACCGTTTGTTCCAAGATCAGTTGGACAAAGTGGTAGTCTTCATCGATGACATACTTGTGTATTCGAAATCGAGAGGTGAGCATGAAAGCCACCTGAGAGATGTATTGCAAACATTGAGAAAGAATCAGCTGTATGCTAAATTTTCTAAGTGTGAATTTTGGTTGAACCAAGTATCATTCCTTGGACATGTGATTTCTGAGGCCGGGATCGCTGTTGATCCGACAAAGATAGATGCAGTGCGCACCTGGCCTAGGCCGAAGACAGTCACCGACATCAGGAGCTTCCTCGGTCTGGCAGGTTACTATAGGAGATTTGTGAAGGACTTCTCCAGTGTCTCGAAGCCGATGACTTCCTTGATGAAGAAGGACGCACCATTCGAGTGGACAGTCGACTGTGAGAGGGCTTTCGCGAGTCTCAAGGATGCTCTGACATCTGCACCGGTTCTGACATTACCAGACGGTCCAGATGGTTTCGAGGTCTATTGCGACGCATCAGGCAGGGGTATGGGTTGCGTGTTGATGCAACACGGGAAGGTTGTGGCTTACGCCTCCCGACAGCTGAAGAAGCATGAAGAGAACTACCCTACCCACGACTTAGAATTGGGGGCCATTGTCTTCGCACTAAAGATATGGCGACATCATTTATATGGGGTAAGTGTGACGATTTATTCTGACCACAAGAGCTTGAAATACTTGTTCACTCAGAAAGAGCTGAACATGAGGCAAAGAAGGTGGGTTGAATTCCTGAATGATTATGACATCAATTTACAGTACAAGGAGGGTAAGGCGAACGTGGTAGCTGACGCATTGAGTCGCCGAGCACACTCTCTCCATTCGCTAGTCTCTCATACTGGCTTGGTTGAAGAGGTGCGGAGTGCTCAGATGACGGATCAGTACATGATGGAGATTAGACAGAAGCTTATTGATGGCACATTCGAGGGTCAGAAGTACGACTTCAGACTTCACGAGGATGACCTGATTAGGCTTAATGGCAGATTGTGTATACCCAGGAGTAGCGCTGAGCTGAAGGAGCGCATATTGAGTGAATCCCACTGTTCTACTACTTCGATTCACCCCGGAGCTTCAAAGATGTATAAAGGTATGAAAAGATATTTCTGGTGGGCTGGAATGAAAAAGGATGTGAGTGACTATGTGTTGAGGTGTCTCACTTGTCAGAAAGTCAAGTTTGAGCACCGACGGCCTGGTGGTATGGTGCAGCCAATGCCAGTGCCGGAGTGGAAGTTCCATGACATATCTATGGACTTCGTAGTAGGGCTTCCGCCTACAAGGGGAGGTCTGAACATGATTTGGGTTGTGGTAGACCGACTGACCAAGGTGTCTCGATTCATTCCGATGAAGGACACCTGGAAAGTGGCAAGGTTGGCAGAATTATTCGATAAAGAGATTGTAAGACATCACGGTGTACCAAAGACGATAGTATCTGACAGAGATACCAGATTCTTATCCAGATATTGGAAGTCTACACGAGAGGCACTTGGTACTGAACTGAAATTGAGCACAGCTTTTCATCCACAGACAGATGGTCAGAGTGAGCGCACCATACAGACACTTGAGGATATGCTACGTGCATGTGCACTTGATTTTCAGACCAGCTGGATTGATAAGTTACATCTGATCGAGTTTAGCTACAACAACAGTTATCATGCATCGATCAAGATGTCTCCCTTCCAGGCATTGTACGGTAGACCATGCCGCACGCCATTATGTTGGGATGAGTCGAGTGAGACGGTCATTATAGGACCAGAGTATCTTGAGCAAGTTCAGGCAGAAGTTCGCCAGATCAGGGATAATATGAAGGCAGCTCAGGATAGACAGAAGTCGTACGCAGATGTGCGCCGACGTGACCTGGAGTTCGCCGTGGGCGATCAGGTATTTTTGAGAGTATCCCCCATGAAGGGAGTGTTTCGTTTTGGCCAGAAGGGCAAGTTGAGCCCGAAGTATGTGGGGCCTTATGTTGTGACGAGCGGATCGGCCCGGTAGCTTATAGACTTGACTTACCCGCCGAGCTGGGCAAGGTACATGATGTATTTCATGTGTCCCAGTTGAAGAAGTATATGTCTCATCCGTCTCATGTGCTTCAGCCTGAAAGGCTAACTTTAGAGCCGACCATGCGATCAGTGGAGACTCCGGTACGGATTCTGGATACTAAGACTCGAGACACTCGCCATAAGTCCGTGAGACTGGTGAAGGTCCTCTGGTCTAACCAGGACGTTGAGGAGGCCACTTGGGAGCTGGAAGAAAAGATGAAGGCGAAGCACCCGTCATTGTTTGCTTCTTAGTGTTCATATGTATAGGGTACGGGGCGTACCCCTTTTAAGGGGGGTAGAGCCGTTTCGGTTATGGTTGTATACGACATGTATATGTATACATTGTCTATGTTATGTTACAGACCGTTGTGTCTGAATGGTATTGTGTGGTTTGGACCTTGAGTCCGTTGTGGTGTAAGAATGATGGTAAGGTTGGTAATGATGTTTTGGAAGTGTGGTGTTATAAGATATTCCCATGTTCTAATGTTTAAGTTATGTGGAAGTATGAACTTTGGGGACAAAGTTCTTTTAAGGGGGGTAGATTGAAATACCCCAAACCAAGTTATGTTGTTTAAACACCTAAATAGGGTGTAATAAGACTAAAAAGAGTCTTAGAAACCTTGGTAAACAAATTTAAACAAAAGGAAACACAAATATGCTTTAAAGTCAATAAGAGCCAAAATGTGCTCTAAGCTTGGGATAAACTTGAGTAAGGCCTAATGAGCTTACCAAGACCTCATTATATACTAATGAACATATTAAACCAATTACCAAAGAAAACCAAGCTTGAAAACAAGTTAAAACACAAAATGTGCTTTAAGAAGTCTTAAAGCACGTTTTTGAAAAATTGTCTTGTAAATGAGTTTTGAATGGCTAAATGTCCATCATTACTCTTAAATATATAGTGTACTATATAGTATCACATTTGGGTGGCTATATTAATGGGAAATCAAAAATTTCACTTCTAAGTGCCTTGTTTAGGTGAATAGTGATTTTTATAAGCTATTTGTAACATATGTTTGTATAAGTAATTAAATTGACAAACAAAGACTATACTACCCTCATTATAATTAGGGGGCCGGTTTCTAGGGTGGGACTCACCACCCTTGTTAGCTTGTTAAGAAAATAAGTAAACTACTTAAGTACCCTTTTTACTTTATAAGTATAAATATCTTCATAAAGTAAGTTCTATCTTCATTCTCTCATTTCTTCCTTCACTCACACGGTTTCCCACCTCTCTTCTTCCTTCTTCTTGCTGTTCTCTCTCGGTAATACACACACCCCCATTGAAAGTTCCAACTTTGATCCCTTGTTAAATCTTGCTCACTTGTCCAAATCAAAAACAAAGACCACCAATCTCTTCCTCTCATCAAGCTCTTCATTCCTATCTTCTCAAAACTCCAAGAGCTCCATTTCGGTGCCAAGGTGTTCCACCATTGAAGGAGCTTGAGCTTGGATTTTACATATTATTACTCTCCTTGCTTCTAGGTAAGGAATCTCAAACAAAAATCAAGTTTCCTCCTTGTTTTTGTCATGACCGAAAATACACATTGATATAGCTTTGTGTGACTTTGTTCTAGCTTCATTTCAACTCTTCATGGACTAGGTGGAGTCCTCTCTTGTTATATATTCAAACTCCCTTCGAAGATCAAGGTAAAACAACTACATTAATGTTTTTGAAACAAGGTCAAATTAGGGTTTACAATGAGATGAAGCTTAATGCTTGAATACTCATTATGGTGTTGTATATTGTCTAGAACTTGACAAGGAATCAAATTATCATACGGTTTTGTAAGGAAGCAAGGAGGAAGTATTTTGGAAAAAGAGGTAAATCTACTAACTTAATGTTGTTTAATGCCTTAGGAGAAATGAGCTTATAAATGCTTATTTAAACTACCTAAAGAGCAAATGGTGAATGACTTAGTAAAGTGTTCTCAAGGGTTTAGTAAAAGACATATGTGTGTTGAGTGTATTTGCAGGTTAAAGGCACATATATATTGTGGAAATTCAGTGTTTATGATTTAAGCACTTTAAGGGCCTAAGAGCCATGCATTTTAAGGGCCTAAGTGCCATGCAATTTAAGTGATGCACTATATTGTGAAGTGGTGTGAATTTGGTGAAGTTGTGTAAGAAAGTGTTCTTGGTGATTTTAGATGTTCTTGTGTGTTTAAAGGAGAAAACAAAGTGTTTAGGCTTAGTAATGTTCAAGGGGAACCCATGTCAAAATTAGGTAAGAAACAAGAAGTTCTAAGTGTTTACATAAGGTTTGATGAGTTAGAAAACTTAGGAAATGCATAAGGAGTTCAAGATGTTGTAAAGGAATTTTGATGAACTAGGAAGTGTTCTAGAGTGTAATAAGGACTTAGGCATGACCTTGAGGTTTTAGCATGTACCAAAGTCATTTTGGACTTAGGTAAATACTTAGGCAAACTTTGGAAAGATAAGGAGAAAGTGTAAGCTTAGGAAAAAGGGATTTCAAGAATGACTTAAGGAGTTTTAGTTTGTAAGAAATGATGTTAAAGTAATGATGTTGTGTGGAAGAAATATCTAAGAATAATGATTGGAATGGGCAAGGAGTATCACTTAGAAACTTAAGGAGAAGATACTATAAGTGTTGGAGACTTTGGAGAAATTTGGTTAAGTGTATAAAGGCTTAGAAATTGGAGAATAATGCCTTGTCCGAACCACCGTCCGGATGTGGAGGTTCGGACAGGCCCTGTCGGGTGAAAATTTTTTTCAGTCACGAACAGTGTCCGAACCTGGGAAGTCCGGACACAGGTCCGGACATGTCTCTGTTTTAAATCAGAAGAAAAAAAAAATTATTGTTTTGAGATGGGAATTGTTACCTAAAAATAGTAGTTGGTTAGTAAAGATATTATAAGGATATGTGAGACATGTTAGGTGGGTTTTAAAGGCAATTAAAAGGATGAAAGGTTGTAACAAGTGTAAAATAAAAATGAACTAGTAGTGATGAGTAGCTAATGTTAATAATGGATTAGTGCGTTAATTAACCGACGTTACTAATGTGTATAGGATTCTCTCAAGGTGGAAACGAAACGAGGCAAGGACCAAGGTATGGTTTTCTTGCAGTCTGTTGCCTAACGGTTTACACCGGCTTGGGGTGTTTGTGTTTTCTGCGTGTTACGACCTTATAAGACTAAGGCATGAAAAGAGTTTACAGTTGTTATACACTATGATGTTGTAAGGTTATGACTCCTTCCCTTGGTTGTCTAACAAGACCTAAATGTTGCTTGTGTGTGACTTGACAAGATGTTGTGTGATCACTAACAAGTGCTAACCGGGGGAGTGAGGAGTCCGGTTGTTCCGGCCACGCGTGTGATGGATGGGGGTCGATATCTTATCCGGTTCGACTCTCTTGGTGTATGTATAGGTGGTATTCCAATTTGGTTTCTACCTTCCCTTAGCTTATCCAAAGCTAGTTACTGACTCACGTCGGGCCACAGGGGCATACGTATGTTATTTCGGTGTGCTTGGGATTACTATATCCGACACACCTTTGGTATAGGTTAACCGTTCTATATAACCGGACGGTAACGAGGATGGTAACGAGCTTAACATGGGGTTGGTAAAAACCTCTAGGCTCACATGGTTTACTAACTATGGTGGAAGGTTCCTTGTGAGAACCAAGTCTATGGCGTTATGTTTGATGTCGTGATGCTATGCAATTTCCCTTGCTATGCTATGGTATATGTATGTATATATGTTGGATATTCTAAAATGAATGCCATGTTATTATGACAATTGGTTGCGCGTATCCCGGTAGTCGATGGGCTGCGCGTTAGCCATACCAGCAAAGGTGCTGACCCCTCGGGGGCCCCCATATTTTTATTGCAGGATGAGGATCGAAGAGGCAGAGTGGCTCTAGGTCCTAGGTTGTTGATGTACTTTTGGATATGTTGGTTGTTGAGCCCGGGATGCGCCTGTGCTCCCGAGGCATTACATTTTGGCACCGTTTGTTAAATACTGGTGGATGTTTACGGTTGGAAGGTGTGTTGTAAATTAAATACTCGGTATGGTTGATTATGTTTATATATGGATGTTAGATACTATGCTCGGGAGTCTGTTCATCAGACCGATACACTTGTATTTATTCTGCCTAGTTAACCACGTGGGTGGTTAACGGCGTTGTAACACCAAAGCGTTTAGTTATTGTTGGTTGGTAAATTCCGCTGCGATTTCGGTAGATGATAGGAGCGTTGTAGGGGTGTTACACTAATGAACTTCCTTTTTAATGATTAGTCGACCTCCTATATGAGGGTGTGAACTAATGTGAGAAAACAACCATAACTTCTAAGTAATGGAAGTATAGGGGTGACCCTTAAATCGGTGAATACAATGAATTAGGAAAACTTCCTAAGATTGTGAGATAGCATAAAGAGAGATGCTTATGACTAATATATATGAGTATATATTATTACTAACCCTGAGAGTGGGTTAGAGGGATTGTGAGTCACACGTGCAAGCAAGAGGAAACAACAGAGCGCTTGTTTTTGATTCCGTGGTCGAACTCCCTTGTTACAGGGCCGTTGTGCCACATAGTGGTGCCCTGCGGGGCCGTGAGCCACATAGTGGTGCCCGTTTGGAGTGAGACCGGCAGAGCTTACCCGTTTAAAGAGGTAAGCTGGGGTATTATGGGTTGAGGAAGAGGAGACATGAGAGAATGTTTCTAATTCCATGATGAGATTATAAAGCCCGGTGGAGAAATCTATATGAGTCTCTGCCCGGAGGCCTAAGAGGCTTAACTTAAGAATTATTCAAGAGAAGAATAATTGAGAAAACTAGATCGAGACCGAGAGTGTCTATAGATCTAGGAGACAAGTAAAGCTATCCGGTTGAAAATGGATAAGTAGTGTAATAATGAGAATGAGGCTTACTTGGGATAGGGATTCTCAAGGCCTAAAGAACAAGGAAATTAATCTAATGAAATTGATGTGTATTCTTGTTGTTAGTACCATTGATTGAATACTTGTTAATGCGAGCATGTACGTGTTTACAAATTTCTTGTCATGATTTAAATAAAATCAATCGCATGTTCAGATGAGAATTAGTTAGGTGTGACCCGGTAGTAGTGGGTTACACTCTACCATACCAGCAAAGGTGCTGAGCCCCTTTGGGCCACCCATTCTATTTCAGGTATAATGGAGCCGATTACCGTTCGAGAGTAGGATGGGGGTTGTTGTATGCATGGGTAGATTTATTTAATTACGTTTATATTTGTAATGGGGTAGACCGAAATGTTATCGGCAATTAGAATGTAAAGACTCAGTATATTGGATTGTAAGTATTGAGGATTGTATATGACACGGTTTAAAAATGAGACAATGATTGTATTTGTTTAAGTACTTGGGTATTCCGGTCCATCAGACCGGTAGTTATGTTATTGTTTAGGCCTTGTAGTCACGTGGGTGGCTAAGCATTGTATCACCCCCCCTCCCGTGTTTATGGATTTCTCGCTGCGATTGTAATAATGAATGGGATGATTACGAGTTAATGGTGTAATTAGCAGTAAGGGTGTTACATTCTAGCTCTTGGCATAAAAATTAAAGAGGAAAAAGTTAGAATATTTTGCCCTTACTTTTTACATTGGGAATCGAGTAATTTGAAAAGAGAGTTGTGTGATAAAAGATGAGGGTGTGGAATTGGAAAGAAGAAGATAAAATTGCTAGAAAATCTTATATTTTTAAAATAGTGAAATGACCCAAAAAATCATCGGTTAAGAATATAAGGGAGTATTTGTTTCATGCAATTAGATATACTGGTCCTTTTCTACCTATAAATATATTTATAAGTCTCTTCCTCAATATTAGGGCAATCAGATTATCTCTTCTTTAACTGAAAGTAATTTTAGCTTATATTTAATATAAATTCCTTGAATTCATCATGGTATCAGACTGACACAATTCACCTTTTAAATGAACTTGGATCTCTTTTACTATCTTTAAATTGCTCATCATCTTCGTGATTTAATGCAAAGCATGGAAACTAAAGCATCATCACCATCATCACCCAAGGTATCATCTAGTTGTAAAATAGGTTTAAATGATTGTCAATTGATGTCATATTAACAGATGAGCCTCTGTATTAAAGTTACTATTATAAAGTATGTACAGAGAACTGTAATGCAAAAATAGAGTACAATACTAGTATGATGGAATAGATTGTGTTCTTGCTCACTCGGTCTCTCGCTTATAAGATTGACAATCGATTTATAGTGGTTCGACCAATTCGATCTAAGTCCACTATCATACAATGTCTTTCGTCAATGTTGATACATCCTTTAAGAGTTTCTCGGCTATTTTCTCACTATTCTTTTTAGTGTCCTCTTCAAATGAGGCCCTTACTTCCCGTTTATAGACATTTGGTAGAAATACACTCACTTAATTTGCATGTCCACAAAAGTCCCACTTTAGGTGCTTCCTTGCTGCTATATAGCCCTTTATGGACAACCTGTCACAGGCCTATTTGTTACCGTCTTCGGTCCGAAATTTCTCTTCTGGACTACTCCTTCGAGCCAAAACTACACCTCTAAGACAACTCCCTTCGGACCTGAATTGCACTTCTGGGACAGCTCCCTCCGGGCCGGAATAGCACTTCTGGGAAAACTCCTGCCGACTAGGATAACTCCCTTTGACCAGGACAGCTCCTTCCAGACTGGAACAGTAGAGCTTCCATGGTAAGTTAACCGCCTTTTTTCGGTTAACCGCTTTCGTTTACTAGGTCTTTGGTTTTTTAAAATACAATTTCATTACCATTCCATTTAAATCGGTTCATTTAATTTGGTTTTCTAAAATCCAATTTCATTAGACCGGTTAACCTTTAGTTCGGATTCGGTTTTTTTTTCGGTTAACCTTGTAGTTGTATAACATTTTTTTATTGATAAGACTCATACCATTAATATTATAGTACAACATTGATCATTCACTTAAATTATGAGTGATGAATCAAACACATGTAACAAAAAATATAATTATATTTATATTCCCTCAATAGCTAACATTAATTATTATAAGATGAGCATTACTATTTGAAGTTTTTCATTGTTTATGTAATCAGTTAACCATTATGGAAAATTCAATACCGTTACCGAAACCGATACTGGTCAATTTTCACGGTTTGGTTAACTATACCGCAAGAACTAGTCCGGTTAACCTAAAAGCAGATACGGTTCACTTCAGTTTCGGTCGGATACCACGGTTTTAGAATTTTCGGGCAGCCCTAGGAATAGCTCCCTCCAGACTAGGACTGCACTTCTGTGACCTACTTTTGGAACTTTACGTTTTAGCCCTTATGGCTTTTTACCCCATGGTATATTTTATACCACTACACTTAGGATCTTTGATGTTCAACCCTTATGAATTGGTGATGAGAACTCCACCAAAACTCTAGCAATGCTAAACTCTTTTTAGGAACAGTAAATTTATAAGAATATAATATTATTATAGATCTTCATAATACATAAATGTGTCATCAAATATAAAAAAGAAGTGTTGCTAAAAGAATATTGATTATTGTCACTATGACATATTGTTGTTGTTTTTGTTTTGACTGTTTTACACATGGTAGTATATTATTGAAAGAGTACACAAGTCCAAACTAGACCCAAACAAGGATCACCTCAAAATGTTGAGATATATCATCAAATACGCCACAAATATGCTATAATGAAGAGAGTGCAGTATGAGATTGGGGTTATTATATGTGTTGTGCATAATAGAAACGGGTGGTAATAGGTATATTATATTATCTTTTGTTTTAAAATAGTCTATACTATTTTGATTAAACGAGCTGAATTACAAGCCTAGTAACTGAAGAGGGGATTAGTGATCTTTATAAAATTGCATAAAGTCCACTAAGTGGACTTAGACTTACCAAATAAAGATCAATGAAGCTAAACATCATGAGTCCAAGCATGAACATATAACAACCCTAGTAGTCATCACTAAAGATTCCCGACAAGCTCGAAAGGGCAGTCAATTAAGGTTAACCACGTCCCGAAGGATGATTGCCTATCCAGCTGACAATTGAAGCATCCATGTGCGTGGAATGCAAAAAGTGAGGCCAATCGTGACAAACAAGTAAGATACCAGCGAAGATAGCCAAAGGATAAAGTCAAGCTTAAAGACCTAAAAATTTTTGCTAGAGGCATAAGATAAAACATGCAAAAAAACCCCGTGATGGATGATAGTTCATTCTTATTAGCAAAAAGTAAAAAACAGAAAAGGTCAGATCTCGAATCTGACAACCCAAAATCGACATTCAACTGTAGATCTACACCAAATCTAGCTGGAGCAAGTCGAAGGAAGCTGGATTTGAAAAGCCAGATGTTAGACGCCGGTCGAGCGGTGAAGGTGGCGGTGAAGCGAGAATGGGGAGGGGCGGCGATGAGGCGATGAAGCAGGGAAGAGGTGCCGACCAAACGACGAAGATGGTGGAGAAAAGCTGGAGTTGAGGTAGACCCACTTCTAAATAACATCAAAAACATAAAAAATTGTGTTCAACGTAAAACTCTTGACAAGATCTAAGCTTTTCAAAAACTAAATTATTTGAGGAAGTTTCAAGAGGAGGAATTCATAATATCAAGATGAGAAAATAAATTGAGAAGACAAAGGAAAATGAGGAAAGGAAACCTCCCGGCTTTCGGTTAAACTAGATATATTGTACTATCACTATGCGCTTATCAATCACTGCCTCATGCCAAACCTAGAATCTACATTGTAAAGTAGGTGTGAACATAAACCTCTATGGAATCACCATTCATTATAGCGTATGCTAGAGGGAGACTGTTATAGCGTTAAACAATTTAATGATATTCCATACTCAATTAATACATTTGTTGCGTTGTATAGCAGTTATATCAAGAGTACAACTAACCCATGTACCCATGTTCACTGGAACAATTTTAAAAGCATTATTAATAACTAGCAGTTATATCTATAGGCCAAGCGAAGCATGTTCTGTTTATTAATTGCACTCTATACGTATCGCTGAAGGGTCAATCTCATCACCTAGTCAGCCTTTCTGAAGAAGGTTGAAAAACGTGTTTTCTAATATAATTCCAACTTGTTTAACATATGGTCTGCTTAGTCTGACGTTTCTTTCTTCTGAAGAGAAGGTTTGACAATTTTAAAACCGGGAGAGGTTCTGCTTCCTGTCACTTTAATTAATTCCTCGTTATTATATAAGCTACATTGGCCGGGCCGGTTTTTTTCAACTCAGAACCTTAAACACGAGAGATAGCAGGGTTCGCTCGCTGCCTTCGTCCTCTCCTCTGGTTTTTCTGTTCCCCTGCAATAGCCGCCTCTTCAAATGGAAGAACACAGCCTAGTCGGTATGTTTGATTCATTCTGGTTCAACCATGAAATCTTCAGAACTTATCCATACCCAATAAACCCAGAGAAAAACCTAGATGAGAAGATCCCAAAAACCTCGACTAAATGCCTACCCACCAGCTCGGCAGAGTCCATGGAAGGACTACGGCTAGCTAACTCGAGCATCGAAAGCATCGAAAATTATCTCTCTCCTTGCTCCGTTCTCCCAGCGGAAAAGCTTCAAACCATCTTTTCCGGCAAACAAATGAGAGATGAAGAGGAAGAAGACCTTGATGAAAATCCATTCAAAAACCGGGACGACGAAGAGAAAACACCCAAGGCTGTGGCAGAAAAGGTGAAGCAAATTAGACGAAGGGAGGAGGAAGAGATGAGAAGGAGTAAGAGGAATATGTTGACGAGGATGAAGAAAAGGGGATTGACCAAGAGCTTGACGGATCTTGAGTTTGAGGAGATAAAAGGGTTTGAAGAACTGGGTTTTGTGTTCTCAGAGGAGGACAAGAATTCTAGCTTCCTGGCTTCTATTCTCCCTGGATTACAAAGGCTTGGAAGGGAGGAAGAACGGCAGCCGCGGAAAATTGAACAAGAAGATGGGATAGAGGGAGAAGGGAAGAGAAGTAAAAGCGTAGAGCGGAGTGGGGTTTCAAGGCCGTATCTGTCTGAGGTGTGGTGGGATGATTCAGCGTTTTCAGAGGGAGATAGAAGGTTGAAGAAGGAGAATCTTCCATTAAATTTGAGACCGGAAATTCTTCCCGTGCAAAGAGAGATGGATATGAAACATTATCTCCGGAACTGGGCTCATTCGGTTGCTGCATCCGTGAGATGACAGAATCCAGGTTGTTCATTCTCCACTTCTTTTTTTAGGATTATTCGTGTGTAAAATTAGGGTTTTTCATTTGACATTGGTTCCTCAAATGATGAATACCGGTGTAATTCTCATGATGTATCATATGATGATATAGCAATAATTTGAATGTAAAGTTTATTTTGTGAAGGTAATGGCATTTGCTTCAAAAGGGGGTTGGAAACCGCTAAGCAGAAGTTCGCCATTCTTCCTTTTACAAAAGAAAACAAAACATAAATTGAAGTTTCATGAATTGCAATTATATTTTTGGCTAAATTATGAAGTGTCCTAAAATAACAGTAAAAAAGTCATAAAATGTCACTATTTTTTTACAAAATTTCATAAATGTCAAATATTATTAACCAAAATGAAAAAAGATAAAATACCCATATTATTTAACAAATTACTTTTAAAGTTGTCCCTAATTAAAAAATTCATTAAAATTCACAAAAGTTCAAAAATACTATAAAAATATAAATAACTATTAAAAAATTTTAAAATATTATAAAATTCAAAAATAAAATAAAAATATTATAAAATATCAAAAAATATTAAAATAAGTAAATATTCTTTAGATTTTTGTTAAATTATTCATTACCACAAAAAAAAAAATACTCATTGACCGTCTTGTTTGTTATATGGTACATTTTTCCAATTCAATATTAAGCATATAAGCTAAAATAATTTTATAAACCTAATTTTTTCTAACATATAGTTTATAAGGAATCATTTGTGAAACTTAAATTTTAAAATTATTTTATCTTATATGTTAAATAGTGAAGTCAAAAGATATGTTCAAATAGTGAATAAGACAATCAATTCAGGATGAAGGAAGTAGTGTTTTAAAGACATAATTTACACGAAATTTTCTACTAAATTATACCAATTAAATAACATAATTTATACCAATTAAGAATCATAATTGTACCATACATTTTTTAAATTATTTTTTTACCAATTTAAATTATTTATTTAAAATAAATTATTATATATATTTGAATAATATATACAATTTTTTTAAAAAAATTATATTTTATTTTATAGATAACTTTAAAGCATAATATTTTGTAGATAACAAAAAAATATGATGTCATAAAGTTATCTGCAAAATAGTATACAAACTATAAAAATTAAATTTCTGAAAATATTCGTTAAAAAATATAAACATTTTATTTGGAATAAATAAAAAATAACTAGTATTTTTTCAAAACTATAAATGATTTATTAAACATAAATTAAATTATATTATGTTAACTAATATTTATTAAAATTATTTTAAAAATTTATATTCTATTTTGTATATAATTTTACGACATAATATTGCCATAAAGATACATAAAATAGAATATAGTTTTTAAAAATAAATTTTCTAAATAATAGTTAAAAAATATAAAATAATTTATTTTGAATGAATTATTTAAATTGGTAGAAAAAAATAATCTAAAACATGTAAGGTAAAAATTACTGTATTTAATGTTTAGAAATTTTGTTAATTAATTATTAGAAAAATTGATATAAACTATGTGTTTAACACTATATTTTTTATGGTACTAAATATATTTTTTAAAATATAATAATTTATAATTATTTCAATATTTTATAATATATTTTAAGATAATATTTTTAAATTTATTATTTTTTTAAAAAAATTATAGTATTTTGAATTTTTTGTGAATTTTTATGATTTTCTTAACACTTAAGGGCATATTGTGAACTTTAAAAATACTTTGTTAATTAGTAGGGGTATGTTTGTCTTTTTTTTCTTCTGATCAATGACATAATGACATTTCGTGAACTTTTACAAAAATATAGTTACATTTTATGATTTTTTTTATTTTAGGGCATTTTATGAATTAATCAAAAATACAATGTAATTTTATGAAATTTCTCAAACATAAATTATAATCAATGCAGCAATAAGCATGTGTAAATGGGTCCATGGCATGGATACCTTAGTGTGATGTGCATTATTGGTGTATTAAATTTGCTACGTTCAATTGACAATTGCCACATGTGCAGGGCCGATGACGAGAAAAAAGCATTTAGCACTCAATACAAACGAGTAATTTCATACTTGTTCAGCTGTCCCATCTTCAATTCAAAGTTTCAAATTAAAATTAAAATAATAAACATTATTGTGGCTTCTATAGAACGTCACCAAATTTCTGTACCCATCTATTGTGTCCGTTTCGCCTAAATTCAATATATACATACGCGTATACGGTTTAAATATAACAATAGTTTTTTTAAGGGAAAATTCACGAGATACCCTGTTTTCTTTCGTAATTCACAATATACCTCTGTGATTTTAGTAATTCAACTTTAAACATGTTTAAATGTTGTCCAAAATTGATGAAACTTTACATGGACGATGCTAAAGTGTTATATTTTGGTCCAATATCAAATTTGAAGTTTTTTAAGCTCACATGTGACCTGTGGGACCCAATGAATATGTGAGAAATCTGAGTGAGTCAACAACTTTGAAAGTTAAGCCTTCATTTGGCGGAAAAGGAAGGGATGGCTTATTTTCTTCGCCGGACACATTTCTTTTCTTGTTTTTTTTTTTGATGAACTTTGTTACTTTTTATATAAAGAGAAAAACGATTACATCATAAAGATTCTAAGTCCCCTTATCCAAGTTACACGCAACTTGGACACGGAAGGGAATAAGATTTCCTTTCCAAACCTGAATCCTATCAGAAGCATTATTGTACATCTTTGCTAATAGAAAAGTGGGAAGATTAAAAGTTTCATAACTAATATTACACCCATAACTATCTAAGGAATAACAAAGATTTTAAAGGCTAACAAATCCTGCCTACCATCTTCCTCTTCCATCTCATTCCCAAACATTTTTTCCTTCATCTCTTCACGGATATTGTCAAAATAGATACAGTAGATACCCTCACTAAGTGCAAGTTCTACTGCAATACGAGCTGCTTTTATCACCGCTAGATGCACCTTACAGGTGCTACTTAACCTCTAGTTGAAAGCTATTACTGGACTTCCTGCCGAATTTCTCAAAAGACCACCAATTTGTATCGTAAACTCTTTACCGATAAAGACTTCAATACAGATAGAGGTGATACCTGTCGGAGGAGGTCGCCAAGGAAATAAATTACTCACACAAGGATGTGGAATGGAAGAGGAAGAAATGTAGGCTGCAATGAAAGCTTGGTTGTGCTCAATTACAGTCCACCAAGCAAGGTTAGAATCATGTCTACACCTGTTTCTAGCATCATAAATCACCCACATCATATTTGCCACATCAGACAACTTTCTTCTTCCCCATTTTTTTGTTTTATATAAAAACCAATCAATGATAGCTTCATTATTCGAAGTAGGAATATCCTCAGTATCAAGGACTGTAGTCCACATCGAGGCAACAGCACAACATCTAAAAAAGCAATGGGCTTGGGAGTCTCTATCCCCACAAAAGAAGCATTCAGTTGCACCCTGAATTCGCTTCCCAATATTACCTTGGCAAGGAGTGATACCATTGAGAAATTTCCAGAGAACCAGTCTAGCTCTTGGAGGGCATAAAGACTGGAGAATCTTCCTTTTGATGAAGGTGCACCCATTTTCAGAAGAAGGTTGACCTTGCTTCTGTGATTGCTGAAGCAATTGAAACCCTGATTTAACATTATAGGATTTGTCCTTCGAGAACTGCCATATCCAATTATCATCCTGGAGAGTAATACCCGACTTGAGAAGGGGAATATTCGGCACCATCGATTTCCAAATTGGACTGTCCTTATATGATGGACCAGCTTGGGTTATACAACTATTAGGGAAATACAGACTTTTCAGAGTAGCAGCCGGCATAGAGTTAGGTTGCGACAAAACCCTCCATAATTGCTTCGTGAGAAGCGCTTTATTGAAATCCTCCAAAGCTCTAAAGCCCAAACCTCCCATATCATTCTTTTTGCACACCTTCCTCCACTGTAACCAGTGCATAGGTTTGGTGCTCTTGTTGCCTCCCCACCAAAACCCAGAGATGATGGAGTTTAACTTATTAATAATAGTTTTAGGGAGAAGAAAAAGAGACATCGTATAACAAGGAATAGCTTGAAGAACACTCATCACCATAATATATCGAGCTGCTTGAGACATAGGCTTAACCCAAGAGGAGATCCTCTTCTGGACTGCTGTTATGATGTGCTCAAAAATCTGAGATTTGTTCCTCCCGATCTTCAAAGGGAGGCCCAAGTATTTAGAGAAGAAAGGAACTTCAGAAACCCCCAAAGCGTTTGAAATCTGCATTTTGATAAGAGGCATCAATTTCTTACTAAACACAATCTCTGATTTCTCCAAGTTCACTTGATGACCTGAAGCAAGGAGAAACCTGTTCACACCGTCATTCAAGAACTTGACATTTCCCAACGAGGCCACCCCAAAGAAAATGATATCATCTGCAAAAGCCAAATGAGATATAGAAGGACCCCCTTGCGTCATCTTAATTCCTTTGTAACCTTCCGTCATGTCTGAGTAGTTTAGGAAGCTAGTTAAAGCTTCCTGAACTAGAATAAAAAGAAGAGGAGACAGAGGGTCTCCCTGTCTAATACCCCTAGTCTGTCGGAAGTATTGACCAGGAGACCTGTTGAAGACTTAAGTTTTGTAGATGATTGCCTCCTCAGTCAAAGTAGCGCTGCAGAGAAACTTGGCGCGATACGGAAAGATTTTGCACTGTCACAGCTCGAGTACCTTTGCAGAAACATCTGTCCGCGAGTTCCTATATACCGAGAAGCGCGACGTTACTGAAGTAGTTGCGGAAATCTCGCATAGTTGGAGCAATAGCAAATCGTGAGATCGTGACGCACAAGGAGGTCCATTACTCCGATACTTGCGGAACCAACCCAAGGAGTCGTTTTACTTGAAGACTTCACCGAAGATTTAGGAGATAGTTGACAAGTATATAAGTATGCGAATGTAATTAGTTAAGTTGTGCATTCGAGATTATTTAGTGAGATACACCGCCCTTGAGAGAGAAAATATTCTTGAGAGATCTTAGTGAGATAGTGTCAATTAGCTTAGGTATTTATTACCTAGAGAGCACACATAGAACACTCTCCTTTACTCCTTGTGACGCATTGATCAAAGCCGAGAGTAGAGCGAGTGTTGGATGAGACAGAATACTTCTATCGAATCCTAAGATAGGAAGCTAGGTTGTAATTCACATTGAGTTTCAATACAAGCAGAATCCTATCTTGTTAAGTTTAAACAAAAGCTTCCGCGTTATTTTTACACACATTTATTCTCCAAGTAGGGTTGGTCTGAGACTAACACCTCAGACCTACTCGGTCAGCACCCCGATCCCATCAAGTGGTATCAGAGCTTGCGTTGGCTGACAAATCTCTCAAAATGGCGGAAATCTCAAACACCAACAACAACAACAGAATGCAAGTGGAGAATCCTAAGCTAACTTCCACAAACTACAACATGTGGAAAAACGAGATGGAGTCACACCTCCAGTCCTTGAATCAACAACTCTGGACGGTAGTGACGAAAGGCAATTTCCCAGTACCTGAAGGGAAAGATCCTAGCTCCTATACTGCTGAGGAGCGCAGATGCGTTGAGCTAAATGCCCAAGCCGTACGAGTCATCTACACCAGTCTCTCCCCACCTGAAAGAAGAAGAGTGTATCACATCAAAGTAGCCAAAGACATCTGGGATCACCTTCGAGCTGTTCATGAAGGAAATACTGAGCTTCGAAAATCAAAAATACAAGAACTGAAGATGGACTACGAAAACTTCGTAGGAAAGCCTGGAGAATCCCTCAGCGACATGCTCGCTCGATTCACTGAACTCACCGCTACTATGGAAGAGCTGCAGATTGGAGAGTCAAACGAAAACATCAACAACAAATTTCTGGACAGTCTGGGTGAGGAATGGACCGAGAGCGTCATCTCCACAAAGGCGTCCAAAAGTCTAGAGAAATGGACTTTGACTGACTTGGGATCCTATCTTCAGTCCATCAACAAATACAAGATGAATATCAAAAATAGAGGTAATAGTTCTCACTCAAACCATGCTGTTTCGTTTTCCAACGTGAATCAGGCTTTGCAGGCAAAGACTACACCCAGCCAGACAGCAGTTCACCAGAATGAGTCATTCCACTATGACGCTACCTCTCCAAATCAGGATTTAATCCAGCAGCTTCGGGACACTCTGATTGACGGCATAATAGAAGAAGGATCAGCGAACACCTTCGAAGACATGGCCATGCTGGTCAAGAACTTTAAGAAATTCATGCGAGATCGATCAGAAAGGAACAGTCCAAACAGGTTCAGTCAAAATCAAAACCGACAATATCAATCCTACAACCGTAATCAGCAAGGTACCACGGGAACTGGAGACCGAGTATGCTTCAAATGCCTGAAGCCGGGGCACTACGCCAACAACTGTCCTCTCAAGAAGAAAGATGATCGCGAGCAATCATCACTTATGGCAAATTCAGCATGGGGAGACTCTGACTCAGAAGAACCTGAGATGGGAACGTCAAGCCTAATCTGTCTCATGGCTCACAAAAGTCAGGTATGCAAGAGTCCCTCTTCAGAGGTAACTGAATATTTCTCAGATTCATGTGCTATTCCCTCTTTAGATTTATCTACTTACTACATCGACCCAAATCATCCTGAATTTGAATTAACTGAAGAACAAGACAAAATAGCCTCTCTTTATGAAGAAATCCATGTGCTAAAAGATCATGTCAACAACGATCGTCTAAAATTGCAAAAATTTGAAGAAAAGGCCGAACAACTTGAAAAAGAGCTAAAAGATGCTCACAATCTCATCAACTCCTTACAAACTCAAGTCTCTTCCCTACAGAAAAATCGTTCCAAAATTCCACAAAAATTTTTCAAACCAATCACCTTTGTTCGTGAGGTTGCTGAAATGCAAAAGCCAAAATTCTTTGAGAACGAACTCCGTGAATCAAAAGAAAGACAAGTTCGACTTGAGAAAGAGGTCGATTCCCTGAACATCGCTCTTAAAAAGGCACGGATGGAATCAGTTTCATCATCTATCTCCATCACGAGCCTCTTTCTATTAGCATCCGAACCTAAAGAAGGAATTCTTTTAGTCAGAACTTCCAATTCATCCTTCTTCTTCTGAATCTTCCATTTGATTTTCTTAAGCGACCATCCTTTCCAAGAGGACAACTTCTTAGCACATTCACTAAGTTTTTTGACCTAGATCAAGATAGCAATTTCTCCATACTTCCAAAATAATGACTCTACATTTCTCCTCCAGACACCACCCATTCTCGAATCTGAAAATCTTCCTTGGGATTATTTGACAACCAAAGAATCGGATAAGAATAGGACAATGATCAGAGTGTTCCCTAGGGAGGTGTTCCACTGAGATATTAGGAAACATGTTGATACCCAAAGGACAACTAAAGGCCCTGTCCAACCTACTCAGACTATGTCGGTCTTCTAATTAACAATTGGAATAAGTACCAGCTTCCCCAAAAAAGCCCAGATCCTCTAACTGACAGAATTGGATAGCTCTCCTGAAAGGTTCCATCTGAGCTTCATGTCGTCTTCAGCCACCTGTTTTTTCATAGTTATGCAGAATTTGATTGAAATCTCCAGCAACAATCCATGGTAAGGAGACTTGGCATCTAAGAGTCTCTAGAAGTTTCCACGATAAATACTTGAGTCTCCAATCTGCCCACCCATAGAATCCAGTAAAATGAAAACATTTCCCTCCAGGGAACGTAACCTCTAGTGCCATATGATGAAGAGAAGAGGTGATGCTTTCAACACCTATACCAACTCTCTACATTAGAGCCAACCCACCACTTCTTCCTCTACTACGTACTCACTGCTGCCCCCACAATAAGAGGGAAAATAGCAAAAAAATTCAGCCATATCTTCTGAGATTTATGAGTCTCCATCAAGAAGATGATCTCTGGTTTGTGATATATAATCAGACTTTTCAACCAATACTTTGAATCAGCCTTGCCCAGCCCCCTACAATTTAAGGAGATACAAGCCATCCAAAATCAAACAGCTTCACACAGCACACCACAAGAAAGAAGAAAGCACCACTACAATCCGATCAGAAATCAAAAGGAACCAAGCAGATGGGAGGAACTGAATTTCCAATCATCCACCAACTTAGAGTCCTCACTGGAACGTAGAAGATTCAAAACACCCTACAGGAAGATACTACACCTGATGGAGGCTACTACACTAACGAGATAAAACTGGAACTGAAATCACCACTGGGTAATCCCCAAATCACCTCTACCGAGAGAGTGATAAGAAATACAAAAGAACCTCTGTCTTGATCCAAACAAATTCTGAAAATAGAATCGCTCACCAATTATCCAATCCACCACAAAACTAAAACTACGCAGCAATTACCTCAATAGAGAAGGAGTAGCTTCAGATATAATTTCCAACTCAGCGAAGAGAGGAATGATTAACAGATCACTCTGAAATAACCAGAAGACAGTCCTTCTAATCGCCTCTACCGAAAGAGTATAGAAATTCTTCTGTTCGCGAAGAGAAACCCCAAGCTAAATATACTGCGTCCCTGAAGATGTTGTCGACAACTGCTCTTCACTGTTGAAGAAGAAAAACGCCTGACTTGGCAGATGGAAACACTCTGTAAATCTCCAACGATTCACACCAAATCCCAGATAGATGAAGAATCTCTCCAAATCAAGACTCTTAAAAAAAATCTACAGACCCAATATATCTAATATTGGAATCTATCACGCTGAAACCAGCCGTGAACAGGAGTAGTAGCCGCCTCCTAAATCGTCTCTGATAGCACGATAAAAATACTGTAGCCCTTTTGGTTTTTACTGCGACTTTTCTTTTGTATCTATGATGATTACTACGTTTTTGAAGGAATGAGAATGATACTATATAGATTTTTGTTGTGTGATGGTGGATCTCACCAAAATCCAGCTCGGTGTCTTTTTCTGCATGATCCTGTCATAACTTAGCAGACGCTTTGCATTCTTTCTTGCATGTCTGCCTCTAATTCTTGTTCTCCCGGCTCTTAAGTTGTACAGCAATAACAACTTCTCCATCTATATAAGCTTCCTTGATCTTCTTTGTTTCCTTTTCTTCTCGTCACTCTTTGGTTTTCTTGGGTACCATCTATTATAACTGAAATACCCCATAAATTAATCTAAATTAATTTAGGGGATTTCCTTTTATTGATGAAATACCCCAAACTTGGATATGGTGTTTAAGTGATAAACTAAGATATAAGGAGGCAAAATAATGCCTTATAAACATTAAGAAACCATTTTAACCAAAGAAAACATAAGGAAACACCAAAAGAGTAGTTAAAGCAAAAATGTGCTCTAAGCTTGGAGAGACTTGGGTGAGTACCCAAATATTGTTCTAAGACCTTAGTAATATCCTAATGGTCATTTTAAATCAATTAACAAAGAAAACCAAGCTTGAAAACAAGTTAAAACACAAAATGTGCTTTAAGGACTCTTAAAGCACATTTTTAAAAAATTGTCTTGTAAATGGGTTTTGAGTGGCTAAATGTCCATCATTACTCTTTAATTAGCATGTGTACTAATTAGTATCACATTAGGAAGTCTAAATCAATGGGAAATCAAAAATTTCACAATTATGTGCACTAGTTTGTGAATAGTAACCAAATAGTGCCTAGTTTAGTTTTTAGTCAATTTAGTTTAGTTAGTTGGTCAAACAAGACCATGACTAGCTTAATTAAAGGGGGTGGCCGATTTTTAAGGTGATGATTCACCACTTGATCAAATAACAAAAAGAGAAGAGGATAAAGTAAGTAAGGTGACTATTTACTTTTAAAAGAAATCTTACCTTTTAAGCCATCTCTCTCCTCCTCTCTTCATTCTTCATCTTCTCCACCGGTTTTCTTTTGCTCTCTCCCTTCTTCCTCACGTAAACAAGCAGCTCCATGCTAGCTTCAACTTCCCTTGCACACATCTTGCTCATTTTAGCTCCAAAACCAAAACAAATTACATATTCTTCTTAGTTAGCTCAAGCTCTTTCTTTCTATATTTTCAAAACTTCAACTCTTTCTTTCTATATTTTCAAAACTTCAAGAGCTCCATTTTGGTGCCAAGCCAAACACCATTAGAGGAGGAAACTCAAGCTTGGAGACTCCATTGGCTTCTCCATTCTCTTAAGGTAAAGAAAGTGTAAGAAAATCTAGGTTTCCATCACTTTTTCTTCATGACCGAAAATACATGCTCATAAGGCTTCATTTTAATGCCTTGTTCTAGCTTGTTTTCTACTCTCCAAAGGATAGAGGAGGTCCTTCTTGCTTCATATCCAAGCTTGTCTTGAGAAACCAAGGTAAAACAATCACCTTAATACCTTAAAGCACATTTTAACCTAGGGTTTGTTCCTTAGGGTTAATGTATTATCTAGCACTCATTGGAGTCATTGGATATTGGTTAGAACATTGGCAAGGAGAGTTTAAGTGGTGACCGAGATTGAGCAAGGAAAAACCTAAGGAAGAAAGTTTGTAAAGCTTGAAAAAGAACAAGGTAAATTACTTACCTTAAGGTGTTTTATTGTTTAAGGGAATGGGATTTAGATATGTGATGAGTTTAGTGTAGAGTTTACGTTAGAAAAGGGTTATATATAACCTAGGAGAAACAATGATTATGTTTGAAAACTTGTGACTAAGGAGCCAATGAGAAAGGAGATAGTCAAACAATGTTGAGATGAATTACAAGAAGCATTTTATTTCAATGGGAGCCTTGTTGTGTGTATTTGCAGGTTAAAGGCAAATATATGTGGAAATTCAGTGGTTAAGATTATTGTCATTTAAGGGCCTAAGTGCCAAGCATTTTAAGTTTATACACTATATGATGATGTGGTGTAGTTTTGGTGTAAATTGTGTGTTAAGGTGTTGTGATGAGAATTTGAGTGATCTTGGTTGTTTGATGGTGAAAAACCAAGTGTTTGGATGTAACTATATACTAGAGAACCCATGGCAAAATTTAGAGGAGAACCTAAGTGTTAAGATGTTCTAAGGAGATTTCATGACTAAGGAAGTCCTAGGAAGTTTTAGAGGTTGTCTTGATGAAAAAGGGTGAGTTTAAGGTGTGTAATGTGTTAGAATGACCTAGACATGATCATGGAGGATATAGGAACCAAAAGAATGTACTAGTGTATCTAGGACTTAGGCAAACATTGGTAAACTAGTAGAAAAAGAAAAAAATGTGTTGGATGATTGTGTTATAAGTTGGTGTAGGAACTTTAAGTAGTTGCATAAAGGGATTTTAGGTGGAGAAAGATGCTTGGGAGATGATGTTATAGTGGTGAGGAAGCATTTTGGCATAGTGGTTATAATAGGTGTGAACCACCACTTAGAACCTAAGGAGAACATTACAAGTGATGACATTATTGCAAGGAAACAAATAAAGACTAAGATGGATGTTGATGAGTGATTTAAGGAGCTTAATGGAGGGCTTAAGGTGTGTTAAGTGCCCAAACAAGGATATAGACCATGCTAGGAAATGAGATAAGTGTTTAAGGATTTAGAAGATGGGTATTTTGGCCTGTCCGAACTTCCGTCCGAATTTGGAAGCTCGGACATGCCCTGTTGCGATTTAATTTTCTGAGTCTCGGCCAGTGTCCGGACTTCAGTCCGACCTTAGAAGTTCGGACACTTGAAATTTTTCTTCGATTTCTCCTCACCTGTCCGAACTTAGGAAGCTCGGACAAGTTCGGACACACGTCTGATAGCACCTTTTGAGTCTCGACCTATGTCCGAACTTGGGAAGCTCGGACACAAGTTCGGACGCGGTGCTGTTTTGGCCAAAAACTTTGTTTAAGGTTAGGAAATGGTGGGGATGATTAGGTATTGATGTTATAAGGCTTTTAAGGACATGTTTGGTGGGTTGTAATGGTCATTAAGTGGGTGAGTAAGTGTAATAGATAATGAGGAAATGATGCACTAGAGTTAAGTTAAAAACCATAAGGCTTAGTGAAAAACAATGAGTAAAAATTGATGTCTAAGGGCTAAGGCTAATAAGTATTGTATGAGTTGAATTGAATAATAACCTAAAACTGAATGAATGTTTTAGGATTGGTGAATTGGGACTTGGAAGGAGATTAAACCAAACGATCGTCGACGGTGAACGGTACAAATCTTCTTGTGACCTGCTTGCTAACGAGGTGTCCCTCGGCTTGTGTGCTATCTGTTTACTTGCTATGACTAAGACAAGATAAAGCATGAAACCGGTTATATTGTTCTCGTTGTGTATGTGCTTTCTTTACACTAACCCACGAGACTTGAGATTGTTACTAACCAAGTTTAGTACTACTGAGTAAGAATAAGAGTTAAGTATTGGTGAATGTTGGTTAATACCCGTTAAGGTTTAACTAACCCTTGGTGTTTAAGATTTCTACTAACTGGAACTTGAGTGAGGAAACCCGGGACTGACTCCGGTCATGCATGCTAAGGAAAGGGGGACGGTATCTAAATCAGATCCGCCCTCCGCTTAAGGACTTGTCTTCGGACTTGTAGCCTAGGGCCGGGTGCCGGCTCAGCTACGTTGGACTCCCGTCCAGGGTAGGTGGCATTAAGATGGTGCGGTAGGATCACCTAAATCCTAGGTTTGAGATTACGCTACAACCATTCCCTTCCAGGAAAGGTTTGTATAATGAGAATAAGATAAGGTTAAGACTAAAGTAAGATAAGGAACCGAGGTTAGGAAAATAAGGACTAAGGAGGGGGTTACTAACCCGCTTGATAAGGGAATGCTTGTGTCGTTCATTGTGAGTGAGCTATATATGTTCATCTGTGGATTGTTGTTATTGCACTTCATATCATGCTTGTGTACTTAATCAATTTCCATGCTATTGACAATTAGTCGTCGTAGCCCCGTTAGCTTGGGGGCCATGAGAGGGAGTACCAGCATTCGTGCTGACCCCCTTTGGGGGCTGTTTTTGCACTTGCAGGTAAGAGGCCCATGAAGACGCACCACGAGTGTAGGAGCGGTTAGACTTAGGATGGGTTGTTTATTTTGAGTACGGGTTGCGCTTGTGCTCCCGTCTGTTTATATTGAAACTGATGTAAGGTTGTGTTTATGACTTAGTACTTATACTCGGTTGGTTGGTGGTATTTTGGTTGGTGGTGATTGGTCAGTTGTTCATTTTGGTTAAGCGTTGTAATATTATAAGGCCGGTATGTTCTAATGATCAGACCGTGGCAAGGTCCAGGTGTTTGTTATTTCCGCTGCGACGAATTCGATTAAGTGTTCAGTTTTGCGATAACCACGATTGGCTTTGGTTGGGGTGTTACAAAAGTGGTATCAGAGCGTAGTTACGCTCTGATCAAGGAATACCGGACATGAGTAACCACCGAGTTAGGGTATAAGTTAAGAAATAAGTGATGGGTTAAGGGTGTGAGAAGTTAGAGTGAGTAGAGTCAGATGACCACTAATAAGTGTGGATCATCTTTACCGTCTACGGACGTTATAAATTCGTTAACCGAAACAATGGTGGATACGAATCTAATGTGAGTTATGCTTGTTCAGATGGCAGGACGTCCTAGAGGACTCCGAGGTCATGGCCAAGGCGATGATGCTTCAGAGATACCGGGGGGGCAGACGATCGCCAAGATCGTGGCTGCCGCATTAGGGCACATGGGCTATCAGCCTGGTGTGGGTGCACCACCTCCACCGCCACAACCCAGGGAACCAAATTGGGTGAAGAGTCTTGCAGACCTTCGACCCGCACACTTTAAGGGGGAGACCGATCCCGCCAAGCTAGAGGCGTACATCTCCGAGCTGGAGACCGCCTTTGAGACCCTTGATGTCCCTGCTGGGATCAAGGTGCGTCTGGCTGCTTTCTATCTGAAGGGGGCGGCAGGCGATTGGTGGAAGCTGGTGAGGGCCGAGCATGTGGCCAATCCAGAGTTCGGCTGGGAGCAGTACACCGCCTTGTACGAGCAAAGTACTACCCCGCCCATGTCCAGACGAAGAAGCGCTTGCAGTTGGATGCGCTTAAGCAGACCGACAAGATGACGGTGGACGAGTATTACTCAGAGTTCACCGCCTTGCTCCGTCTTCTGCCAGGTCTTGGATATTCAGACCAGATTCTGGTGGACCGCTTCTATGGCGGGCTTAGCCATCGACTCCGCTACGGCATGGGGCCGACGAGTTACACTACCTTGCAGGTAATAAGAATGATTGAGATTTGAGTAAGTAAATGAGTAAGATTTAGATTATGAGAAATAAGAATGACTAATATTGTGGAAAGCAGGAGTGCTATCATGCCGCTGCTAAGGTTGAGATAACCGTCCAGCTGAGGGACGAGGAGAATGCTAAGAGGAAGAATGCTGGTAAGAGCACGGAAAGCCAAGGGCAAGGTGGGTACAAGAAACAGAAGTACCAGCCTCAGGCCCAGAAAAGTCAGAACCAAAAGGGGAATGAGGAAAAGGAGAAGGATCCGGAAGAGCCATTGAAGTTGACATATGCATATGCAGCTACACCCCTGCGCTCAAGGGCGCCAAAGGGTAAGAGATTGATATTGAGTGAGTTAAAAGAAAAGTAGTAACCGTTTGAGAAATGAATACTAATATTATGAATGATCAGGATCTGAGACTGAGAAGGGAGCCGGTGGTGGCTACCAGCGACGCTACATTTGTAGGTGGTGTCACAAGGACCACCCCGGGCTCGATTGCAAGGGTAATAAGGTGGAGTGCAACTATTGTGGGGTATACGGACACCGAGCATATGAGTGCTTCCGGAACCCCGCTAGCAGAGCCTATAGGCCCGATACCAGGGGCAAGGGCAAGACCGATCAGGGAGTTGGATCTGACGGTCAGAAGAGGGTGCAGCAAGCTGCAGACAAGAACCCACGGGTGACCCAGAAGTCGGGACCCACACTACACTTGGTGGACCGGGACGATGAGCCTGAACCCTCATCGAGGCCAGGTACCGCTATAACCATTAGTGATAAAACTGCCTGCTTACCGCATTATCATGCATGTTTGGTGAATAATTGAGTTAAGTAAGAATGAGATGAGATTAGAACTTAAGTAAGATATAACCTACTACCACTTTAGGAAGCTTCAACATCTACTATCCAATACCATTTACACCTAGCCCGGAGCACACCGACATCGAAACCATAGACTTTCCAACCGAACAATGTCAGGTTATCCGCCCAGGTATGATCTTATTAAGGGGATACCTGACACCCGAAGCGCAAATAGCCATCATCAGGAAATGCAGTCAACTAGGAATGGGACCGGGAGGTTTTTACACACCGGAGTACCCAGAGGGAGCAAAGATGATATTAAAAATGATGAGCTTAGGCAAGGATTGGAATCCGTATGCCAAGAACTACCAAACCACGAGGATGCAAGATGGAGTCTCACCATCGGGAATACCCGAAGAGTTCCATCCAGTTATTACACAAGTCGTGGAAATCGCTCAGCAGTTGGAAGCTGAACCGATTCCAGACATTCAGGCAGACATTTGCATTGTAAACTTCTACGAGAAGGATGAGCGACTTGGACTACACCAGGATAAGGACGAGACAACGGAGTCTCTCGAAAGAGGGATACCCGTAGTGTCTTGGTCCATTGGGGATGATGCAGAGTTTCTATACGGCGAGCAGAAGCGTGCGGACCGTGCGAATAAGTTGGTACTTAAGTCAGGAGATGTATTAATTATGGGAGGAGAATCAAGGATGTTATACCATGGGATTAAGAGAATCAAGCTGAATACAGCACCGTCAGCAGTAATCAATGCGACACACATGAGACCAGGAAGATTAAACCTAACCTTTAGACAATATTAGCCATGTAATGTTAGAATGAGATGAGGAATGAGATGTAAGATTAAAGCACATGTTGTAAACAGGATGGTTATGAATAAAATAACAGTGTTGTTCATATAAATTGTTTCGACTCTTGTTATACCATCAATACTCATGAAGCTTATGAATACAATTAGGTTATGGACTCGGTACGGAAGGTGCACTAAGCATACTTACAGAGGCACAGGCCGACGCCAGCGGTATTATCCTCACCGGCACCTTTCCGATTAATGGGATTGAGGCATCAGTTCTCTTCGACTCAGGGGCCTCGCACACCTTTGTCTCGGCATCTTTCGCGAGCAGGTTGGGGCTAGACGCTGATGAGCTACCCGACTTCACGGTTACGCTCCCGTCTAAGGAGAAGGTTCGTTGCACTCGTTACTACCAAGGAGCCATTGTCAGAATTAAGGGAGAAGACTTTCCAGTCAGTTTTATTGTGTTCAGTGAGCTAGGATTTGATGTTATCTTCGGGATGAACTGGTTGGAGCGGCACAAGGGACGTATCCTCTGCGCCGAGCATAGATTGCTGCTCAGGAGTCCGTCGGGGGTAACAATATCATACCGCCAGAGGCCCAGAGAGCCTTCGACTAAGATCATCACTGCCATGGCAATGTGTAAGAAATTGAGGAGAAAAGAAGAAGTGTACCTCTGCTATGTACAGGACATAGAGAGAGACCCCGAGTTCGACCCTGACTTACCGGTAGTGTCGGAGTTCCCCGACCTATTTCCACGGGAACTGCCCGGCATGCCACCCACTCAGGAGGTGGAGTTCACCATTGAGCTGCTACCTGGTACCAGACCGATAGCCAAGGCACCATACCGCATGGCTCCGGCAGAAATGAATGAATTGAAAGAACAGTTGAAAGATTTGTTAGATAAGGGATTTATAAGACCAAGTGTGTCACCATGGGGAGCACCAGTCCTCTTCGTGAAGAAGAAGGATGGTAGTCTCCGCCTCTACGTCGACTACAGAGAGCTGAATGCAGTAACAGTGAAGAATAAGTACCCACTACCCCGCATTGACGATCTGTTCGATCAGTTGAAGGGAGCATCTGTGTTCTCCAAGATTGATCTCAGATCGGTGTATCATCAGATAGCCATTAAGGAGGGAGAAATTGAGAAGACGGCATTCCGGACACGATACGGCCACCATGAGTTTACAATGATGCCGTTCGGTTTGTCGAACCACTAGTACAAAAAACGTCTATTTCGGCGGTTGTAGATAAAACCGCCGAAATAGGGGCCCGAGATGTATACCGTATGTAAAGAAAGGGTCTATTTCGGCGGTTCCTAGATATGAACCGCCGAAATAGGCCCTTTTTAATAATAAAAAAAATAAAAAAACCTAATTCGGCGATTTCTTACACGCAACCGCCGAATTAGGTGTTTCTATTTTTCTTTTTTTTTAAATTTAATCATCTATTTCGGCGGTTCTTTGTTCGGAACCGCCGAAATAGGTCTCTTTAATTTTTTAATAATTAAAAAGGGCCTATTTCGGCGGTTCTTTGTTAGGAACCGCCGAAATAGGTCCTTTTAATTAACCCCCCAACCCGATTCGAAACAATTACGATTTCATTAGGGCTAATTAACCCCTCTTCTCATCTCTCTGTTCCGCGGCGATTTCGAACCCTCCACCGCCACCACAGCCGTCGCCCGCCCGCCCTCCTCCTCCTCTCGCTTTCGCCGGTGTCGCGCCGTCGGTGGTGGGCTCAGTTCGGCGTCGCCGCCCTCATTCCGCCACTCAACAGAGGCGAACAGAGGTGAGATTGTTGTCACATATATGTTTCGGTTTTGTTTAATAAAATGTTAATGTGTTGTTAAAATTGTTAGATTGTTGTCACATTGTGATTGTGGATGCTGATATTTATTGTGTGTGTGAAATCTTTGCAAGATTTGGTTGTTAAACTAATAAATTTATGTATGCACACAAGGTGTTCGACGAAATGTCCGAGTGAATTTTTTTGCTGTTTTTGGCCCTTCTTTTAAGTATAGTTAGGTTAGCTTATTTGGGCTAGATTTATTATGCTTATATATGGGGTTGAACAATGTTTGAGCATTATTTGTTTAAGTATAGTTAGGTTAGCTTATTGTCCACTTAAAATTACTTGTTAATTCACATTTCATAAGTAAATATACATTGTAAATATACATTGGTGAGTGAGATCTCTGCTAGTTATTTTTGCATAAATAAGCAACACATAAATCAGAAAAATTTCATAACTAAATTTGTTTTCAAGAAAAGGATTTTAAATATTGTATTCTTTATTTAATGGTAAAAGTGCGGTGGGGATCTTTAAATTATTTTTTCCTTATGCAATGAAAATGGCATGTATATTTTGTTTATCTAATTGCACAAATGTAAGTTTACTTGTTCGAACAAGTAATATAAGTTAAGCAATTAAGAGTTTCTCCTTGTCTTCATAAACAATGTAGTCGAGTTGATGAGTTATCATCTTTGACACTAAGTTCCCCACTCTCTGTAGATTGTATTAGAGTTATACTAAAAAAAATTCTTATTGTGCTTGTTTGAATGAGCTAACGATAATGTTTATAATTTACATATTTGATTGATATTATATTATCGTTAATACATGAGTGTGATGCATAAGAGGTATATTGAAAATTATGGATAACATGTTAAACATGAAAAATACAATTTAGGTTGTTATGTAAGTTATAGTTTGATCTTATCATTCATTCATTGGTTAAAATACTATTAAACATTCGGTAGTGTATATATATATATATGAGTATTGTATAGTCGTTAAGTTTAATATAAAATTATTCTAATTGATGTGAATGTTGTTCAATCTTTATGCGTTGCCTCTGTAGAGATTGGCTACACGCGTCTCGCACGCCCCATTGAGAAGAGGGGCTGAAAACAATTCATTTAGAAACCGGTAAATTTTTTTTAATTTAACTCTTCTCTTCATTCTCTTCACTCACTGTAAATTTGCAACCTAACTGCATATAAGGAACAAACACAACTACTGAGTTTCTCTTATGTCTATACGTATTTGTGTCTCTACAGATAAATACTTAAGGAGCTTCTTTACCATTTGATGGTAGATTGAAAGCGGAGCGGAGAGCAATTCATTTTCGAACCGGTAATATAATCTAACTTATCATTTTTCTTTTGTACTTTGTATTTGATTTCCACAAATTATTGGAATTTCGTTTGATGAATTAATTTGGTATATATTAGTTTGGTTTATGATTGAAATTTGTGTTGTTGAATAATTGGTGAATGCTTAATAATAGACATAGTTGTGTCTTTTTTTACTTTGTATTTGATTTCCACAAATTATTAAAATTTGGTTTGATGGATAAAGTTGGTATTAGTTTGATTTGTGATGGAAATTTGTGTTGATGAATGGTTGGTGAATGCTTAATAATAAGCATGGGATAGGTAAAATTATGCAAAAGTCATGCCGTTTTTTTTAAATCTCTTCGTAATTAATATTGTTTGATGTATGTGTATATGTCTAACAATATCTAATTTTTTTATCAGGTCTCACTACATTCAAATCCGTGAATCACCTCTCTTGTTTCCCGCCTTCTTCCATTACTGTTCCTCTTTCCTCCTCTGTGCACAAGTAAGTAACTAAACCTTATTTTTTGTTTAATAAATGCAATTATGTATTTAAATATAAGTGCTAGTACATAATTTAGCTTCATTCCCTATTTGTTGATGCATTTCTTTTTTAATTTATTTTTTGTTGCTCCCTTGCAGAGACATATCAGAAGTGGTATTGCTGCATCTCTCGCACAGAAGCCTACCTCTCAGGCACCAGTCTCCCCTGTCCATAAATCCTTAAAAAACAAGTACGTATTTTAACTCTCGATTCTTTGTTAATCTCTAAACCGGTTTGAACTTATACAGTGGAGAATTGAAAGCGTTGATTTGATGATCTGAATTTGCAATTGGTTTTCAGTTAGCTAGTAAAGAATTGATTTATTTTAATTGTTGGTTGCTGCCATTGTTGGAATGTTTGTGGTTGTGATGACTTTGGTGAGTGCTGAATAATAAGCACGGGATGTGTACAATTATGCAAAGGTCATGCCGAATTTTTTGTAGAAAAAGTATTCGTAATATTGCTTTAAACACCGGTTTCTGTTTTAGAAGTGCAACAATTTCTTAAATTTAAAATGCTAGTTTATTTTGTGTTTGCAACCTTAGAGTTAGGCTAGACTAATTGACAATCATCCCAGTCATGCTCCATTAAGAAATAAACATGTGCAACTTAATACAGGCCATATTCTACAAAGGCTCTAACTCACACCTGTGATCTGTTGCACATGTAGTATGGAGCGTGACTGGATGTATGGTGATAGAGGCGAACATTTTGACAAAATGCTGAAAGAGTTTTGCAAAGCTGCAGTGCAACACAAGGACATGACAAAGGCGGAGAAAATTCCATGTCCTTGTGTTGATTGTGGTGTGGTTAGACATTATTCAAGCATCAACCTCGTACAACTCCATGTGAAGACCCGTGGTTTCATGCCACATTATACAAAATGGATTTTTCATGGAGAACGTGTTGAAGATAATGCTTCATCTTCCTACAGTCACGATCGGTGTAACTCAAGAACCGAGCAGACATTCGATACTACTAACGAGTCAGAACTCCCAAGCGCTTCCGGAGTCAATGTTGACAGTGAGTCGACTTATCATGATGAACAAATTGACGAGATGCTTGATAACGTTGAGGATAACTTTGTCGACCGGCCGGATGAGTATCAAAGGTTGTTGGACGCATCCAAAACGGCGTTGTATCCTACTTGCACTAAGTACACGAAATTGACAGCTATATTGAATTTGTTCAACCTGAAGGGAAGATATGGATTGAGTGACAAAGGTTTCACGGCATTCCTCGAGCTCATTCATGATATGCTACCGGATGAGAACGGTCTCCCTACCACCACGTATGAGGCAAAGAAATGGGTGTGTCCAATGGGAGTAGAGTACAAAAAAATTCACGCGTGTCCAAACAACTGTGTGTTGTACAGGGGTGAATACGAACATCTGGACAATTGCCCGAAATGTTCGTTGTCCCGGTATAAGCATAAAGATGGTGAGTACTCCTCCGTTCAGAAAAAAAGCCCTCCAGCAAAACTTGTTTGGTATTTGCCGATTATACCCAGATTCAAACGGTTGTTTGCGAATCCGAAAGATGCAAAGAACTTACGATGGCATGCGGAGGGTAGAAAGAGTGATGAGAAACTAAGACATCCAGCAGATGGGCCTCAGTGGAGAAACATCAATAGACGGTTCAAAGAACATTTCGGACATGAAGATAGGAATCTGAGGCTTGGGTTATGTACTGATGGAATGAACCCGTACGGCACATTGAGTAGTCAACACAGTACATGGCCTGTTCTGCTAGTGATCTACAATTTGCCCTCATGGTTGTGTATGAAACGAAAGTACATCATGTTATCGCTCCTGATATCTGGTCCCAAGCAGCCAGGTAATAGCATTGATGTGTACCTTGCCCCTCTGATCGACGATCTGAAGCTATTGTGGAATGAGGGGACCGTGGTATATGATGCTTATGCAAGAGAGAATTTCACGCTCAAGGCTTTGTTGTTCTGTACCGTCAATGACTTCCCTGCGTATGGGAACTTGTCCGGTTACACGGTTAAAGGAACATTTGCATGTCCCATATGCGAGGAAGACACTTGTTCGGACCGTTTAAAACATTGTGGGAAGAATGTTTATATGTGTCATCGACGTCTTCTCCCCGAAGATCACCCTTATCGAGTAACGAAGAGAAAGTTGTTCAATGGTCAAGCCGAAACTCGTGTGGCCCGTCTACCTCTGACCTCTGAGGAAGTGTACGAAAAGGTTAAGGACATTGTAAATGTATTTGGAAACACATCAAAACCGGCAAAAAACATTTGGAAAAAGTGTTCTATTTGGGAACTACCTTATTGGCGTCATCTTTCTGTGAGACACTGCTTAGACATCATGCACATTGTGAAGAACGTTGGTGAGGCAGTGAGTGGGACTTTACTCAATATACCCGGCAAAACAAAAGACGGATTGAAAATCAGAAAGGACATGCAAACCATGGGTATACGAAAGGAGTTACACCCACAAGAGAATGGGAAACGAATCTACCTACCTCCTGCATGCTACACGCTCTCAAAGGCTGAAAAGATTAGTTTCTGCAAATGTCTGTACTCGGTAAAAGTACCGTCTGGGTACTCTTCAAACTGGAAGAACATTGTATCGATGAAGGATTTAAAACTTTTAGGCATGAAATCTCACGATTATCATGTACTGATGTTACATCTTCTTCCGGTCGCAATTCGAGGGATATTGCCATCTGATGTCAGAAATGCTTTAACTCGGTTATGTTTCTTTTTCAACGCTGTTTGCTCCAAGGCAATTGACGTAACCTCTCTAGATGATCTACAACGTGAAATTGTTGTCACATTATGTCAACTTGAGATGTATTTCCCACCATCTTTCTTTGATATAATGGTGCATCTAATTGTGCACATCGTTCGAGAGATACAGTTCTGTGGTCCGGTATACTTACGGTACATGTACCCTTTTGAACGGTACATGGGTATTCTGAAAAGTAGAATGAAGAATAGGTATCGACCAGAGGGGAGCATTGTTGAAGCAACAGTGACTGAGGAAGTCACGGAATTTGTGACCGATTATTTGAGTGAGGCAGAGTCTATTGGTATCCCAAAACCACGACACTATGGCAGGTTTAAGGGTAAAGGTGTTATTGGTAGAAAGATCGTGCAAGTTTCGCGTCTACTTATTCATCAAGCACATTTGTTTGTCTTACAACATCTTGAGGTTGTTGAACCTTATTTGGAAACCCATATGGTTGAGTTAAGGCATCAAAATCCTTTGAAAGGCCACATTTGGCTGACAAAGGAACAAAACCGAGTTTTTATCCAATGGTTCAAAGATCATGTGTTGACATTAGCATCATCAGATCCAGAAGCTGTAAGCGAAGAGATCAGATGTTTGGCAATCGGACCTGAAACTAATATTACATCATTTGAGGGGTATGATATTAGTGGGTATACATACTACACTGCACGCCAAGATGCCAAATCGATAAACCAGAATAGTGGGGTAAAAATTGAAGCTGCTGCCACTGAGTACCACAGCGGTAACCGATCTCAACCAGTTAGTAATTGGTATTATGGTGTCATCGAGGACATCTGGGAACTAGACTATGACATTGATTCCTTTCTGTTGTTCCGGTGCAAGTGGGTGGACAACCGACGCGGGTACCAAAATGATGGAGGGCTTACCTTGGTTGATCTTTCACGGTTACACGGTTATAATGATGATCAATTTGTTCTGGGAAAGGATTGCGAACAAGTGTGGTATGTTGAGGATCCGAAAGACTGCAGATGGTCTGTTGTTCTTCCAGGAAGAAGGCCGGTTGTAATCGAAAATGAAAATGAGGATAACGATGAAAATGGGACTGTAGAGGAAACATCCTTGTTTCCTACTGGATTACCGGATTCGATTGATGATACCGAAAACGATTTGCTCTACGCACGATCAGACCATGATGAGGGTGTTTGGGTAGAAAATATGAAATGATTTATGTTTTTGTACGTGTCAGGTAATGTTGTTAGTAGAATGTAGACTGTAATATCATCTTAACTGTTATTGTTATGCATCATAGTATTTATGTTATGAGTTTATCTGATGAAAATGCTTTATTTTTTTTTGCAGTGGATGATCACCCTTGGATTGACCCCATTGGACGACTTATCTCGACTGGAGAACCTGAGCCACAGCAGAATGACCAATAAGAGGGTCACAAGAGAGGATGGAAAGAAGAAGAAGGACCAGGTAGTTAGACAGTACACAGGAGACTGAGGCTGGCCCTTCACAGCAGGACCGAAGAGGAGTCAGTTGTCCCACTAGAGGAGAAGAAGCAAAAGAAGAGAGGTGCAACACGTGGGCTGAAGGCTAACAAGGGCCCTCCTACAAAACCGGTGGACTTCAATCAGTTCAACCACCCAACCCATGGAAATTGGAAGAATGACTTCACCGCTTACGGTAGCCATTTGGTGGTGAAGTCATATTGCAACATAAACCACAACTGGAAGCAAGTGCCTCAATCATTGAAGGATACTAGTTTCAGCGTCTTCAGGTAAATCTCTACATTATTACTATGATCTTTTGTGAAATAATAGAACATTTATGTTTACTTTACTAACTGAATGATCATGTACGTAGTCTCGTTTCTCCGTGGATCCCGCACTAAAAAGGATGTGCTATCAACGATGTCGAAACAGTTCCGGGACCACAAGAATAAGTTGGATGACAAGTTCATCTACAAGATGCCTACTCCAGAAGATCCAGATGATCCAGATCACGGTGGAGACGGTGAGAGACCCCATGGGAGGTTTACGAGGGCATAACAAAAGAGCAATGGCTAGAATTTGTTGAGAGGCGTCAGACACAGTGAGTTCCAGGTGCACTTTATTGTCATACATACATACATTAATCTTAATTTCTTATGTTGTTTTGTGTTCAATTTCACTTAACATGATCCCATTAATTTATGCAGGCTCTCCGTGCGCAACAACAAGCAAATGCTAAGAAGAATCTGTACCCTCACCACTTAGGTGGAAAAAGTATTGCTCAAAGGGTACCAGAATGGGAGCAAAAGGGATATCTGCCCACGGATGGCTCATTGGATGCCAGTGGCAATGAAAGTGTGGGAGTTAAGCCACATTCCGAAGAACTCTACTCCGAAAATCCTCAATACGATGAAGCCACGAGAGCAGTTATTGCTCAAATGGTAAGTGATATCATTTCATTTTTAGTCAAACTATTCATTTCATTTGTATATGAACTTATGTTAACTAATAACTAATTGTGTGTTGTATTAGGGTGAATTAAGCTCTCAGCTCACCCAGGGCACCTGGACCTCACAGAGGAATGATGATCCTCTTACACGCGCTCTTGGTAAGAAGGATCATCCAGGTCGTGCCATTGGGTTTGGTGGGCACGTTGGTATCCGCCAGGCATTTGGCGCACCGGGTAGAATCAGCAGGAAAGTCGATTAGCTACGAGGAGCACCTGAGAGCGGTGGCTGAGATGGAGCAGAGGATTACTCAGAACGTCGACGAGAGGATCGCTCAGGCTATCTCAAGGATTCAGCCACAACAGCATGAAAGCCAAGAGGTTTCTCGACCACCAGTTGATCAGTCACCCATTCAGCAGCAGAGGAACCGGTAGTGAGAAGTAGTGTCCACTCGGCTGATCCGTTTCCCTATGCATCTCTAAAGGTTAGACTAACATTTCAATTGAGTACATGACGATTATGATTTTTCACTTGATCACTAATATCATCATAGAAGAATTCACAATTTTATCTAAACAAGTTCCACATAACACTCAGGCACCCACTGAGTGCCATCTGTTTTTACAAATTGGAGTAGAAGAGGTCATGGTTGCATGGGGAAAACTTTTCCCCTCTCTTCCAAGTGATATTGTGCACGGTGAACCACTCCGACATTACCATGCACGAGTGCTTCTAGACGAATTTGTTGCAGAGCATGCTGACGTCGGTTTACAGGTGCCGATCCCACAAAGACCTACCTTGCGTTCTGCACAAACTGCGACAGTGCAGTGGCCTATACGATTGGTCAGACTCCCTGGGCAGGTATTACTCTTAACCGTTGCTATAAAACTATTGGTGTACCACCTTGCATCCATAAACTTAATTAGACTAATATCATAGGATATGAGCCGACCGAAGACTGATAAGGGCAAAGGAAAAAGAATTGCCGCACCTGTGCAATCAAAGGCATCCACAAATTTTGTGCTTTGACCTGCTTTGGTGGAGAAGAGAATATTGCCGGCTTGTCGACTAATATGCAGATTCTGCATTCCTCGTTGTTGCTGCTACCACCCCTGATTCTGATTCCCTCACTGTGGAAGATCCCGAGCGATATTTCACTATGTAGTTCAAGGAGAAGATATACATCGATTTGGGATGTATATGTCCGACTTCGAGGAGTGCTTCATGAGGGATTGGTTGAATGTGTCGATTATCAAGTCGGCCGCCATGTGAGTGACTTCTACCTTTTATATTTTGAATTCATTAATTGGTGATGAATTAGATGTTTGAATAAAAAGTTAATGACTAATGATATTGCCTCATAGGTGGGTGCATGATAAGGCGATCAATGTCTATGAAGATCAAAGATTTGGATTCCTGGTCCTGCTATGTGCAGTGAAGTGAAGTCCAGATGACAAGTGATATGCAAGGCCTTATGCAGTATATGACGAATGCCCTCTTTGAATGTTCTAACAAGTCATTTATTATGCTGCCATATCATTCAGAGTATGATATTTGACTATTTCTCTAGTATTATCTAAAACATATAGTTTGTGTTAGTTGCTTAATGATTTGAACACATTGTGTAATTTGTGGACAATCGACATTGGTCTTTGCTTGTGCTGGTGATGTCGAAGCACCCACGAATCTTGCAATTTGACTCACTTGGTAAGGGTGCCAAGAGACCGAAGATCTCCACCGCAATACTTGGGGTAATTAGTTTGTTATCGTAAACAACAATTATTATTACTTAACATTAACTGTTTCATAACTTGCTACTGATGCTTAAAACTATATATATTGCTGATGTATATAGTTCCATGAGAGCTGCATTATCTCTCCAGGGTATAACAATGAAGAGTAACATCCCTTGGAACACTGTCAAGGTACTCCATTAATTGATAAATTTGTGTGTGAAATGTTTAAACTTGTTTATAACTGTCAATATGTGCGTTTGTATAGTGTCCGGTGCAGCCGGGGGTTCAGAATGTGGATACTTTGTCATGAGATTCATGAGTGAATACATAGTAGGAGCGACAAACCTTTTACCAGAGCACTCGTTAGACAAGGTAACATTCTTTGAAAGTTTTAGTTATGCTCTTTACATGTTGTTAGGACTTGTACATTTTAGATTAATGTTCATTTTTTTTCAAGGCTTACGAAGAAGTGTTCAAAGGTGGTCAGTATGATGATGCTCAAATTGTTGTTGAGATGCTGAGGAATGGTCGGAGTTCGTCTGCACAAGTTTAATGAATTGATGATCATGAAGATGTTTTGTGAACTTTTTTGAGTATGTAAATGTAACTCTGTACACTTGTGGATAGTGTAATGGTAGATTTGAATTGTAATGGGTTTTTTATTTGTAATGAAAGTGTGAATTGCATTGGTTTTGTTAACTCTCAAATTGTGGTGCGTCGTTGGTATTAATTGGGAGCTTTTTATAACTTTTTAAATGTGTGCTGGAGCTCCCTGTGTGGATGAAGCTTTATTACAGGTCTCATTGAAGCAAATGCGGTGAATATATATATATATATAGCTGGAATGGAAAAAAACAAAAAAAAATACCCCTATCTCGGCGGTTCTTAGAGAACAACCGCCGAGATAGGCCCCTGGGATTGACCGATGGTGAGATTGACCATGAGTCTATCTCGGCGGTTCTTAGAACAACAACCGCCGAGATAGACCTATGGTCAATCTCACCATCGGTCAATCCCAGGGGCCTATCTCGGCGGTTGTTCTCTAAGAACCGCCGAGATAGGTACATCTGTCGGCAGTTTACAACCGCCGAAATAGGTGCTCACACCTATTTCGGCAGTGCTCATTTCGGCGGTTCACAACCGCCGAAATAGGCCCATTGGAACCGCCGAAATAGGCCCTTTTTCTACTAGTGAACACCACGGCGAAGTTTATGGATCTGATGAACCGCTTGTTCCGGGAGCAGCTGGACAAGTCGGTTGTGGTGTTTATTGATGATATTTGATATACTTGAAATCTAAGGCTGAACATGAGGAACATCTGAGGAGAGTATTGGAAATATTGAGGGAGAACCAGATATGCTAAGTTCTCCAATGTGAGTTTTGGCTTGACCAGGTCTCTTTCCTAGGTCATGTCACCTCAAATGCTGGGATCTCAGTGGATCCAGCAAAGATTGATGCCGTACGTACTTGGCCAAGGCCGAAGACTGTTACCGACATCCGGAGCTTTCTCGGTCTGGCAGGTTACTACATGAGGTTTGTTAGGGATTTCAGCATGGTCGCGAAGCCGATGACCAGTCTGATGAAGAAATATGCACCATTCTTGTGGACGACTGACTGTGAGAAATCATTTCAGAGTTTGAAGGACTCACTGACCACTGCACGGGTTCTGACCATTCCAGACGGTACAGAGGGCTTTGAGGTTTAATGTGATGCATCCGGCAGAGGGCTGGGTTGCGTGCTCATGCAACATGGCAAGGTGGTGGCATATGCCTCACGCTAGTTGAAGAAACATGAGGAGAACTACCCCACACATGATTTGGAGCTGGGAGCTGTAGTCTTCGCTTTGAAGATATGGCGCCACTACTTATACGGGGTTAGTGTGACGATCTACACCGATCATAAGAGCTTAAGATACATATTCACTCAGAAGGAGTTGAACCTCAGACAGAGGAGATGGTTAGAATTTTTGAAAGACTATGACATTGACCTCCAATACAAAGAGGGAAAGGCCAATGTTGTAGCAGACGCCCTGAGCCGTCGAGCACACTCACTCCATTCGCTAGTTTCTTTCTCCAGCTTGGTTGATGTGGTGCGAGAGGCTTAGAGGACAGATGAGTACATGAGGGAGGTCAGACAGAAGCTGACAGATGGTACCTTTGAGAGTCAGAAATATGACTTCAGAATTCACGACGATGATCTGATCAGACTTAAGGGCGGTTATGCATACCACGGGGCAACACGGATCTGAAAGACCGTATACTTAGAGAATCACACTGTTCTTCAGTTTCCATCCATCTGGGAGCCTTTAAGATGTATAAAGACATGAAGAGATACTTCTGGTGGTCGGGGATGAAGACAGATGTTACCGAGTTCGTCTTGAGGTGTCTCACATGCCAGAAGGTAAAATTCGAGCACCGACGACCGGGCGGAATGGTACAATCGATGCCAGTTCCGGAATGGAAGTTCCATGATATCTCCATGGACTTTGTAGTTGGACTTCCACCTGCTAGGGGAGGTCTCAACATGATATGGGTGGTGTGGATCGCCTTACCAAAGTAGCCCGATTCATACCGATGAAGGATACTTGGAAGGTGACCAAATTAGCTGAGTTGTTTGAGAAAGAAATAATGAGACATCACGGGATACCAAAGACCATAGTGTGAGACAGAGATACCAGATTCCTTTCGAGGTACTGGAGAGCTACTAGAGAAGCGCTGGGTACAGAACTGAAGTTGAGTACCGCGTTCCATCCTCAGACAGATGGTCAGACTGAGCATACCATTCAGACACTCGAGGACATGCTGAGGGCATGTGCCTTAGACTTCCAGGGCAGTTGGATTGACAGACTACATCTGATCGAGTTTTCATACAACAACAGCTATCACGCTTCGATCAAGATGGCACCTTTTCAAGCGTTGTACGGTAGACCATGTCGTACACCGCTCTGCTGGGATGAATCGAGTGAGACGGTCATTATAGGACCAGAGTACTTAGAGCAGGTTAAGGTTGAAGTTCAGCAAATCAGGGAGGAGAACATGAAAGCTGCTCAAGATAGGCAGAAGTCGTATGCTGATGTTCGACGACGGGACCTGGAGTTCGTAGTGGGCGACCAGGTATTTCTGCGAGTTTCACCGATGAAGGGTGTATCAGGTTGGGCAGAAGGGCAAATTAAGCCCGAAGTTGTTGGTCCTTATGAGATTACGGAGCGGGTGGGCCCGGTGCTTATAGGTTGAATTTACCTGCTGAACTGGGTAAAGTGCATGATGTTTTCCATGTCTCACAGCTAAAGAAGAATACATGCACCACCCCTCCCATGTGTTAGAACCTGAGAGGTTGACTTTAGAACCGAATATGAGATCCGTGGAGACTCCTCAGAGAATCTTGGACAGTAAGACTAGGGACACTCGCCACAAGTCAGAACGACTGGTGAAGGTTCTCTGGTCTAACCAGGATGTCGAAGAGGCCACGTGGGAATTAGAGGATAAGATGAGGGCGAAGTACCCTTCTTTGTTTACTGACTAGATCGTCTGTATAGGGTACGGGGCGTACCCCTTTTAAGCGGGGTAGAGCTTCCTCGCTTTGGGTTAGGAAACGAACTTGTTGTCGTTTGTTTGGTTGTTTAAGATGTGAAATTGTGTAAGTTGCTACACTTTGGTGTTAAGTTTGAGTTATGTATAATACATATGTATTGTATATGAGATTGACCTTCGAGTCTTGAGATGTGTGAATGTGAATATAAGATGTGGTGTTAAGATTAAGGGAATTGAGTACCGTGGATGGGTAAGCATATATGTGAACTTTGGGGACAAAGTTCTTTTAAGGGGGGTAGATTGAAATACCCCAAACATGGATATGGTGTTTAAGTGATAAACTAAGATATAAGGAGGCAAAATAATGCCTTAGAAACATTAAGAAACCATTTTAACCAAAGAAAACATAAGGAAACACCAAAAGAGCAGTTTAAGCAAAAACGTGCTCTAAGCTTGGAGAGACTTGGGTGAGTACCCAAATATTGTTCTAAGACCTTATTAATATCCTAATGGTCATTTTAAATCAATAACAAAGAAAACCAAGCTTGAAAACAAGTTAAAACACAAAATGTGCTTTAAGGACTCTTAAAGCACATTTTTGAAAAATTGTCTTGTAAATGGGTTTATGAGTGGCTAAATGTCCATCATTACTCTTTAATTAGCATGTGTACTAATTAGTATCACATTAGTAAGTCTAAATCAATGGGAAATCAAAAATTTCACAATTATGTGCACTAGTTTGTGAATAGTAACCAAATAGTGCCTAGTTTAGTTTTTAGTCAATTTAGTTTAGTTAGTTGGTCAAACAAGACCATGACTAGTTAATTAAAGGGGTGGCCGATGTTTAAGGTGATGATTCACCACTTATCAAAAACAAAAAGAGAAGAAGATATAAAGTAAGTAAGGTGACTTTACTTTTAAAAGAAATCTTACCTTTAAGCCATCTCTCTCCTCATCTCTTCATTCTTCATCTTCTCCACCGGTTTCTTTGCTGCTCTCCCTTCTTCCTCACGTAAACAAGCAGCTCCATGCTAGCTTCACTTCCCTTGCACACATCTTGCTCATTTTAGCTCCAAAACCAAAACAATTACATATTCTTCTTAGTTAGCTCAAGCTCTTTCTTTCTATCTTTCAAAACTTCAAGAGCTAAATTTGGTGCCAAGCCAAACCATCATTAGAGGAGGAAACTCAAGCTTGGAGACTCCATTGGCTTCTCCATTCTCTTAAGGTAAAGAAAGTGTAAGAAAATCTAGGTTCCATCACTTTTCTTCATGACCGAAATACATGCTCATGAGGCTTCATTTTAATGCCTTGTTCTAGCTTGTTTCTACTCTCCAAAGGATAGAGGAGGTCCTTCTTGCTTCATATCCAAGCTTGTCTTGAGAAACCAAGGTAAAACAATCACCTTAATACCTTAAAGCACATTTTTAACCTAGGGTTTGTTCCTTAGGGTTAATGTATTATCTAGCACTCATTGGAGTCATTGGATATTGGTTAGAACATTGGCAAGGAGAGTTTAAGTGGTGACCGAGATTGAGCAAGGAAAAACTAAAGGAAAGAAAAGTTTGTAAAGCTTGAAAAAGAACAAGGTAAATTACTTACCTTAAGGTGTTTTATTGTTTAAGGGAATGGGATTTAGATATGTGATGAGTTTAGTGTAGAGTTTACGTTAGAAAAGGGCTATATATAACCTAGGAGAAACAATGATTATGTTTGAAAACTTGTGACTAAGGAGCCAATGAGAAAAGAGATAGTCAAACAATGTTGAGATGAATTACAAGAAGCATTTTATTTCAATGGGAGCCTTGTTGTGTGTATTTGCAGGTTAAAGGCAAATATATGTGGAAATTCAGTGGTTAAGATTATTGTCATTTAAGGGCCTAAGTGCCAAGCATTTTAAGTTTATACACTATATGATGATGTGGTGTAGTTTTGGTGTAAATTGTGTGTAAAGGTGTTAAGGGTGTGATGAGAATTTGAGTGATCTTGGTTGTTTGATGGTGAAAAACCAAGTGTTTGGATGTAACTATATACTAGAGAACCCATGGCAAAATTTAGAGGAGAACCTAAGTGTTTAAGATGTTCTAAGGAGATTTCATGACTAAGGAAGTCCTAGGAAGTTTTAGAGGTTGTCTTGATGAAAAAGGGTGAGTTTAAGGTGTGTAATGTGTTAGAATGACCTAGACATGATCAGGAGGATATAGGACCAAATGAATGTACTAGTGTATCTAGGACTTAGGCAAACATTGGTAAACTAGTAGAAAAAGAAAAAAATGTGTTGGATGATGATGTTATAAGTTGTGTGTAGGAACTTTAAGTAGTTGCATAAAGGGATTTTAGGGGAGAAAGATGCTTGGGAGATGATGTTATAGTGGTGAGGAATCATTTTGGCATAGTGGTTATAATAGGTGTGAACCACCACTTAGAAACCTAAGGAGAAACATTACAAGTGATGACATTATTGCAAGGAAACAAATAAAGACTAAGATGGATGTTGATGAGTGATTTAAGGAGCTTAGTGGGGGCTTAAGGTGTGTTTTAAGTGCCCAAACAAGGATAGACCATGCTAGGAAATGAGATAAGTGTTTAAGGATTTAGAAGATGGGTATTTTGGCCTGTCCGAACTTCCATTCGTATTTGGAAGCTCGGACATGCCCTGTTGCGATTTAATTTTCTGAGTCTCGACCAGTGTCCGGACTTCAGTCCGACCTAGAAGTTTGGACACTTGAAATTATTCTTTCGATTTCTCCTCGACCTATGTCCGAACTTAGGGAAGCTCGGACACAAGTTCGGACACACGTCTGATAGCACCTTTTGAGTCTCGACCTATGTCTGAACTTGGGAAGCTCGGACACAAGTTCGGACGCGGTGCTGTTTTGGCCAAAAACTTGTTTAAGGTTAGGAAATGGTGGGGATGATTAGGTATTGATGTTATAAGGCTTTTAAGGACTTTGGTTTGGTGTAATGGTCATTAAGTGGGTGAGTAAGTGTAATAGATAATGAGGAAATGATGCACCTAGGAGTTAAGTTAAAAACCATAAGGCTTAGTGAAAAACAATGAGTAAAAGTTGATGTCTAGGAGGCTAAGTAATTGTATGAGTTGAATTGAATAATAACCTAAAACCGAATGAATGTTTTAGGATTGGTGAATGGGACTTGGAAGGAGATAAACCAAACGATCGTCGACGGTGAACGTATAATCTTTCTTGTGACCTGCTTGCTAACGAGGTGTCCCACGGCTTGTGTGCTATCTGTTTACTTGCTATGACTAAGACAAGATAAAGCATGCAACCGGTTATATTTGTTCTTGTTGTGTATGTGTTTTCTTTACACTAACCACGAGACTTGAGATTGTTACTAACCAAGTTTAGTACTTACTGAGTTAAGAATAAGAGTTAAGTATTGGTGAATGTTGTGTTAATACCTGTTAAGGTTTAACTAACCCTTGGTGTTTAAGATTTCTACTAACTGGAACTTGACTTGAGTGAGGAAACCCGGGACTGACTCCGGTCATGCATGCTAAGGAAAGGGGGAAGGTATCTGAATCAGATCCGCCCTCCGCTTAAGGACTTGTCTTCGGACTTGTAGCCTAGGGCCGGTTGCCGGCTCAGCTACGCTGGACTCCCGTCCAGGGTAGGTGGCATTAAGATGGTGCGGTAGGATCACCTAAATCCTAGGTTTGAGATTACGCTACAACCATTCCCTTCCAGGAAAGGTTTGTAAACTGAGAATAAGATAAGGTTAAGACTGAGGGTAAGATAAGGAACTGAGGTTAAGAAAATAAGGACTAAGGAGGGGGTTACTAACCCGCTTGATAAGGGAACGCTTGTGTCGTTCATTGTGAGTGAGCTATATATGTTCATCTGTGGATTGTTGTTATTGCACTTCATATCATGCTTGTGTACTTAATCAATTTCCATGCTATCGACAATTAGTCGTCGTAGTCCCGTTAGCTTGGGGGCCATGAGAGGGAGTACAGCATTCGTGCTGACCCCCTTTGGGGGCTGTTTTTGCACTTGCAGGTAAGAGGCCTATGAAGACGCACCACGAGAGTAGGAGCGGTTAGACTTAGGATGAGTTGTTTATTTTGAGTACGGGTTGCGCTTGTGCTCCGTCTGTTTATATTGAAACTGATGTAAGGTGTGTTTATGACTTAGTACTTATACTCGGTTGGTTGGTGGTATTTGGTTGGTGGTGATTGGCCAGTTGTTCATTTTGGTTAAGCGTTGTAATATTATAAGGCCGGTATGTTCTAATGATCAGACCGTGGCAAGGTCCAGGTGTTTGTTATTTCCGCTGTGACGAATTCGATTAAGTGTTCAGTTTTGCGATAACCATGATTGGCTTTGGTTAGGGTGTTACAAATCCTAAATAATACTATTAAATATTAAGTTATTATATGATATTATGAATTTAATAGTAAGATTTATAATTCAATAAATCTTGGAAAAATTCCAAGACACTCCAATTATATTATAAAAAGATTTAGAAATATTGGGAACATCGATTTGAATCATAAAAGTCAAAATAAAATCATAGTAACCTTAAAGCTCCTTAAGCCTAGTTATAAAACCTCTCATGAAATAATAGAATTAAGGGGTACATTTATAGAGAGTAAATTAAACAATAAAACTTGGTATAACATGTAGTATATACTCTTACAAGAATTGATAATATAAATTATTATGAGGAAGAGTGAAAGTTTATCTTATAAGCTAATATATTGAGAACGTTTAATCTTCTCAAATTCACTAAGTGTTACAAAAATATATATATAAATAAATAAAACTAACAATACAAAAAAATTATAACATAAATACTAGCCTCGGTCTATTTTCTTTTCAACTCTCGGTTGTAATTTAATTGAGAAACCTCCCTTCCCTAATTCTTCTCCTTAACCGTTAATATATTCTCAGCATTTCTTTTCTTTTCATTTTCCGGTACAACCATTCAATTTTTTCTTCATATTCTCACGTAAGTTATGCCTCTCTTCATTTTCATCTTCTTTACTCACGTCACAGCCTTTAATGAAGAAACATAAACAATCGGTTGTCTCAGTTCATTTTCCCACCACATATTTCCATCTTCTCTTCATCGTTCTTTAGTTGTTTTTAAAACGAACCCCTTTCAGCAACCAAAGAAAAATATATTGCCATCTTCATTCCCTCCTTATGTGGATATTTGTTTTCTCTTTCTTCATCCGCAACCTAAACTGACGAACCAGAACATGCAAATCTGCACATATATTTATTCTATTCTTGTACCAGTCGACAGACACTAAGCCAATCTCCATTCTCTTCACGATGGGAAGCAATCTTCATCTAATCATCATCTGGTTGCATCTGCGTTTTTGAAGTTATAAGTGACTGGAATTGCTGCAACTCACACCAGACTGAAGGAGGGTTGAAAACATTTCCTTCTAGAACCGCTTACACCACTCCCCGTCTCTTCTTGTACTGGCGCTACTGCAAAAGTGGATTACTAACGACTGCATCGTGCACCCAGTTTTCACGGTCTGGGAACATTTCATCTTCAACACCGGTAATATACTTGAACTGACTATACTATTTCTCTTCTCCTCACTCACAGTGCCAAACTAATTGGTGATGGGACAAACATGCTCATCGTCCTCTACTCCCACAAAACTCCATCGCTCCTCTAATCCCTTCCTCTTACACCTGAGTTAGATACTAATGGTAGGATTCAAATGAAAATTGAACCGCAATGAGCATATGGGTGAGGGTGTTCAATCTCTGTTATAATCTGAAAAGGGTGAGTACCATTGCGAATGGGGTGAATATTTGTTGTCTCTGGGAGCATAAACGTTAATAGGTATAATACACAAAATAGTGTTAGTAGTTAACTTGTGGGTAAGATAGGAGAAACCATATATACATATTTATACAAAAGTTAATCGGGGAAAATGGCATCTTAAGTTGAGTCTAATTTAGTATACCCTACAAGGACTTAGTAGTCAGATTAGTAAATTAGTTAATAAGTAAAGATAATAATAATAAGTAAGTAAGTAAAAATGGGAGATTTGTTTAGAAAGTAATACGTAAGGAAAATCCTACGGGTTAACGTAATTACTTTGAGAGTTAAAAATATTTATTTAATTGATTTTGTTGGAAATTTAATGGTCTAGGGAGATAGATTGTAGGTGGTGGGAGAGATTTAAGGAATACCTAATATATATATAATTATATATATATATATATATATATTGTTATTAGGAAATAGAAGGAAATTGTGTAAAATCAAACGATAGTAATATGGGAGGTGGAATATTGGGTGACTAAATCGAATTATTTAATGAACCTATGTAAGTTAATAAAGATCAAGGGGGAATTAGATTGTAAAACGAAAAGTCAATACATGGATATCGAGTAGGTAATTAATCATTAACAGTAAGAAGTTTGATAATTTTAGGATTTTAAAATATCTAAATATATGTATACAAAACTAAGCTTAAGAAAATAAGATGAAAACGATCATAAACTAGTAATATGAGATGTATATATAAGCTTTAGTCTAATAATATAGTTTGGATAATATGATAATAAAATTACAAATAGAATATAATGGAGGGAGTAAGTAATTTATCACACTCGTTAGTTTGAGAAGGTAGGGGTTTGTAACACCCCTACTAAACCGGTTCCTAGTAATCCTATAGAAGTCGCGCACAATAATATCTCGCAGCGGTAAATAATAAACTATCGCCCTACTGGTGTCACTGTTATCACTCGCCCATACGGGTGATAACGATTTACCTGATAATCAACTTGCGAAACGTATTCCCGCAGTGACCACAAGAGATAGATAGTAGAACTTAAACAACTTAAAACAAATCTAACATCAACAATTATTACAGACCGTGAGCATCTAAACCAAATACACCTCGGTTAAACAACCCGAGTCCAAAACAACCTGAGTATCACACCGTACCAAGTCTAAACCCTGTAATATCACAATGGTCACGTCTCGCTGCGACCCCCACCAGCTAATCACCTGAAATAAAGATGGTTTGTGGTATGGAATCAGCCCCTGCTGAGTATGTCATCACATGCCCCGTCATGCCCCCAAAGACCCCTCAATTATTTGGTGAGCGAGAGCATGAGGTTCATTACATGCAATACCATTTTAATATATAAACTGTAAAATAAACAACAGTAATCCATACAACACACAACCATCAACACACATAATATACCACAAGTATAACCAATGAACAATAAGCGAAACAACGAGAGTAACAATAAGTATTAATTCTCGTCCATGGTGTAGAAGCCAATATGTTCGCCACTGTATAATTCTCAAATGTATTATTGTTCAGTTATACCTAGTGACATTGTCTCATTAAAACGACATGTCTCTAGTTACCCATATATTATGGCGGGTCACCCACGGCAGTAGCCACTCCAACGGTAGAGTCTCCGACCAACGAGCCATTCTAGCTCACGGGAAATTTTCTTGATACTTGCGGACCCGTACGCGGACATCCTGGTATCGTTTTTGTGATCACAGCGCGCACCAAGAGCCACATCCTCTTGGCTTTACTTCCATTCATTAATACTTAATTATACCATCGCATCGCATTACCAAATTTTCTAACACAGCAGACCAAGATCATTAGTCCAATCCGGAGTCTGTAAACTCGGGATCCCAGTGTTAGATACGAGAGCGGCGTATAGAAAGGCCAATGCTCCGTATGAAAGTCTTGGATAATATATATGTATTATTATCCTAGTGCTACAACGTTTTTCTGACGTTCCTTATTTTTCATATAAGATAGCACCATAGCCGCTAGTTCGTTTTATATATAGGTTCTTATACGAACCAATACTGTTAACTCAACAACAGTAAATAATGAGCAGCTATAAATACACAATTCATGCATATTAATTATCACATTCAGACAAACAATCTTATCACAGATCACACAGAAGTCTGAACTGAGGAAGCCCTCAGAGACAATCAGAGACACATAACAACATACCGTTCACCCCGATGTATTACGGTGGAGTATGAATCAGCAAGATCCTATGCTCCTTGTGTAGTCTCTAAAATCTAAACAATACATAATGCTACTGATTAGCATACCGTATAACAACACAATTCTACGGTACCCCGTACCGTCACTAACAACTCCCGGTTAACCCCCCGTTATTAACTATCAATGTTTGTCGGGTTTTGGTTTAACTCGAGATTGGAAAAGTGTTACATTACATGCGTAGTTTGCCTTGTATATTAATATACTTATTGTTAGACTTGTTATCGCATGTAACTAATGTATATTTGTAGATCGTATAGTTTGTTTCATTATCGTATGTGTGATCCTTTGTCATGCACTATGCATCTTACCTTAGTATTTATTTTTCTAAGGTTTGTCTCTTTTTTTTTTTAAAATCAATGTGGTATAATTCATTTGTAAACTATACTTTAATTACAGGATTCTCATTATCACATGTAACTCTCTTTACATTAGAATTCCCTATCCAATGTTTATAATTCTTTTTCCTTATCTATTATCATTTTAATTATGATAATTTATATTTATTGAACCATATCACATTTTTACACCATTACATATATTTATTTATATGTGTGTATTATGGAACTATTTATTATATGGTAAGTCTTGTAATCTATATTCATTCTTTTTAATGAATATCTCTTATATATATAAATGTTATAATTCTTATAACATTAAAACCATATTATAAATTCCATTTAAAAATGTTAATATTTTCGAACAGCACCTATGTTCTTAAATATTTCCAAAATCCACCACTTAATTAATATAATGTTACATTATAGTTATATAACATATCTTATGACATTTAAGTCATTAAAACAATTATAACCTATAGTCATATTTTGTTTATAAAATACCAAAGGCCCCCTTATATTTCGGCTTCACTATAACCACTAAACTTCTATAAAATCACAATTCAATCCCAATTTATAATACATAGTTTTCTAATTCCATTAAAACTATATATTATACATATATCTTTATAAAACCTTATATATAATTCCAAAAATTACCAAACTATACCAAAAGGTTATAAACATTATTCTTAACCTTATTTTTCCTCTAAGTCTCGGTTTCATATATTTGTTACCTATTTATAACAATGTCATAAAATACCATATATTATACTTATATAATCTTATGTATGAACTCCAAATTTAACCAAATAAACTTCTAAAAATTTCTAATAACTTAAGGACCTTACTAAACTCCATTTAGCCCCTTAAGTTTCGGTAATTACATTACTACCCCAAGACTTATAAATCTTTTACAATTTAATAAGTATCTTATTATAAGGTAGTATTTTAATTTCTTAAATTTTCTAAACTTGGTCAAAGTCTCCTATATAGTCAACTTTGACCTAATACCAAATGGGAACCAATTTTTCGGTAATTACAAATAATAACCTATACTTTTCTATTTTTACAATTTTGACCCAAAACTTTATAAAATGTTATAATTTTTATTAAATTCATTTAAAAACCCTAAATTGTTCTAAATTACGCCCACGGCTTTCTAAATTCTTAATAATTACGAATTGGCCCCAATTTTAATTATAAGCATAAATAAAACTAAATAAGCTTATAAACTTAAAATAAAATGGCCTAATGACATGGCCTTATTACAACCTTGAACTTGCAAAATAAATTACACAATAAATGTCTCAAAATATAGCATATATATTCGGCCTCACTTGGTTTAATTATTTTTCCACATAATGTCATAATTTGACCATTATGTTAATTAAATCCTTAAATGACTAGCTTAATTTATCTTAGCCATTTTTTTACATTTTTAGGTCAATATGACCTATATTTGTATATTCACTCTCGGCCATATATATATATATATACTTAAAGATTACAAAAATCATAAGTTTAAGGTGTTTATACCTTGATTTATCCTTGTATAGGCTCGGTCACTTGTAGGAAAAATCACCACATGATTTAGACATGTTTAATACACAAAAACAAGATATGGTTACACTCCAAGCTTGAGCTTAACCATAAGGAATAATTAATGTAAGATTTAAGGCAAAAAATCACCTTAAAATGCAAGGGAAGTTCTAGGTATTTCGACCTGAACCAAAACACACCACAAGGTGTTAGATCCACCATATTAACATAGGAAATAGTTAGATCTCGAAATATTACCTTGTTATTAGGTTTTACCTTGGAAAAATGCCTTAAAAGAGAGTATTTCTCTTGGATCTCGGTCACCCTTGCTCCAAATGGCTAACCAACAGATTCCACATGAAAAGAGAAGAAAGATGAGGCTATGACCAAAGTTTCACAGCCAAACTCGAAGGGAATCAAAAGTTATGAGCTTAAAGCACATTTTTACCTTAAAATGTAGATTTGAACAACCTTGGTCCCTCTACTGGTCTCAACCGAGTTTAGCTCTTGTTCTAACCTTAGAACACTGAGAATAAGCCATAGGAATTGATGAGCCACGAAATTTAGGTGTTGTGTGAGTGAAGAGATGAAGAAAAAGAGCTAAAATGACATTAAAACACTTACTTAGGAGCTTAGGAGCTAGGTTTGCCTTCCATGCTCAAGAACAAGCTTTGAGAGCTTGAGAGGAAGGGAGAGCTCGGCTGGGAAGGAGAGGATCGGACAAGGAAGGAAGGAGAAGGTGGGAAGATTGTTAATTTGAAAAAAAAGTAAAAGTTCTATTGCAAATGAACATTAGGTAGTATTTGTCTCAAAAATCATTGTATGCTGTCTCCTCCTTATTGCAGCCGGCCTCCATGGTCCAAATGGGTCAATTAATTGACCATTGACCATGTGGTCAATGTTGACTCATGCGGGCCCCACTTTAGGGTTTTATTAATATTTTAATATTAAATTTGTAAAAATTCGTAAATTTCTGGAATTAAATTCCTAATATGATATAATATGATTAAATATCATATTTAAGGATAATTATAATTTTAAGCCCATTAAAAATCAATTTAAAAGGCAATCTCACAAAAACGTGCTTTAAGGAGTTTTAGCGCACATTTTTGTGTCACAGGGTGTTCCTGAGCTTAGTTCTCCTTGAGAATGGTTTTATTGTGTTCCTTGCTTCATTATAATACTTAGGAATCCACTTTGGATCCTATTTGAGGTCATACAACCTTTATGGTGTCTTAAAGCACATTTTTGGCTTTACCGATCTTAAGGCGTGTGTTTTGCCTTGTTGAGATCTTTTAGATTGTTCCCAATAATATTTAGATGTTTAATAATCATCTTAGATCATTAATAGATCATTTAATTATATTTTAAAGGTTAGGGGTATTTCAGTCTACCCCCCTTAAAAAGGCTTCGTCCCGAAGTCCTTAATCCTCTACAGTTCACCTAAGGAATCAAGTTCCACTAAGTAACCAAACAGTCCATTGCTAGGGAGTAACTCCCACTAGGTTCAAACCTAGTCTATACATACAGTATATATCAAATAGCCAAACTCATGGATAAACTCATTCATACAGCACTAAACAAGGTGCACATCCAACTCATCAATCAAAAGTACTCAGCGGTACTATAAATATTCAACCAGGTGCACCAAGGCACATACATAGAATGTATCATACACAAACAATCATCCAAAACAAATGTATGACGCAGCATACAACAAAAACACATACAAAAAACAAGACCTAATGCACAACATGTGCGCAAGCCAAGTGGTGTCTACCCCCCTTAAAAAGGGTTTGACCACGAACCCGTACAAGTAACACAGCTACTACTCGAAGAGTGCTGGGTACTTCGCTCTCATGGAGTCCTCTAACTCCCATGTAGCCTCCTCCACCTCATGGTTCGACCAGAGAACCTTGACCATGCTAACGGTCTTGTTCCTAGTCTGTCTCGTCTTCGTATCGAGAATGCGGAGTGGTACTTCCTCATATCGTAGAGCAGGGTCCAACTCTAAAGTCTCTGGCTGCAAACGTGCGATGGATGGGGCACATACCTCTTCAACTGTGAAACGTGAAAGACGTCGTGCACCCTCCCGAGCTCTGCTGGTAAATCCAGTCTGTAGGCTAACGGGCCCACTCGCTCCCTAATCGCATAAGGTCCAACATACTTCGGGCTCAACTTGCCCTTCTGCCCAAACCGGAATATTCCCTTCATGGGTGACACTCTAAGGAATACCATGTCGTCGGTAGTGAACTCAATGTCCCTCCTCTTGGTGTCTGCATTTGCTTTTTGCCGGTCCTGAGCTGCCCTCATGTTCTTCCTGATCTGTAGGACATCCTCCTTAATCTGCTCTAGGTACTCAGTCCTAGAAGCGTAGTCTCGCTGGCTCATCCCAGCATAAAGGAGTCCTACATGGTCTACCATAAAGTGCCTGAAATGGTGGCATCTGTATCGAGGAGTGGTAGCTGTTGTTGTAGGCGAACTCTATCAGATGTAGTCGCTCTAACCAACTCCCCTGAAAATCTAAGGCACATGCTCTCAGCATGTCCTCCAGTGTCTGGATGGTCCTCTCACTCTGACCGTCGGTCTGTGGATGGAACGCCGTACTAAGCTTCAACTTTGTACCCAAGGCTTCCTGAACCTGTCCCCAGAATCTGGACAAAAATCGAGGGTCCCTATCAGAAACAATAGTCTTTGGCACACCATGGTGCCGGATCACCTCCTTCTGGAACAAGTCCGCTAACTTCGGGACGTTCCAGGTATCCTTCATAGCAACAAATTTGCCACCTTCGTCAGACGGTCCACAATGACCCAAATCGTGTTCAGTCCTCCCTTAGCGGTGGGAGACCGACAACGAAATCCATCGAGATGTCCTCGAACTTCCAACAAGGAATAGGCATAGACTGCACTAAACCTCCGGTCTCCTATGCTCAAACTTTACCTTCTGACAGGTCAAGCATCTAGCCACGTACTCAGCTACATCCTTCTTCATCCCGCTCCACCAGAAATGAACCTTCAAATCCTTATACATCTTCGACGAACCAGGGTGGACGGATAAGGACGAGCAATGAGCCTCCTGGAGTATCTTCTCCTTCAGATCAGGAGACGACTCCGGAATACACAAACGGCCATTCAGTCGGATCATGCCATCATCGCACAGTTCGAAGTCATATTTCAGCCTCTCAAAACAACCATCTACCATTTTCTGCCTGATACTCTGCATATAGTGATCACTCTCCTGTGCAGCTCGTATCTCATCAATCATACTGCTGTTTGCTAATAAAGTGAACAATGAATGAGCTCTGCGGCTCAGGGCATCAGCTACCACATTCGCCTTGCCCTCTTTGTACCTCAGGTCTATATCGTAGTCCTTCAAGAACTCGACCCATCTTCTCTGTCGCATGTTCAGCTCCTTCTGAGAGAAGAGATGCTGTAGACTCTTGTGATCAGAGTAGAGATAGTGACTGTCACACCATACAAATAATGTCGCCAGATCTTCAAAGCGAAGACTACTGCGCCTAACTCAAGGTCATGTGTGGGGTAATTCACCTCATGCTTCTTCAGCTGTCGGGATGCGTAAGCAACTACCTTCCCGTGCTGCATAAGCACACAGCCTAGACCGGTTCCAGAGGCATCACAGTATACCTCGAACCCATCAGTGCCCTCAGGGATAGTAAGAACGGGCGCTGATGTCAGGAGATCCTTCAGCGTCTGAAAGGACTGCTCACACTCTGCAGACCATAAGAACTGGGATTCCTTCTTCATTAGATTAGTCATCGGTTTGGCTTCCTTGGAGAAGTCCTTCACGAATCTTCGATAATACCCTGCCAAACCCAGAAAGCTACGGACGTCTGTGACTGTCTTCGGCCTTGGCCAACTCTTCACTGCCTCAATCTTAGCAGGATCTACAGATATGCCGCTAGCTGATATAATGTGTCCTAGAAATGACACGCTGTCCAACCAAAACTCACACTTAGAGAGTTTGGCATACAGCTGGTTCGCTCTCATAATATTCAACACCTGTCTCAAATGGAACTCATGGTCTTCCTTGGTTTTGAATAGATCAGAATATCGTCGATGAAGACTACAACTGAACTATCAAGATACTCTCTAAAAAGTCGGTTCATCAAGTCCATGAATATGGCTGGCGCATTCGTCAGTCCGAATGGCATAACGGTGAACTCGTAGTGTCCATACCGTGTCCGGAAAGCTGTCTTCTCAATATCACCCTCTGCAATCCTAATCTGATGGTAGCCAGATCTGAGGTCTATCTTCGAGAACACACTGGCTCCTCTCAGCTGATCAAATAAATCATCTATCCGTGGTAATGGGTACCTGTTCTTGACTGTAACCGCATTAAGCTCGCGGTAGTCGATGCAGAGTCGCATACTGCCGTCCTTTTTCTTGACGAACAGCACTGGAGCACCCCAAGGAGAAACACTAGGTCGAATGAATCCCTTGTCGAGGAGGTCCTCCAGCTGTAGCTTCAGCTCCCTCATCTCAGCCGGTGCCATACGGTAGGGTGCCTTAGCAATGGGGCCCGTACCTGGCAACAATCGACGGCGAACTCAACCTCGCGCACAGGCGGCATGCCTGGCAGCTCATCAGGAAATAGTCGGGAAAATCTACCACGACTGGAATGTCTACGTCCGTCACGTCGCTCTGTCTCGTGTCCTGTACATAACAGAGGAAGGCTTGTCGGCCCTTCCTAACATCCTTCATCAGGGATAATGCTGACACGATCTTGACAGTCGGCTCTCTCCTCACACTGCGGTATGACACTGTCTTGCCGCTCGGCCCCTTCAGTAGTAGTCGATGCTCTGCACAATGAAGGCGGCCCCTATGCTTCTGTAGCCAATCCATGCCCACTATGATGTCAAAACCCAAGTTCTTGAACTCAATCAGATCAATGGGGAAGGTCTCAGTCATAATGCTGATCTCTAACCCTGTATACTGTCTGGTGCAACCTACTTTCTCCTTCGAAGGAAGGGTGACTGCAAAGTCTGAAAGCTGTTCGGGGGGGGCCCCCAGCTTCTTAGCAAACGTCGAGGAAATAAAAGAATGCGAAGCCCCTGAGTCGAACAATACGGAAGCACTAACACCATCAATAGGAAAGGTACCTGAGATTACCTCTCGTATTAGCATCGAGTCCCAATAAATCACTAATTTACTGTTGTTTGTAATTGTCATACCTGTGATGACATTACCAGACTCCTTGGCTTGCGCCATGTCTAGGATGCAGATGGTACCTTCCTTTCCATTTCTATGGCCTGAAGTTATGAATTATTGGTATTAACAAAACTGAACAAAATACTTGAAGGTAGAAAACTCTTATTTTATTCATTCCAACCGTATTATACAAGGTTACACACTTAACTACTACTATTACATCAGTACTGTCTGAAAGTCAAATTTAAACGGCCAGGTCGGGATGTGGGTATCATTCACTAAAGCGGGTGGTGCGGTATTGAGCTTAATGCTCTTAATACCATGATATACAAGCCTCGACTCTCCACCAAATACTAACACATCCCAGACTTGAGGATGATCTTGCTTGCTAGATCCATCCTCTTCTGGTCTCCATAAATGAACTCAGCATCATCGCCGATGGAAAAAGATACAACTGGTATTCCTCTGGTGATGGACTCGGTCGTCTCATCACGGTCCTGGTGCATTCCAAGCTTCCCTCCCTGTTCATAGTAATTGATGATGCAAACGTCAGGTGTCATGTCGGGTAATGGATAAGTCTCACAGTCTTGAGCAATATCCATTGCGTTTCTCACCAAGGTAAGGAAACTCTCAGGTATCCTAGGTATAGATATGTCACCTACCATCCTCACCTCTCGATAAACCCTAGCTTGTGGATCCCAATCTTTTCCTAAGCACATCATGTGCAGTTTCATTCTAGAACCACTAGTAAATACAGGGGTATAAAAACCTCCTATGCCCTTACCCAAAGCTCTACACTCATTCACTATGGTGATTTGCTCATCTAGGGTTAGGAACTCTCTGAGAAGTATCATGCCCGGTCTGACTACATGACACAACTCACTAGGGTACCGTCTTTCTTCCACGGGTCTAGGTGATCTCTGTCTTGTAAGTGGGGATAGCAGATATCGAAGTCTCCTAAGAGGTAAAAGGTTTCCTAGGTAAGTTGTTTATCTAAAACGGTAATTTAAACACTCATTCATGCCAAGGTAAAACGTTTAACACTTAGTCATGCTTTCATACAATGGTTAAGGTTTCAAATGCTAACCTTCACCGCGCTGGGTACTAGTGCCAGCGCCTGAAGCTCCCGCTGCATTCAGCATACGGTTGCCCGGCGGGTTCCTCTGGCCCTGGTTCTGCTGCTGCGGCTGCTGCTGCTGCCCTCTCTGGGCTTGGGGCGCCGGCCCCTCTGGCCACCTCGGGCTCCACCTCCTCCAGTAGGTGCGCCCTGAGTCCCCTTCGGTGGGCGGGCTCCTATCTGATTATTAAAGCACTCGAACGACCTGTGGCCCTTCTTTCCACAGTGGTGGCAGTCCACCGCTTGCCGGTGCAGTCGACACCCGGTGGTCTTTACCACAGCGCTTGCAGTGAAAGTGGCGCTGGGGTGCAGAACCTATTATCATGTCACACTCAGGTTAGTACAAGGATGGTAATGGGTAGTGTAGTACACAATTTATTCACAAGGTTAGATCGCTTACCCTTAGGGGGTATAGATCTAAGAGGCTGCACATCGTAGGTAGGCCCGGTCAGCAACGGGACCTTGTCTTTACCCTTTTGGCTGGCCTGCTCCTTCTTCTTCTCCCTCCAGGAGAACTTCTTCTTCCTGTGATCGTCAAAGTGTCAGGATTAGCAGGTATAAAAGCAGGCAGTAAGTAAGTAATTTAAATGGATTAAATAACTTAAGGTGGTTCTTACTTCCAACCCTTACTGCCTCCGCCTCCAGCCTCAGTCTCTGCCTCTTTCTCTGGGGCCTTACGCTTCTGCCCCTGGCCGTCCTCCCGGCTGTTCACCATCATCTCAGTCCGAGAAGCGGCGTCATAACACTCCTGCAATGTATCAATGAGTTCCCCGAACTGTAACAAATCAAACTGAGTGATAAGGTACAAACTGTCAATTAGTTTTACCTGAACCGTAGGGTACAAGGTAGCACCATGGCGGCCTTAATAGCATATCTCAACCCGCCTCTAAACTTTTCTACCTCACAGCATCAGAATATACAACTCCTGGGACGAAGTCCAAGAGCCCAATAAACAAGGAGTAGTACTGATCTACTGTCATACTACCCTGTCTCAGGACTCAAACTCCTCCCTCTTCCTCTGCTTCAGATGAGCAGGATAGTACTTCTCTCTCAATAACTCCACGAAACCAGTCCACCCAAAACCCTCTATAGCAAGGTAATGTGCCTTCACGGACCTCCACCACGTGCTGGCAGCGTCCTTCAGGTGAAAGGCTGCTATATCGACTCGGTGCTCAGCAGGCACACGTGTATGGCATCGAAGGCTTCTCGTGCTCAACAATGTATCTCTCCAGGACAGTGGGGTCAGCAACTCCATCATAGGTAGGTACTCGCGTGTCAGCTACGCTCTTCAGCCAATTCGGCTCTCTAGGTGCGGGTACGGTGGGGACTACCGGTGGTGCAGGTGGTGCTCCGATATATGGATACCTCCCATCTGGGCTAGCTGAGCAAGACGGCAGCTACCGTTCTCAGCCACGCCCACGGCTGGGGCCTCCGGAGGGCCTGCTCCAGGCCCGCGCCTCTTCCACCACCTCCTCTACCTGTGATCGCTCCCGGAAGACATCTTGAAGAATTCAAAACCAAGGTCAGCTCTTGGTATAAATACCGTACTTTCCTTACCATATCTTAACTCAAATCATTTACACTATCTCTTGGTACTGGTGTGTAGATAACCTAGGCTCACGGTACTTAAACTACTATCTCTTGTAATCAGAGCGGTACTCCGCTCTGATACCACTTTTGTAACACCCCTACTAAACCGGTTCCTAGTAATCCTATAGAAGTCGCGCACAATAATATCTCGCAGCGGTAAATAAAAAACTATCGCCCTACTGGTGTCACTGTTATCACTCGCCCATACGGGTGATAACGATTTACCTGATAATCAACTTGCGAAACGTATTCCCGCAGTGACCACAAGAGATAGATAGTAGAACTTAAACAACTTAAAACAAATCTAACATCAACAATTATTACAGACCGTGAGCATCTAAACCAAATACACCTCGGTTAAACAACCCGAGTCCAAAACAACCTGAGTATCACACCGTACCAAGTCTAAACCAACTGTAATATCACAATGGTCACGTCTCGCTGCGACCCACCAGCTAATCACCTGAAATAAAGATGGTTTGTGGTATGGAATCAGCCCCTGCTGAGTATGTCATCACATGCCCCGTCATGCCCCCAAAGACCCCTCAATTATTTGGTCGAGAGCATGAGGTTCATTACATGCAATACCATTTATATAAACTGTAAAAAAACAACAGTAATCCATACAACAACACAACCATCAACACACATAATATACCACAAGTATAACCAATGAACAATAAGCGAAACAACGAGAGTAAACAAAGTATTAATTCTCGTCCATGGTGTAGAAGCCAATATGTTCGCCACTGTATAATTCTCAAATGTATTATTGTTCAGTTATACCTAGTGACATTGTCTCATTAAAACGACATGTCTCTAGTTACCCATATATTATGGCGGGTCACCCACGGCAGTAGCCACTCCAACGGTAGAGTCTCCGACCAACGAGCCATTCTAGCTCACGGGAAATTTTCTTGATACTTGCGGACCCGTACGCGGACATCCTGGTATCGTTTTTGTGATCACAGCGCGCACCAAGAGCCACATCCTCTTGGCTTTACTTCCATTCATTAATACTTAATTATACCATCGCATCGCATTACCAATTTTTCTAACACAGCAGACCAAGGATCATTAGTCCAATCCGGAGTCTGTAAACTCGGGATCCAGTGTTAGATACGAGAGCGGCGTATAGAAAGGCCAATGCTCCGTATGAAAGTCTTGGATAATATATATGTATTATTATCCTAGTGCTACAACGTTTTTCTGACGTTCCTTATTTTTCGTATAAGATAGCACCATAGCCGCTAGTTCGTTTTATATATAGGTTCTATATACGAACCAATACTGTTAACTCAACAACAGTAAATAATGAGCAGCTATAAATACACAATTCATGCATATTAATTATCACATTCAGACAAACAATCTTATCACAGATCACACAGAAGTCTGAACTGAGGAAGCCCTCAGAGACAATCAGAGACACATAACAACATACCGTTCACCCGATGTATTACGGTGGAGTATGAATCAGCGAGATCCTATGCTCCTTGTGTAGTCTCTAATAATCTAAACAATACATAATGCTACTGATTAGCATACCGTAACAACACAATTCTACGGTACCCCGTACCGTCACTAACAACTCCCGGTTAACCCCCGTTATTAACTATCAATGTTTGTCGGGCTTTGGTCTAACTCGAGATTGGAAAAGTGTTACATTACATGCGTAGTTTGCCTTGTATAATAATATACTTATTGTTGGACTTGTTATCGCATGTAACTAATGTATATTTGTAGATCGTATAGTTTGTTTCATTATCGTATGTGTGATCCTTTGTCATGCACTATGCATCTTACCTTAGTATTTATTTTTCTAAGGTTTGTCTCTTTTTTTTTAAAATTCAATGTGGTATAATTCATTTGTGAACTTATACTTTTAATTACATGATTCTCATTATCACATGTACACTCTCTTTACATTAGAATTCCTATCCAATGTTTATAATTCTTTTTCCTTATCTATTATCATTTTAATTATGATAATTAATTTATTGAACCTTATCACATTTTCTACACCATTACATATATTTATTTATATGTGTGTATTATGGAACTATTTATTATATGGTAAGTCTTGTAATCTATATTCATTCTTTTTAATGAATATCTCTTATACTATAAATGTTATAATTCTTATAACATTAAAACCATATTGTAAATTCCATTTAAAAATGTTAATATTTTCGAACAGCACCTATGTTCTTAAATATTTCCAAAATCTTCCACTTAATTAATGTAATGTTACATTATAGTTATATAACATACCTTATGACATTTAAGTCATTAAAACAATTATAACCTATAGTCATATTTTGTTTATAAATACCAAATGGCCCTTAATATTTTCGGCTTTCACCTATAACCACTAAACTTCTATAAATCACAATTCAATCCCAATTTATAATACATAGTTTTCTAATTCCATTAAAACTATATATTATACATATATCTTTATAAAACCTTATACATAATTCCAAAAATTACCAAACTATACCAAAAGGTTATAAACATTATTCTTAACCTTATTTTTCCTCTAAGTCTCGGTTTCCATATATTTGTTACCTATTTATAACAATGTCATAAAATACCATATATTATACTTATATAATTCTTATGAACTCCAAATTTAACCAAAATAAACTTCTAAAAATTTCTAATAACTTAAGGACCTTACTAAACTCCACATTTAGCCCCTTAAGTTTCGGTAATTACATTACTACCCCAAGAATATAAATCTTTTACAATTTAATAAGTATCTTATTATAAGGTAGTATTTTAATTTCTTAAATTTTCTAAATTTGGTCAAAGTCTCCTATATAGTCAACTTTGACTCCTAATACCAAATGGGAACCAATTTTTCGGTAATTACAAATAATAACCTATACTTTTCTATTTTTACAATTTTGACCCAAAACTTTATAAAATGTTATAATTTTTATTAAATTCATTTAAAAACCCTAAATTGTTCTAAATTACGCCCACGGCTTTCTAAATCTTAATAATTACGAATTGGCCCCAATTTTAATTATAAGCATAAATAAAACTAAATAAGCTTATAAACTTAAAATAAAATGGCCTAATGACATGGCCTTATTACAACCTTGAACTTGCAAAATAAATTACACAATAAATGTCTCAAAATATAGCATATATATTCGGCCTCACTTAGGTTTAATTATTTTTCCACATAATGTCATAATTTGACCATTATGTTAATTAAATCCCTTAAATGACTAGCTTAATTTATCTTAGCCATTTTTTACATTTTTAGGTCAATATGACCTATATTTGTATATTCACTCTCGGCCATATATATATATATACTTAAAGATTACAAAAATCATAAGTTTAAGGTGTTTATACCTTGATTTATCCTTGTATAGGCTCGGTCACTTGTAGGAAAAATCACCACATGATTTAGACATGTTTAATACACAAAACAAGATATGGTTACACTCCAAGCTTGAGCTTAACCATAAGGAATAATTGATGTAAGATTTAAGGCAAAAATTACCTTAAAATGCAAGGGAAGTTCTAGGTATTTTCGACCTGAACCAAACACACCACAAGGTGTTAGATCCACCATATTAACATAGGAAATAGCTAGATCTCGAAATATTACCTTGTTATTAGGTTTTACCTTGGAAAAATGCCTTAAAAGAGAGTATTTCTCTTGGATCTCGGTCACCCTTGCTCCAAATGGCTAACCAACAGATTCCACATGAAAAGGAGAAGAAGATGAGGCTATGACCAAAGTTTCACAGCCAAACTCGAAGGGAATCAAAAGTTATGAGCTTAAAGCACATTTTTACCTTAAAATGTAGATTTGAACAACCTTGGTCCCTCTACTGGTCTCAACCGAGTTTAGCTCTTGTTCTAACCTTAGAACACTGAGAATAAGCCATAGGAATTGTTGAGCCACGAAATTTAGGTGTTGGTAGTGAAGAGATGAAGAAAAAGAGCTAAAAATGACATTAAAACACTTACATTAGGAGCTTAGGAGCTAGGCTTGCCTTCCATGCTCAAGAACAAACTTTGAGAGCTTGAGAGGAAGGGAGAACTCGGCTGGGAAGGAGAGGATCGGACAAGGAAGGAAGGAGAAGGTGGGAAGCTTGATTAATTGAAAAAAGTAAAGTTACTATTGCAAAATTGAACATTAGGTAGTGATTTGTCTCCAAAATCATTGTATGCTGTCTCCTCTTATTGCAGCCGGCCTCCATGGTCCAAATGAGTCAATTAATTGACCATTGACCATGCTTGGTCAATGTTGACTCATGCGGGCCCCACTTTAGGGTTTTATTAATATTTTAATATTAAATTTGTAAAAATTCGTAAATTTCTGGAATTAAATTCCTAATATGATATAATATGATTAAATATCATATTAAGGGTAATTATAATTTTTAAGCCCATTAAAAATCAATTTAAAAGGCAATCTCACAAAAAAACGTGCTTTAAGGAGTTTTAGCGCACCATTTTGTGTCACAGGGGTCCTGAGCTTAGTTCTCCTGAGATGGTTTTTATTGTGTTCCTTGCTTCATTATGTATCTATAATTTCATTGAAAAGCTCAAGGAATAAATTAATATGAAACAATCTGCAAATATCTCAAATTAGAAGGAATTACAAAATCATCTCTAACTACGATAACCATTCCCCAGAGTCAAATCCTTTATCCAGACATCTTCGGAAAATAATAGAGGAGGAAAAAACTAAACCTAAATCTAAAGCTAGAAACATGAGTGAACTGATGTTGTGTAAATGGATGGATGGATGGATGGAATGTAAGATGAGTGGCCCCCTTTCTCTATCAAGGTATTCCTTATTTATAAGTCTAATTGAGGACTCTTTGTTTGCTCCTTGATGACTCATTTTAATTTCCTTCGGTTTCGCGAAGTAAATGGAGGCCCTTCAGTTTATTCAGAATTTAAGTTACTCTCTTCAATTTACTTCCATCATCACTAAGTTATGGAAAACTCTAGAGTTACTATCTTCAACTAACTCCCTTCATCAATAACCTTTGGACCTACCTACACGTAAATATGAATTATTGTAAGCATTTAAATTATTTACCTCCTTCACAAAATACCAAATTCCCATAAATCCATCCTAAGTCATTTAAACTTCAAATAACTTATTTTCAACAGTTTCTTTGATATTATAGAAATGGTCTTCAATAAATACGAATATGAGGGAATGGTAAAAAAGACAAGGGGTTTCAGCAGTATAATTTACATTAAATAACAGCATATCAAATTCCCCCACACTTGTCTTTTGCTTGTCCTCAAGCAATCCTTCAAGCATACATTCAGGCAAAGCAAATGGGATACAACTAGAAGGGGAGAGAACATAGAGGAAAATGCTGCAAGCTTTTCAGATCATAGGGTACTCAAGCATTCAACTGTAAATCTTGAAACATAAAAACCAGAAGTCATTCAAAGCTTAAGAAAGAGAATCATAACCATAAGAAGTTAGCCTTTAACCATGAGCTAAACCGCCATTTTCCTCCACATTCCTTCGAACGACAAGGGGCATTAAGTAAAATCATATTCCATTATACCTTTCAATGGACGTACTCATGATCCATTTGATAAAAGTTAATATTAACATTTTAGCTCAGAAAATGCAAACATAGTTCTATTGAAGTTTATTCTTTTCCTTTTTCATTCACCTCAGACTTTTCTGTCCACCCTTGTAGCGGCTTTAGGTCAACTATCCTAGATTCAGAGAACCTTAGGTAGCTAGGTGATAAATCACCCCCAAAGGAGTTAATAACCGAGTGGACGAGGCCTATTAGGATCAGAATTGCCTTTTTGGATCAGCGGAGTACCTTGCCTTTGTTCTTTTCCACCATTCATTCCAATTCAAACCCAAGCTCAAGGCTAAAAACAAAGTTCAGATGGTAAATACTCTCAAACTTATTAGCATAAGTGAACAAAGACATCAATAAAAACAATTAAGCACCACAAACATTGAAAAATTTTGTACCACATGTTCTGTCAACCTGTAAAACTTCCCTTATGGCTCCCTTCCCGGTTACCACCACTTACAACACTCAAACAAATGCAAGAAAAACAAGCTTAAAAACAAGCTGCAAAGGAGCAAATCCTCCCCCACACTTAGACTGGAGCAATGCCTCATTGCTTGGAAATAATTAAATTAGAAAGGGCAAGAAATCCAAAGGAGCAATTCACGCAAAGCAAAACCAAAGGGAGTACTGAAAGTAGACAAAGTGAAAATAATACTCCCCAAAGTTCGTAGAGACGTAGCAGCAGATGCTCCCCCACACTTAAGTTCAGCTATGAGATGAATAGAAATATTCCTGGAAGAAAACCCTGCATAGCCAGAAGAACTTAAGTGGCCCATAACAACAATAAGCTCAATCAAGGGAAAAAGATAGAAAAAAAAAAAGAATAATGAGACGAACAAATGAAAAAAAAAACTAAGAGAAAAGTAGAAAATGTGGGTTGCCTCCAACCAAGCTGCCGTGATTTAGAGTCTCTGGCTAGACTCTCACTTCGTTATCCCGGATCAAAAATAAAAGTTGACAATGACGTCAACGGGAGTAAGATGTGGACAAAAATAGGTAGTAAACCACCTGGATCAAAATAATGTGTTACCTCAACAAATAGAATTAGAAAATAAATACTCCACAAAACCTGGTGTTTAAGGAGATATTATGGTAACAGGTCTCAAGCAGAAGGCCAGGTGTTGATTGTTGTTCTTCCTCAAACTGAAGGATGTAAACATCCTTCTTCTGTGGTTGAGGCTCAAATACAAACGTGATAATGGCAAATTGGTGGAGACCCTTTCCTCTCAAATTTTAGGATGTAAACATCCTCTTCACCTAGGTGAGGGTCAAGGAGGATTCCATGTGGGCAATCAATTGCAACGAAGACCTCTGCAGGTGCAGCGGGAACCAAGGGTGAGGAGGGAGGGTGACTTGAATCTTCAACAAGTAGCTCCTCCTCGGACTCATAGCAGCCCTCCACATTTACATCATCTGGAATAGTCACAACCTTCAATTGTTCTTCATGATTCGGATATGGTTGAGAAGGAAGTGAACCAGGAGAAGTTTGCTGCAATAACAATTGAGTCATCTGACTTAGCTGTCCCTACATGTTCACAAGGGCTTGCTCTAATTCTGCTGGCCCAAAGTCAGGTTCTGATTGATAATCATTTGCTGCTCAATTTGGCTCTGTTGAGTGGCCATGAACTTGTTCGACAACACCTGCAGGTTATTAATATTAGATTCCCAAGTTTCCTGTTGAGGTGGAGGTTGCTGCAATAATATGGTTGATTCTCTAACCACAACTTCTCTTGTAATTCGAGACAGTCGTCGAACTCATGAGGTCCCCCACACTACGAGCAACATATATCAGTCAACAACTGTCCAACTTATATGCCATTATCAAAAATAGTCAGAAAGCTAAAACAAAATATAAACTAAAAATGTAAAAAAAAAAACAAAAAACAACGAAATAAAAAGGACAAAAAAAATAAAGTTAAAACTAAGATAAAATAAGAAAGAAATTAACTATCAAAGAAAAAAGGAAATACCTGAAAAAATAATAAACTAAGAATAAAATAGAATAGAACATAATAAAAAAACAAAACAAGATAAAATGAAATAAATATAAAAAACACAAAATTAAAGTTATAACTAAATTAAAACAAGAAAGAAGTAAATTAACAAAAAAAAAAAGTTTACTTGCTAAAAAAAAAATAAACTAAAAAGAAAAGAAAAAAATTAGAATAAAATAAAAAAATGAAAACAAGATAAGTTAGAGAAAAGCAATATATGGAAAATAACGAAATAACTTAAAATAAAATTAAACTAAGAGAAAAAATAAATAAAATAAAACTAGTAACAAACAGAAATAAAACAAAACAAAACAAAACAATTGACCACCAAAGTTAAGGACTAGACAAATGTCAAGTCCGGCAACGGCGCCATTTTACAAACGGGAATTTTGATCAACTAAAAAACTAAGAAAATAAACCTAGAAATTAATTAATCAAAAGCCTCCGGGGTACAAAAATCCCGGTCGCAGTAATATAGAAAAATAGCAAAGCAACCGGGAATCGAACCGTGGGACTAAAAGAGTAGTAAATTAATCCTAGAAAATAACTAGAAACTGAGGGTTGTTTGTCGATTGTTTGGGGAAGGGGAAGCTAATTAAACTAAATCGAATAATGACATAAAAAGAAGTAGTAAATTAAGAAATTTAATATGGAGAGACGGAACTCCGGGTTCAAGTTATTTACGTTTGATAGATCTTGCAATTTTTTATTTATTTAATTTGAGACATAGATTGGCAAATTCCTAAAAATTATCTTAAGGTGTAACACCCCTACCGCTAATCCCCTAATTATCTCCTAATCATCACGGTCTCTAGGCTAATCGCAGCGGAACACACAACCTAAGTAGCAGGTGATACACGCCGTTAGCCCATACGACTAACTAGGCCTCAACAAACAACAACAGTGCGGTCTGATAGCAAGAACAATACCGAGTTAACAAATACAACTTCAACAATTCTTAAACAGATCCCAACAATACATACATCTTTGCCCACCCAAGCAATATCCAAAACGATTACCGAGTCTAAATGTTTAGCTCACAATTTACAACCTTCCAAGTCTATGATATATTAACGGTATACCTCTAACCGTATCACAAATGTTTACATCTTTCAAAATCCAAAAAGGTGTACCCCATGGTACACCGTCCACAAACCTAACCGTGTACCACTCGGTACACCAACCAAAATAATTAATCTACATGAAGAGCATCCCAGTCATTTCCGGCCTATCAACAGTCTCGAGTCCTCTGCAAATAAAAACATTGCCCCTAGGGGATTAGCAAAAGCTGAATATGACTTCCGCATACCCCGTGTACTAGCGGGGGTACACCAACTAATTGGTCGCCAACATGCGGTTCATTTAGTAATTGCAACACGCTAGGTATGGAAAGCATAATTATGCATAGCACACACAAACAAGGCATATCGAATAAGGCACAAACTTATCGTCAACGACCATGTCCAATCTCAACAAGCTTCACCATAGGTTAGCCCAATTACCATCCGGGTTAATCGGATGTCTTTACCTCAATACTCAAGTGCCACAAATCAACAAACCAAGTCTTTTCAACCCAAATTGTCCTTCTCTTATCAAATCTCAAGTTAAGCTGGTATGGCCTCCGGGCAGGGATAAGGCTATCCCACCACCGGGCTCAAAGTTGGCCCACCTACCCAGGTTGCTACCCATTTAAGGGGTTTGGACCATGGAAAGGATTATAGCCAGGAATCGGTTAACAATCTCTCTTGAACCTCATCCTCACGCGTGGCCGAAACTATATCGGGCTTCTCAAAAACACCAAATTACTTAATTCCTAATTCCCATGTCAAAGGGTTAAATGGTTAGGAGTAGTTAGTGAGAAGCCATCAACGACAATAAACTCCCAAGTCAACCACCAAGCACAGCAGCAACAAGTTGACAAGCTTACGGGTTCAATCACCAATGATCAAGGCACAACAATCACAATCCTTATATGAAAGAGCGGTAAACCGGTTACATGCGTTTATATTGTTTAGGTGGTGGCGAATAAGCACACAAACAAACAAGCGGGGTAACCCCGTTAGGACACCGCGCATGAGGAAATCATACCGTGCACCGTCGATCTCGAACTTTCGTTTCCCTTGGTTCGACTATTCGAGTCCTATAACATATCATGAAGTCGTACGGTTAATGATCTATACTTAACCTAGTTTAGTTCAACTCCTACGGTTACCGACTTATATTACCTAAGTCAAGGTATTTTAACTTCCACGCTTAGGTTGTTCAACTTACATTCTTCCTCAAGCTTGTTCAAGCCCTTAATCACCTTTAAACATTATTAATTAAGTCCTAATCATCTTATAAATCCATTACCAAACCAATCCCCATCTTATAATGCAAGTATTATAAGTTTAAAGCTACTTTAAGGTTGGTCCAGGACTTGGTAAGGGACTTTAGTCTCGGACCAGGCTTGAATCGAACACTCGGGTGCATTTTTGTATATGGCCCGGGACCTTAGAAGGGAACTAAGTCCCGGACCAGTGATGGTTGAAACTCTCGGGCAGGAATCGGGGGGTGGTCCGGGTCCTTGTCATGGAACAAGTCCCGTACCAGAAAGGACTTTCACTCTCGGTGTAATTCAATGGGTGGTCCGGGTCTTTAGCCCTAAGCTAAGTCCCGGACCAATGCATTAAGGAAGTCTCGGCTTATTTCAGAGGGTGGTCCGGGACTTGGTCCTGGACCTAAGTCCCGGACCCTGCTACGGTTTTAACAGATTTTACAATTCAGTTTTTGTTTTAAGCTTAATCTTTCACCCATTTCTTCCCTAATCTTTCCTAAGTATCTAAATTGTTTTAGCATCATTTAAACACCCTAAACCCACCTAAATCATTTGTTAAGTCACCTAATTAAATCTAGCCAACTTACACAATTTCACTTAAATTTCCTAAGGCACCAAGTGCAGTTTTTGTTTCTTGTTGTCTCTTAATCCTAGCTTCATTCCTATTGTCATTCTATCCTTACATCTTTGCATTATCTCTGTTCCACAACCTCCCCACCCATACACTCATCCTTACTTAATTTCCTAAGCCATTAACTACTCAAGTGAAATCCTACAACACAACTAATATTCAAAACTGTTTTTGCCCAATTTAAACAACTAAGTTCTCTACCTTGCTACAAAAAATTTGCCATAGTTCCCATACATTTCTAGACATTACCACAACATAATTTTTCAGTTCTAATCATCTACACTAACCAAATCCCTCAAGGGATTCTAACAGCACACAAGTTAACTAAATTCACATGTATTTTTCCTGCACCACAACCATTGTTTTTCTTTGGTTTCCAAGTTCATAAAAATCATCCAAACCATTCTAAAACACTAACACTCTTCCTCATTATACAACAACATACCCATGATCCAAATCATTCCAATTCCTTCGTTCTAAACATTAAAAATTGTTACAAACGCATAACCCAAAAACCAGCTAAGGTGTGTGTATTTACCTTGTGTTTTTTAGCTTTTCTTTCCCTTCCTTCTCTTCCTTCTCCTTCTCCTTGTTTCTTGAATTCTTACTCTTTATCCTTTCCCCACCAAATCGGCAAGCTACAGTCAAACACCCCACACCATTCAACTTATAAAAATCATACCTTAGCTAATCTTACACTTAAAAACAATTTAGGGTTTACAAGATGGTATTACCTTAAGCTCTAGAGAGGCTTTTGAACAGCAAAGAGAGAGGGTTTCCAGCTCCAAAATTAGACACCAAAACCGGCTAGAAGAGGGAGAAGAACCAAGCTATTTTTGGATTTTCGTTTTGCCTTAAAAGGCTAGAAAAAATTGAACTTTGAAGGCTATTTTTACCTTAGAACCAAGAGGAGATGAAGGGGGTTGCAATGGAGGTCTTCAAGCTCCAACATGTGCTACAGCCCTGGTGATGAGTTGTGAGCTTTTCGATTTTTAAAAGGGGGAAATGAAAGCTCAAGAAGAGAGGAGTTCAATGGTGTGATTTTTATGTGATTTGGATTTGGTTTGGTCCTTCAAAAATGGAAGAAGAGAGAGGAGCTGGAGGGGAAGAAAGAAATCGCCATTTGAGAGCCAGAGGAAGACGAAGAAGGCAGTAGGGAAGAAAGAAAAACGTGGGAGAGAGGGTGTGTTAGGAGAGAGAAGCTTCTTTTTTTACTTTTGTACTTATTTCCTTTTCTTTCTTGTCCTTTAGCTAATTAGGAGGAATAAAAGAGAGGGGGATGGCATGCTGGACGGCTACACACACACAAGTGTGTTTAAATTTTATTTGCAAAGTGGAAACACTCTTTGCTTTTTATTATTTATGCTTTTACCCCACAACTTTTATTTTTGTTACACTATTCACTCCCGGGACCCGTTTCCCGGAGTTTTCTCGTTTAATTAATTTTATTGGTTCTAGACCCTCGTTATAATGTACTAATGACTATTTGGTTGACCAAAATTATTACGGGTCTATTTAACCCGCTTAAAGTCGCGTTTTCCAGGTTTCCTTGAAAAATGCGCTTTAAGTTCGTTTGTGTTTTTAATCCATTTTAAGGATCCGTTTTCTTCGGGATTTGTTCCATCATGATTATTTAGGTGTAATTAAGCTTCAAAAATCTTAATTAGCCTAATTAATCACTGTTTCAAATTCTGGGGTATTTCAATCTACCCCCCTAAGGAACTTTGCCCACAAAGTTATCCAAGTTGGTGAGTTAGTTCCCTTTGTTCATTTGACTCTCAATTGTCAAAGATCATCCACACAACATCTTACAGAATTAAAATTCTGTTGCACAAAGATTTCCACCTCAATCACAAGCACCTTCCAACATAACTCAAACCATACTATCTCAATCCAAACCAATACAATTCAAGCACCAATCTCAATTCAATTCTAAAGATACCACAACTTCATTCACTTCAACACAAATCACTTCCACATTACAATCATCGTCCAACAAGTCCAACCAAATGTAATACAACTTACATACAATGCAATGCTTACCCCGTAGCAATGCCAAAAACAAAACGGTCCTACCCGCCTTAAAAGGGGTACGACCCGTACCCTCTAATGCTAGACAACCTAGTCTACAAATAGCTGTGGTACTTCGCCTTCATGGCGTCCTCAAGTTCCCAAGTCGCTTCTTCGACATCGTGTTTGCCCACAAGACTTTGACTATTCGCACTGATTTGTTGCGAGTGTCTCTAGTCTTAGTAACAAGAATTCGAAGAGGGGTCTCGACATATCGCATCGTCGGCTCAAGGGATAAATGCTCGGGCTCTAACACATGGGAAGGATCGGATATATATTTCTTGAGTTGAGACACATGAAACACATTGTGAACACGTCCCAACTCCTCAGGTAACGCTAATCGGTATGCCACTGATCCAACTCTCTCCGTAATCTCATACGGTCCCACGAACTTCGGGCTCAGCTTACCCTTTTGGCCAAATCGAAAGACACCCTTCATAGGCTAAACGCGCAGGAACACTTGGTCGCCAACGGCGAACTCAAGGTCACGTCGTCTCATCATCAGCATAAGACTTCTGTCTATCCTGGGCTGCCTTCATATTCGCTCGAAATTGCTGAACTTCAGCTTACACTTGCTCTAGGTATTCTGGTCCTATGATGACCGCTTCGCTCGACTCATCCCAGCACAATGGGGTACGGCAAGGTCTACCGTATAAAGCTTGGAACGGTGACATCTTAATCGAAGCATGATAACTGTTATTATAAGAAAACTCGATAAGATGTAGCTTATCAATCCAGCTCCCCTGAAAGTCTAAGGCACATCCCGAAGCATGTCCTCAAGTGTCTGGATGGTTCTTTCTGTCTGAACCGTTGGTCTGTGGGTGGAAGGCGGTGCTAAGTTTCAACTCGGTGCCCAACGCTTCCCGTGTAGCTCTCTAGTATCTCGAGAGAAATCTGGTTTCGCGGTCAGATACAATGGTCTTGGGAACTCCGTGGTGTCGGAGATAATCTCCCGGTCAAATAGCTCAGCGAGCTCGCCACCTTCCAGGTGTCCCTCATCGGTATGAATCGGGCAACCTTGGTGAGGCTGTAACACCCCATCCAACATTAACACACTTACAATAAACTGCAGCGGAAAAACAACCTCATCACATTATTAACCCGTTGGTGTTACACGCCGTTAGCCACCCACGTGGCTAACAAGGCTAATACACGTACATTGTACCGGTCTGATGGGCTAAATTCCCGAGCGACTACACATTACTATACCTTTCCATTAACAACAAAACATCGTACACCTTCCACTATACCGAGTATTAATAAACTGGTGCCGACAACAATTTCGGTCTTACTACACACCTACTGTATATATACACTTAAATGTTACCCATGTACAATGACTACCCGTCCTACTCTCGAACGGCTTCCAGCACTTCGTACCTGAAATAGGAAAAGAAGAGAAAGGGTGGCCCCCAAGGGCTCAGCACCTTTGCTGGTATGGTAATCCCGCAGCCCACATGCTACCGGGCCACGCACACCTAATTGTCGTCTTAGCATGCGGTTGATTATTTTTAAATCATACATGCAACTGTAAACACACAACACATAACATTCGCCTCAACGGGCTCAACAAACGGATAATATATCCTTACTTAATAAGTCACTCATGGTGTTCATCATCCCTAGAGTGTTCCTCCTCTAATGGAGCTACTTCCTTAATAGACGACACATACCCTTGAATCGGGTTATCCTTAAACGCCTCTTATCACAACTGGAAATCATATCCATGATCCACACTCCACATTTTACAAACCTACAACATACAACACTTAACAACACTTTGCACGTTTTCACGTGCACAACATAATACCGCAATAGATATTGCATCACAACAAAAATACATAACATAACGGGAGTGGTTCTCTTAGGACCGACCCAAACATTGTTTATACACTGGTGAGCCTAGATAATGTGCCAGTCTCATATAAGCTCGTTATACAATAACAACAACACTCATTAACCGTCCTAATAGTTCGACGCGTAACTTAAGTTAAGGCGGTTTTCGGGTTTGGAGGCCCGAACACACCACACAAACACATGTTCCCCCTAAACCGATCATAAGTCAGAATAGCTAAGCTTTGGAGTAAGCTAATGGGAGATCATAACCGTGAGGGAAACAACCATAACAAAGAGAAGGGTAAGGCTACAAAGGATACCCTCTCCAAACAACGCGCGACCGGCCAAACCGGATTCCTCACTACTGTTAGTACATACTTACTTTAGATATTAGTTAGAACCCCACTATGGAGCCTATCACATAACAACACATACAGTATTACAACTGGGGTAAACATACAAGGGAGATCCCTACATTCACATACACATATCACACATTTAACACACGCATAGCCGTGGTAGTACGTCCCATGGTTCGGGTCGTTTAATCCGAATACCGAACTCTCATGTGATCCTAGACTCAGTTAACTAAGGTTAACACTTCCGAGGTTAAATGGTATCGGAGTTGAACACGCCACATATATGAATTACTGTAAACTCATTACATGTTTATCTTACAACGTGGCAAACATACAGAAAAACACATTGGCATACAAGCCGGTGTAATCCGGTAGGACACAGGTTGCAGAAAAACCATACCTGTCACCGGAGTCCACTTTACCACGTCCACTTATGTTCCTCGAGCGATTCTCGAACAACTGTTAACATCACATGTGGTTTTTATTAACATCGGGGGTTTGCTTGATTATTTAATGTCAAATGCTTAACTTTCCCCGTTAACCTAGTTACATAACTTTACATTTAACTTGTTTTACTTTTACATTTTGATACAACTTTTCACCCACTTAATTGCCATTTAAAACTCACCTAACATGTCCTTAACACCTTATAACATCATTACCTATCAATCCCCATCATTACATATCATTTCATAACCTTAAACCATGTTTTGGTCCGACCGGACTTGCCGACGGACTTACCAAGTCCGGTCGATTCCAGAACACATTTCCGTCACAAATTTTTCTACTCCGACCGGACTTGTAAGTCCGGTCCTATGTCCGGTCCATTCCAGAAACTAATTCGCAGGGTAAACTGGGCCCGACCGAACTTGCAAGTCCGGTCGCAAGTCCGGTCTGCCCAGATCTTTGTTTTCCTTTTTACATTCAACTCCAAACTTCACCCCATATATCCTAGTATACCCTAACCTCATTTGGGCACTTCAAACACACCTTATCCATGTGCTAAACTCTTTAAATCACTCACCAAAACCGTTTATCATTCACAAAACTTCTTAAAAATTCCTAGCACTTGGAATGTTTTCTCCTTAAGATTTCTAGGTGGTATTTCACCTATAATGACCACTACACTAAAATGCTTCTTCACCTTCATAACATCATCTCCCAAGCATCTCCTCTTACTAACCAAATCCTCTTTTTACAACTTCTTGAATCCTTTCTCAAAACCTTACCTAAACATCATTTCTTCCTTGTACATCAACATTCCTAAACCTTAACAAACTTCTCCAAGACTTAAATACATCCTCAAAACACACATTGAATTCCTAGAACTTCCAAGATAACACCTAAATTTTGCATCACTCTAAATCACCTTAATACTGGTTTCTTCCCTAGTAAAACATTTGTTCACCTTAACACTTCCTAGTTCACCAAAAATCTTTAAAACACCTAAAACTCCTTATACATTTTCCAAATTTTGCCATAGCTTCTCTTGTATCCTCACATCCAAACACTTAGGTTTTTACCTATTTCATTCAAGAACACCTAAAATCCATCAAGAACTTCCTCACACACAAAACTTCACCAAATTTACACTACATCACAATATAGTGCATAAACTTAAATTGCTTGGCACTTAGGCCCTTAAATAGCATAAACCATAAACACTGAATTTCCACATTTAAATGCCTTCAACCTGCGAATACACACAACAATGCTCCCATGTCCTTTTAGTCCACCTTGTGGATAGTTTCCTAGCTCATTTTCCCATTGGCTCTTTAGGTTATTTATTAAGCAAATATAGCTCAATTCCCTAGTACAATAAACCACATTAAGAGAGGTTATTTACCTCTTTGTTTTTCCAAGTTTTCTCACTTGTTTTCTCTTGTTTTTCTTGATTGAAAATCGGCAAGGAGCTTTTATCACTTGTCAACCTTCTAACCAATATACATATAAGGGTAATGAGCATTAAGTTTAATACTCAAACTCATAATTAAACCCTAGGTTTACATAAGTGTCTTAAAACACTAAAATTGATGTTTACCTTTGGAATTTGAAAGAGAACTTGAACAAGTGGCAAGATAGGACTCCTCCTAGCCCTTTGAAGTTTGGATTAAGCTAAAAAGATAGCAAGGTAATGTACCATTGTAAGGTGAATTTTCGGCCACACACTAAAACAAGAGGAAATGTTGTTTTTCTTTGATTTTCCTTACCTTGAAGCAAGGAGAATGTCAAGGCATGAAAAGGTGAGCTCAAGCTCCTTCAATGGAGAATCTTCATGGCACCAAAATGGAGTTCTTGAAGATTTGAAAAGAGAGAAGTGTAGAGCTTGACCTAACTAAGACAAATATGGTCTTGGAATTTGATTTGGTGCATGGAGCTAGAAGTTACAAGCATTCAAAGATGGAGAATGGTATATGGCTGTAGCAAAACGAGATGGAGAAGGGAGGATGAGGTTGGAGACGGTGGGAACCAAGAAGAAAAGAAGAGAAAGTGAGGAGAGAGGTTTAGTTGGAGATATTTATGTTATAAGGCATAAAGTAACTTTTCACTTTATTCTTTCTTCTTTTCTTTATTTGCTAGCCAAGTGTGATGACTCACACACTAAAAACCGTGCCCCCTTCAATATATAAGATACTTATGGTCTTTGTTGACCATTTAACTAATTAAAGTTGACTTAAGTCAAAACTAGCACTATTTGGGCACTATTCACAAACTAAGGCACATATTTGTGAAATTTTTGATTTCCCATTGATATAGACTTCAAATGTGATACTATATAGTACACATGTTAATTAAAGAGTAATGATGGACATCTAGCCATTCAAAACTCATTTACAAGACAATTTTCAAAAACGTGCTTAAGACTCCTTAGAGCACATTTGTGTTTTAACTTGTTTCAAGCTTGGTTTTCTTTGGTAATTGATTAAATATGTTCATTAACATACTTTTAAGGTATAGGTATGACCATTAGGTATTATACAAATTTATCCCAGGCTTAGAGCACATTTTTGCTCATATTGACTTTAAGGTATTTATTTGTGTTTTGTTTGGTTTCATTGTCTACCAAAGTTTCCTAAGGACTTAATTAGCCTTATTAAATCATACTGAATATTATTAAGTCTTGGTAGGCTCTTTGGGTCCTAACCAAGTTCACTCATAGCTTAGAGCATGTTTTTGCTCAAACTGTGTCTTAATGCTTTATTGCATTTTACTATGGTTTAAATTGTACAGATGTTCCTAAGGCACTTTTAGCCTTTACATACCATAGTTTAATATTTAAACCGCATATCAAGGTTGGGGTATTTCAATCTACCCCCTTAAAAGAACTTCGTCTCGAAGTTCCATTTCCCACACATCATTAGATTAGAATACGGGGATTACTTACAGCCATAAAACTTCCATAACCAAAACACACTTTACATCACAACCTCGGACTTAATGGTCGGGCAACACATTCACATCCATACATAACATGACATGTTCACATGATAACTCGGGCTCAATGGTCCGGGTATCTTAACAACACTTACACATACATAACAACCTTTGACTCACTGGTCTTGGGTAAATAACCACATTAGACACATAGGTCCCGATAACATAACAGTCTTTAGACACATAGGTCTATGCAACACAACACATTTAGACTCATAGGTCCTAATAGCATACATTTAGGAGATCAAAGTCAAAATAACATTTATCACACATACCAAACATGTCATAGCATGTATTGCAATCGAAAATCTTTGATATACACTGTGATCCCGCAGACCCGGTCGCGATGGACACCTTTCGTCCCCGTGTCCTGGGAGATCAAAACAATCACTTAAGTTTAAAATTTCCTTGAGAGGTTAAGTAAAAGAACTTTAATTATGTAAAGTATCTATCAACGTTTTATAAATACCAATTGAAAATCTTTTTGAAAGCACACACAACTCCAAGTCCAACTTAAGCTCTTTGCTACTTTTATTAGCGTGGTTATTTGTGACCATTATAGGGAGCTTCAAGAATCATCCAACCCTGATGTGATCAGCATCAGTGTAGAACTATCCTTCCACTCCAATTTGTGTTCGGCTTCCCTGATCACATGCCAAATCAAGTTCCACTTCCCACTTTATTTTCAAGCATCAAATAAATCACTCATTTCCAATTTTTATCTTTTATCATTCTAATCATGATTAACATCTCCAAAGGATAGAACTCCGTCTATCAGTTACCTCCACCCACTTTAATCCTGTGCCCTAGGGAATCTTATTCTCACTAGGTTCTATGTCGGTATCATGCCTTTCTTGAATCACTATATAGTATATATATACACATATATTTTATCAAAATACAACACACAATTTCACATTATACACTGTCGGGGTTTGTTCCCCGGGGAGTTTCTCTACTCCCACACTTGTACTATCACTCACAACTGTTAATAAATCAACACACACTTATCACAATGGTATTTGCATTTCTGTGCGCAATTACCACAATTAAACCATAAATGGATGTGTATGTTTACGTAACACACACACCAATCATCAAAACAATAATATAATTTTGGGCTATGCACATATAAAGTCACATACAATACGTACACTTGTACGGTAATATACACTAAGTGGTTTGCGTCTACCCCCCTTAAAAGGGATTACGCCCACGTAATCAATCACTAAACATTGGCTTAAATGTTCTGCCGTCGTGAAGTGTTTTAACTTCCACGCGGTCTATACACAATGGATTCTGATTAGAGGATCTTAACCATATGGCGGTTTAGTTCCTAACCAAGAATTATCATTGGAGTTTGCTTAAACTCTTAGTTGGTTTTGATTTTGGCCTGTTAGGCTCTAGGCGTTAATAATTAGCCATTCACTCATGTTCACCATGTACATTCAACACTTGAATCACTGGCTCATAGTTCTGCTGCGAACTCTCATAACTATAGAGCTTAGTTGCTCCATTTGTTATTCTTACTGTATTGTACATCCCCATTGTCACTTCATCTTGGTAACAATGTTTCTCAACCGACGCGTGGTATCTTTTACCGTTAGCGAATTCGGTGAGTTATAAACTTCTATCCACTTCCATAACAATTTATGTGTATACAGCTATGTATTTCGCAATTACTGACTTGTTCCCTTCCGACTTATTGTCGGTTGAGATTGAGCTACTACCTAGGTGTAGTGCTCTCTCAGTTATTTACAACATTTGGGGTATATCCATACCGATATTGGCAGTTAGTGCTACTGTAGTCACTTACTGTTAATCATGCCTCCACATTTGGTTCTGTACAAGTACTCTCTTATGGTGCGGCCTTGCATTTCCTATGCATCGGCCATTATAACATTATTCTTCCACAATTAACATGTTTCCAATTCCTAGCTATCTCACTTCGATCATTACTGCACAAGTGCAATACCAAAACACTCAGTCATACAGAGTGCAGAGGTGTAAACTCTTGACAGTAAATCCCTTATGCGATTCGCCATGGAATTCACACTGAGTTCCTCATCACAAGTACCTACCACTGGCTTATTGCCCAGTTTGTTTAACATCACTTATCTTGCATCTCCACTGAGTTTAACTCACAACTGGTCTTATCTGCCACATTATTACTCAAAACATTGATACAACGGTCGCTAGCTGCGAACCGTGCTTATTGTATAACACTAACTTACATGGTATTTGTTGTCACATTACTTCCACACATATACTTACATCATTCGTATTATGGTTCATCACTCATTTGGATGGCTACTGAATGCTCCTTGAGCATCGATCATTCGAGTCATAAGCCGGCATTATTCAGCTCGGTGTTTCACTTTATACACACATGTTACTAAGCTAACTGCTCTTTTCAATAACAATATGGTCAATCCTTAACATATTTCTTGAGCTTGATTCACATAACTACCGCTCCTGCGGTCTCACAATATCGAGAGGTATCCCCACTCTTAATGCAGTGGTTCGTTCTCTACTCTATTCACTTATATAACATAAACTTCCGCAATCAATCTAATTTATATAACATATCTTGCTTATGGCTTATAAGCCTTATTTGCCTTGAGCTGGGCTCATTGTAGGCTGTCCACACACATGTACTCCTCTGTACAACATTATATGGTTTGGATATTATACTGAGCTCCATGACAAGGTCGTTGCATTCCGTTTCCTTTCATGGGATGCCCCTTAGGATTGTCAGTCCGTCTCCTGACAACTTATGTCTAAACTAGGTATTAGTTTCAACCCTTGTGTTTCTGTCATGCCATTTCGTGCAACACTTGTTGATGCGAACACCCTTCAAGGATTGCTCCTGGGTGTTGCTAAGTTATGCTTTTACATCTGGTTCACACTTATTGGTACATTCCGTTAGCCATGCCGTTGCGTTCTAACTGGCTTATTATCTTCTTCTGTGAAGATCAACACTTCCTGGTAGTGTAGGTACTCATTCTGGGAGTTTCATCCCGTCCATTGCACATTAATGTGTCCACATTAGGCATCTGCCTGCCTTGCCTCTTCCAGCTATCATGTTTATCCCCGAGGATTCTTAAGACATATGCTATGTCTTTACTTAACAGTTAGTGCACTTCGCACCTTCTGACTCTTAAGCATTTCGTTGAAAGGAATTCACTAATTCCTTTAGTCTCGTTAACTTAACTGAGTTCCTTAATTTCAACCATTCATGGTAATCCTTAGTTCTTGTTTGACTTATACTGCCGACCGTAGTACGGAGTCGACTACTTCCCGTGTTTCGGACTCTACCCGTATACATATGTGGGGTACCATGCTGATACACTGCTACTTACCCAACTAACCCATAAGTAGGTCTGTCAGGCCCACAAGCTCCTATCGGAGTGCGGTCGTCCCACAATTCAGTTGGTACACTCGTAGTGTCCGTCACACGCCTAGGTGAAGTATTCTGTTGTCAACTCCCTTATATTGTCCCGTGACAATATTCATTCCATGCTTCCCGAACTTAATCGAGGGAAAGTTTATCCATTGTTGCATCCTTGTCAACTGTCCTTGGTTCTATTGGTTTGGTTTAAAAGAAGGTTGGAAAGAAGTGTTGGTTTGAAAGAAAATCTGGTTTTGAAAGGAAAGGGTTTGAATAAATTTGGGTTTAAAGAAAATTTTTATGGTTTCACAACATCTTCTTACCTTAACCAAGTCTAGCTTCTTGCTGACTGGTGTACTTACAATTACAGGGGTTAGGCTAACAGGCCCTTCCATGGTCACTATGATCACACTAACTTCGTGGTACTTTACTAAGTACTTGTATTTATTATAAATTTCCTGAACAGCCCTGTTATAGCAGCACTTGCTATAGCAAGTGCGCCATGTTAACTGGCTATCGGTTTAACACATACCGGTTGTGGTATTGTTTTTACCCATACTGTCATCAGTGGCCTTGTTGGCCCTCACTGATTACTGCCTGTCAATAACCTTCTAGTGACTTCTCACTGTCTCCACATGACGATCATCAACTAGGGGTTTCCCATTCTGGGAGACCCCCTTTTCTTAGTATTGTATTCACTTTGTAGCCCGTTCCACGTATTTGTCGTGGTTGCTGAGACTTGTCTCTGTTTGGGCACTACGTTGTAGTTCCCTTGTCGGTTGGTATACCATTGGTGTATTGTTTATCAACTGTGGTCCGTTGACACTTGTCTCGGTTTTCAGTAATCCAATTCTTGCCTGTTGCACGGTTAGTGCGTTGCAAGCTGGTTATTCTCGACTGCTCGGCATGTCGACCCAGGTTGCCAGAAATTTCATTCTCTTTATGAGGATTGTCCATTCTTCACTATTTAAATGCAGTTGACATTGTTCAGATGGAGACCGTCTCTGGGATTCCCAGTTTTTGGGATCAACCGTATGACAGGTTCTCCGTACTCACAGTGGTACTTAATAACAGCCAGATCGGGTATTCCCAAGTAAGAGAGGACTTCCATCTCTCTGGCGTTCTTTCCCAAGTTATCAAACAGGGATTGTGGAGGGTGGGATGGATATTGTACGTTTCCAGTAGTCACTGGTAGTTCCTAACTAGCGTATCTCTCACGCTATCACTCAACCCTCAACCCAAAGTACTTAAATCCTAACTCGGTACTTCCTAAGCTCGGTATTCAGTCATCAGAGCGATACTTCGCTCTAATACCACTTTTTGTAACACCCATCCAACATTAACACACTTACAATAAACTGCAGCGGAAAAACAACCTCATCACATTACTTAACTCGTTGGTGTTACACGCCGTTAGCCACCCACGTGGCTAACAAGGCTAATACACGTACATTGTACCGGTCTGATGGGCTAAATTCCCGAGCGACTACACATTACTATACCTTTCCATTAACAACAACAACATACGTACACCTTCCAACTATACCGAGTATTAATAAACTGGTGCCGACAAAATTTCGGTCTTACTACACCTACTGTATATATACACTTAAATGATTACCCATGTACAACGACTACCCGTCCTACTCTCGAACGGCTTCCAAGCATTCGTACCTGAAATAGGAAAAGAAGAGAAAGGGTGGCCCCCAAGGGGCTCAGCACCTTTGCTGGTATGGTAATCCCGCAGCCCACATGCTACCGGGCCACGCACAACTAATTGTCGTCTTAGCATGCGGTTGATTATTTTTAAATCATACATGCGAACTGTAAACACACAACACATAAACATTCGCCTCAACGGGCTCAACAAACGGATAATATATCCTTACTTAATAAGTCACTCATGGTGTTCATCATCCCTAGAGTGTTCCTCCTCTAATGGAGCTACTTCCTTAATAGACGACACATACCCTTGAATCGGGTTATCCTTAAACGCCTCTTATCACAAACTGAAATCATATCCATGATCCACACACTCCACATTTTACAACCTACAACATACACACATACAACACTTAACAACACTTTTCACGTTTTCACGTGCACAACATAATACCGCAATAGATATTGCATCACAACAAAATACATAACATAACGGGAGTGGTTCTCTTAGGAACCGACCCAAACATTGTTTATACACTGGTGAGCCTAGAGAATGTTGCCAGTCTCATGATAAGCTCGTTATACAATAACAACAACACTCATTACCGTCCTAATAGTTGGACGAGTAACTTAAGTTAAGGCGGTTCGGGTTTGGAGGCCCGAACACACCACACAAACACATGTTCCCCCTAAAACGATCATAAGTCAGAATAGCTAAGCTTTGGAGTAAGCTAATGGAGATCATAACCCGTGCGGGAAACAACCATAACAAAGAGAAGGGTAAGGCTACAAAGGATACCCTCTCCCAAACAACGCGCGACCGGCCAAACCGGATTCCTCACTACTGTTAGTACATACTTACTTTAGATATTAGTTAGAACCCACTATGGAGCCTATCACATAACAACACATACAGTATTACAACTGGGTTAAACATACAAGGGAGATCCCTACATTCACATACACATATCACACATTTAACACACGCATAGCGTGGTTAGTACGTCCCATGGTTCGGGTCGTTTAATCCGAATACCGAACTCTCATGTGATCCTAGACTCAGTTAACTAAGGTTAACACTTCCGAGGTTAAATGGTATCGGAGTTGAACACGCCACATATATGAATTACTGTAAACTCATTACATGTTTTATCTTACAACGTGGCAAACATACAGAAAAACACATTGGCATACAAGCCGGTGTAATCCGGTAGGACACAGGTTGCAAGAAAACCATACCTGTCACCGGAGTCCACTTTACCACGTCCACTTATGTTCCTCGAGCGATTCTCGAACAACTGTTAACATCACATGTGTTTTTTATTAACATCGGGGGTTGGCTTGATTATTTAATGTCAAATGCTTAACTTTCCCCGTTAACCTAGTTACATAACTTTACATTTTAACTTGTTTTACTTTTACATTTTGATACAACTTTTCACCCACTTAATTGCCATTTAAAACTCACCTAACATGTCCTTAACAACTTTATAACATCATTACCTATCAATCCCCATCATTACATATCATTTCATAACCTTAACCATGTTTTTGGTCCGACCGGACTTGCCGACCGACTTACCCAAGTCCGGTCGATTCCAGAACACATTTCCGTCACAATTTTTCTACTCCGACCGGACCTTGTAAGTCCGGTCCTATGTCCGGTCCATTCCAGAAACTAATTCCCCAGGGTAACTGGGCCCGACCGAACTTGCAAGTCCGGTCGCAAGTCCGGTCTGCCCAGATCTTTGTTTTCCTTTTACATTCAACTCCAAACTTCACCCCATATATCCTAGTATACCCTAACCTCATTTGGGCACTTCAAACACACCTTATCCATGTGCTAAACTCTTTAAATCACTCACCAAAACCGTTTTATCATTCACAAATTCTTACAAAATTCCTAGCACTTGGAAGTTTTCTCCTTAAGATTTCTAGTGGTATTTCACCTATAATGACCACTACACTAAAATGCTTCTTCACCTTCATAACATCATCTCCCAAGCATCTCCTCTTACTAACCAAATCCTCTTTTCACAACTTCTTGAATTCCTTTCTCAAACCTTACCTAAACATCATTTCTTCCTTGTACATCAACATTCCTAAACCTTAAACAAACTTCTCAAGACTTAATACATCCTCAAACACACATTGAATTCCTAGAACTTCCAAGATAACACCTAAATTCCTGCATCACTCTAAATCACCTTATACATGGTTTTCTTCCCTAGTAAAACATTTGTTCACCTTTAACACTTCCTAGTTCACCAAAACTCATTTAAAACACCTAAAACTCCTTATACATTTTCCAAATTTTGCCATAGCTTCTCTTGTATATCCTCACATCCAAACACTTAGGTTTTTACCTTATTTCATTCAAGAACACCTAAAATCCATCAAGAACTTCCTCACACACAAACTTCACCAAATTTACACTACATCACAATATAGTGCATAAACTTAAATTGCTTGGCACTTAGGCCCTTAAATAGCATAAACCATAAACACTGAATTTCCACATTTAAATGCCTTCAACCTGCGAATACACACAACAATGCTCCCATGTCCTTTTAGTCCACCTTGTGGATAGTTTCCTAGCTCATTTTCCCATTGGCTCTTTAGGTTATTTATTAAGCAAATAGCTCAATTCCCTAGTACAATAAACCACATTAAGAGAGGTTATTTACCTCTTTGTTTTTCCAAGTTTTCTCACTTGTTTTCTCTTGTTTTTCTTGATTGAAAATCGGCAAGGAGCTTTTATCACTTGTCAACCTTCTAACCAATATACATATAAGGGTAATGAGCATTAAGTTTAATACTCAAACTCATAATTAAACCCTAGGTTTACATAAGTGTCTTAAAACACTAAAATTGATGTTTACCTTTGGAATTTGAAAGAGAACTTGAACAAGTGGCAAGATAGGACTCCTCCTAGCCCTTTGAAGTTTGGATTAAGCTAAAAAGATAGCAAGGTAATGCACCATTGTAAGGTGAATTTTCGGCCACACACTAAAAAGAGGAAATGTTGTTTTTCTTTGATTTTCCTTACCTTGAAGCAAAGGAGAATGTCAAGGCATGAAAAGGTGAGCTCAAGCTCCTTCAATAGAATCTTCATGGCACCAAAATGGAGTTCTTGAAGATTTGAAAGAGAGAAGTGTAGAGCTTGACCTAACTAAGACAAATATGGTCTTGGAATTTGATTTGGTGCATGGAGCTAGAAGTTACAAGCATTCAAAGATGGAGAATGGTATATGGCTGTAGCAAAACGAGATGGAGAAGGGAGGATGAGGTTGGAGACGGTGGGAACCAAGAAGAAAAGAAGAGAAAGTGAGGAGAGAGGTTTAGTTTGGAGATATTTATGTTATAAGGCATAAAGTAACTTTTCACTTTATTCTTTCTTCTTTTCTTTATTTGCTAGCCAAGTGTGATGACTCACACACTAAAAACCGTGCCCCCTTCAATATATAGATACTTATGGTCTTTGTTGACCATTTAACTAATTAAAGTTGACTTAAGTCAAAACTAGCACTATTTGGGCACTATTCACAACTAAGGCACATATTTGTGAAATTTTGATTGCACTATTTGTGAACGTGCTTGAATTTGTTTTTTGATTTACGGACTTTCCCATTTGATATAGACTTCAAATGTGTTCTATATAGTACACATGTTAATTAAAGAGTAATGATGACATCTAGCCATTCAAACTCTTAAAGAAATTTTTCAAAAACGTGCTTTAAGACTCCTTAGAGCACATTTTGTGTTTTTAACTTGTTTTCAAGCTTGTTTTCTTTGGTAATTGATTAAATATGTTCATTACATACTTTAAAGGTATAGGTATGACCATTAGGTCTTATACAAATTATCCCAGGCTTAGAGCACATTTTTGCTCATATTGACTTTAAGGTATTTATTTGTGTTTTGTTTGGTTTCATGTCTACCAAAGTTTCCTAAGGACTTAATTAGCCTTATTAAATCATACTTGAATATTATTAAGTCTTGGTAGGCTCTTTGGGTCCTAACCAAGTCACTCATAGCTTAGAGCATGTTTTGCTCAAACTGTGTCTTAATGCTTTATTGCATTTTACTATGGTTTAAATTGTACACTGATGTTCCTAAGGCACTTTTAGCCTTTACATACCATATTTTAATATTTAAACCGCATATCAAGGTTTGGGGTATTCAGAGGCGATCGACGATGACCCAATCATGTTAGTCCTCCCTAGCAGGTGGGAGTCCAACAACAAACTCCATAGAGATTTCATGAAATTTCCACTCTGGAATAGGCATAGACTGTACCATTCCTCCAGGTCTACGGTGCTCGAATTTTACCTTCTGGCATGTGAGGCACCTTAAGACATATTCAGTCACATCGGACTTATCCCGGACCACCAGAAGTACCTCTTCATGTCCTTGTACATTTTAGAGGCTCCCGGATGGACATGCAGTGTGGAACAGTGTGACTCTCGCAGAATGCGGTCCCTCAGCTCAGCATTGCTTAGGGGGACGCATAATCTGCCATTCAGTCGGATCAGACCATCTTCATGTAGCTTGAAGTCGTACTTCCGCTTCTCAAATGTGCCCTCTGAAATCTTTTGCCTGATCTCTTTCATGTAGGGGTCGCACAACTGAGCCTCTCACACCTCATCTACAAGCTGGAAGAAGCAAGCAGTGAATGGAGTGAGTGTGCTCGACGACTCAGGGCGTCGGGTACAACATTCGCCTTCCCCTCTTTATACTAAAGGTTGATGTTGTAATCTAACAAGAACTCCATCCACCTCTCTGTCTCAAATTCAATTCTTTTTGGGTGAACAAATATTGCAAACTCTTGTGGTCGGAATAAATGGTGATGCTTAGCCCAAAGAGATAGTGTCACCATATCTTCAAGGCGAAGACAATGGCTCCTAACTCTAATCATGCGTCGGGTAATTCTCCTCATGCTTTTTCAGCTGGCGGGAGGCATATGCTACTACCTTGCCATGCTGCATGAGTACGCATCCCATGCCCTTGCCTGATGCGTCGCAGTAAACTTCAACCCTCTGTGCCCACTGGAAGTGTGAGTATGGGTGCTGAGGTCAATGAATCCTTCAAGCTCTGGAAGGCTAACTCGCACTCGTTTGTCCACACAACGGTGCATCTTTCATCATTAGTGTCGTCATGGGCTTCGCAACTTTCAAGAAATCTCTTACAAATCTCCGGTAGTAACCGCTAGACCAAGAAAGCTCCGAATGTCGAAAACATTCTTAGGTCTAGGCCATGAACGGACTGCTTCAATCTTGGCTGGATCAACAGAGATACCAGCGCTCGAGATCACGTGACTAAGGAAGGAGACCTGGTAAGCCAGAACTCGCATTTGAGAACTTTGCGTATAGTTGATTCTCACATAATGTCTCAAGTACACGCCTCAAATGGCTCTCATTCTCGGCTCTCGACTTCGAATAATGAGGATGTCATCGATGAAGACCACCACTGATGTGTCTAACTGATCACTGAACAACCGATTCATCAAATCTAAATTTAGCTGGCTCATTCGATAGTCCGAATGGCATCACTGTAAACTCAAAGTGGCCATATCTCATACGGAATGCTGTCTTCTCAATATCAGAATCTCTGATGGCAATCTGGTGATACCCTGATCAGAGGTCTATCTTGGAGAAGACTGAAGCTCCCTTCAACTGATCGAAGAAGTCGTCAATGCGTGTAATGGTAATTTGTTCTTCACGGTGACGGCATTAAGCTCACGGTAATCAATACAAAGGCAGAGACTACCATCCTTCTTCTTCACGAAGAGGACCGGCTCTCCCAGGGTGATACCTCGGGCGTATAACCCCTGTTAAGCAAATCTTTCAACTGTACTTTCAATTCGGCCCACTGTGCCGGTGCAAACGGTATGACGCCTAGCAATCGACTCATGCCTGGTACAAGCTCTATCTCAAACTCAACTGCCCTCTGTGGTGGCATGCCGGGACGTTCCTTCGGAAACATATCTGGGAACTCCGACACTACCGGTATGTCGGGGTCGAACTCTAGATCTCACTGAAGGTCTTGCACATTGCAAAGGAATACCTCATGCCCCTTTCTGAGCTCTCGGTACATGGACAGGTGGAGATTACATTGGCGAAGGCTCTCTCGGCCTCTGGCGGTATGATACGGTAACCCCAGATGGGCTTCTGAGCAACAATTTGTGCTCGGCGCAGAGGATTCGCCCCTTGTGCCGCTCAACCAGTTCATCCCAACATTAGGTCGAATCCCAAACCACTGAACTCGATGAAGGAAATGGGAAACGCTCTCCCTTATTTGGATTGTGGCAGCTCGGTAGTATTTTGTACACTTAACTCGCTCTTTCGACGAAAGAGTGACCATGAAATCTGGCAACTCTTCGGCGTCGAGCCCCAACCTCTTCGCGAATGATGGCGAAATGAAGGTATGAGAGGTGCCAGTGTCGAATAATATAGTGGCATCAAGCCATTCACTGGAAAGGAACCCGTAATGATGGTGCCGCTTTACCAGCCTGTGTCTCGGCGAGAATACTGAGGAAACCTTCCGTACCGAGTCCACAACCTATTTTATTCATAAGCTTTATGAGTTGAGGGTATAACACAAGTGGAAAATCTGACACCAACATCGCTTTATTGATAAACAACCATCATACATCGTGTGTCTCTAATACACATTGCTATCCTTTACATGAGATTACAAGTTTAATACTTCCTAAAGGTGAGGTTCAGGCGGCGGTTTAAGGTGTGTGGCATTGACCACTGTCAATGGTGCCGTATTCACTCTTATCTTCTTGATACCGTGATACAGCATTCTCGACGTACCTCTCTACTAAGACATCTCTGGACTGAAGTATAGTCCTCTCTGCGAGGTCCGCATGGTTCTGCTCGCTAAACAAGAATTTGGCATCGTCACCAATGGACCAGGCGTCTATCCTTTGGAGATGTTATGATCATGATTAGAATGATTTAAAAGATAGAAAATTGGAAATGAGTGATTATTTGATGCTGTGAAAATGAAGTGGGAAGTGGAACTTGATTTGCATGTGATCAAGGGAAGCCGAACACAAATTGGAGTGGAAGGATAGTTCTACACTGATGCTGATCACATCAGGGTGGATGATTCTTGAAGCTCCCTATAAGTGGTCACAAATAACCACGCTAAGAAAAGTAGCAAAGAGCTTAAGTTGGACTTGGAGTTGGTGTGCTTTCAAAAAGATTTTCAATTGGTATTTATAAAACGTTGATAGATACTTTACATAATTAAAGTTCTTTTACTTAACCTCTCAAGGAAATTTTAAACTTAAGTGATTGTTTTGATCTCCCAGGACAGGGACGAAAGGTGTCCATCGCGACCGGGTTCTGCGGGATCACAGTGTATATCAAAGATATTTTCGATTGCAATACATGCTATGACATGTTTGGTATGTGTGATAAATGTTATTTTGACTTTGATCTCCTAAAGTGTATGCTATTAGGACCTATGAGTCTAAATGTGTTGTGTTGCATAGACCTATGTGTCTAAAGACTGTTATGTTATCGGGACCTATGTGTCTAATGTGTTATGTTACCCAAGACCAGTGAGTCAAAGGGTTGTTATGTATGTGTAAGTGTTGTTAAGATACCCGGACCATTGAGCCCGAGGTTATCATGTGAACATGTTATGTTATGTATGGATGTGAATGTGTTGCCCGGACCATTAAGTCCGAGGTTGTGATGTAAAGTGTGTTTGGTTATGGAAGTTTTATGGCTGTAAGTAATCCCCGTATTCTAATCTAATGATGTGTGGGAAATGTGAACTTCGAGGACGAAGTTCTTTTAAGGGGGGTAGATTGAAATACCCCAAACCTTGATATGCGGTTTAAATATTAAACTATGGTATGTAAAGGCTAAAAGTGCCTTAGGAACATCAGTGTACAATTTAAACCATAGTAAAATGCAATAAAGCATTAAGACACAGTTTGAGCAAAAACATGCTCTAAGCTATGAGTGAACTTGGTTAGGACCCAAAGAGCCTACCAAGACTTAATAATATTCAAGTATGATTTAATAAGGCTAATTAAGTCCTTAGGAAACTTTGGTAGACAATGAAACCAAACAAAACACAAATAAATACCTTAAAGTCAATATGAGCAAAAATGTGCTCTAAGCCTGGGATAAATTTGTATAAGACCTAATGGTCATACCTATACCTTAAAAGTATGTTAATGAATATTAATCAATTACCAAAGAAAACCAAGCTGAAAACAAGTTAAAACACAAAATGTGCTCTAAGGAGTCTTAAAGCACGTTTTTGAAAAAATTGTCTTGTAAATGAGTTTTGAATGGCTAGATGTCCATCATTACTCTTTAATTAACATGTGTACTATATAGTATCACATTTGGAAGTCTATATCAATGGGAAATCAAAAATTTCACAAATATGTGCCTTAGTTTGTGAATAGTGCCCAAATAGTGCTAGTTTTGACTTAAGTCAACTTTAATTAGTTAAATGGTCAACAAAGACCATAAGTATCTTATATATTGAAGGGGGCACGGTTTTTAGTGTGTGAGTCATCACACTTGGCTAGCAAATAAAGAAAAGAAGAAAGAATAAAGTGAAAAGTTACTTTATGCCTTATAACATAAATATCTCCAAACTAAACCTCTCTCCTCACTTTCTCTTCTTTTCTTCTTGGTTCCCACCGTCTCCAACCTCATCCTCCCTTCTCCATCTCGTTTTGCTACAGCCATATACCATTCTCCATCTTTGAATGCTTGTAACTTCTAGCTCCATGCACCAAATCAAATTCCAAGACCATATTTGTCTTAGTTAGGTCAAGCTCTACACTTCTCTCTTTTCAAATCTTCAAGAACTCCATTTTGGTGCCATGAAGATTCTCCATTGAAGGAGCTTGAGCTCACCTTTTCATGCCTTGACATTCTCCTTTGCTTCAAGGTAAGGAAAATCAAAGAAAAACAACATTTCCTCTTGTTTTAGTGTGTGGCCGAAAATTCACCTTACAATGGTGCATTACCTTGCTATCTTTTTAGCTTAATCCAAACTTCAAAGGGCTAGGAGGAGTCCTATCTTGCCACTTGTTCAAGTTCTCTTTCAAATTCCAAAGGTAAACATCAATTTTAGTGTTTTAAGACACTTATGTAAACCTAGGGTTTAATTATGAGTTTGAGTATTAAACTTAATGCTCATTACCCTTATATGTATTGGTTAGAAGGTTGACAAGTGATAAAAGCTCCTTGCCGATTTTCAATCAAGAAAAACAAGAGAAAACAAGTAAGAAAACTTGGAAAAACAAAGAGGTAAATAACCTCTCTTAATGTGGTTTATTGTACTAGGGAATTGAGCTATATTGCTTAATAAATAACCTAAAGAGCCAATGGGAAAATGAGCTAGGAAACTATCCACAAGGTGGACTAAAAGGACATGGGAGCATTGTTGTGTGTATTCGCAGGTTGAAGGCATTTAAATGTGGAAATTCAGTGTTTATGGTTTATGCTATTTAAGGGCCTAAGTGCCAAGCAATTTAAGTTTATGCACTATATTGTGATGTAGTGTAAATTTGGTGAAGTTTTGTGTGTGAGGAAGTTCTTGATGGATTTTAGGTGTTCTTGAATGAAATAAGGTAAAAACCTAAGTGTTTGGATGTGAGGATATACAAGAGAAGCTATGGCAAAATTTGGAAAATGTATAAGGAGTTTTAGGTGTTTTAATGAGTTTGGTGAACTAGGAAGTGTTAAAGGTGAACAAATGTTTTACTAGGGAAGAAAACCATGTATTAAGGTGATTTAGAGTGATGCAAGAATTTAGGTGTTATCTTGGAAGTTCTAGGAATTCAATGTGTGTTTGAGGATGTATTTAAGTCTTGGAGAAGTTTGTTAAGGTTTAGGAATGTTGATGTACAAGGAAGAATGATGTTTAGGTAAGGTTTTGAGAAAGGAATTCAAGAAGTTGTAAAAAGAGGATTTGGTTAGTAAGAGGAGATGCTTGGGAGATGATGTTATGAAGGTGAAGAAGCATTTTAGTGTAGTGGTCATTATAGGTGAAATACCACTAGAAATCTTAAGGAGAAAACATTCCAAGTGCTAGGAATTTGTAAGAAGTTTGTGAATGATAAAACGGTTTTGGTGAGTGATTTAAAGAGTTTAGCACATGGATAAGGTGTGTTTGAAGTGCCCAAATGAGGTTAGGGTATACTAGGATATATGGGGTGAAGTTTGGAGTTGAATGTAAAAAGGAAAACAAAGATCTGGGGCAGACCGACTTGCGACCGGACTTGCAAGTTCGGTCGGGCCCAGTTTACCCTGCGGGAATTAGTTTCTGAATGGACCGGACATAGGACCGGACTTACAAGTCCGGTCGGAGTAGAAAAATTTGTGACGGAAATGTGTTCTGGAATCGAACGGACTTGGGTAAGTCGGTCGGACCAAAAACATGGTTTAAGGTTATGAAATGATATGTAATGATGGGGATTGATAGGTAATGATGTTATAAGGTTGTTAAGGACATGTTAGGTGAGTTTTAAATGGCAATTAAGTGGGTGAAAAGTTGTATCAAAATGTAAAAGTAAAACAAGTTAAAATGTAAAGTTATGTAACTAGGTTAACGGGGAAAGTTAAGCATTTGACATTAAATAATCAAGCAAACCCCCGATGTTAATAAAAAAACACATGTGATGTTAACAGTTGTTCGAGAATCGCTCGAGGAAATAAGTGGACGTGGTAAAGTGGACTCCGGTGACAGGTATGGTTTTCTTGCAACCTGTGTCCTACCGGATTACACCGGCTTGTATGCCAATGTGTTTTTCTGTATGTTTGCCACGTTGTAAGATAAAACATGTAATGAGTTTACAGTAATTCATATATGTGGCGTGTTCAACTCCGATACCATTTAACCTCGGAAGTGTTAACCTTAGTTAACTGAGTCTAGGATCACATGAAGTTCGGTATTCGGATTAAACGACCCGAACCATGGGACGTACTAACCACGGCTATGCGTGGTGTGTTAAATGTGTGATATGTGTATGTGAATGTAGGGATCTCCCTTGTATGTTTAACCCAGTTGTAATACTGTATGTGTTGTTATGTGATAGGCTCCATAGTGGGGTTCTAACTAATATCTAAAGTAAGTATGTACTAACAGTAGTGAGGAATCCGGTTTGGCCGGTCGCGCGTTGTTTGGGAGAGGGTATCCTTTGTAGCCTTACCCTTCTCTTTGTTATGGTTGTTTCCCTCACGGGTTATGATCTCCCATTAGCTTACTCCAAAGCTTAGCTATTCTGACTTATGATCGGTTTAGGGGGGGGACACATGTGTTTGTGTGGGTGTTCGGGCCTCCAAACCCGAACCGCCTTAACTTAAGTTACTCGTCGAACTATTAGGACGGTAATGAGTGTTGTTGTTATTGTATAACGAGCTTATCATGAGACTGGCAACATTCTCTAGGCTCACCAGTGTATAAACAATGTTTGGGTCGGTTCCTAAGAGAACCACTCCCGTTATGTTATGTATTTGTTGTTGTGATGCAATATCTATTGCGGTATTATGTGTGCACGTGAAAACGTGCAAAGTGTTGTTAAGTGTTGTATGTTGTAGGTTGTAAAATGTGGAGTGTGTGGATCATGGATATGATTTCCAGTTTGTGATAAGAGGCGTTTAAGGATAACCCGATTCAAGGGTATGTGTCGTCTATTAAGGAAGTAGCTCCATTAGAGGAGGAGGAACACTCTAGGGATGATGAACACCATGAGTGACTTATTAAGTAAGGATATATTATCCGTTTGTTGAGCCCGTTGAGGCGAATGTTTATGTGTTGTGTGTTTACAGTTGCATGTATGATTTAAAATAATCAACCGCATGCTAAGACGACAATTAGTTGTGCGTGGCCCGGTAGCATGTGGGCTGCGGGATTACCATACCAGCAAAGGTGCTGAGCCCCTTGGGGGCCACCCTTTCTCTTCTTTTCCTATTTCAGGTACGAAGTGCTGGAAGCCGTTCGAGAGTAGGAGGGGGTAGTCATTGTACATGGGTAAACATTTAAGTGTATATATACAGTAGGTGTAGTAAGACCGAAATTGTTGTCGGCACCAGTTTATTAATACTCGGTATAGTTGGAAGGTGTACGATGTTGTTGTTGTTAATGGAAAGGTATAGTAATGTGTAGTCGCTCGGGAATTTAGCCCATCAGACCGGTACAATGTACGTGTATTAGCCTTGTTAGCCACGTGGGTGGCTAACGGCGTGTAACACCAACGGGTTAAGTAATGTGATGAGGTTGTTTTTCCGCTGCAGTTTATTGTAAGTGTGTTTAATGTTGGATGGGGTGTTACAGCCTCACCAAGGTTGCCCGATTCATACCGATGAGGGACACCTGGAAGGTGGCGAAGCTCGCTGAGCTATTTGACCGGGAGATTATCCGACACCCACGGAGTTTCCCAAGACCATTGTATCTGACCGCGAAACCAGATTTCTCTCGAGATACTAGAGAGCTACACGGGAAGCGTTGGGCACCGAGTTGAAACTTAGCACCGCCTTCCACCCACAGACCAACGGTCAGACAGAAAGAACCATCCAGACACTTGAGGACATGCTTCGGGCATGTGCCTTAGACTTTCAGGGGAGCTGGATTGATAAGCTACATCTTATCGAGTTTTCTTATAATAACAGTTATCATGCTTCGATTAAGATGTCACCGTTCCAAGCTTTATACGGTATAGACCTTGCCGTACCCCATTGTGCTGGGATGAGTCGAGCGAAGCGGTCATCATAGGACCAGAATACCTAGAGCAAGTGTAAGCTGAAGTTCAGCAATTTCGAGCGAATATGAAGGCAGCCCAGGATAGACAGAAGTCTTATGCTGATGTGAGACGACGTGACCTTGAGTTCGCCGTTGGCGACCAAGTGTTCCTGCGCGTTTAGCCTATGAAGGGTGTCTTTCGATTTGGCCAAAAGGGTAAGCTGAGCCCGAAGTTCGTGGGACCGTATGAGATTACGGAGAGAGTTGGATCAGTGGCATACCGATTAGCGTTACCTGAGGAGTTGGGACGTGTCACAATGTGTTTCATGTGTCTCAACTCAAGAAATATATATCCGATCCTTCCCATGTGTTAGAGCCCGAGCATTTATCCCTTGAGCCGACGATGCGATATGTCGAGACCCCTCTTCGAATTCTTGTTACTAAGACTAGAGACACTCGCAACAAATCAGTGCGAATAGTCAAAGTCTTGTGGGCAAACCACGATGTCGAAGAAGCGACTTGGGAACTTGAGGACGCCATGAAGGCGAAGTACCCACAGCTATTGTAGACTAGGTTGTCTAGCATTAGAGGGTACGGGTCGTACCCCTTTTAAGGCGGGTAGGACCGTTTTGTTTTTGGCATTGCTACGGGTAAGCATTGCATTGTATGTAAGTTGTATTACATTTTGGTTGGACTTGTTGGACGATGATTGTAATTGTGGAAGTGATTTGTGTTGAAGTGAATGAAGTTGTGGTATCTTTAGAATTGAATTGAGATTGGTGCTTGAATTGTATTGGTTTGGATTGAGATAGTATGGTTTGAGTTATGTTGGAAGGTGCTTGTGATTGAGGTGGAAATCTTTGTGCAACAGAATTTTAATTCTGTAAGATGTTGTGTGGATGATCTTTGACAATTGAGAGTCAAATGAACAAAGGGAACTAACTCACCAACTTGGATATACTTTGTGGGCAAAAGTTCCTTAAGGGGGGTAGATTGAAATACCCCAGAATTGGAAACAGTGATTAATTAGGCTAATTAAGATTTTTGAAGCTTAATTACACCTAAATAATCATGATGGAACAAATCCCGAAGAAAACGGATCCTTAAAATGGATTAAAACACAAACGAACCTTAAAGCGCATTTTTCAAGGAAACCTGGAAAACGCGACTAAGAGGTTAAATAGACCCGTAATAATTTTGGTCACCAAATAGTCATTAGTACATTATAACGAGGGTCTAGAACCATAAAATTAATTAAACGAGAAAACTCGGGAAACGGTCCCGGGAGTGAATAGTGAACAAAATAAAGTTGTGGGGTAAAAGCATAGAATAAGCAAATTTAGTGTTTCCACTTTGCAAATAAAAATTTAAAACACACTTGTGTGTGTGTAGCCGTCCAGCATGCCATCCCCCTCTCTTTTATTCCTCCTAATTAGCTAAAGGACAAGAAAGAAAAGGAAATAAGTACAAAAGTAAAAAAAGAAGCTTCTCTCTCCTAACACACCCTCTCTCCCACGTTTTTCTTTCTTCCCTACTGCCTTCTTTCTCTTCCTCTGGCTCTCAAATGGCGATTTCTTTCTTCCCCTCCAGCTCCTCTCTTCTCTTCCATTTTTGAAGGACCAAACCAAATCCAAATCACATAAAAATCACACCATTGAACTCCTCTCTTCTTGAGCTTTCATTTCCACCCTTTAAAAATCGAAAAGCTCACACTCATCACCAGGGCTGTAGCACATGTTGGAGCTTGAAGACCTCCATTGCAACCCCCTTCATCTCCTCTTGGTTCTAAGGTAAAAATAGCCTTCAAAGTTCAATTTTTTCTAGCCTTTTAAGGCAAAACGAAAATCCAAAAATAGCTTGGTTCTTCTCCCTCTTCTAGCCGGTTTTGGTGTCTAATTATGGAGCTGGAAACCCTCTCTCTTTGCTGTTCAAAAGCCTCTCTAAGAGCTTAAGGTAATACCATCTTGTAAACCCTAAATTGTTTTAAGTGTAAGATTAGCTAAGGTATGATTTTTATAAGTTGAATGGTGTGGGGTGTTTGACTGTAGCTTGCCGATTTGGTGGGGAAAGGATAAGAGTAAGAATTCAAGAAACAAGGAAGAAGGAAGAAGGAAAGAGAAGGAAGGGAAAGAAAAGCTAGAAAAAAACACAAGGTAAATACACACACCTTGAGCTGGTTTTGGTTATGCGTTTGTAACAATTTTTAATGTTTAGAAGAAGGAATTGGAATGATTTGGATAATGGGTTATGTTGTTGTATAATGAGGAAAGAGTGTTAGGCTGTTTTAGAATGGTTTGGATGATGTTTATGAACTTGGAAACCAAAGAAAAACAATGGTTGTGGTGCAGGAAAAATACATGTGAATTTAGTTAACTTATGTGCTGTTAGAATCCCTTGAGGGATTTGGTTAGTGTAGATGATTAGAACTGAAAAATTATGTTGTGGTAATGTCTAGAAATGTATGGGAACTATGGCAAATTTTTTGTAGCAAGGTAGAGAACTTAGTTGTTTAAATTGGGCAAAAACAGTTTTGAATATTAGTTGTGTTGTAGGATTTCACTTGAGTAGTTAATGGCTTAGGAAATTAAGTAAGGATGAGTGTATGGGTGGGGAGGTTGTGGAACAGAGATAATGCAAAGATGTAAGGATAGAATGACAATAGGAATGAAGCTAGGAGTTAAGAGACAACAAGAAACAAAAACTGCACTTGGTGGCCTTAGGAAATTTAAGTGAAATTGTGTAAGTTGGCTAGATTTAATTAGGTGACTTAACAAATGATTTAGGTGGTTTAGGGTGTTTAAATGATGCTAAAACAAATTTAGATACTTAGGAAAAGATTAGGGAAGAAATGGGTGAAAGATTAAGCTTAAAACAAAACTGAATTGTAAAATCTGTTAAAACCGTAGCAGGGTCCGGGACTTAGGTCCAGGACCAAGTCCCGGACCACCCTCTGAAAATAAGCCGAGACTTCCTTAATGCATTGGTCCGGGACTTAGCTTAGGGCTAAAGACCCGGACCACCCATTGAATTACAACCGAGAGTGAAAGTCCTTTCTGGTACGGGACTTGGTTCCATGACAAGGACCCGGACCACCCCCCGATTCCTGCCCGAGAGTTTCAACCATCACTGGTCGGGACTTAGTTCCCTTCTAAGGTCCCGACCATATACAAAAATGCACCCGAGTGTTCGATTCAAGCCTGGTCCGAGACTAAAGTCCCTTACCAAGTCCTGGACCAACCTTAAAGTAGCTTTAAACTTATAATACTTGCATTATAAGATGGGGATTGGTTTGGTAATGGATTTATAAGATGATTAGGACTTAATTAATAATGTTTAAAGGTGATTAAGGGCTTGAACAAGCTTGAGGAAGAATGTAAGTTGAACAACCTAAGCGTGGAAGTTAAAATACCTTGACTTAGGTAATATAAGTCGGTAACCGTAGGAGTTGAACTAAACTAGGTAAGTATAGATCATTAACCGTACGACTTCATGATATGTTATAGGACTCGAATAGTCGAACCAAAGGGAAACGAAAGTTCGAGATCGACGGTGCACGGTATGATTTCCTCATGCGCGGTGTCCTAACGGGGTTACCCCGGCTTGTTTGTTTGTGTGCTTATTCGCCACCACCTAAACAATATAAACGCATGTAACCGTTTTACCGCTCTTTCATATAAGGATTGTGATTGTTGTGCCTTGATCATTGGTGATTGAACCCGTAAGCTTGTCAACTTGTTGCTGTGCTTGGTGGTTGACTTGGGAGTTTATTGTCGTTGATGGCTTCTCACTAACTCCTAACCATTTACCCTTTGACATTGGGAATTAGGAATTAAGTAATTTGGTTTTTTGAGAAGCCCGATATAGTTTCGGCCACGCGTGAGATGAGGTTCAAGAGAGATTGTTAACCGATTCCTGGCTATAATCCTTTCCATGGTCCAAACCCCTTAAATGGGTAGCAACCTGGGTAGGTGGGCCAACTTTGAGCCCGGTGGTGGGATAGCCTTATCCCTGCCCGGAGGCCATACCAGCTTAACTTGAGATTTGATAAGAGAAGGACAATTTGGGTTGAAAAGACTTGGTTTGTTGATTTGTGGCAACTTGATATTGAGGTAAAGACATCCGATTAACCCGGATGGTAATTGGGCTAACCTATGGTGAAGCTTGTTGAGATTGGACATGGTCGTTGACGATAAGTTGTGTGCCTTATTCGATATGCCTTGTTTGTGTGTGCTATGCATAATTATGCTTTCCATACCTAGCGTGTTGCAATTACTAAAATGAACCGCATGTTGGCGACCAATTAGTTGGTGTACCCCCGCTAGTACACGGGGTATGCGGAAGTCATATTCAGCTTTTGCTAATCCCTAGGGGCAATGTTTTTATTTGCAGGGACTCGAGACTGTTGATAGGCCGGAAATGACTGGGATGCTCTTCATGTAGATTAATTATTTGGTTGGTGTACCGAGTGGTACACGGTTAGGTTTGTGACGGTGTACCATGGGGTACACCTTTTTGATTTTGAAAGATGTAAACATTTGTGATACGGTTAGAGGTATACCGTTAATATATCATAGACTTGGAAGGTTGTAAATTGTGAGCTAAACATTTAGACTCGGTAATCGTTTTTGGATATTGCTTGGGTGGGCAAAGATGTATGTATTGTTGGGATCTGTTAAGAATTGTTGAAGTTGTATTTGTTAACTCGGTATTGTTCTTGCTATCAGACCGCACTGTTGTTGTTTGTTGAGGCCTAGTTAGTCGTATGGGCGGCTAACGGCGTGTATCACCTGCTACTTAGGTTGTGTGTTCCGCTGCGATTAGCCTAGAGACCGTGATGATTAGGAGATAATTAGGGGATTAGCGGTAGGGTGGTACACCTTAAGATAATTTTAGGAATTTGCCAATCTATGTCTCAAATTAAATAAAGAAAATTGCAAGATCTATCAAACGTAAATAACTTGAACCCGGAGTTCCGTCTCTCCATATTAAATTTCTTAATTTACTTCTTTTTAGTCATTATTCGATTTAGTTTAATTAGCTTCCCCAAAACAATCGACAACAACCCCTCAGTTTCTAGTTATTTTCTAGGATTAGATTTACTCTTTTAGTCCCACGGTTCGATTCCCGGTTGCTTTGCTATTTTTCTATATTACTGCGACCGGATTTTTGTAACCCGGAGGCTTTTGATTAATTAATTTCTAGGTTTATTTTCTTAGTTTTTTTGTTGTTGATCAATTCCCGTTGGTAAAATGGCGCCGTTGCCGGGGACTTGACATTTGTCTAGTCCTTAACTTTGGTGGTCAATTGTTTTTGTTTTGTTTTGTTTTATTTCTGTTTGTTACTAGTTTATTTTATTTTATTTTATCTCTTAGTTTAATTTTTTTAAGTTATTTCGTTATTTTCCATATATTTGCTTTTCTCTAACTTATCTTGTTTTCATTTTTTATTTTATTCTAATTTATTTTCTTTTCTTTTTAGTTTATTTTGTTTAAGCAAGTAAACTTTTTTTTTTGTTAATTTACTTCTTTCTTGTTTTAATTTAGTTATAACTTTAATTTTGTGTTTTTTATATTTATTTCATTTTATCTTGTTTTGTTTTTTTATTATGTCTATTCTATTTTATTCTTAGTTTATTATTTTTTCAGGTATTTCCTTCTTTTCTTTGATAGTTAATTTCTTTCTTATTTTCTTAGTTTTAACTTTAATTTTTTTTGTCCTTTTTATTTCGTTGTTTTTTGTTTTTTTTTTACTTTTTAGTTTATATTTTGTTTTAGCTTTCTGACTATTTTTGATAATGGCATATAAGTTGGACAGGTTGTTGACTGATATATGTTGCTCGTAGTGTGGGGGACCTCATGAGTTCGACGACTGTCTCGAATTACAAGAGAAGTTGTGGTTAGAGAATCAACCATATTATATGCAGCAACCTCCACCTCAACAGGAAACTTGGGAATCTAATATTAATAACCTGCAGGTGTTGTCGAACAAGTTCATGGCACTCAACAGAGCCAAATTGAGCAGCACATGATTATCAATCAGAACCTGACTTTGGGCCAGCAGAAATTAGAGCAAGCCCTTGTGAACATGTAGGGACAGCTAAGTCAGATGACTCAATTGTTATTGCAGCAAACTTCTCCTGGTTCACTTCCTTCTCAACCATATCCGAATCATGAAGAACAATTGAAGGTTGTGACTATTCCAGATGATGTAAATGTGGAGGGCTGCTATGAGTCCGAGGAGGAGCTACTTGTTGAAGATTCAAGTCACCCTCCCTCCTCACCCTTGGTTCCCGCTGCACCTGCAGAGGTCTTCGTTGCAATTGATTGCCCACATGGAATCCTCCTTGACCCTCACCTAGGTGAAGAGGATGTTTACATCCTAAAATTTGAGAGGAAAGGGTCTCCACCAATTTGCCATTATCACGTTCTATTTGAGCCTCAACCACAGAAGAAGGATGTTTACATCCTTCATTTGAGGAAGAACAACAATCAACACCTGGCCTTCTGCTTGAGACCTGTTACCATAAATATCTCCTTAAACACCAGGTTTTGTGGAGTATTTATTTTCTATTCTATTTGTTGAGGTAACACATTATTTTGATCCAGTGGTTTACTACCTATTTTGTCCACATCTTACTCCCGTTGACGTCATTGTCAACTTTTATTTTTGATCCGGATAACGAAGTGAGAGTCTAGCCAGAGACTCTAAATCACGGCAGCTTGGTTGGAGGCAACCCACATTTTCTACTTTTCTCTTAGTTTTTTTTTCATTTGTTCGTCTCATTATTCTTTTTTTTTCTATCTTTTTCCCTTGATTGAGCTTATTGTTGTTATGGGCCACTTAAGTTCTTCTGGCTATGCAGGGTTTTCTTCCAGGAATATTTCTATTCATCTCATAGCTGAACTAAGTTTGTGGGGGAGCACTGCTTCTACGTCTCTACGAACTTTTTTGGGGAGTATTATTTTCACTTTGTCTACTTTCAGTACTCCCTTTGGTTTTGCTTTGCGTGAATTGCTCCTTTGGATTTCTTGCCCTTTCTAATTTAATTATTTCCAAGCAATGAGGGCATTGCTCCAGTCTAAGTGTGGGGGAGGATTTGCTCCTTTGCAGCTTGTTTTTAAGCTTGTTTTTCTTGCATTTGTTTGAGTGTTGTAAGTGGTGGTAACCGGGAGGGAGCCATAAGGAAAGGTTACAGTGTTTACAGAAAGTTGACACAATTTTGGTCAAAATGTTTGTGGTGCTTATTGTTAATGTTTTTATTGATGTCTTTGTTCACTTATGCTAATAAGTTTGAGAGTATTTACCATCTGAACTTTGTTTTTAGCCTTGAGCTGGGTTTGAATTGGAATGAATGGTGGAAAAGAACAAAGGCAAGGTACTCCGCTGATCCAAAAAGGCAAATTCTGATCCTAAATAGGCCTCGTCCACTCGGTTATTAACTCTTCTGTGGGGGTGATTTATCACCTAGCTACCTAAGGTTCTCTGAATCTAGGATAGTTGACCTAAAGCCGCTACAAGGGTGGACAGAAAAGTCTGAGGTGAATGAAAAAGGAAAAGAATAAACTTCAATAGAACTATGTTTGCATTTTCTGAGCTAAAATGTTAATATTAACTTTTATCAAATGGATCATGAGTACGTCACATTGAAAGGTATAATGGAATATGATTTTACTTAATGCCCCTTGTCGTTCGAAGGAATGTGGAGGAAATGGCGGTTTAGCTCATGGTTAAAGGCTACCTTCTTATGGTTATGATTCTCTTTCTTAAGCTTTTGAATGACTTCTGGTTTTATGTTTCAAGATTTACAGTTGAATGCTTGAGTACCCTATGATCTGAAAAGCTTGCAGCATTTTCCTCTATGTTCTCCCCTTCTAGTTGTATCCCATTTGCTTTGCCTGAATGTATGCTTGAAGGATTGCTGAGGACAAGCAAAAGACAAGTGTGGGGGAATTTGATATGCTGTTATTTAATGTAAATTATACTGCTGAAACCCCTTGTCTTTTTTACCATTCCCTCATATTTCGTATTTATTGAAGACCATTTCTATATCTAAAAGAAACTGTTGAAAATAAGTTATTTGAAGTTTAAATGACTTAGGATGGATTTAGGGAATTTGGTATTTTGTGAAGGAGGGTAAATATTTAAATGCTTACAATAATTCATATTTACGTGTAGGTAGGTCCAAAGGTTATTGATGAAGGGAGTTAGTTGAAGATAGTAACTCTAGAGTTTTCCATAACTTAGTGATGATGGAAGTAAATTGAAGAGAGTAACTTAAATTCTGAAATAAACTGAAGGGCCTCCATTTACTTCGCGAAACCGAAGGAAATTAAATGAGTCATCAAGGAGCAAACAAAGAGTCTCAATTAGACATATAAATAAGGAATACCTTGATAGAGAAAGGGGGCCAACTCATCTTACATTCCATGTCATCCATCCATTACACAACATCAGTTCACTCATGTTTCTAGCTTTAGATTTAGGTTTAGTTTTTTCCTCTATTATTTTCCGAAGATGTCTGGATAAAGGATTTGACTCTGGGGAATGGTTATCGTAGTTAGAGATGATTTTGTAATTCCTTCTAATTTGAGATATTGCAGATTGTTTCATATTAATTTATTCCTTGAGCTTTTCAATGAAATTATAGATGTAACACCCCTACTAAACCGGTTCCTAGTAATCCTATAGAAGTCGCGCACAATAATATCTCGCAGCGGTAAATAATAAACTATGCCCTACTGGTGTCACTGTTATCCCTCGCCCATCTGAGTGATAACGATTTACCTGATAATCAACTTGCGAAACGTATTCCCGCAGTGACCACAAGAGATAGATAGTAGAACTTAAACAACTTAAAACAAATCTAACATCAACAATTATTACAGACCATGAGCATCTAAACCAAATACACCTCGGTTTAAACAATCCGAGTCCAAAACAAGCTGAGTATCACACCGTACCAAGTCTAAACCAACTGTAATATCACAATGGTCACGTCTCGCTGCGACCCACCAGCTAATCACCTGAAATAAAGATGGTTTGTGGTATGGAATCAGCCCCTGCTGAGTATGTCATCACATGCCCCGTCATGCCCCCAAAGACCTCAATTATTTGGTCGAGAGCATGAGGTTCATTACATGCAATACCATTTTAATAATAAACTGTAAAATAAACAACAGTAATCCATACAACAACACAACCATCAACACACATAATATACCACAAGTATAACCAATGAACAATAAGCGAAACAACGAGAGTAACAATAAGTATTAATTCTCGTCCATGGTGTAGAGCCAAATTGTTCGCCACTGTATAATTCTCAAATGTATTATTGTTCAGTTATACCTAGTGACATTGTCTCATTAAAACGACATGTCTCTAGTTACCCATATATTATGGCGGGTCACCCATGGCAGTAGCCACTCCAACGGTAGAGTCTCCGACCAACGAGCCATTCTAGCTCACGGGAAATTTTCTTGATACTTGCGGACCCGTACGCGGACATCCTGGTATCGTTTTTGTGATCACAGCGCGCACCAAGAGCCACATCCTCTTGGCTTTACTTCCATTCATTAATTACTTAATTATACCATCGCATCGCATTACCAAATTTTCTAACACAGCAGACCAAGATCATTAGTCCAATCCGGAGTCTGTAAACTCGGGATCCAGTGTTAGATACGAGAGCGGCGTATAGAAAGGCCAATGCTCCGTATGAAAGTCTTGGATAATATATATGTATTATTATCCTAGTGCTACAACGTTTTCTGACGTTCCTTATTTTTCGTATAAGATAGCACCATAGCCGCTAGTTCGTTTGATATATAGGTTCTTATATACGAACCAATACTGTTAACTCAACAACAGTAAATAATGAGCAGCTATAAATACACAATTCATGCATATTAATTATCACATTCAGACAAACAATCTTATCACAGATCACACAGAAGTCTGAACTGAGGAAGCCCTCAGAGACAATCAGAGACAATAACAACATACCGTTCACCCCGATGTATTACGGTGGAGTATGAATCAGCGAGATCCTATGCTCCTTGTGTAGTCTCTAATAATCTAAACAATACATAATGCTACTGATTAGCATACCGTATAACAACACAATTCTACGGTACCCCGTACCGTCACTAACAACTCCCGGTTAACCCCCCGTTATTAACTATCAATGTTTGTCGGGCTTTTGGTCTAACTCGAGATTGAAAAGTGTTACATTACATGCGTAGTTTTCCTTGTATAATAATATACTTATTGTTGGACTTGTTATCGCATGTAACTAATGTATATTTGTAGATCGTATAGTTTGTTTCATTATCGTATGTGTGATCCTTTGTCATGCACTATGCATCTTACCTTAGTATTTATTTTTCTAAGGTTGTCTCTTTTTAAAAAAAATTCAATGTGTGTGTAATTCATTTGTGAACTTATACTTTTATTACATGGATTCTCATTATCACATGTACACTCTCTTACATTAGAATTCCCTATCCAATTTTATATTATTTTTTCCTTATCTATTATCATTTTAATTATGATAATTTATATTTATTGAACCTTATCACATTTTCTACACCATTACATATATTTATTTATATGTGTGTATTATGGAACTATTTATTATATGGTAAGTCTTGTAATCTATATTCTCTTCTTTTTAATGAATATCTCTTATACTATAAATGTTATAATTCTTATAACATTAAAACCATATTGTAAATTCCATTTAAAAATGTTAATATTTTCGAACAGCACCTATGTTCTTAAATATTTCCAAAATCTTCCACTTAATTAATGTAATGTTACATTATAGTTATATAACATACCTTATGACATTTAAGTCATTAAAACAATTATAACCTATAGTCATATTTTGTTTATAAAATACCAAATGGCCCTTAATATTTTCGGCTTTCACCTATAACCACTAAACTTCTATAAAATCACAATTCAATCCCAATTTATAATACATAGTTTTCTAATTCCATTAAAACTATATATTATACATATATCTTTATAAAACCTTATACATAATTCCAAAAATTACCAAACTATACCAAAAGGTTATAAACATTATTCTTAACCTTATTTTCCTCTAAGTCTCGGTTTCCATATATTTGTTACCTATTTATAACAATGTCATAAAATACCATATATTATACTTATATAATTCTTATGAACTCCAAATTTAACCAAATAAACTTCTAAAAATTTCTAATAACTTAAGGACCTTACTAAACTCCACATAGCCCTTAAGTTTCGGTAATTACATTACTACCCCAAGACTTATAAATCTTTTACAATTTAATAAGTATCTTATTATAAGGTAGTATTTTAATTTCTTAAATTTTCTAAATTTGGTCAAAGTCTCCTATATAGAACTTTGACTCCTAATACCAAATGGGAACCAATTTTTCGGTAATTACAAATAATACCTATACTTTTCTATTTTTACAATTTTGACCCAAAACTTTATAAAATGTTATAATTTTTATTAAATTCATTTAAAACCCTAAATTGTTCTAAATTACGCCACGGCTTTCTAAATTCTTAATAATTACGAATTGGCCCCAATTTTAATTATAAGCATAAATAAAACTAAATAAGCTTATAAACTTAAAATAAAATGGCCTAATGACATGGCCTTATTACAACCTTGAACTTGCAAAATAAATTACACAATAAATGTCTCAAAATATAGCATATATATTCGGCCTCACTTGGTTTAATTATTTTTCCACATAATGTCATAATTTGACCATTATGTTAATTAAATCCTTAAATGACTAGCTTAATTTATCTTAGCCATTTTTTTACATTTTTAGGTCAATATGACCTATATTTGTATATTCACTCTCGGCCATATATATATATATACTTAAAGATTACAAAAATCATAAGTTTAAGGTGTTTATACCTTGATTTATCCTTGTATAGGCTCGGTCACTTGTAGGAAAAATCACCACATGATTTAGACATGTTTAATACACAAAAACAAGATATGGTTACACTCCAAGCTTGAGCTTAACCATAAGGAATAATTGATGTAAGATTTAAGGCAAAAATTACCTTAAAAATGCAAGGAAGTTCTAGGTATTTTCGACCTGAACCAAACACACCACAAGGTGTTAGATCCACCATATTAACATAGGAAATAGCTAGATCTCGAAATATTACCTTGTTATTAGGTTTTACCTTTGGAAAAATGCCTTAAAAGAGAGTATTCTCTTGGATCTCGGTCACCCTTGCTCCAAATGGCTAACCAACAGATTCCACATGAAAAGGAGAAGAAGATGAGGCTATGACCAAAGTTTCACAGCCAAACTCGAAGGGAATCAAAAGTTATGAGCTTAAAGCACATTTTTACCTTAAAATGTAGATTTGAACAACCTTGGTCCCTCTACTGGTCTCAACCGAGTTTAGCTCTTGTTCTAACTTAGAACACTGAGAATAAGCCATAGGAATTGTTGAGCCACGAAATTTAGGTGTTGGTAGTGAAGAGATGAAGAAAAGAGCTAAAAATGACATTAAAAACACTTACATTAGGAGCTTAGGAGCTAGGTTGCCTTCCATGCTCAAGAACAAACTTTGAGAGCTTGAGAGGAAGGGAGAACTCGGCTGGGAAGGAGAGGATCGGACAAGGAAGGAGAAGGAGAAGTGGGAAGCTTGATTAATTTGAAAAAGTAAAGTTACTATTGCAAATTGAACATTAGGTAGTGATTTGTCTCCAAAATCATTGTATGCTGTCTCCTCACTTATTGCAGCCGGCCTCCATGGTCCAAATGAGTCAATTAATTGACCATTGACCATGCTTGGTCAATGTTGACTCATGCGGGCCCCACTTTAGGGTTTTATTAATATTTTAATATTAAATTTGTAAAAATCGTAAATTTCTGGAATTAAATTCCTAATATGATATAATATGATTAAATATCATATTTAAGGGTAATTATAATTTTTAAGCCCATTAAAAATCAATTTAAAAGGCAATCTCACAAAAACGTGCTTTAAGGAGTTTTAGCGCACATTTTTGTGTCACAGGGTGTTCCTGAGCTTAGTTCTCCTTGAGAATGGTTTTTATTGTATTCCTTGCTTCATTATAATACTTAGGAATCCACTTTGGATCTTATTTGAGGTCATACAACCTTTATGGTGTCTTAAAGCACATTTTTGGCTTTACCGATCTTAAGGCGTGTTTTGCCTTGTTAGATCTTTTAGTTGTTTCCCAATAATATTTAGATGTTAATAATCATCTTAGATCATTAATAGATCATTTAATTATATTTTAAAGGTTAGGGGTATTTCAGTCAAACCCCCCTTTAAAAAGGCTTCGGTCCCGAAGTCCTTAATCCTCTACAGTGAACTAAGGAATCAAGTTCCACTAAGTAATTCAAACAGTACATTGTAGGAGTACCTCCCACTAGGTTCAAACTAGTCTATACATACAGGTATATATCAAATAGCCAAACTCATTGGTAAATCATACATATCATAGCACAAACAAGGTGCACATCCAACTCCACAATCAAAAGTACTCCCGGTCCTAAAATATTCAACCAGGTGCACCAAGGCAACATACATAGAATGTATCAGACACAAACAATCATCCAAAACCACATGTATGAGCAGCATACAAAACAAAAACACACTACAACACAAGACCTAATGCACAACATTTGCGCAAGCAATAGTGGGTGTCTACCCCTTAAGAAGGGTTTGACCACGATACCCGTAAAGTAACACAGATACTGCTCGAAAGAGTGATGGGTACTTCAGCTTCATGGAGTCTTCTAACTACATGTAGCCTCTTCCACCTAATGGTTCGACAGAGAACTACCTTGACCATGCTAACGGTCTTGTTCCTAGTCTGTCTCGTCTTCGTATCGAGAATGCGGAGTGGTACTTCCTCATATCGTAGAGCAGGGTCCAACTCTAAAGTCTCTGGCTGCAAAACGTGCGATGGATGGGGCACATACCTCTTCAACTGTGAAACGTGAAAGACGTCGTGCACCCTCCCGAGCTCTGCTGGTAAATCCAGTCTGTAGGCTAACGGGCCCACTCGCTCCCTAATCGCATAAGGTCCAACATACTTCGGGCTCAACTTGCCCTTCTGCCCAAACCGGAATATTCCCTTCATGGGTGACACTCTGAGGAATACCATGTCGTCGGTAGTGAACTCAATGTCCCTCCTCTTGGTGTCTGCATTTGCTTTTTGCCGGTCCTGAGCTGCCCTCATGTTCTTCCTGATCTGTAGGAATCCTCCTTAATCTGCTCTAGGTACTCAGGTCCTAGAAGCGTAGTCTCGCTGGCCTCATCCCAGCATAAAGGAGTCCTACATGGTCTACCATAAAGTGCCTGAAATGGTGGCATCTGTATCGAGGAGTGGTAGCTGTTGTTGTAGGCGAACTCTATCAGATGTAGTCGCTCTAACCAACTCCCCTGAAAATCTAAGGCACATGCTCTCAGCATGTCCTCCAGTGTCTGGATGGTCCTCTCACTCTGACCGTCAGTCTGTGGATGGAACGCCGTACTAAGCTTCAACTTTGTACCCAAGGCTTCCTGAACCTGTCCCCAGAATCTGGACAAAAATCGAGGGTCCCTATCAGAAACAATAGTCTTTGGCACACCATGGTGCCGGATCACCTCCTTCTGGAACAAGTCCGCTAACTTCGGGACGTTCCAGGTATCCTTCATAGCAACAAATTTTGCCACCTTCGTCAGACGGTCCACAATGACCCAAATCGTGTTCAGTCCTCCCTTAGCCGGTGGGAGACCGACAACGAAATCCATCGAGATGTCCTCGAACTTCCAACAAGGAATAGGCATAGACTGCACTAAACCTCCGGGTCTCCTATGCTCAAATTTTACCTTCTGACAGGTCAAGCATCTAGCCACGTACTCAGCTACATCCTTCTTCATCCCGCTCCACCAGAAATGAACCTTCAAATCCTTATACATCTTCGACGAACCAGGGTGGACAGATAAGGACGAGCAATGAGCCTCCTGGAGTATCTTCTCCTTCAGATCAGGAGACGACTCCGGAATACACAAACGGCCATTCAGTCGGATCATGCCATCATCGCACAGTTCGAAGTCATATTTCAGCCTCTCAAAACAACCATCTACCATTTTCTGCCTGATACTCTGCATATAGTGATCACTCTCCTGTGCAGCTCGTATCTCATCAATCATACTGTGTTTGCTAATAAAGTGAACAATGAATGCTCTGCGGCTCAGGGCATCAGCTACCACATTCGCCTTGCCCTCTTTGTACCTCAGGTCTATATCGTAGTCCTTCAAGAACTCGACCCATCTTCTCTGTCGCATGTTCAGCTCCTTCTGAGAGAAGAGATGCTGTAGACTCTTGTGATCAGAGTAGATAGTGACTGTCACACCATACAAATAATGTCGCCAGATCTTCAAAGCGAAGACTACTGCGCCTAACTCAAGGTCATGTGTGGGGTAATTCACCTCATGCTTCTTCAGCTGTCGGGATGCGTAAGCAACTACCTTCCCGTGCTGCATAAGCACACAGCCTAGACCGGTTCCAGAGGCATCACAGTATACCTCGAACCCATCAGTGCCCTCAGGGATAGTAAGAACGGGCGCTGATGTCAGGAGATCCTTCAGCGTCTGAAAGGACTGCTCACACTCTGCAGACCATAAGAACTGGGATTCCTTCTTCATTAGATTAGTCATCGGTTTGGCCTCCTTGGAGAAGTCCTTCACGAACCTTCGATAATAACCTGCCAAACCCAGAAAGCTACGGACGTCTGTGACTGTCTTCGGCCTTGGCCAACTCTTCACTGCCTCAATCTTAGCAGGATCTACAGATATGCCGCTAGCTGATATAATGTGTCCTAGAAATGACACGCTGTCCAACCAAAACTCACACTTAGAGAGTTTGGCATACAGCTGGTTCGCTCTCATAATATTCAACACCTGTCTCAAATGTAACTCATGGTCTTCCTTGGTCTTTGAATAGATCAGAATATCGTCGATGAAGACTACAACTGAACTATCAAGATACTCTCTAAAAAGTCGGTTCATCAAGTCCATGAATATGGCTGGCGCATTCGTCAGTCCGAATGGCATAACGGTGAACTCGTAGTGTCCATACCGTGTCCGGAAAGCTGTCTTCTCAATATCACCCTCTGCAATCCTAATCTGATGGTAGCCAGATCTGAGGTCTATCTTCGAGAACACACTGGCTCCTCTCAGCTGATCAAATAAATCATCTATCCGTGGTAATGGGTACCTGTTCTTGACTGTAACCGCATTAAGCTCGCGGTAGTCGATGCAGAGTCGCATACTGCCGTCCTTTTCTTGACGAACAGCACTGGAGCACCCCAAGGAGAAACACTAGGTCGAATGAATCCCTTGTCAAGGAGGTCCTCCAGCTGTAGCTTCAGCTCCCTCATCTCAGCCGGTGCCATACGGTAGGGTGCCTTAGCAATGGGGCCCGTACCTGGCAACAAATCGACGGCGAACTCAACCTCGCGCACAGGTGGCATGCCTGGCAGCTCATCAGGAAATAGGTCGGGAAAATCTACCACGACTGGGATGTCTACGTCCGTCACGTCGCTCTGTCTCGTGTCCTGTACATAACAGAGGAAGGCTTGTCGGCCCTTCCTAACATCCTTCATCAGGGATAATGCTGACACGATCTTGACAGTCGGCTCTCTCCTCACACTGCGGTATGACACTGTCTTGCCGCTCGGCCCTTCAGTAGTAGTCGATGCTCTGCACAATGAAGGCGGCCCCTATGCTTCTGTAGCCAATCCATGCCCACTATGATGTCAAAACCCAAGTTCTTGAACTCAATCAGATCAATGGGGAAGGTCTCAGTCATAATGCTGATCTCTAACCCTGTATACTGTCTGGTGCAACCTACTTTCTCCTTCGAAGGAAGGGTGACTGCAAAGTCTGAAAGCTGTTCGGGGGTGGCCCCCAGTTTTTAGCAAACGTCGAGGAAATAAAAGAATGCGAAGCCCCTGAGTCGAATAGTACGGAAGCACTAACACCATCAATAGGAAAGGTACCTGAGATCACCTCTCGTATTAGCATCGAGTCCCAATAAATCACTAGTTACTGTTGTTTGTAATTGTCATACCTGTGATGACATTACCAGACTCCTTGGCTTGCGCCATGTCTAGGATGCAGATGGTACCTCCTTTCCATTCTATGGCCTGAAGTTATGATTATTGGTATCAACAAAACTGAACACATATACCTGAAGGTAGAAAACTCTTATTTTATTCATTCCAACCGTATTATACAAGGTTACACACTTAACTACTACTATTACATCAATACTGTCTGAAAGTCAAATTTAAACGGCCAGGTCGGATGTGGGTATCATTCACTAGAGGGTGGTGCGGTATTGAGCTTAATGCTCTTAATACCATGATATACAAGCCTCGACTCTCCACCAAAACTAACACATCTCCAGACTTGAGGATGATCTTGCTTGCTAGATCCATCCTCTTCTGGTCTCAACACAGGACCACATCAGCATCATCGCCGATGGAAAAGATACAACTGGTATTCCTCTGGTGATGGACTCGGTCGTCTCATCACGGTCCTGGTGCATTCCAAGCTTCCCTCCCTGTTCATAGTAATTGATGATGCAAACGTCAGGTGTCAGGGTGTCGGGTAATGGATAAGTCTCACAGTCTTGAGCAATATCCATTGCGTTTCTCACCAAGGTAAGGAAACTCTCAGGTATCCTAGGTATAGGTATGTCACCTACCATCCTCACCTCTCGATAAACCCTAGCTTGTGGATCCCAATCTTTCCTAAGCACATCATGTGCAGTTTCATTCTAGAACCACTAGTAAATACAGGGGTATAAAAACCTCCTATGCCCTTACCCAAAGCTCTACACTCATTCACTATGGTGATTTGCTCATCTAGGGTTAGGAACTCTCTGAGAAGTATCATGCCCGGTCTGACTACATGACACAACTCACTAGGGTACTCCCGTCTTTCTTCCACGGGTCTAGGTGATCTCTGTCTTGTAAGTATGGGATAGCAGATATCGAAGTCTCCTAAGAGGTAAAAGGTTTCCTAGGTAAGTTGTTTATCTAAAACGGTAATTTAAACACTCATTCATGCCAAGGTAAAACGTTTAACACTTAGTCATGCTTTCATACAATGGTTAAGGTTTCAAATGCTAACCTTCACCGCGCTGGGTACTAGTGCCAGCGCCTGAAGCTCCCGCTGCATTCAGCATACGGTTGCCCGGCGGGTTCCTCTGGCCCTGGTTCTGCTGCTGCGGCTGCTGCTGCCCTCTCTGGGCTTGGGGCGCCGGCCCCCTCTGGCCACCTCGGGCTCCACCTCCTCCAGTAGGTGCGCCCTGAGTCCCCTTCGGTGGGCGGTACGCTCGGCTATCTGGATTATTAAAGCACTCGAACGACCTGTGGCCCTTCTTTCCACAGTGGTGGCAGTCCACCGCTTGCCCGGTGCAGTCGACACCCGGGTGGTCTTTACCACAGCGCTTGCAGTGAAAGTGGCGCTGGGGTGCAGAACCTATTATCATGTCACACTCAGGTTAGTGCAAGGATGGTAATGGGTAGTGTAGTACACAATTTATTCAAAAGGTTAGATCGCTTACCCTTAGGGGGTATAGATCTAAGAGGCTGCACATCGTAGGTAGGCCCGGTCAGCAACGGGACCTTGTCTTTACCCTTTTGGCTGGCCTGCTCCTTCTTCTCCCTCCAGGAGAACTTCTTCTTCCTGTGATCGTCAAAGTGTCAGGATTAGCAGGTATAAAAGCAGGCAGTAAGTAAGTAATTTAATGGATTAAATAACTTAAGGTGGTTCTTACTTCCAACCCTTACTGCCTCCGCCTCCAGCCTCAGCCTCTGCCTCTTTCTCTGGGGCCTTACGCTTCTGCCCCTGGCCGTCCTCCCGGCTGTTCACCATCATCTCAGTCCGAGAAGCGGCGTCATAACACTCCTGCAATGTATCAATGAGTTCCCCGAACTGTAACAAATCAAACTGAGTGATAAGGTACAAACTGTCAATTAGTTTTACCTGAACCGTAGGGTACAAGGTAGCACCCATGGCGGCCTTAATAGCATATCTCAACCCGCCTCTAAACTTTCTACTTCACAGCATCAGAATATACAACTCCTGGGACGAAGTCCAAGAGCCCAATAAACAAGGAGTAGTACTGATCTACTGTCATACTACCCTGTCTCAGGACTCAAACTCCTCCCTCTTCCTCTGCTTCAGATGAGCAGGATAGTACTTCTCTCTCAGTAACTCCACGAAACCAGTCCACCCAAAACCCTCTGTAGCAAGGTAATGTGCCTTCACGGACCTCCACCATGTGCTGGCAGCGTCCTTCAGGTGAAAGGCTGCTATATCGACTCGGTGCTCAGCAGGCACGTGTATGGCATCGAAGGCCTTCTCGTGCTCAACAATGAATCTCTCCAGGACAGTGGGGTCAGCAACTCCATCATAGGTAGGTACTCGCGTGTCAGCTACGCTCTTCAGCCAATTCGGCTCTCTAGGTGCGGGTACGGGTGGGACTACCGGTGGTGCAGGTGGTGCTCCGATATGGATACCTCCCATCTGGGCTAGCTGAGCAAAGACGGCTACCGTCTCAGCCACGCCCACGGCTGGGGCCTCCGGAGGCCTGCTCCAGGCCCGCCGCCTCTTCCACCACCTCCTCTACCTGCTGATCGCCTCCCGGAAGACATCTGAAGAATTCAAACCAAGGTCAGCTCTTGGTATAAATACCGTACTTTCCTTACCATATCTTAACTCAAATCATTTACACTATCTCTTGGTACTGGTGTGTAGATAACCTAGGCTCACGGTACTTAAACTACTATCTCTTGTAATCAGAGCGGTACTCCGCTCTGATACCACTTTTGTAACACCCCTACTAAACCGGTTCCTAGTAATCCTATAGAAGTCGCGCACAATAATATCTCGCAGCGGTAAATAATAAACTATCGCCCTACTGGTGTCACTGTTATCACTCGCCCATACGGGTGATAACGATTTACCTGATAATCAACTTGCGAAACGTATTCCCGCAGTGACCACAAGAGATAGATAGTAGAACTTAAACAACTTAAAACAAATCTAACATCAACAATTATTACAGACCGTGAGCATCTAAACCAAATACACCTCGGTTAAACAACCCGAGTCCAAAACAACCTGAGTATCACACCGTACCAAGTCTAAACCAACTGTAATATCACAATGGTCACGTCTCGCTGCGACCCACCAGCTAATCACCTGAAATAAAGATGGTTTGTGGTATGGAATCAGCCCCTGCTGAGTATGTCATCACATGCCCCGTCATGCCCCCAAAGACCCCTCAATTATTTGGTCGAGAGCATGAGGTTCATTACATGCAATACCATTTTAATATAAAACTGTAAAATAAACAACAGTAATCCATACAACAACACAACCATCAACACACATAATATACCACAAGTATAACCAATGAACAATAAGCGAAACAACGAGAGTAACAATAAGTATTAATTCTCGTCCATGGTGTAGAAGCCAATATTGTTCGCCACTGTATAATTCTCAAATGTATTATTGTTCAGTTATACCTAGTGACATTGTCTCATTAAAACGACATGTCTCTAGTTACCCATATATTATGGCGGGTCACCCACGGCAGTAGCCACTCCAACGGTAGAGTCTCCGACCAACGAGCCATTCTAGCTCACGGGAAATTTTCTTGATACTTGCGGACCCGTACGCGGACATCCTGGTATCGTTTTTGTGATCACAGCGCGCACCAAGAGCCACATCCTCTTGGCTTTACTTCCATTCATTAATTCTTATTATACCATCGCATCGCATTACCAAATTTTCTAACACACCGCAACCAAGATCATTAGTCCACTGTCCTAGTCTGTAAACTCGGGATCCGTGTTAGATACAGATCGGCGTATAGAAGGCCAATGCTCCGTATGAAAGTCTTGGATATATATATGTATTATATCCTAGTGCTACAACGTTTTTCTGACGTTCCTTATTTTTCGTATAAGATAGCACCATAGCCGCTAGTTCGTTTTATATAGAGTTCTTATATACGAACCAACTGTTAACTCAACAACATAAATAATGAGCAGCTATAAATAACAATTCATGCATTTAATTATCACATTCAGACAACATCTTATCATAGATCACACAGAAGTCTGAACTGAGGAAGCCCTCAGAGACAATCAAGACACATAACAACATACCGTTCACCCCGATGTATTACGGTGGAGTATGAATCAGCGAGATCCTATGCTCCTTGTGTAGTCTCTAATAATCTAAACAATACATAATGCTACTGATTAGCATACCGTATAACAACACAATTCTACGGTACCCCGTACCGTCACTAACAACTCCCGGTTAACCCCCCGTTATTAACTATCAATGTTTGTCGGGCTTTTGGTCTAACTCGAGATTGGAAAAGTGTTACATTACATGCGTAGCTTGCCTTGTATAATAATATACTTATTGTTGGACTTGTTATCGCATGTAACTAATGTATATTTGTAGATCGTATAGTTTGTTTCATTATCGTATGTGTGATCCTTTCATGCACTATGCATCTTACCTTAGTATTTATTTTTCTAAGGTTTGTCTCTTTTTAAAAAAAAATTCAATGTGGTGTAATTCATTTGTGAACTTATACTTTTAATTACATGGATTCTCATTATCACATGTACACTCCTCTTTACATTAGAATTCCCTATCCAATGTTTATAATTCTTTTTCCTTATCTATTATCATTTTAATTATGATAATTTATATTTATTGAACCTTATCACATTTTCTACACCATTACATATATTTATTTATATGTGTGTATTATGGAACTATTTATTATATGGTAAGTCTTGTAATCTATATTCACTCTTTTTAATGAATATCTCTTATACTATAATGTTATAATTCTTATAACATTAAAACCATATTGTAAATTCCATTTAAAAATGTTAATATTTTCGAACAGCACCTATGTTCTTAAATATTTCCAAAATCTTCCACTTAATTAATGTAATGTTACATTAGTTATATAACATACCTTATGACATTTAAGTCATTAAAACAATTATACCTATAGTCATATTTTGTTTATAAAATACCAAATGGCCCTTAATATTTTCGGCTTTCACCTATAACCACTAAACTTCTATAAAATCACAATTCAATCCCAATTTATAATACATAGTTTTCTAATTCCATTAAAACTATATATTATACATATATCTTTATAAAACCTTATACATAATTCCAAAAATTACCAAACTATACCAAAAGGTTATAAACATTATTCTTAACCTTATTTTTCCTCTAAGTCTCGGTTTCCATATATTTGTTACCTATTTATAACAATGTCATAAAATACCATATATTATACTTATATAATTCTTATGAACTCCAAATTTAACCAAATAAACTTCTAAAAATTTCTAATAACTTAAGGACCGTACTAAACTCCACATAGCCCCTTAAGTTTCGGTAATTACATTACTACCCCAAGACTTATAAATCTTTTACAATTTAATAAGTATCTTATTATAAGGTAGTATTTTAATTTCTTAAATTTTCTAAATTTGGTCAAAGTCTCCTATATAGTCAACTTTGACTCCTAATACCAAATGGGAACCAAATTTTTCAGTAATTACAAATAATAGCCTATACTTTTCTATTTTTACAATTTTGACCCAAAACTTTATAAAATGTTATAATTTTTATTAAATTCATTTAAAAACCCTAAATTGTTCTAAATTACGCCCACGGCTTTCTAAATTCTTAATAATTACGAATTGGCCCCAATTTCAATTATAAGCATAAATAAAACTAAATAAGCTTATAAACTTAAAAGAAAATGGCCTAATGACATGGCCTTATTACAACCTTGAACTTGCAAAATAAATTACACAATAAATGTCTCAAAATATAGCATATATTTCGGCCTCACTTAGGTTTAATTATTTTTCCACATAATGTCATAATTTGACCATTATGTTAATTAAATCCCTTAAATGACTAGCTTAATTTATCTTAGCCATTTTTTTACATTTTTAGGTCAATATGACCTATATTTGTATATTCACTCTCGGCCATATAATATATATATATATATATATATTATATACTTAAAGATTACAAAAATCATAAGTTTAAGGTGTTTATACCTTGATTTATCCTTGTATAGGCTCGGTCACTTGTAGGAAAAATCACCACATGATTTAGACATGTTTAATACACAAAAACAAGATATGGTTACACTCCAAGCTTGGGCTTAACCATAAGGAATAATTGATGTAAGATTTAAGGCAAAAATTACCTTAAAAATGCAAGGGAAGTTCTAGGTATTTTCGACCTGAACCAACACACCACAAGGTGTTAGATCCACCATATTAACATAGGAAATAGCTAGATCTCGAAATATACCTTGTTATTAGGTTTTACCTTGGAAAAATGCCTTAAAAGAGAGTATTTCTCTTGGATCTCGGTCACCCTTGCTCCAAATGGCTAACCAACAGATTCCACATGAAAAGGAGAAGAAGATGAGGCTATGACCAAAGTTTCATAGCCAAACTCGAAGGGAATCAAAAGTTATGAGCTTAAAGCACATTTTTACCTTAAAATGTAGATTTGAACAACCTTGGTCCCTCTACGGGTCTCAGCCGAGTTTAGCTCTTGTTATAACCTTAGAACACTGAGAATAATCCATAGGAATTGTTGAGCCACGAAATTTAGGTGTTGGTAGTGAAGAGATGAAGAAAAGAGCTAAAATGACATTAAAACACTTACATTAGGAGCTTAGGAGCTAGGCTTGCCTTCCATGCTCAAGAACAAACTTTGAGAGCTTGAGAGGAAGGGAGAACTCGGCTGGGAAGGAGAGGATCACAAGGAAGGAAGGAGAAGGTGGGAAAGCTTGATTAATTTGAAAAAAGTAAAGTTACTATTGCAAATTGAACATTAGGTAGTGATTTATCTCCAAAATCATTGTATGCTGTCTCCTCACTTATTGCAGCCGGCCTCCATGGTCCAAATGAGTCAATTAATTGACCATTGACCATGCTTGGTCAATGTTGACTCATGCGGGCCCCACTTTTAGGGTTTTATTAATATTTTAATATTAAATTTGTAAAATTCGTAAATTTCTGGAATTAAAGTCCTAATATGATATAATATGATTAAATATCATATTTAAGGGTAATTATAATTTTAAGCCCATTAAAAATCAATTTAAAAGGCAATCTCACAAAACGTGCTTTAAGGAGTTTTAGCGCACATTTTTGTGTCACAGGGTGTTCCTGAGCTTAGTTCTCCTTGAGAATGTTTTATTGTATTCCTTGCTTCATTATAATACTTAGGAATCCACTTTGGATCTTATTTGAGGTCATACAACCTTTATGGTGTCTTAAAGCACATTTTTGGCTTTACCGATCTTAAGACGTGTTTTGCCTTGTTAAGATCTTTTAGATTGTTTCCCAATAATATTTAGATGTTTAATAATCATCTTAGATCATTAATAGATCATTTAATTATATTTTAAAGGTTAGGGGTATTTCAATAGACTTTGTTGAATTGCGTTGCGAATTCTTTTATGATCTGATCGGTGATGTGCTTATCCATCTGCGTGTGTTGTGCTTATCTCTTGATTAGAATTTGCATGTTTTGGTAGATGCGCTCTTTAGAGACTAGGATTTAGTCCTTAAGATAATTTTAGGAATTTGCCAATCTATGTCGCAAATTAAATAGAGAAAATTGCAAGATCTATCAAACGTAAATAACTTGAACCCGGAGTTCCGTCTCTACATATTAAATTTCTCAATTTTCTTCTGAAATACCCCAAACCTTGGTATGTTGTATAAATGTTAAACTATGGTATTTAAAGGCTAAAAAGTGCCCTAGAAACATCAAAGAACCATTTAAACCATGGTAAAACACAATAAAACACTAAGACACGGTTTGAGCAAAAACATGCTTTAAGCTTGGAGTGAACTTGGTTAGGACCCAAAGAGCCTACCAAGATTTAATAATATTCAATTATGATTTTATAAGGCTAATTAAGTCCTTAGGAAACCTTGGTAGACATTGGAACCTAACAAAACATAAATAAATACCTTAAGGTCAATATGGGCTAAAAAGTGCTCTAAGCTTGGGATAAATTTGTATAAGACCTAATGGTCATACCTATATCTTATAAATATGTTAATGAACATATTAAATCAATTACCAAAGAAACCAAGCTTGAAAACAAGTTAAGACACAAAAGTGCTTTAAGGAGTCTTAAAGCACATTTTTGAAAAAGTCTTGTAAATGAGTTTTGAGTGGCTAAGTGTCCATCATTACTCTTAAATAAATGTACTACTTAGTATCACATTAGGAAGTCTAAATCAATGGGAAATCAAAAATTTCACAAATGTGCCTTAATTTGTGAATAGTGCTCAAATAGTGCTAGTTTAAGTTATAAGTCAACATAAGTTGTTTAATTGGTCAACAAAGGCCATATATGTTATATATGTAAGGGGCCACGGTTTTAGGGGTGTGAGTCATCACACTTGGCTTGCCAATTAAAAGAAAGAAAGAAAAGTAAGTAAAGGTTACCTTTTTGCTTTATAACTTAAATATCTCCAAAACTTACCTCTCTCCTCACTTTCTCTTCTTTTCTTTTTGGTTCCCACCGTCTCCAACCTCATCCTCCCTTCTCCATTCTCGTTTTGCTACAGCAAGTAGCCATTCTCCATCTTTGAATGCTTGTAACTCATGGCTCCAAGCTCCGAATTCAATTCCGAGACTACCGTTGTCTTAGTTAGAGTAAGCTCTACATTCCTATCTTTTCAAATCTTCAAAAGCTCCATTTCGGTGCCATGGAGATTCACCATTGAAGGAGCTTGAGCTCATATGTCCATGCCTTGTCATTCTCCTTTGTTTCAAGGTAAGGAAAATCAAAGAAAATCCAAGTTCCCATCATTTTCTTGTATAACCGAAAATTCACCTTACAATGGTGCCTTGTCTTGCTATTTTCTTAGCTTAATTCAATCTTCAAGGGACTAGGAGGAGTCCTATCTTGCCACTTAACCAAGCTCTCTTTCAAATTCCAAAGGTAATCATCAAATTTAGTGTTTTAAGACACTTATGTAAACCTAGGGTTTAATTATGAGTTTGAGTATTAAACTTAATACTCATTACCCTTATATGTGTATTGGTTAGAAGGTTGACAAGTGATAAAAGCTCCTTGCCGATTTCCAATCAAGAAAAACAAGTGAAAACAAGTGAGAAAGCTTGGAAAACAAAGAGGTAAATGACCTCTCTTAATGTGGTTTTATGTACTAGGGAATTGAGCTATATTTGCTTAATAAATAACCTAAAGAGCCAATGGGAAATGAGCTAGAAAACTATCCACAAGGTGGACTAAAGACATGGGAGCATTGTTGTGTGTATTCGCAGGTTGAAGGCATTTAAATGTGGAAATTCAGTGTTTATGGTTTATGTTATTTAAGGGCCTAAGTGCCAAGCAATTTAAGTTTATGCACTATATTGTGATGTAGTGTAGTTTAAAGGTTTAGTTATGTGTAAAGAACTCTTGTGAAGTGAATGTTTTGATGGTTAAAGGATGAAAAACCATATGTTTGTGTAAAGAGTGGTATTAAGATTGAATGTTCTTGATTGTCTAAAGGTGAAAAACAATGTTTTTGGTGTAAGGTGATACAAGAGAAGCTATGGCGAAATTTAGTTGATAAACAAAGAGTTTATGTGTTGTAATGAGATTTTATGACCTAGAAGGTACTAGGAATTTTTAAGTGTTAAGATGGTGAAAGAAAGTGAATTAAGGTGTTTTAGGTGTTAAGATGCCTTAGGCATAGTCTTGGAGATTTAGGGAACTAATGGATGACTTCTTGATACACCAAGGTGATGGTGGAGGTGTCGTAAAGTCTTGTGCAAAGTTTGGCGAACAATGGAAGTGTAACGCCTTGCGAAGGTTTAATTATGAACTTGTGGGAAAGACTTGAGGAGTGTGTGTAAAGGGGATGAGTGTAGTGCAAATGATGTTTAAAAGGGTGGTTATAAGGTAGTGAGGGAGTACTTTGGTTAGGTGAAGTTTTAGAATACAAGTTACAAGTGTAAGGAAAAAATGTTCTAAGTGTTAAGGACTTAGTAAAAGTTGAGTAAAAGTTTAAGGAATTTTTGGGATGTTTCGAGAGGGTTTAAGTGTGCCCAAAAGATGTTAAAACATGTGGGAGAACATGTGTAAAGCATAGGAAAAAATTGGGATGAATTTGGAGTTCAGAAAGGGGAAAAGCACATTAGAAAATTGGTTCTGCAGTGGACCGCCCCTACGGACCGCCCCTGTGGGGAGGTCCAGTGCAGAGAAGTGAAAAAAAAAAACGTGTAGCATCTGTTGTGGACCGCCCCTGGGACCGCCCCAGAGGGGCGGTCCAGACCAGAGATGAAGAAAAAAATTTGTTTAAGGCTCCTAATGATGGGGGATTGAATGGTAATGGTTTTAGATGATGTTTAGGCCTTGTTTGGTGACATGTAAAGGTCTTAAAGTGTGTAAACAAATGTTAGGTTTGATGTGAGAGTTGTGAACTTTAGATCACAAGTGTAAAATTAAATATAACGGGATGACGGGGTAACTATGGGCGCATTAGACGTTAAACAAGCATGTTACTCCAATGTTAATGAAAGTAATTGTAATGTTATCAGTTGTTCGAGAATTGCTCGAGGAACATAAGTGGACATGATAAAGTGGACTCCGGTGACAGGTATGGTTTTCTTGCAACCTGTGTCCTACCGGATTACACCGGCTTGTATGCCAATGTGTTTTTCTGAGTGTTTGCCACCTTGTAAGATTAAAACATGTAATGAGTTTATAGTAATTCATTTATGTGGCGCATCTGGTCTCCGATACCGTTTAACCTCAAATAAGTGTTGAACCTTAGCTAACTAGAACTAGGAACACGAGAGAGATCGGTATTCGGAGTTAACGACCCAAACCTTGGGAACGTTCTAACCACGGCTATGTGTGAGTTAGTTGGATATTGTTGTTGTATGCAAGTGTGTGAACCTCCCTTGTGTGCTTAACTCGGTTATGATACCGTATGGTGTGTGGATGTGATAGGCTCCATAATGGATCTCTAACTACTTATTTATAAGTATATATGTACTAATGGGGGTGAGGAGTCCGGTTGTTCCGGCCACGCGTGTGAGGACGGGAGTCGATGTCATATCCGGTTCGACTCTCTTGGTGTATGTATAGGTTGTATTCCAATTTGGTTTCACTTCCCTTAGCTTATCCAAAGCTAGTTTACTGACTCACGTCGGGCCACAGGGGCATACAAATGTTATTTCGGTGTGCTTGGGATTACTATATCCGACACACCTTGGGTTTAAGTTAACCGTTCGATATAACTGGACGGTAACGAGGTTGGTAACGAGCTTAGCATGAGATTGGCAATAATCTCTAGGCTCACTATGTATACTAACTATGGTGGAAGGTTCCTTGTGTGAACCGATCTTATGGTGTTTTGTGTTGTATTGTGCTAGGCAATTTCCCTTGCTATGCTATGATATGTATACGTTAGATGTTTAAAATGAATGCGATGTTATCATGTGTGCGAAACGAGAAAGTGTGTTATGTTTTGTATGTGAGGAATGTGATATGTTGTAAGATATGGAGTGTGTGGATCATGGAAATGAATCCCAGTTTGTGACAAGAGGCGTTTAAGGATAACCCGATTTAAGGGTAAGTGTCGTCTATTAAGGAAGTAGCTCCGTTAGAGGAGGAACACTCTAGGGATAATGAATACCATGAGTGACTTATCAAGTAAGGATGTATTATCCGTTTGTTGAGCCCAGTGAGGCGAAATGTTTGTGTTGTGTGTTTACAGTTGCATGCATGATTAAATATAATCAATCGCATGCTAAGACGACAATTAGTTGTGCGTGGCCCGGTAGCATGTGGGCTGCGGGATTACCATACCAGCAAAGGTGCTGAGCCCCTTGGGGGCCACCCTTTCTCTTCTTTTCCTATTTTAGGTACAAAGAGCAGGAAGCCGTTCGAGAGTAGGACGGGGTAGTCGTTGTACATGGGTATTCATTTAAGTGATATATACAGTAGGTGTAGTAACCGAAATTGTTATCGGCATCAGTTTATAATACTCGGTATAGTTGAAAGGTGTATGTTGTTGTTGTTGTTAATGGAAAGGGATAGTAATGTGTAGTCGCTCGGGAATTTAGCCCATCAGACCGGTACAATGTATATGTATTGGCCTTGTTAGCCACGTAGGTGGTTAACGGCGTGTAACACCAACGAGTTAAGTTATTTGTTGAGGTGTGTATTCCGCTGCAAATTGTTATTGTGTGTCTGTTGTTGGATGGGGTGTTACAAAAAGTGGTATCATAGCGAAGTATCGCTCTGATGACTGAATTACCGAGCTTAGGAAGTACCGAGTTAGGATTTTAGTGCTTTGGGTTAAGGGTTGAGTGATAGCGTGAGAGATACGCTAGATAGGTATTACCAGTGTGTACTGGAAACCTACAATATCCATCCCACCCTCCACAATCCCTGTTTTATAACTTGGGAAACAACGCCAGAGAGATGAAAGTCCTCTCTTACTCGGGAAAACCCGATCTGGCTATGTTTAAGTACTACTATGAGCACGGAGAACCTGTCATACGGTAGATCCCGAAAACTGGGAATCCCGGAGACGGCCTCCATTTGAACAATGCTAATCGCATTTCGTAACAAAGAATGAAGAATCTTGTGAAGGGGAAAATAGAATTTCCGGCAACTTGGGTCGACATGCCAAGCAGTCGAGAACAACCAGCTCGCAACGCACTAACCGTGCAACAGGCAAGAATTGGATTACTGAAGACCGAGACAAGTGTCTACGGAACCACAGATGCTAAGTGATGCACCAACGGTACACCAACCTACAAAGGAATTACAACGTAGTGCCCAAACAAGAGACAAGTCTCAGCAACCACGACAGATACGTGGAACGGGCTACAAAGAGGATACAATACTAAGTAAAAGGGGTCTCCCAGAGTGGGAAACACCCTAGTTGATGATCATCATGTGAAGACAGTGAGAAGTCACCTAGAGGAATTATTATCAAGACAGTAAGATCAGTGAGGGCCAACAAGGCCACTGATAACAGTGCGGGTAAAAACAATACCACAACCAGTATGTGTTGAACCGATAGCCAGTTAGCATGGCGCACTTGCCATAGCAAGTGCTGCTATAACAGGGCTATTCGGGAAATTTATAACCACTACAAAGTACTTGGAAAAGTACCATAAAGTTTAATGTGATCGTCAAACAGTGGAAGGGCCTGTTAGCCTAACCCCTGCAATTATGAGTACACCAGTTAGCAAGAAGCTAGACTTGGTTAAGGTAAGAAGATGTCGTGAAACCATGGAAATTTTCTTTCAAACTCGGATTTATTTCAAACTTTTTTCTTTCAAAACCAGATTTTCTTTCAAACCAACACTTCTTTCTAACCTTCTTTTAAACCAAACCAGTAAAAAAACCAAGGGCGGTTGATAAAGATACAACAGTGGATAAACCTTCCCTTGATTAAGTTCGGGAAGCAGGGAATGCATATTGTCACGAGACAATATAAGGGAGTCGACAACAGAATACTTCACCTAGGCGTGTGACGGACACTACGAGTGTACCAACTGTAATGTGGGACGACCGCACTCCGATAGGAGCTTGTGGGCCTGACAGACTTACTTATGGGTTAGTTGGGTAAGTAGTAATGTATCAGTAGGGTACCCCACATATGTATACGAGTAGAGTCTGGAACACGGGAAGTAGTCGACTCCGTTCTACGGTCAGCAGTATAAGTCAAACAACAGCTAAGGATTACCATGAATGGTTGAAGTAAAGGAACCCAGCTAAATTAAAGAGACTGAAGGAATCAGTGAATGTGTCCAAGGAAATATTTAAGATTCAGGAGGTGCGAAGTGCACCGACTGTTATATAAAGACATTGGAGAAGGCGTAGTTTACTGAAAGTACCCATAAGTGCAAGCCAAATGTAATGGCATATTTTAATAACACTCAGGAGCAATCCTTGAGTGGTATTTGGATTAAACATTGTTGGATGAAGCAATATAATTGAAACGCAAGAGTTGAAACAAATACTCGGATTAAACGCTGAAGATAACCTACTCAACAGTAAGACCCTAAGTTGCCAAAGAGACAACTTGGAAGGAATCGTGACGGTAAGGCTTATAAGCCACAACAACTTGTGTTATGTAATATGATCGGTTGCAGAAGTATATGTTACACAAGGAAATAGAGCGGAGAACGAACCACTACTTTAAGAGTGGGGATACCTCTCGATATTGTGAAACCGCGAGAGCGGTAGTTGTGTGGACCAAGTTCAAGAAATATGTGGAGGATGGACCACATTGTTATTACCCCAGGATGATTTGAATAAAATAATACGAAAAGAAGTGTTTGTACCAGTTGTGTACACAGGAAGAGTAATAAGTCTGATAGCAATCACTATAGGTGTGTGAAGCTAAATGTGTAGCGAACAACGCTCAAGGAACATAAAGGCTCAAGAAAAATAGTAGTATATTCAAAAATCAGCCAAATAAGTGGCCAGATAAACCCAGCGTAATAGCGGAAGCTAATATAGCGGATGCAGTATAAGTTGATGTTGTATAATGAGTAAGGATACGGTGCGCAATAAGCGACCGTTGTGTGAGTATTGTTAGATGATAAAATGGTGAGTGAGCAGAGTTATGAGTTAAACCCAGTGGAGGCACAACAGTAAGTGATAGCAAAGGAACCGAGCAGTAAGCCGGAAGCAAGTGTTATGTGATAAGAATTTTAGTGAAACACAGTGAAAATTCCTATGGCAATCGCATAAGAGATTTACTGTCAAGAGTTTACGCCTCTACACTCTGTATGACTGAGTGTTTTAGTATTGCACGGGCGCAGTAATGATCAAGTGGGATAGCTAGGATTTGGGGAAATGTTAATTGTGATGGAGGTAGGAAGAAACCTATAATACTATAATGATTAATGCATAAGAAATGCAAGGTCATACCAATGGAAGAGTACTTGTACGAAACCAAATGTGGAGGTATGGTTAAGAATAAGTGATAACAGTGGCACTAAATACCAAATGTCGGTATGAAATATACCTCAGATGTGGGAAATAACCGAGAGTGCACTACACATTAGGTAGTAGCTCAATCTCAACCGACAGTAAGTCGGTAGAAGCAAGTCAATCATTGTGAAATACATAGCAGTTTACGCAGTAAGTTTTTGGAGAAGTGGATGGGAAGTGTCGAAACTCACCGAATTCGCTCAGGGTAAGAGATACCATGCATCGGTTGAGAAACCATTATGACCAAGATAAGGGTAATACATTGGAGATGTACAATACAGTAACATTAACGAATGGGGCAAACTAGCCCTATAATTATCAGAGTTGCGCAACAGAGGCCATGAGCCCATGCATCAGATACCGAATATACATTGTGAATATGAATTAATGGTTAGTCATCAATGCCTAGAAGCCTCACAGGCCAGGACCGAAACCGGTTATGAGTTAGAACTCCAATGCGAATTCTTGGCTTAGGGACTAAACCGCCGATATGGTTAAGATCCTCTAACCAGAACGCATTGTATAGCAGACCGCGTGGAAGTTAAAACACTTCATTACGGCAGAACATTTAAAGCCATGTTCAGTGACTGATTACATGGGCGTAATCCCTCTTAAGGGGGTAGAGCGCAAAGCCGCTTATGTGTTTTACCGTACAAGTGTACGTGAACTATTTGTGCATAGCACAAAATGATTTGTTATGATGGTTGGCGCGTGTGTTATACAAACATACGCATTCATTCGTGGTTAAATTGTGGTAATTGCGCACAGAAGATGCGAATACCATTGTGGGAAGTGTGTTTATTTTGTAACAGTGGTGTGTGAGAGTACAAGTGGAAGGGAGCAAAGAAACTCCCAGGGAACTAAAACCCCGACGGTGCATAAATGTAAACCATGTATTGTATTTTGATAAAAAAATATGTATATATATACAGTGTTGTGATTTATGAAGGGGTATGAGACCGACATAGAACCTAGTGAGAATTAAATTCCCTAGGTAACTTGAGTTAAGTTGGATTTGGGTGATGATTGGTAGACGGAGTTCTATCCCTTGAAGATGTAATGATTATGACTAGAAGGATTTAAAGATAGAAAATGGGATATGCTTGAATTAGTTGTTGGTTGAAAATGAATGTGGGAGGTGAAACTTGATTATCATGAGATCAAGGGAAGCCGAACACAAATTAGGTGGAAAGATAGTTCAACACTGATGCTGATCACGTCAGGGTTGGATGACTCTTGAAGCTCCCGTAAGTGGTCACAAATAACCATGTTAAGAAAGATACAAAGAGCAAAATTGGACTTGGAGTTGTGTTACGTTTTCAAAAAGGATTTTCAAATGGTATTTCCAAAACAGCCGATTCATATTTTAAATAAAGGATTCTCTTATATACTTGACCTAGTAAAGAATATTTGTAATGCTTGCTCACGAGCTGAGGACGTATGAGCCTTTGTCTTCGACCGGTGACATGAGAAGTATATTTTAAAAATGTATGTGATGGTTTTGACCTCCCAAAGAAACGGGGACCAGAAGGTGTCCATCGCGACCGGGATCTGCGGGATCACAGTGTATATGTACTCGACATGGGACTTGAGCCCATGAAGAGATGGAAAATGTATTTCGGTTTGTTATACATGCTAAGACATGTTGTGTGGTATGAGTAAGAGATATTATTTTAGACCTTGAGTCCTAATGTGGTAGTTTCGGAAGTGTTGTGTTATTCAGACCTATGAGTCTAACTGTTGTATTGTTACCCAGACCTGAAAGTCTGAGGGTTGTTATGTGAGTGTAATGTTATTAAGGTACCCGGACCGTGAGTCCGAGGTTATCATGTAAGTATGTTACGATATGGTTATGTATAATGTGGATATGTTGCCCGGACCGTAAAGTCCAAGGTTGGATGTAAAGGGTGGTAGGTAATGGAAGTTAATTTCGAAAGTAATTCCCGTATTCTAATCCAATGATGCGAGGAAATGTGAACTTCGAGGACGAAGTTCTTTTAAGGGGGGTAGATTGAAATACCCTAAACCTTGGTATGTTGTGTAAATGTTAAAATATGGTATTAAAGGCTAAAAAGTGCCTTAGAAACATCAAAGAACCATTTAAACCATGGTAAAACACAAAACACACTAACAAGACACGGTTGAGCAAAAACGTGCTTTAAGCTTGGAGTGAACTTGGTTAGGACCCAAAGAGCCTACCAAGATTTAATAATATTCAATTATGATTTTATAAGGCTAATTAAGTCCTTAGGAAACCATGGTAGACATTGGAACCAAACAAAACATAAATAAATACCTTAAGGTCAATATGGGCTAAAAAGTGCTCTAAGCTTGGGATAAATTTGTATAAGACCTAATGGTCATACCTATATCTTATAAATATGTTAATGAACATATTAAATCAATTACCAAAGAAAACCAAGCTTGAAAACAAGTTAAGACACAAAAGTGCTTTAAGGAGTCTTAAAGCACATTTTTGAAAAATTGCCTTGTAAATGAGTTTTGAGTGGCTAAGTGTCCATCATTACTCTTAAATATACATGTGTACTACTTAGTATCACATTAGGAAGTCTAAATCAATGGGAAATCAAAAATTTCACAAATATGTGCCTTAATTTGTGAATAGTGCTCAAATAGTGCTAGTTTAAGTTATAAGTCAACATAAGTTGTTTAATTGGTCAACAAAGGCCATATATATGTTATATATGTAAGGGGCCACGGTTTTAGGGGTGTGAGTCATCACACTTGGCTTGCCAATTAAAAGAAAGAAAGAAAAGTAAGTAAAGGTTACCTTTTTGCTTTATAACTTAAATATATCCAAAACTTACCTCTCTCCTCACTTTCTCTTCTTTTCTTTTTGGTTCCCACCATCTCCAACCTCATCCTCCCTTCTCCATTCTCGTTTTGCTACAGAAAGTAGCCATTCTCCATCTTTGAATGCTTGTAACTCATGGCTCCAAGCTCCGAATTCAATTCCGAGACTACCGTTGTCTTAGTTAGAGTAAGCTCTACATTCCTATCTTTTCAAATCTTCAAAAGCTCCATTTTGGTGCCATGGAGATTCACCATTGAAGGAGCTTGAGCTCATATGTCCATGCCTTGTCATTCTCCTTTGTTTCAAGGTCAGGAAAATCAAAGAAAATCCAAGTTCCCATCATTTTCTTGTATAACCGAAAATTCACCTTACAATGGTGCCTTGTCTTGCTATTTTCTTAGCTTAATTCAATCTTCAAGGGACTAGGAGGAGTCCTATCTTGCCACTTAACCAAGCTCTCTTTCAAATTCCAAAGGTAATCATCAAATTTAGTGTTTTAAGACACTTATGTAAACCTAGGGTTTAATTATGAGTTTGAGTATTAAACTTAATACTCATTACCCTTATATGTGTATTGGTTAGAAGGTTGACAAGTGATAAAAGCTCCTTGCCGATTTCCAATCAAGAAAAACAAGTGAAAACAAGTGAGAAAGCTTGGAAAACAAAGAGGTAAATGACCTCTCTTAATGTGGTTTTATGTACTAGGGAATTGAGCTATATTTGCTTAATAAATAACCTAAAGAGCCAATGGGAAATGAGCTAGAAAACTATCCACAAGGTGGACTAAGAAGACATGGGAGCATTGTTGTGTGTATTCGCAGGTTGAAGGCATTTAAATGTGGAAATTCAGTGTTTATGTTTTATGTTATTTAAGGGCCTAAGTGCCAAGCAATTTAAGTTTATGCACTATATTGTGATGTCGTGTAGTTTAAAGGTTTAGTTATGTGTAAAGAACATCTCTTGTGAAGGTGAATGTGTTTGATGGTTAAAGGATGAAAAACCATATGTTTGTGTATAAGAGTGGGTATTAAGAGATTGAATGTTCTTGATTGTCTAAAGGTGAAAAACAATGTGTTTTGGTGTAAGGTGATACAAGAGAAGCTATGGCGAAATTTAGTTGATAAACAAAAGAGTTTATGTGTTGTAATGAGATTTTATGAACTAGAAGGTACTAGGAATTTTTAAGTGTTAAGATGGTGAAAGAAAGTGAATTAAGGTGTTCTTAGGTGTTAAGATGCCTTAGGCATAGTCTTGGAGATTTAGGGAACTAATGGATGACTTCTGATACACCAAGGTGATGGTGGAGGTGTCGTAAAGTCTTGTGCAAAGTTTGGCGAACAATGGAAGTGTAACGCCTTGTGAAGGTTTAATTATGAACTTGTGGGAAAGACTTGAGGAGTGTGTGTAAAGGGGATGAGTGTAGTGCAAATGATGTTTAAAAGGGTGGTTATAAGGTAGTGAGGGAGTACTTTGGTTAGGTGAAGTTTTAGGCAAGAATACAAGTTACAAGTGTAAGGAAAAAATGTTCTAAGGTTAAGGACTTAGTAAAAGTTGAGTAAAAGTTTAAGGAATTTTTGGGATGTTTCGAGAGGGTTTAAGTGTGCCCAAAAGATGTTAAAACATGTGGGAGAACATGTGTAAAGCATAGGAAAAAATTGGGATGAATTTGGAGTTCAGAAAGGGGAGAAAAGCACATTAGAAAATTGGTTCTGCAGTGGACCGCCCCTACGGACCGCCCCTGTGGGGAGGTCCAGTGCAGAGAAGTGAAAAAAAAAACGTGTAGCATCTGTTGTGGACCGCCCCTGGGACCGCCCCAGAGGTCCAGATGAAGAAAAAAATTTGTTTAAGGCTCCTAATGATGGGGGATTGAATGGTAATGGTTTTAGATGATGTGTTAGGCCTTGTTGGTGACATGTAAAGGTCTTAAAGTGTGTAAACAAATGTTAGGTTTGATGTGAGAGTTGTGAACTTTAGATCACAAGTGTAAAATTAAATATAACGGGATGACGGGGTAACTATGGGCGCATTAGACGTTAAACAAGCATGTTACTCCAATGTTAATGAAAGTAATTGTAATGTTATCAGTTGTTCGAGAATTGCTCGAGGAACATAAGTGGACATGATAAAGTGGACTCCGGTGACAGGTATGGTTTTCTTGCAACCTGTGTCCTACCGGATTACACCGGCTTGTATGCCAATGTGTTTTTCTGAGTGTTTGCCACCTTGTAAGATTAAAACATGTAATGAGTTTATAGTAATTCATTTATGTGGCGCATCTGGTCTCCGATACCGTTTAACCTCAAATAAGTGTTGAACCTTAGCTAACTAGAACTAGGAAACGTGAGAGATAGGTATTCGGAGTTAACGACCCAAACCTTGGGAACGTTCTAACCACGGCTATGTGTGAGTTAGTTGGATATTGTTGTTGTATGCAGGTGTGTGAACCTCCCTTGTGTGCTTAACTCGGTTATGATACCGTATGGTGTGTGGATGTGATAGGCTCCATAATGGATCTCTAACTACTTATTTATAAGTATATATGTACTAATGGGGGTGAGGAGTCCGGTTGTTCCGGCCATGCGTGTGAGGACGGGAGTCGATGTCATATCCGGTTCGACTCTCTTGGTGTATGTATAGGTTGTATTCCAATTTGGTTTCAATCTTCCCTTAGCTTATCCAAAGCTAGTTTACTGACTCACGTCGGGCCACAGGGGCATACAAATGTTATTTCGGTGTGCTTGGGATTACTATATCCGAACACCTTGGGTTTAAGTTAACCGTTCGATATAACTGGACGGTAACGAGGTTGGTAACGAGCTTAGCATGAGATTGGCAATAATCTCTAGGCTCACTATGTACTATGGTGGAAGGTTCCTTGTGTGAACCGATCTTATGGTGTTTGTGTTGATATTGTGCTAGGCAATTTCCCTTGCTATGCTATGATGTGTATACGTTAGATGTTTAAAATGAATTCGATGTTATCAAGTGTGCGTTGAAACGAGAAAAGTGTTGTTATGTTTTGCTATGTGAGGAATGTGATATGTTGTAAGATATGGAGTGTGTGGATCATGGAAATGAATCCCAGTTTGTGACAAGAGGCGTATAAGGATAACCCGATTTAAGGGTAAGTGTCGTCTATTAAGGAAGTAGCTCCGTTAGAGGAGGAACACTCTAGGGATAATGAATACCATGAGTGACTTATCAAGTAAGGATGTATTATCCGTTTGTTGAGCCCAGTGAGGCGAAATGTTTTGTGTTGTGTGTTTACAGTTGCATGCATGATTAAATATAATAAATCACATGCTAAGACGACAATTAGTTGTGCGTGGCCCGGTAGCATGTGGGCTGCGGGATTACCATACCAGCAAAGGTGCTGAGCCCCTTGGGGGCCACCCTTTCTCTTCTTTTCCTATTTCAGGTACAAAGAGCAGGAAGCCGTTCGAGAGTAGGACGGGGTAGTCGTTGTACATGGGTATTCATTTAAGTGTATATATACAGTAGGTGTAGTAAGACCGAAATTGTTATCGGCATCAGTTTATAAATACTCGGTATAGTTGAAAGGTGTATGTTGTTGTTGTTGTTAATGGAAAGGGATAGTAATGTGTAGTCGCTCGGGAATTTAGCCCATCAGACCGGTACAATGTATATGTATTAGCCTTGTTAGCCACGTAGGTGGTTAACGGCGTGTAACACCAACGAGTTAAGTTATTTGTTGAGGTGTGTATTCCGCTGCAAATTGTTATTGTGTGTCTGTTGTTGGATGGGGTGTTACAACTTCTTTTTATGTTTTTATTCGATTTAGTTTAATTAGCTTCACCAAAACAATCGACAACCCCCTAAATTTCTAGTTATTTTCTAGGATTAGATTTACTCTTTTAGTCCCACGGTTCGATTCCCGGTTACTTTGCTATTTTTCTATATTACTACGACCAGGATTTTTGTAACCCGGAGGCTTTTAATTAATTAATTTCTAGGTTTATTTTCTTAGTAGATCAAAATTCCCGTTTGCAAAGCACGTGAAGGTAAAACGAGTAATAATTGATGAGATGAATAAGTGAGTAAATGTATTCTGGAAATTGGAAAATGTATGTCTTGGTGATTATGACTAGAAATATTAAGAAGATAGAAAATGAAATATTGATTGACTACTTGATTGTGTGAATTGAGGTGGGAGGTGGAACTTGATTTGCTAGCGATCAAGGGAAACTGAACACAAATTAAGGTGGATGGATAGTTCAACTCCAATGTTGATCACATCGGGGTTGAAGAACTCTTGAAAGTCCCCATAAGTGGTCACGAGTAATAACGCTAGTAATAGGTATAATTATCATAAATTGGAATTTGGAGTTGTATGAAGTTTTCAAAATGAATTCCCAAAACTAATTTGGTACAATGATTTTCTTCAAACTAGAGAATGAGGATCAATTTTGAAACCGCTCCCACGGGCGCTAGTGGATCTTCCCATGGCTAGGCGCCGGTATTGGATCGAAACCATGGAGGTGAGGCTAGTTGTGAGCCGGTGGAAGTGATGATTAGTTTTGAAACCACTACACCGTTCGTGCGGCAGTACTAAGTGGCCGGTTGGGTGCGGTGACAGTGTGCGTTTTGTATTTTTCCAAGGGCACTGGGACAGCGTAGTCCCGAAGTAAGTATGAGTAATTATGAGTAAGTATGAGTAAAAATGCTTGAGGATCTCTATATATGCAAATGAATTTGATCAGAACCAAAGGACCATAGGGCTAGAAAGCGTAAGTGCCCAATGTCATGAGGGTCGTGAACCAGAAAGCGTAAATGTTCAAATGTGACCGGTACCTGAGGGATCACTCGACATGGGAGAGGATGGTACCTTCTTTATCTGCGGATGGACCCCATGAAGAGTTTGGAACGGATATTTTTGATTGCTATACATGCAGTGACATGTTGTTTGGATGTGTGGTATACATCGAGTCGGACATTTGGAGTGTGAAAAGTTATATAGAGGTCATAACCTTAGCATAGAGTACCTATGTGAGTAATAATATTAGATTCACCAACATTGAGGGCAAAGTTCTTTAAGGGGGGTAGATTGAAATACCCCAAACTTAAATATGGTGATTAAATAATTCTAATATGGTATTTAAAGGTCTATTAGTGCCTAAATAATTTTGGCTAAGGAAAATAAATCCAAAAGAAAAGAGAAAACACTTAAAAAGCGAAAATGCTAAAATGAGCGTTATGTGACCATATGAGAAATAAAACCTCGCCAAGGGTATAAGATGGATTTTCAAGGCTTAGTAATGCCTAAATAATATACGAGAACAATTCTTGAAGAAAACGAATCCATAAAATGAATTAAAAACGCTAATAAAGCTTTAGCGCACGTTTTTCAAGAAAACTTAAAAACGTGACTTTAAGTGGTCAAACCGACCCGTAAAAATTATTGTTCATCAAATAACTATAAATAAACATTAATGGAAGCTTAGGACCCATCAAAATTAACGAAACGAGAAAATTCCAGAAAACGGGTTCCGGTGAGTGAATAGTGTAAAAACTAGAACTTGTGGGGGTGTTAGTGTAATAAAACTAAAATAACTTCCCCAATTGTAAATAAAATTCAAAAAGTGTGTGTGTGGGGTGTGTGGGACGGATGGCTAATTCCCCCCTTCCTTAACTCACTTTATGCACAAAAGTACAAAAAGGCAAAAGTACTCTCTCTCCTCCCTCACTTCCCTTTTCTTTCTTCTCTTTCCTTTGTTCCTTCCCTACCAGCCAATTTTCTCCTCCCTCCTTCTGCTGGAACGACATGGAAGCAGCCAACAATGGCTTCCTCCCTTCCTTGCCTCACCCAAGCTTCATTAAAGCTCAAATCACAAAAATAAATACATATTCTTCATCCTCTCACCAAGCTCTATCCTTCTCTCTTTTCAAAATCCAAAAATTATGAACTTCATCTCCATGGGTTTAGCCCATTTGAAGAGAAAATGGTACCACCTTGAAGCTTGGATCCCCATCTTTCCATTAAGGTAAACGTTTCAAAGAAAAACTCATTTTCTTCCTTCTCTTTTGGTGGCCGATTTTCGCCCCTTGTAATGCCCTGTTTTTTCTCTCTCTTTTGAGCATCATTCCAACCTTAAAAAGGTGGTGGGATCATGTTCTTGAATCAAGGGTTAAAACCCCTCTTAAAAACTCCAAAAGGTAAACCCTAATTTATGTGTTCTAAGCCTTTCATTGAATTAGTGTTATTCCAAGGATTAGAAGTTTAATTATATCCATTTTGGTGTAATTTGGGTGTTGGGATGGAGTTTGGCTACTCCACCCAACTTGACCGAAAAAGAAGAGAGGAGAAGGAAGACAGCAAAAGAGGAACTCAAGAGGATTTAAGGTAAGAAGATCTCCTTAATGCTAATTTTAATGCATTAGGATTTTGGGAATGGGTAAACTAAAAGAATGAACCCAATTTTAGTTTTAAGTGTGTTGGTAACTAGAAGAGAGTGATTATGGAATTGATGTTTGGATTGAAGGCCTAGCAGCCAAGTAGTGTACGAATTATGTATTGTGATGTATTTGGAAAAATTGATGAGTTTTGAATGAGTATTGTGTGCTGTTAGAACCCACTAAGGGTTTGGTTAGTATTGAATGAAATTTGGAGATGAGATGAGTTTTGGGACAATGCTAGGAAAGCACCGGAGTTATGGCAAAATTTCGGTAAAAACCGAAGGAGTTTTAAGTGTATATTGTGTAAATAATGACCTAGGCTTAACTAGGTGTTTATAGGATGGAGTTGGGTTGATTAATAACCTTGGAATGGTATTTGAGAACTAGGAAGAGAAGTGTAAAGATCTGTAGCAAGTTAGTGTATTAATGTCTTGGAGCCTTGGAGAGAAACTAGGTTGTATGACATTGAAAGGAAAGGATGAACTTGGGTGTAGAGAATGCATTTGTCTATGATGGAATTGCAATGGTCAATAAGTAATTTGGAGAAGTTGGTAAAGGGTAGTAACCCACCAAGAGGAAGCTAGAAATGCACAAGTGTGCAAAGTGTAAAAATGAAGAATGGAAATGTAGAACTTAAGCAAGAATTGAGCAAGGATTGGACCAACGATTTAAGGTGGTCTAAGGAGTGTTTTAAGGTGTTTAAACATTTATGAAACATGTGGAAAGATTATGGAATGATTACGGGTGGATTAAGGGTTGATTTGGGGTTGAAAAATTACCTTAGTAGCAGGTTTTAGTAGGGTCCGGGACCTAGCCCTTGTATAAGGTCCCGGAATGCCCTTAAAAATGCCCCAAAAGTTGAGACAGCAGGTGGTCCGGGACCTTAATCTAGGACCAAGTCCCGGACCAGTAGTAAAATTAGGCCGAGAGTATGGAAATGTATTGGTCCGGGACTTTGGGTCCGGACCAAGTCCCGGACCACCCCTAAAATTTAACCGAGAGTGTTTTTAAGTGTCTAAAACATGGGGAATTGATTGGTAATGGTTTTAGATGTTGTTATGGCCTTTTTTTGGTGATATGTAAAGGTCCTAAGAAGTATAAACAAGTGTAGGAAATGAGTGAGAAGTAAGAACATAAATTGACATGAGCAAAACTAAGTATAACGGGATAACGGGGTAAGTACGGGAGTAGTAATTATGTACCTACCGTAAAGTATTATTGTTAATGGAACCATTTTACATGTAATCAGTTGATAAAGTATGAGCCGAGCAATGTGAGGTGACCCGGTAAAGTTAAACCATGGTGTAAGGTATGATTTTCTCATGCCTCGTATGCTAACCGTGCTATGTTGATTTGTGTGCTTGTGTGTCGGCTAATCAAGATAAAAACATGAAAATGGTTTATTGCATTTGATTGTATGTCTTGCTGTATGATGTATGAGCTAACCCTTCTTGAATGATTGTGTGGCCTAACTTAGTGTATAGACCGACTTATAAATGAGTCTTATTGACTAGTGACTCGTAGAAAGAGTCATGTTGCGAATTAACGAGAATGTGAGAACACATGAAACTATCAAATAAAGAATAACAATAACGCAAACCTATGAACTCACTAGAATGTGAGAGAGTGTACTAGACTAGTAACTCCCGATAACGGTTAGAGAACCGAAATGAATAATCCACAAAACAAGTAATAGTGGGAGTATATAAGGAACCTCTAACTTAGAGGATTGATGAAATCCAAAGACATGAACTTTGAGGGTATTAAAGAATGACAAGGGATCTCCAAACCCCCTAGAACAATAGTCGACCCCCAATGAGAGGACCCAACTAATGTAAACAATGTCCCGAACATGAGAGTATTCGATACGTTGGGGAAACACTTAAATCTTAGAATACTAGACATTGGTAATTCCCTAAGCTAATAGAGGATATTCAGAGAGATACTTCTAGGCTACTCCAAGAGATTGCAAAATAACTTCGAGAGAGGAGTGTTGGGAATTTGAGTAGTCCGGTAGAAACGGACATTTGAATATTTGAGGAGCTAAGTGTATAGCTCCGCTTGTATTTGTAAGCCCAGTGGTGAGTCTCGTGTATGACTCTGGCCGGAGGCTAAAAATAATGAGTATTGAGTAATGTGTATGTACGAGTAAAGTAATGGGTATTGAGTAAGGAGTAAGTACGAGTAATGTAATGAGTATTGAGTAATGAGTAAGTACGAGTAAGGTAATGAATATTGAGTAATGAGTATGTATGAGTAATGCAATGAGTATTGAGTAATGAGCAAGTACTATTCAAGTAATGAGTATCGAGTAAAGCACGAGTAGAGTAACGAGTAAGGTAACGAGTGAAGTAATGAGTGAAGTATGAGTAAAGCAACAAGTAAGTAAGAACATGATTGGTGTAAGCCTTATGAACCTGAGCGGGGAGAACGAGAGCATCCAATTAAACCGGATGAATGAGTAACTAATATGAACGGTTGACTGATGAATTATCTTCCCTCGTAGGTATTGAATCTTGGGTATGTATGTAAGTATTGCTGCTTGTGTGTAATGTCATAGTCTTAGTATGTAAGTATGCATGAAAATGAACTCCATGTATTCGACAAAGTAGTCGGCGTACCCCGGTTAGCACGCGGGGTATGTGAATTTCATATGCAGCAATTTGCTGAGCCCCTAGGGGCACCGTTTTTATTTTCTAGGTACTTGAAGTTGCACACCGTTCTAGTGTAGGACAGGGATGGCTGTATAAGCTTGGGTAGTTGATTAAGAACTTGTATTGATTTGTAATTGTATATGTTGGATGGTGAGACCGAATAGTTATCGGCGAACTTGAGGAATTTAGCTACTCGGTATAGTATTGTATGGTTATTGCAATTGTATAAGAACTCATTTGAAGTTGTAATTGTACTAAGTTTTGACTAAGGAATTGGAATGTATTGTTTGGCATAGTATACTCGGTATGTTCAAGTTCATCATACTGATAGTATGGTGTATTTGTAGTTGGCCTTGTTAGTCACGTGGGTGACTAACGGCATTGTACATCCACCGTTGAGTATGTAATATCTGCTGCGAAGGTAAGTAATTGTGAAGTAATGACGTGATTAGCGGTAGGGGTGTTACAGTTAAATTGTTATTTACATTCCCCCCTTGTTTTAGAATAGGATATTACTAGGATTATGACTGATTTTCTATTAAGTCCCTTGGGTTCGATACTCTCGGTCGTAATGTACTCACACTATACTCCGACCGGGATTTTAGCTACCCGTATTAGAGTAGTAGGATTATTTTATTCTTTTTTTACATCCTTTTCCCCTACATATTTTCTTGTTAGCAAAATGGCGCTGTTGCCGGGGACTTGGAATTAGTCCAAGCCCTAAAATTGGTAATCGCCCTATTCTTTATTTTCTATTTTTTATTTTGATTTAATCCTTTCCATCTATTATTTATTCATTTCGCTCATTTGTTCAAGAATTTGTTGAATGTGCCATGTGCGATGCCGGGTACAATTTACCCCGCACCTTAGGAGGAAGTTCGACTTCGGACAGAATACACCCGGCACACAATCCGGCACTTTCAACTTCAACTCTCATTTTTATTTTTTCTTCAAAGTATTAGAGTCGTATGTAAATAGTCTTTATTCTTACACCATTCATTTTATTTCTCCCTTCTCTTATTTATTATTGTTTGTTCATTTATTTTCCTTTCAAGTTTGAACAGGCTGGGCATGATGTCGGGTAAACACAATCCGGAGCTGAAATACTCCGTAATTAAAAATAGTGATTAATTAGGCTAATAAGTATTTTAGAAGCTTAATTATGCATAAATAATCATGAGGGAACAAATCCCAAAGAAAACGGATCCTTAAAACGGATTAAAAACGTAAATGAACCTTAAAGCGTGTTTTTCAAGAAACCGGAAAACGCGATTTAAGCGGGTCAAATCGACTCCTAATTTTGGTCAACCAAATAGTCTTTAATAAATATTTATGAAGGTCTAGAACCAATAAAATTAATTAAACGAGAAAATTCCGGAAAACGGGTTTCGGTTAGTAAAACTGTCTAAAGTAGGAAGTTATGGGGTGAGAGTGTAAAAAAACTAAACTAGTGTGTCCACTATTAGAAATAAAACCAAAAATCTGTAGGAAGTGGTCAGGGGGGCCGATTTTGTGCTCTATCTCAGTCTCTTATTTTCCTAATGTGCTAAGAGACAAACTAATAAAGTAAAAAGCACACCCATCCTAACTTTATACTCTCTCTCCTACTCTCCCTCACTCTCTCACATATCCTCCCTCCTTCTCTAATTCTCTTCTTCTTCCTTGGGCGCCAACCATGGTGATTTGCCATATCCCACACAACTCCCTCCTTCTCTCCTCTTGTTAACTACTCAAACCTCCACCAAAAATCTCAAAAATTGTACCATTGTGTTCCTCTCATCAAGGAGAACACTACTCTCTTTTCCAAATTCAAAAACAAGCGACTTCATCTCCATGGGTGTTCTTGGTTTTGAAGATATAGACCACCATAAGAAGCCTCTCCTTCACCTTGTTGGTCTAAGGTAAAAAGAAATCCGAAAAATTAGCTTTTCTAGCCATCATTTGTTATATAAAGATTTTCAAGTTTTTGAACTTCTTGTTCCTTGCTCCCAGCAGATTTTTGGCTTCTATGGTGGTGGAAATCTTGCTCTTGTGCTGTTCTAAACTCCATGTAACACCCCTACCATTAATCCTATTCTTACCGTCCAATCGTCCTGTTAATCCTATCAGTTCGCAGCGGAATTACTACTATTACTACGACGGGTGATACAACGCCGCTAACCGCCCATACGCCTAGCAAGGCTGACGCTACTTACAGTCACGGTCTGATGTTCAAAGAATACCGAGCTATTACAGTTACTTACCCATTCCAAAACGTAACATACTTACAATCCTGGATCACCGAGTATTTAAAGTGTAATCAATTACATCCAAAAGAATGAGTTTCTACCAACTACTCATCTATACCCAATCTCCGTCCTATCAACATCCAAAAAGGTGTACCCCATGGTACACCGGCTATCAAAAGCTAAAGCCGTGTACTACTTAGTACACCATTCATAATCTATTGTTTACAGACAAAAAGAAGACAAAGAAATCAAGCTACGTCTCTTCACCATCTTCATCCTTCTCTTGTACCTGCGTGTTGTAAAAACATCGCCCCAAGGGGCTCAGCAAAAGCTGTGCATGAACTCCGCATATACCGCGTGCTAAATAGGGCACGCCGACTATTTGACGTCAACTAAACATGCGATTCATTAATTTCATACATACATGCTTTACATACAACATACATGCATATACAATACATTATACAATACAAGATAGCAATACAGTAGCACACACACTTACTTACCTTCAACCGTGTTAGCCAAATTACGCATCCGGGTTAATCAGAATGCTTATTACTCTTTTACTCATTACATGTTACTTGCTCTTACTTTACTTACTTACTACCATTTGCTTTACTTACTCATTCTTACTTACTTACTCATACTCAAGTTAAGTCGGTATGACCTCTGGCCCGGGGACTACACCGTCCCACCACCGGGATTTACTTGACTCACCAATCCGGGATGCTACCCACTTAAGGGATTTGGGCCGCGGACTAGTTTAAGAGTCAGGAATTGGAGCCAACCTCTCGTGACTCCGCATCCTCACGCGTGGCCGAAACTATATCGGACTTCTACTCATTCCAATTTAATTACCAATTTAAGTTAGATTGGTTAGCTTGTTAGGAATCAGTTAGAAGTCCAATCACAATCACAATCGGTCACAATACAATACAACATACATACACACATTCATATCCATCCACACATTTCATGAATTATACAAACTAAGATTTAAGAAAAATATTCACATCATACAGCACTACATATTCACAAGTATGCGTGGTAACTCCGATTCGTGCATTTATCTTATTTGGTGATCAATTAGCACACAACACACAAATCAGAGTAACCAAGATAGCATACGGGGCATGAGGAATTCATACCGTTCACCGTTGTACTTGTATCCCAACTTTCCTTCGGTGCTCACAAATCAAGTCCTATAACAAACATATGTTCGAGTGATTAATTTAACTATCATTAACTTAATTCTATTACTCTTGCATTTCCTAAGTCATACTTACTAAGTCCTTTCCATTATTACACTTACAACATTACTTACTTACTCTTCTTTACTTTAAGTTTATTCCTTACTTAACATTGGTACATTGTATATGTACATTTATATATGTGGGCATACATTTATATATATATATGTTATTATTATTTAATTAAAAAAAAAATTATGTATGACTCGACCAACCTTACCCAGGGTCGGACCCAAGGTCGGTCGAAGTCAGTTAGCTACTTCGCTGGAAAATTATAGGGCCGACCGACCTTGCCAAGTCCGGTCCCAAGGTCGGTCCATTCCAGTGAGTTTTGGTTTTGAAATTCTGGAGTCGACCGACCTTGCATGTCCGGTCCCAAGGTCGGTCCGTTCCAGTAAGTTTCATTGCAGGCGAATTTCAGGCCGACCGACCTTGCAAGCCCGGTCCCCAAGGTCGGTCCATTCCAGAAGGTTTTATGACGGGAAATTTTCTGGCCGACCGACCTTGCAAGTTCGGTCCCCAAGGTCGGTCCATTCCGAAGCTCTCCGCCCTTTGCAAATCTAAGCTCGACCGACCTTGCAAGTCCGGTCCAAAGGTCGGTCCGGCCCAGTATTTGCATTTTTATTTCTGTATTCAGTTCTATCTTTCACCCATTACTTCCCCATTGTTCCTACACTTATTCCCACATGTTTTATCACTAATTACACACTCTAAATCATGTTGTTTCATTCTTTAATTCATTACACAAATCCTATACTAGCTTACACTCTTATTCTTCCCAATTTCCATTCCAACACTCACATAGGTTCTTCTCTAGTTGCATTTTGCTACAGATTTCTACTCTAACTCTCTCCATTTATATCTCCCTCTTCTATTGTCATTTCTAGAGTTTCTAACACCTCACAATACATTAACTATCTCTCCCAATATACCCACTATCTTTCTCTATCAAAATCTGTTACAAACAGATATTAGTCACCTAGTTTCTAGTTCCTTAAGTGTCCTAATCCTAGGTAAATTTTGACATAACCTCCCCTATATTTCTACACTCTCACCACATTGTTTTCACACACATTATCACTTGTCCCACCTGTTTATCCACAACAACAATATACAAACTCTCATACACCAATACCAAACACAACAACACTCTTAGAAATTCCTGCACTCCATACCCCAATCCCAACTATGTTTTTGACAGTTTTTAATTGTTTTCAAAGCTTCAGTACAGTTCAATTCTTCCTCCACATTACACTATTGTTCATTACCATTTTATCATACAAATTTTACTCTTTTAAAATCTGTTACACACATACATACAAGGCTACACAAAGATGAGTGTGATTACCTTGTTTCTTCTCTAGGTTTCCTTTCTCCTTCTTTCTTCTTCTTCCCTTCCTCTTCCTCTTCTCTTCCCACGGGTTTGTAAACCGAATTCTAACGCTACAGTCCACATATACACACACCATTTAATACCCTAACTAACCCTAACCATTATCTAAGTTTTAATGTAAGTTTAGGGTTTAGAAATTTCCTTACCTTGCAAGGGTGTAAGTGGTGTTTGGAATAGCTCAAGAACAATGTTTCTCACCTTCCAAGTGGCCAAAATCGGCTGGGTACAAAAGGAGCAAGGAGTTCAAAACTTGAAATCTTTAGGAGGGCAAGAGAGCAAGAAAAGGAAGTGGTTTTGGATTGCTACCTTACCCAAAGAGAAGGAGGGCATTCAATGGTGGTCTTGAAGCTCAAAACAAGAATCCCATGAGATGAAAGTTCTTGTTTTCGAATTTTGGAAAGACGGGAAATGTGCTCTTGATGAGAGGATGACAATGGTGTAATTTTTACAATTTTTGGAGAAGGTTTAAGCACTTAAAGAGAGAGAAGATGGATTTTGTGGGTTTGCTCAAGCTTCCAGGGCTATCCGGGGGAAGAAGCAAATAGAGAGAGTGCGGGAGATAGGGTGCTGTTACGTGAGTGAAGAATGAGAGTAGGAGGAGAGCGTGAGAGTGTGAGGTAGAATAAAGTAGGTGAGTGTTTTACTTTATTATTTTGTTGTTTTGTAACAAGGGGTTAGTAGTGTGTGAGAGAGAGGGATAGGGCCGGCTCACTAGCACAACACACACACACAACTTTACTTTTATTTTAGAATGGACACATAAGTTTGGTTATTTATGTTTCTACCCCACAACTTCCCGTTTGACAGTTTTTACTAATTTCGTCGTTTATTGATTTTATTGGTTCTAAAGCTTCACTAATATTATTAATGATTATTTAGTTGACCAAATTGTTACGAGTCTATTTGACCCGCTTAAAGACACGTTTTCCCGGTTACCTCGAAAAACGTGCTTTAAGGTTCGTTAGTGTTTTAATCCATTTTAAGGAACTGTTTTCTTCGGGAGTTGTTCCCTCATGATTATTTACACTTAATTAAGCTTCTAAATTATTCATTAGCCTAATTAATCACTATTTTTAATTATGGGTATTTTAATCTACCCCCCTTAAGAAACTTTGCCCCAAAGTTGCTCAAGGTTAATAGTTTTATAATTCAACTCATTAGGCAAACCAATTGCTCTAATGTGTCTTACTACACCTATGAGGTGTTTACTTCCTTCCACATTACAAGCATACACAATCCAAGTGCCATACACAATTCACATACACAGTCCATCATTTCCCATTCATGCCATCACACAATACACATACATTACTGCACACAACACATTACACACATGCATCATCCATCGTAATACACCCATACGCTACACATTACAGATACATACATTCACATACCAAATTCACTTGCACTACATGTGCCATCCAAACCTATTACAATACCTACACACTAGCAATGCTTACCCCGAAGCAATGCAAAAGCAAAAAGGCTCTACCCCCTTAAAAGGGGTACCCCGGACCTGTATTACTAAATACTAGACTCTCTAGTCTATGAATAACTGCGGGTACTTGCCTTCATGGCATCTTCCAACTCCCATGTCGCTTCTTCGACATCATGGTTTGACCTAGGACCTTCACCATTCGTATAGACTTGTGGCGAGTGTCTCTGGTCTTCCTATCAAGGATTCTTACCGGGGTTTCAACATATCGCATAGTCGGCTCGATGGAAAGTCTCTCGGGCTCTAGGACATGAGAAGGATCAGCGATATACTTCTTGAGTTGTGACACATGAAATACATCATGGACACGTCCCAAGTCCTCAGGCAATGCTAACCTGTAGGCTACAGATCCAACTCTTTCGGTGATAGTGTACGGCCTTACAAACTTTGGGCTTAGTTTGCCCTTCTGACCAAATCGGAAGACACCCTTCATAGGTGAAACTCGCAAGAACACTTGGTCGCCTACGGCGAACTCAAGGTCGCGTCGTCTCATATCCGTATAGGATTTCTGTCTATCTTGGGCTGCCTTCATGTTTGCCCGAATCTGCTGAACTTCAGCTTGCACTTGTTCAAGATACTCCGGTCCTATGATGACCGCTTCGCTCGACTCATCCCAACACAAGGGTGTACGGAAAGGTCTACCGTATAGAGCTTGGAAAGGCGACATCTTAATCGAGGCGTGATAACTATTATTGTATAAAAATTCGATAAGGTGAAGCTTGTCTAACCAACTCCCCTGAAAGTCTAAGGCACATGCCCTAAGCATGTCCTCCAGTGTCTGGTTGGTCCTTTCTGTCTGACCGTCGGTCTGAGGATGGAAGGCGGTACTCAACTTCAATTCTATACCCAACACTTCCCGTGCGGCTTTCCAGTATCTCGAAAGAAACCTGGTGTCGCGGTCAGATACTATGGCTTTAGGGACTCCGTGATGTCTGATAATCTCCTTGTCGAACAGCTCAGCTAGCTTTACTACCTTCCAGGTGTCCTTCATCGGTATGAATCTTGCAACCTTGGCAAGGCGATCGACTACAACCCAGATCATGTTGAGTCCTCCCCTAGTAGGTGGGAGTCCTACAACAAAATCCATGGAGATATCATGAAATTTCCACTCCGGAACTGGCATCGATTGTACCATTCCGCCCGGTCTACGATGTTCAAATTTTACTTTTTGGCATGTCAAGTATCTCAATACAAATTCTGTCACATCTGATTTCATTCCAGACCACCAGAAGTACCTCTTCATGTCTTTGTACATCTTGGAGGCTCCCGGATGGACTGATAATGTGGAACTGTGTGACTCTCGCAGGATGCGATCCCTTAGCTCAGCATTGCTTCGGGGGACGCATAGCCTGCCATTCAACCGAATCAAACCATCTTCATGTAGCTTGAAGTCGTACGTTTTCTTCTCAAATGTACCATTTTCGATCTTTTGTCTGATTTCGGTCAGGTAAGGGTCGCTCAACTGAGCGTCTCGCACCTCGTCAACCAAGCTAGAAGAAGCGAGTAGCGAATGGAGCGAGTGTGCTCGACGACTCAGGGCGTCGGCTACAATGTTTACCTTCCCTTCCTTATACTGTAGGTCAATGTCGTAGTCTGAGAGAAACTCCATCCACCTTCTCTGTCTCAAGTTCAATTCTTTCTGTGTGAATACATACTGTAAGCTCTTGTGGTCGGAGTAGATGGTGATGCTTACCCCATAGAGATAGTGTCGCCATATCTTCAAGGCGAAGACAATGGCTCCTAACTCTAAATCGTGTGTCGGGTAATTCTTCTCATGCTTTTTAAGCTGGCGGGAGGCATAAGCTACAACCTTGCCATGCTGCATGAGTACGCATCCCATTCCTTTGCCTGATGCGTCACAATATACCTCAAATCCCTCTGTGCCCTCTGGAAGAGTAAGGATGGGCGCTGAGGTCAATGAGTCTTTAAGGCTCTGAAATGATACTTCACACTCGTCGGTCCATACAAACGGTGCATCGTTCATCATCAGTGTAGTCATGGGCTTGGCGACTTTCGAGAAGTCCTTTACGAATCTCCGGTAGTAACCGGCTAGACCAAGAAAGCTCCGAATGTCGGTAACAGTCTTAGGTCTAGGCCATGATCGTACTGCTTCTATCTTTGAAGGGTCAACCAAGATACCTGCGCTCGAGATGACATGACCGAGGAATGATACCTGATCTAGCCAGAACTCGCATTTGGAGAACTTCGCATACAGCTAGTTCTCGCGCAGTGTCTCTAGCACTTTCCTCAAATGGATTTCATGTTCCTCTGCTGATTTTGAGTATACTAGGATGTCGTCGATGAAGACAACAACCGAAGTGTCCAACTGCTCACTGAATAGACGATTCATGAGGTCCATGAATTTAGCTGGTGTGTTTAACAAACCGAATGGCATCACCGTGAATTCGTAGTGGCCATATCTGGTACGGAATGCCGTTTTCTCAATATCTTGCTCTTTGATGGCAATCTGATGATACCCAGAACGGAGGTCGATCTTAGAGAAGACTGATGCTCCTTTCAGCTGATCAAATAGGTCGTCGATGCGTGGCAATGGGTATTTATTTTTGACTGTGACCGCATTCAGCTCGCGGTAGTCAATGCAAAGTCGGAGGCTACCGTCCTTCTTCTTCACAAAGAGGACCGGTGCTCCCCAAGGTGATACGCTCGGGCGTATGAACCCTTTGTCGAGAAGGTCTCGTAATTGCTCTTTCAGTTCAGTCATTTCAGCAGGTGCCATGCGGTACGGTGCCCTGGCAATGGGACCGGTACCTGGCAAAAATCAATTTCAAATTCCACTGCTCTCGGTGGTGGCATGCCGGGTAGCTCCTTAGGGAATACATCAGGGAATTCAGATACAACGGGTACTTCTTCACTGAACTCTGGATCTCTCTCCAGGTCTTGTACATAACATAGATACACTTCATGGCCTTTTCTGAGCTCCCGGTACATCGCCATAGTAGATATGAGTGTGGTCGAAGGCTCTCTAGGACTCTGGCGGTAAGATACGGTAACCCCAGAAGGACTCTTGAGCAGCAATCGATGCTCGGCGTAGAGGATTCTACCTTTGTGCCGCTCCAACCAATTCATTCCAATGATTAAGTCGAATCACAATCCATTAAACTCGATGAAGGAGATGGGAAACACTTCGTTTTTGATTTCTATGGTGGCTGATTGATAATATTTGGTGCACTTTACTCGCTCCTTCGATGGGAGAGTAACCACAAAATTCGGTAGCTCATCCGCATCTAGCTTCAACCTCTTCACAAAGGATGGTGATACGAAAGTGTGAGAGGCGCCGGAGTCGAATAATACATTGGCTTCAATGCCATTCACTGGGAATGTTCCCGTTAAGATGGTGCCGCTTCTGTCGGCTTGTGCTTCGGTGAGGATACTCAGGTTACCTTCGGTACCGAGTCCACAACCTATTGGATTCATAAGTGGATAAGTATTGATGGTGGACACAAGTGGAATTTAAATCAACACTGATCTTTATTGATAAACCAACCATCATACATGTCGTGTCTCTAATACACGTTACAAATACATTACATGATACTTTAAGGTTAATACTTTCTAAAGGTAAGGTTCAGGCGTCCTGGTTTCATGTGTGTGGCATTAATTATTGCCGGTGGTGCAGTATTCAACTTGATCTTGTTGATCCCGTGATACAGCATCCTAGAGTTTCCACCCATGATTAGGACATCTCCTGATCTCAATACCAATTTCTGTGCAAGGTCCACACGCTTCTGCTCGCTATACACAAATACGGCGTCATCACCAATGGACCAAGACACTACGAACACTCCTTGTTCAAGAGATTCCGCTGTCTCGTCCTTGTCTTGGTGTAACCCAAGTCATCCTTCTTTCTCATAGAAGTTGACGATACAAAGGTCCGCTTCAAGTGCGGGGATCGGTTCATGTTCGCATTGTTGTGCAAGTTCTACTGCTTGTGTGATGAGTGTCTAAAACTCTGGAGGTATTGTCGGTGGCGTTGCTCCTTCTTGTGTTCGTGTCTCTTGGTATGTCTTGGTATAAGGATTCCAGTCCTTTCCCAAGCACATCATTTTCAGCTTCATCTTCGCTCCACCGGAGAATTCGGGTGTATAAAATCCACCTTGACCCGTTCCTAGCTCGTTGCATCGTCGGATGATTGCAATTTGTGCTTCGGGTGTCAGGTATTCCTTTAATAGAATCATACCTGGTTGGATGACCTGACACTGTTCGCTGGTGTAGTAGTGGTTGGTGATGTCGATCTCTTCTTGATTCAGGTTTACCGGTATCGGATAACAGATACTAAAGCTTCCTATGGTTATAAATTTCATCTACGGTGAGTACTAGTTTCGACTACTTCATTTCATGCTTAATACACACTTCAATCTATTTACTCATGCATTCACTCATACGATTACTTTAACACTTAGACATGCTTCTCAAGGATTAAAGGTTCGGATAATTACCTGGGCCGGACTTAGAACCGGACCCATCACGGTCGATAACATGAAGGACAGGCTGCCTCTGGGGTGCGCCCCTCGGAGGACCCCAGGATCCCTGTCCCTGTGGTGCCTGTTGGGCTGGTGCATCGCCAGATGCAACCTCCTTGCCTTCCCTCTGCTTGTAGTTTTGGAAGTTCCCTCTTGGCTTAGCATTCTCTGGGCATCTATTAGCTGTGTGTCCCGGTTTCTGGCAGTTGTAGCATTTGATTTCTCTCCCATAGCAGTCCTTGCCGGGATGGTCTTGATTGCACTTTTTGCACACATAGGTGCGGCTGTCGGAGAAGGTTTCGGTGAAACCGGAGCCAGAACCTGAGGTTTAGAGGGTTAGCACATGTGTGCGTGGATATACTAGTTATGATACTTGTACGAATACGATTTAGGAATAGAAGTTTACCCTTAGGTGGGGTGATCTCAGTGGCTTTGCGGCCACCGGTGCAGAAGAACCTAGTTGAAGCAGCTCAACTGGTTTGCCCTGCTCAGCATGGGCACTGCTCTCACTTGGGAATTTCTTTTGGGATTGCTGAAAGAAATTTCCCTTCTTCTTTTTCCAGCTTTTACCCTGGTTCTGCTCCTCGCCATTGGTGTTCTTGTTGTTGGCTTTGCGCTTCAGCGTGGTTTCTTCATCCCTTAATTGGCAAGTGATCTCAACGCGAGAAGCCGCGTGATAACACTCCTGAAGTTTCAGGTAGTAGCCGGGATTCTCATTTAAGAAAGGATAAAGGAGAGATTCAAGGAATCCAATGAAATTAAGGAATTGAAATGGTACTAAGGGTTAACCGATATTTACCTGAAGGGAGGTAAATCGAGTGTAGCCCATACCGTACCGTAGGCGACGGCTCAGACCGCCATAGAAGCGATCGACCAACACCTGGCCGGTGTATCCTAAGTCGGGTAGAAGACGGAGGATAGAAGTGAAGGTTTTGTAGTACTCGTCGACAGACATCTTCTCTGTCATTTTCAAGGCGTCCAGCTCTAGCCTCTTCTTTGCTTTCACATGCTCCGGATAGTATTTTGATCGGAGGAGGGATGCAAAGGACTCCCAGTCGAAGGTGGGGTCGTTGACATGCTCATGCTTGACCAGCTTCCACCAATCCATGGCTGCATCTTTCAGATAGTAGGCAGCAACTCTAACTTGAACTCCAGTAGGAGCTTTGAGGGTTTCGAATGCCGTCTCAATCTCGGAGATATAGGCTTCTAGCTTAGCCGGATCACTCTCGCCCCTAAAGCAAGGAGGGCGAAGTTCTGCTACAGCTTTTACCCAGTTCGCTTCTCTGGGTGGAGGGGGAGGGATTGGTCCCGCTTGGTTCTATTGGTTTTGTTGGTTTTGTTGCATCACATTGATTACTTGTGGTAGCATTTGTGCTACCGTGGCGGCGACGATCTCTGCTATCGTCTGCGCGCCGGGTCCGTCAGATGTCTCTCCCCTAGGTCAGCCTCGACCTCGTCCTGACATCTGAACATTTAGCATTTACATTAGGCTTTGTACATGTGACCAAGGGGTCTTGAATTTAAATAAGGCATCGTTCCTAAGAACGTCAAGGGTATCCGTTGTTAACAACGGTAGTTCCTAGTTAGGTTTCTAAATATCCGTCTTAAGACGTTTGAAATCCTAACTCGGTAATCCCCTATGCTCGATAACTAAGGACATCAGAGCGTTACTACGCTCTGATACCACTTTTGGTAACACCCCTACCGTTAATCCTATTCTTACCGTCTAATCGTCCTGTTAATCCTATCAGTTCGCAGCGGAATTACTACTATTACTACGGCGGGTGATACAACACCGCTAACCGCCCATACGGCTAGCAAGGCTGACGCTACTTACAGTCACGGTCTGATGTTCAAAGCATACCGAGCTATTGCAGTTACTTACCCATTCCAAAACGTAACATACTTACAATCCTGGATCACCGAGTATTTAAAGTGTATTCAATTACATTCCCTTTTCCAATCCTTCCAAAAGAATGAGTTTCTACCAACTACTCATCTATACCCAATCTCCGTCCAATCAACATCCAAAAAGGTGTACCCCATGGTACACCGGCTATCAAAAAGCTAAAGCCGTGTACTACTTAGTACACCATTCATAATCCATTGTTTACAGACAAAAAGAAGACAAAGAAATCAAGCTACGTCTCTTCACCGTCTTCATCCTTCTCTTGTACCTGCGTGTAGTAAAAACGCCCCAAGGGGCTCAGCAAAAGTTGCGCATGAACTCCGCATATACCGCGTGCTAGCTAGGGCACGCCGACTATTTGACGTCCACTAAACATGCGATTCATTAATTTCATACATACATGCTTTACATACAACATACATGCATATACAATACATTATACAATACAAGATAGCAATACAGTAGCACACACACTTACTTACCTTCACCGTGTTAGCCAAATTACGCATCCGGGTTAATCGGATGCTTATTACTCTTTTACTCATTACATATTACTTGCTCTTACTTTACTTACTTACTACCATTTGCTTTACTTACTCATTCTTACTTACTTACTCATACTCAAGTTAAGTCGGTATGACCTCCGGCCCGGGGACTACACCGTCCCACCACCGGGATTTACTTGCTCACCAATCCGGGATGCTACCCACTTAAGGGATTTAGGCCGCGGACCAGTTTTAAGAGTCAGGAATTGAGCCAACCTCTCGTGACTCCGCATCCTCACGCGTGGCCGAAACTATATCGGACTTCTACTCATTCCAATTTAATTACCAATTTAAGTTAGATTGGTTAGCTTGTTAGGAGTCAGTTAGAAGTCCAATCCAATCACAATCGGTCACAATACAATACAACATACATACACACATTCATATCCTCCACACATTTCATGATTATACAAACTAAGTGTTTACCCAAATTTGACCCCCCTGGTTAGGGTCTGCAAGGTTTTGGTGTCGTGAGGGATATTTGATCGGGTAATGAGGGATTCCGGCTCGATCGGTGTGTTCCAGGGCCTGAGGAGCAGTTTCGTCATTGTCAGGGGCGTTTTCGTAATTTTTAAGGCTTCTGAGTTCTCCTATAGGCTTTCTCTCTCCTCCAGAGGGTGCCCAAATCAGCTCGGAATGCTTTGATATTTTAACCCATGATAGAGGATGACATTTTAAGCATAATGGCGTTGGAATTTTGATTTTTCGAATTTCCAATAATTTTCTAGCAATTTCTGACTGAATCTGACGAGAAATTCAATTTAAAAATGCTCCAGCATTTAAAAAATTCGTTTCCACCTCAGAAAATTCATAATATCCATTCTTGACATGTGGTTAAAATTTCATAGCAAAATTCCTTTGGGAAGTTACTCAGTTAAAATATCGAAAAATCTTACTTTTACTAGATTCTCTTTATCTTTAAGGAAGTCTATATAAGGGGATAGGTTTTTGGATAAAAGGAGAACCTCACATGCTGAAGAACCCTAGAGAGTCAGAAAAACGGCCTCCTCTCTCTCTCTCACGTTTTCCAACACCCGGCCACCCAAATCATACTGAAAATCCCCCGAAATCACCATCTAAACACGTTTTCCAATCCCCAAAGCACCAATAATCATCAAAACCTCACAAAAACACCTCTAAAACGTGAAGAACAGCAAGAACAACCAACAACCAGAAGCTTGGGTCGAAATCCTCTCGGGTCTGCCATCAACGGAGCACTCGACGAGTCCCGGTGTGAAGAAACGTTGTGAATCCGAAGGTAAAACAGGTAGAAACTCCACTTCCCTGATTCACCACGGTATTATCTGTCTTGCCTCAAAATTTGGGCTCAAACTAACCTTCGTAGGCTTCTGTATTGCTGTTTATTTAAGCCTCTGTCAGATAACTTGTTTGCTAAGTTTCGTGCTTAATTCGAATTCAAATTGAAAACTTTCAATCACTAACGTCTTGTACATCTTTCAGGCTACACACCCATAAAATTTGAGCTCAAAACACCCTCGGGAACCTTCTGAAAACCCCTGTCCGTGGGTGGTCCGTGACCTCGGACCTATGGTCCGGGACCTCGGACGCGTTGTCCGAGACCACGGACACCCACGGACGGCGGCGGGATTTTAAAAATTCAAAATTTAGGTTTTTCTAATAATGTCCGGGCCCACGGACATCCTGTCCGTGGCCCCGGACCTTGCGAATTTTTGTTTTCCTTTAATTTCGACTTTTCTGTATTTAGGTTAACTGGGGTCCGTGGTTTCGGACATTAGGTCCGTGGCTACGGACGGAAATGAAATTTGACCTAATTCTGCCTCCGAAACCCTAGTTTAGGTAGCTTTCAATTTCACTTTTTTTTCTGTCAAAAAATGTAAAAACACAAAAAAACAGAAGCGCGCACTTAGGTTAAAAACGACTTTGTAGTAAGCCGTAAATAAACTGAGTAGAGGAAAAACGACCTAGGAAGGGTAATGAAAGTAATTGAACCCTAAATAAGTCGAATATCAAGCCCCCGAACCCGAACTCTCCTTTCCTAATTTAATCTAGGTCAAAATTAGGTGGCGACTCATAATAGGTTCCAGTGAGCTAGCTTAGGTTTTAATAATTATTGTTATGTGACATAGTTATTAATCTTAGGTTATAAGTGGACCTAAAACCCGTTTAGATCCTAATCAACTTTATTCAACATAGGATAGGGTTTAAAATCGAGGCTCACAGACTGGCGACTCTGCTGGGGACAAACTTCTTAATTTTAACTTGTTTGATTTTAAGAGAGAGGGCTTAACTTGAAAATGTTTATTTATGGCTTCTACTATGTTGTTTGTTTACTTTTGTGCGCACTTTAATTTTTGCACCCTTGCATCATATGAGAGCGAGGGTCCATGCAAGCCAATTTCACCCCGGGACCCGTTTGAGGGTCCCCTGTCAGGGACTCACACCTTTTAGGTGATGTGAATAAGCGAGGGAAAAGAGGAGGGTGTCGTCTAACCACACCCCCTTAATACCTGGGCCTTAGCCCCAAGCGTTTTCCTGGCAGTACCCTTACCAAGCCCAATGTTTGGTCATTCAAAGACCCGACCGTAGACGCACACTTAACAGTGATGTGAAAAAGTGGGGAAGCCCAAAGAGAATAGCGTGCAAGCCCTATTCCTTTGTGGTAACCTGGGCCCAAGCCCCAAGCACCTCTCCGGATCGATCCATTCCCAAGTTGATTTAACCGTCAAGTGAGGACATGTTGAATTTGTGTGGGCCTTGTTTGCTTGTATGATCGGCCCACTACCCCGCCTAGAGATTGATAGGAACTTCTCCTACATCAACCTAGCCCAACACGAATTGGCAACTCTATTTGTTTGCGGCCCAGAGGCCCTGTTTGGTTTAACATGTGAGTCGTTCGGGCTTCGGCCCAAAAGCTTAGACTTAGGTGATTTCTCTTCTGGCCCAATTTGAATTATCCAATTAGTTCTAGGCCCATAAAAAGAAATCCACCTGAACTTGAAATAGCTCACAAATCCTGCAAGTAAAATCTTTGTCAGCTTAGCAACCATCTTCTCTGACCCAAAGAAAGTTAGGCCCATTTGTGATCTAGGGATCATTCCAGCTCATATGCTTTTCTTGCGGCCCAAACAAGTTTTTACCTAGAACTTCTTCACGGCCCAGAATTTTAGCTCAGTCCACTGTTATTTTCCAACAGATAAACCCGAATCCAAAGTATGGCAGAAGGAGGAAACCCAGTCAGCATGGAGGCCCAGTTTGCAGCCTTAGATCAAAGGTACATGGCTGCCTTGGACGCCATGGAACAGAAACATAGGTCCGCCACTAATGACATGGAGGCTAAGTATGTCACCATCATCGAAGAGTTGAAAAGCAAAATCAATTCCCTTGAGATTGGTCATCAGGAAAACATTTCAGGAAAGATAGCCGACTCTGGGAACGGGCGCGACTACATCGAAGTTAACTCCGTTGAGGCCCAGGATGCACAAGGATTTGTAGGGCAAGTCGTCCCGGACTACCAACTAGCCGCAGAATTCAAGAAGGCTCTGAAAAGGATCGAGCGCATGGAAAAGGCTAGCAAGCCGGTTGGCCTCGATTACCTTTCCATGACATCGTATCCCGAGGTTGATCTTCCGCCAAAGCTGAAGATGCCCACACTCGCTTTGTACAAGGGTTCCTCAGATCCACAGATTCATTTGGCTATGTTCGACCGGGAAATGTCCATCTTGGGGCTCAACGACATGCAAAAAGCCAAAGTTTTTGCTCGCTATCTAGACGAGACTCCTCAGCGTTGGTATCTCACTCAGAAGATGAATACCAAGACCTACGAGGAGGTTTGCGAGGCTTTCCTAAATCATTTCGAGTATGCTAAGAACCTCGAGGTCACCAGAATCGATCTGGCAGGAACTCGACAGAAAGACGGTGAGTCCATGTCTGACTTCATCAAGCGTTGGAGGAGAAAGGCTGCAGCCATGCCTACCAGAATGGACGAGCAGGAGCAAATCCGCATGATAATTGAGAACATGCGAAAACAACACAACCATGAGCTAAAATTTATGTACTTTCCGAGTTTGGACATGTTGATGGGACAAGTCGGTATTCTAGAGGAAAGGATTCATAAGGAAGGCTTGGAGCTCGAGTGCTCAAGAAACTCCGGCAGTGGCTCCAAATTATCTAAGCCAGGACCAGAAAAGGCTTATCTTCAGACAGTAGCTTGCGCTCAAAGCAGTTTCCCAGAAGTGAATATGGTTCAACGACCTAGATCTCCGCATCAAAACCTTAGGACAATACCCTTACCACGCCGAGACTCATCGCAAAGGGAGTTCACCAACATTGGCCGAGCACCAAGTCAGGCGTTTGAAGAGCTTCAGAAGAGAAACCTGCTACAGCCCCTGGCCCCTCGGCCAGGAACCACTCATTTGGGGAGGCATCTTAATCAATTCTGCCACTACCATCAGTTGCCTGGCCATTATGCTGACAATTGCCGAGCATTGAAGCACAAGATTCAAGACCTCCTCGAGCAAGGAGTCCAATTTTTCTAAGTGTGCAGATCGTTTTCTTGCATCTTCAAATTTTCCTAGTAGCTTATTAGTTAGTTTTCAGTCACCTCTGATTGTAATCTTTACGTTCTTTCATGATTCATAAATAAAATCATAGTTCCATTTTCACAACTCCTGTACAAACCATTTTTCATTCATCGAAAAAAGAAGGAAAACAAAATAGTTTTTTTAAGGAAAAGGATCACGAAGCAATCATTTTCTGACTAAGCAATGGAACGGCTTGTCTCTTGTTTCTAAAAATTTGAACATGCCTAACCAAACACCACAACTCACCCCATAATATCCAAATAACCCACAAGAGGTTCAAAGTCCACATCTATCGAATTGTTGTCACAAACCCCAAACCAAAACTGGGGGCAATCTAAGTTTAAGTTCGTCGTCTTTTATCTTTTGTCTAAATGTGCGAACGAGTTTCCAAGTGAAAATCTCACGAGAGTGTCTTGAGTGGGAAAACCATGAGTGAGCGAGCGTGTCATTTTTACACGACTCCGGTGAGTCCACATTCAAAGGTAGGGTAAACGGCATAACTCCGACCGAAGGAGATAATTTGTAAATTTACGCTTAGACCTGTGAAAAGTAACAAAGAATGGATACACAACTATCAGGAATGACGAAGCACCTAGGTACAACACCACATAGCCAAAAGCTTGCGAACCCTGACGTTAAACCCTAGGCACCCCCGCTGAGCCTTTCATATATCCCCTTTTGATATTATGAACTCCACAAAATAACCCGGCCAATGATGAATGTTCGACCCGGTGACCAAAGGAAGCGAGGAGCCCGACTCTCAGATAACATTCTCATCAGTCCAGAGAAGCAATGCCGCTATCAGCATGGCGAAGCGATCCGCAAATGGTCCCAGAGGGACACAGGATCAAATGAGCTAACATCAAAAACAGCTCTCAAAGTTCAAAACCGGGAAACACAAGAACCCCGAAGGAAAAGTCAAGAAAGGATAAAACAAAAAGGCAATCCCGAAGTGCCTCGAAGAAATCCAAATGACAAAAAGAGAAATGGTGTAAAGGACAACTTCAAAAGTCCAAGTCCAGAAGCTCGAAAACAACATCGACATGAAGCAGCTAGACGACTTCAAGACAAGGAAGATGAATCTGAGAGAAGACACAAGTTGCAGCTTTGGTCACCCATTTAAGCTCCACATACCTCAAATATCCCTCCATGATCCTGTTGTCATTCATCACACCCTATGGCCATGTTATAAGCTTTAAAGACTTCCGACTTGATAGTTGTGTGTCTAATCACGTGAAAGTAACAGATCGAATGCGTAAATTCATCAAATATCGAATTCAATGGTCTAGAAGTTGTGACCGTGGGTGAGGAACGAGTGCAAACACCAAACACGCCGAGTGTAGGTTAGGAAGCACCACGTAAAAACATAAGCCTTGACCCTGTGAGGACGAGACTCGTTCGCACGTTTAATAAAAGGAAATACTGGGGGCAATCGATCGTTCCGATCGATTGCCATGAACTCTAGCTCAGATTGTCTTAAGGGAAAATACTGGGGGCAATTGTTGGTTCCAACAATTGCTATGACAACGCCAATTGGAACCCAAAGCTCAAACATCACCACCACCATTCCACCACAGGCCCACATAAGCCCTTACCTCCACAACACCACTACACAGGCCCACAAAAGCCCTTACCTGCACATCAAACTACACAGGCCCACATAAGCCCTTACCTTTACATCATACACCATACCCCACCGATGGCATGTTCATCTCCTAGGAGATAAATTGCAAGTCCGAAATCTATGGTCAGGAAATGATAATTTCACTTTCCTTTTCAGTAAACAAAATTTTCTTCAAACACTGCCACGTTTGGCACCTTTTCCAACAAATTCCTGTTCTGAACGAGTATCTTTCATATATTTTGATTGCATACATCTTATCATCATTGCCATGTTTGGCACTCCAGTGATCAGTTTTACCATTTGCACGAGACCATTATCCTCCTAACTTATTTTTAGTTCGAGACCCAAAATCGGTGAAAGGCCCTGCAGATTCCTCATTCAGTACGAGACCTAGCATCTTCATTCAGTACGAGGCCTAGAATCAGTGTGAGATCCAGCCATTCAGTACGAGACTTCAGTGTGAGACCAGTGCGAGGCCCATCATTTTCTTCAGTGCGAGACCATGCATCTTCATCAGTGCGAGACCATCATATTCGTTAGTGCGAGACCCATCATCTTCAGTGCGAGACCCATCATCTTCTTCTGTGCGAGACCGAGCGTCATCATCCAGTGCGAGACCAGTACGAGACCTAGTATCATCTTCAGTGCAAGACCCATCATCTTCTTCTGTGCGAGACCGAGCGTCATCATCCAGTGCGAGACCAGTACGAGACCTAGTATCATCTTCAGTGCGAGATAGAGCGTGATCTAAGTTGGCGGGGCAGAGGCAATAAGTCCCCATCTTCATGTCAACTTCTGGGAGAAACAACTAGTGGGCAGTGGCAATAAGTCCCCTTGGTAATCTAGAAGTTATCCCAGCACCCCAGTTGGTGGGCAGAGGCAATAAGTCCCCATAGTATACCAACCAGGAGCATTGGAACGGGTTTCGGTCCCCAGAAGCATCCGAGCATCATCAAAATCACCGGCATTATCATCAGCATCAGCATCATTTGCATCATTAGCATTTCAGCATTCTTGCATTTGCATGCCATCCAGTTTTTACATCCTAGGTAGTCAACGCCTTAGAATAGCTTGACATCATTTTCATCATTTTAGGTAGTCAACGCCTTAGAATAGCTTGACATCATTTTCATCATTTCAGGTAGTCAACGCCTTAGAATAGCTTGACATCATTTTCATCATTTCAGGTAGTCAACGCCTTAGAATAGCTTGACATCATTTTCATCATTTTAGGTAGTCAGCGCCTTAGAATAGCTTGACATCATTTTCATTTTAGGTAGTCACCGAAATAGCGCCTTAGAATAGCTCGACAATGCTTTGTATTAGGTAGTCAGCGCCTTAGAATAGCTCGACAATGCTTTTATCTTAGGTAGTCAGCGCCTTAGAATAGCTCGACAATGCTTTGTAGCTTAGGTAGTCAGCGCCTTAGAATAGCTCGACAATGCTTTGTAGCTTAGGTAGTCAGCGCCTTAGAATAGCTCGACAATGCTTTGTAGCTTAGGTAGTCAGCGCCTTAGAATAGCTCGACAATGCTTTGTAGCTTTGGTAGTTAGCGCCTCCGAGTAGCTGGGCATCGTTAACCCGGTTCATACAACGTGGAGGATTCTGTGGGGTCCAAAATTTTGGGGCACCACTCAAGCATCAACCAGACTTTTCACATTCGTTACAAAGTCCAGTTGACGGGGGGCAATCTGTTATACCCAAAATTTTGACCCCCCTGGTTAGGGTCTGCAAGGTTTTGGTGTCGTGAGGGATATTTGATCGGGTAATGAGGGATTCCGGCTCGATCGGTGTGTTCCAGGGCCTGAGGAGCAGTTTCGTCATTGTCAGGGGCGTTTTCGTAATTTTTAAGGCTTCTGAGTTCTCCTATAGGCTTTCTCTCTCCTCCAGAGGGTGCCCAAATCAGCTCGGAATGCTTTGATATTTTAACCCATGATAGAGGATGACATTTTAAGCATAATGGCGTTGGAATTTTGATTTTTCGAATTTCCAATAATTTTCTAGCAATTTCTGACTGAATCTGACGAGAAATTCAATTTAAAAATGCTCCAGCATTTAAAAATTCGTTTCCACCTCAGAAAATTCATAATATCCATTCTTGACATGTGGTTAAAATTTCATAGCAAAATTCCTTTGGGAAGTTACTCAGTTAAAATATCGAAAATCTTACTTTTACTAGATTCTCTTTATCTTTAAGGAAGTCTATATAAGGGGATAGGTTTTTGGATAAAAGAAGAACCTCACATGCTAAGAACCCTAGAGAGTCAGAAAACACGGCCTCCTCTCTCTCTCTCACGTTTTCCAACACCCGGCCACCCAAATCATACTGAAAATCCCCCGAAATCACCATCTAAACACGTTTTCCAATCCCCAAAGCACCAATAATCATCAAAACCTCACAAAAACACCTCTAAAACGTGAAGAACAGCAAGAACAACCAACAACCAGAAGCTTGGGTCGAAATCCTCTCGGGTCTGCCATCAACGGAGCACTCGACGAGTCCCGGTGTGAAGAAACGTTGTGAATCCGAAGGTAAAACAGGTAGAAACTCCACTTCCCTGATTCACCACGGTATTATCTGTCTTGCCTCAAAATTTGGGCTCAAACTAACCTTCGTAGGCTTCTGTATTGCTGTTTATTTAAGCCTCTGTCAGATAACTTGTTTGCTAAGTTTCGTGCTTAATTCGAATTCAAATTGAAAACTTTCAATCACTAACGTCTTGTACATCTTTCAGGCTACACACCCATAAAATTTGAGCTCAAAACACCCTCGGGAACCTTCTGAAAACCCCTGTCCGTGGGTGGTCCGTGACCTCGGACCTATGGTCCGGGACCTCGGACGCATTGTCCGAGACCACGGACACCCACGGACGGCGGCGGGATTTTAAAAATTCAAAATTTAGGTTTTTCTAATGATGTCCGGGCCCACGGACAGCCTGTCCGTGGCCCCGGACTTTGCAAATTTTTGTTTTCCTTCAATTTCGACTTTTCTGCATATTTAGGTTAACTGGGGTCCGTGGTCTCGGACCTTTGGTCCGTGGCTACGGACGTAAGCAAATTTGACCTAATTCTGCCTCCGAAACCCTAGTTTAGGTAATTTCACTTTTCACTTTTATTTTCTGTCAAAAAATGCTAAAAAACACAAAAAACAGAAGGTTGCGCACTTAGGTTAAAACGACTCGTAATAAGCCGTAAATAAACTGAGTAGAGGAAAAACGACCTAGGAAGGGTAATGAAAGTAATTGAACCCTAAATAAGTCGAATATCAAGCCCCCGAACCCGAACTCTCCTTTCCTAATTTAATCTAGGTCAAAATTAGGTGGCGACTCATAATAGGTTCCAGTGAGCTAGCTTAGGTTTTAATAATTATTGTTATGTGACATAGTTATTAATCTTAGGTTATAAGTGGACCTAAAACCCGTTTAGATCCTAATCAACTTTATTCAACATAGGATAGGGTTTAAAATCGAGGCTCACACTAAGATTTAAGAAAAATATTCACATCATACAGCACTACATATTCACAAGTATGCATAGTAACTCCGATTCGTGCATTTATCTTATTTGGTGATCAATTAGCACACAACACACAAATCAGAGTAACCAAGATAGCATACGGGGCATGAGGAATTCATACCGTTCACCGTTGTACTTGTATCCCAACTTTCCTTCGGTGCTCACAAATCAAGTCCTATAACATACATATGTTTGAGTGATTAATTTAACTATCATTAACTTAATTCGATTACTCTTGCGTTTCCTAAGTCATACTTACTAAGTCCTTTCCATTCTTACACTTACACATTACCTACTTACTCTTCTTTACTTTAAGTTTATTTCCTTACTTAACATTGGTACATTGATATATGTACATTTATATATGTGGGCATACATGCGGTTCCTTTCATTCGTACATACATACATACATGCTCATACTCAATACAATACAGTACATGCATTTCACAACATACATACATTTAAGCATACAAGGAAGACATTACAAGTCAACCATTCATACTTACCGAATACTCACCGCAATACGGAGATACACTTCACCCATACATACACATGGCTTTTTATATTCTTTACACACCCGGGTTAATCGGGTGTACGATACTCTTTTACTCAAGGTCAATGATATACACTACTCAAGACCGATACACATACGATACTTTACTTCTTACTTACTTTACTCAAGTCAAGTCGGTATGACCTCCGGGCAGGGATTACTACATCCCACCACCGGGCTTTAGGGTGGCCCACTAATCCAAGATGCTACCCATTGAAGGGGTTTGGTCCGTGGAAAAGATTACAGCCAGGATTCGGATCCAACCTCTTGTGTTTCCTTATCCTCACGCGTGGCCGAAACTATGTCGGACTTCTACTCATTCCATTTTACTCTTTACTCATGTTAGGAGTTAGATGGTTAGGAATTAGTAGAAGTCATTACTTCTTTACCATACATAAATACACTGCACATGTATGAATCACATACACATGCACTTCATTCTCATTCATTCATTTCATGAATTATACAAACTAAATGTTCAAGAGAATACAACAAGAACAATATAGTTCAAACACAATTAAGGGTGATAAAAGTCCGATTCGTGCATTTATGTTATTTGAGTGATCACATAAGCACACAAATCAGGGTAACCAAGTTAGGATACAGGGCATGAAGAAATCATACCGTACACCGTCGTATTCGAACTACCGGGTTCCTTCGGTGTTCAACTATTTGATTCCTATACATACATGAAGTTGTATGATCAATGATCTATTATTGATCCAACTCATTTTCTTCGTTAATACTTCCAATGCACACTTACTACTTCTTTACATCCATACTTGATTATGAAAAACCATTCTTTTCTTATTACTCCTTACACTTGCTTTCTTACTCATTTACTTACTTTCTCACCTTTACTACTTCATTAATGGTGTACTACTACATATATATATATATGCATATATTTTGTTTTGACTTGACCGACCTTACCCTGGGTCGGACCCAAGGTCGGTCGAAGTCAGTAAGTTTCATCGCTGAAGAATTCAGACCCGACCGACCTTGCAAGTCCGGTCCCCAAGGACGGTCCAAGTCAGTAAGTTCTGGTTTCGAAAATTTAAGATTCGACCGACCTTGTAAGTCCGGTCGCAAGGTCGGTCCATTCCAGTGAGTTACATTTTGTGAAAATTTCAGGCCGACCGACCTTGCAAGTCCGGTCCCAAGGTCGGTCCATTCCAGTAGGTTTCATACGAGAAAATTTTAGGTCCGACCGACCTTGCAAGTCCGATCCCAAGGTCGGTCAATTCCAGTAAGTTTCCGTTTTTGTAATTCAGGGCTCGACCGACCTTGCAAGTTTGGACCCAAGGTCGGTCAGGCCCAGTACTTCAGTTTTAAAATCTGTTTTAGGTGTTTTACTTTCCCATTGCTTCCCTAACCTTTACCAATACATTCCCCACATGTTTATGCACTAATTAAACCCTCTAAATTACCATAGTTCATCCACCAAACTCATTACTCAATCCTAGATCCACTTACACATTTTTCTGATTTCATTTCAACACTTATACTAGTTTTCATTTCACTAATGCTACAGATTTTGTTCTTCCCTCTTATGCTACAGATTTTCACCTTAACTTCTATCCTCCAATACTTCCTAAACTAATGCCACTCCTAGCATTCTAAATACATTACTGTACACTCTAGTTCTTCTCATTACCAAAATCCTTTTCAAATCTGTTTCAAGACACTAAACTGCTCCCTTTTACACTCTCCAAATACACCTAGTTACCACCTTGGTTATTTTCTCTCCTTACACAACTAAGTCCTCAAATTCCTAGAAAAATTTAGCCATAGTCTCCCCTATATTTTTGACATAGCCCACACATTATTTCAGCTCACAATTTCCATACCAATTCATTCATCATTATACACACTACAATGCAATATTTTTCCTGCACATACACATTCAATGCCCAATGTTTTCCCAAGCTTTTAACATCATTTAAAACTTCAAAACTATTACATTACCTTTCCTCATTATACTACAACATACTCATTACTCATTACCATATACCCTACTCATTTTTACTACACTGAAACTGTTATACTAAGGCATACAAAACTAGCCCAAGGTAAGGGTAATTACCTTTTGTTTCAAGTTTCTCCTTTCTTTCTTGCCTTATCCTTCCTTCTTTCCTTCTTCCTCGTTCTTCCTCACACAATACACAATGCTACAGCCACCATACCAATACACAACAACTACTTAGCATCCATTTTAACTAACCCTAGAATTTAGATGTTTTTAGGGTTTAGAAAAAGTATTACCTTCCAACCAATGAATGAGGTTCTTGACTAGCAAGAGAACAAGATTCATAGCCCAAAGAAGAAGCCAAAATCGGCTAGAGCAAAAGGAACAAGGCATTCAAAATCTGAAAATTCTCATAATGCAAACAAGGGCTAGAAATGGTGGATTTCCGAATTTCTTTTTACCTCAAAACATCAAGGTGGGGTAGGAGCTTCTAATGGTGGACTCAAATCCTCAAATGGCTTCCACCCATGAAAACAAAATTGGAGCTTTTGGATTGTTGAAAAGAGGAACATGTTCTCCTTAGCAAGGGGATTCCAATGGTATGGTTTTTATAATTTTTGGACAAGGTTTGGGCCTTCAAAAATGGAGAAGAAGAGGGCTGCCATGTGAGGAGCTTCAAATCGCCATGGGCCGCTTGGAGGAGGAAGAAGAGAAATAGAGGGAGAGAGAAATCGTGAGTGAGGGTGGGGTTGTGAGGAGAGAGGGTTTTTTTTTTGCACGTGTACTTATTCCCTTTATCCTTTAGCACATAAGAAAGAAATAAAGAGAGTGAGAGAGGGGGGGGGGGCTGTCGATTCCACACCCACACACACTCAAATTTCTTTGCTTTTTATTTACAAAAGTGGACACACTAACTTTTCTTATTTGCATTCTCACCCTACAACTTCCCGATTGTTACAGTTTTACTAACTAGAACCGTTTTCTGGAATTTTCTCGTTTAATTAATTTTATTGGTTCCCAACCTTTATTACTGTTTATTAATGACTATTTGGTTGACCAAAATCGTCTCGAGTCTATTTGACTCGCTTAAAGTCGTGTTTTCTCGGATTCCTCGAAAAATACGCTTTAAGGTTCATTTATGCTTTTAACCCATTTTAAAGGTCCGTTTTCTTCGGGATTTGTTCCCTCATGTTTGTTTAGATATAATTAAGCCTTTAAAATATTTATTAGCCTAATTAATCACTATTTCTAATTACGGGGTATTTCAATCTACCCCCCTTAAGGAACTTTGCCCTCAAAGTTGCTCAAGGTTTACGGTTTACTATTTCTACTCATTTGGCAAGCCAATTGCCACAATGCACTCTACTACCACCTTACAAGGTGTTCACAATTCTTACACTACGAGCATACATCAATTCAACTACCATACACCATACTCAATTTAAATACCATACACAATGCACAATTCAATTCACACATTCCACGGTACCATTCACAATACATTCCACATTGTCATTCGTGTCATATACTGTACAACACAAATGCGTTACTCATTACACACATACCATACACATACCTTACTCATTGTACTACATACTGGATACTACTAGCACTACATTGTGCCAATAAAATACAATTACAATACATACATACTATGCAATGCTAACCCGAAGCAATGCAAAAGCAAAAGGCTCTACACCCCCCCCCCCCTCTTAGAAGGGGTACGCCCCGTACCCTCCATACTATACGGATACTAGACATCTAGTCTACAAATAGATTCGGGTACTACGCCTTCATGGTGTCTTCTAATTCCCAAGTCACTTCCTTGACATCATGGTTAGACCACAAGACCTTCACCATTCATACAAAATTATGGCGAGTGTCTCTTGTCTTCGTATCAAGGATTCACAATGGAGTCTCGACATATCTCATCGTCGTCTCTAGGGATAGTTGCTCGGGTTCTAATACATGAGAGGGATCGGCTATGTATTTCTTGAGTTGTGATACATGAAAGACAACATGAACACGCCCCAATTCTTCAGGCAATGCTAGCCTATAAGCTACGGCTCCAATCCTCTCGGTAATCGTGTGAGAGCCTATAAATTTTGGGCACAGCTTTCCCTTTTGGCCAAATCGAAAGACACCCTTCATAGGTGAAACGCATAAGAACACTTGATCGCCCACGGCGCACTCAAGGTCGCGTCGTAGCACATCCGCATAGGATTTTTGTCTATCTTGGGCTGCTTTCATGTTCGCTCAGATTTGTTGCTCTTCCGCTTGTACTTGTTCTAAATACTCCGGTCCTATGATGACCGCTTCACTTGACTCATCCCAACACAACGGGGTACGGCAATGTCTACCATACAAAGCTTGGAAGGGCGACATCTTAATCTAAGCATGATAGCTATTGTTATACGAAAACTCGATAAGATGAAGCTTATCAATCCAGCTCCCCTGGAAGTCTAAGGCACATGCCGTAAGCATATCCTCTAGTGTCTGGATGGTCCTTTCTGTCTGACCGTTCGTCTATGGGTGGAAGGCGGTGCTAAGCTTCAACTCAGTATCAAGCACTTCTCGTGTTGCTCTCCAGTATCTCGAAAAAAATCTGGTGTCGCGGTCAGATACTATGGTTTTCTGGACTCCGTGGTGTCGGATGATCTCCTTGTCGAATAGCTCTGCGAGCTTCGCCACCTCCTAGGTGTCCTTCATCGGTATGAATCAGGCAACCTTGGTGAGACGATTGACTACTACCCAGATCATGTCGAGTCCTCCCCTAGCAGGTGGGAGTCCAACAACAAAATCCATGGAGATATCGTGGAATTTCCACTCCAGAATGGGCATAGATTGCACCATTCCTCCCGGTCTTCGGTGCTCGAACTTCACCTTCTGGCATGTGAGACACCTCAGAATATACTCAGTCACGTCGGATTTCATTCCTGACCACCAGAAGTACCTCTTCATTTCTGTGTACATCTTAGAGGCTCCCGGATGGACATGCAATGTCGAACAATGTGACTCTCGCAGAATGCGATCCCTTAGCTCAGCATTGCTTTGGGGGACGCATAATCTGCCATTCAATCAGATCAGACCATCTTCATGCAATTTGAAGTCATACTTTTGGCTCTTGAAGGTACCCTCTGTGATTTTATGTCTGATCTCTGTGAAGTAAGGGTCGCTCAGCTGAGCGTCTCGCACCTCGTCAACCAAGCTAGAAGAAGCGAGTAGCAAATAGAGCGAGTGTGCTCGACGACTCAGGGTGTCGGCTACAACGTTTGCCTTCCCTTCTTTATACTGGAGGTTGATGTCGTAATCTGAAAGGAACTCCATCCACCTCCTCTGTCTTAGATTCAGTTCTTTCTGCGTGAATACATACTGCAAAATTTTATGGTCGGAGTAGATGGTGATGCTTACCCCATAGAGATAGTGTCGCCATATCTTCAAGGAGAAGACAATGGCCCCTAACTCTAGATCGTGTGTCGGGTAATTCTCCTCATGATTTTTCAGCTGGCGGGAGGCGTAAGCTACTACCTTGCCATGATGCATGAGTACGCATCCCATGCCCTTGCCCGATGCATCACAATACACCTCAAATCCCTCTGTGCCCTCTAGAAGAGTGAGAATTGGCACTAAGGTCAATAAGTCTTTTAGGCTCTGGAAGGATACCTCGCACTCGTCTGTCCACACAAATGGTGCATCTTTCTTCATCAATGACGTCATGGGCTTAGCGACTTTTGAGAAGTCCTTTACAAACCTCCGGTAATAACCGGCTAAACCAAGAAAGCTCTGGACGTCGCTAATAGTCTTAGGTCTAGGCCATGATCTTACTGCTTCGATTTTGGATGGATCTAATGAAATGCCCACGCTCGAGATGACATGACCGAGGAATGATACGTGATCTAGCCAAAACTAGCATTTGAAGAACTTCGCATACAGCTGGTTCTCGCGTAGTGTCTCAAATACTCTTCTCAAATGATTTTCATGCTCTTCTGCTGACTTCGAATACACAAGGAGGTCATCGACGAATACTACTACTGAAGTGTCCAGCTGATCACTAAATAATCGATTCATTAAGTCAATGAATTTGGCTGGTGCGTTAGACAAACCGAATGGCATCACCGTGAATTCATAGTGGCCATATCTTGTTCGGAATGTTGTTTTCTCTATATCTTGATCTTTGATAGCAATTTGGTGATATCCGGATCGGAGATCAATCTTAGAAAAGACCGAAGCTCCCTTTAATTGATCGAATAGGTAGTCGATGCGTGGCAATGGGTACTTGTTCTTTACAATGACCGCATTCAGTTCGCGGTAGTCGATGCAGAGGCGGAGACTTCCGTCCTTCTTCTAAACGAAGAGGACCGGTGCTCCCCAAGGTGATACGCTCGGACGTACAAACCCTTTGTCGAGTAAATCACGTAGTTGCTCTTTAAGATCTATCATTTCTGCAGGTACCATATGGTATGGTGCCCTAGCAATAGGACCAGTACCAGGTACAAGGTTGATTTCGAACTCTACTGCTCTTTGTGGTGGCATACCAGGTAGCTCTTTCGGAAATAGATCAGGAAATTCTGATACAACTTCTACATCATTACTGAACTCTGGATCTCTCTCCAGATCTTGCACATGGCATAAATAGACATCATGTCCTTTTCTGAGCTCCCGGTACATTGCCATAGCGGAGATGACTGTAGTTGAAGGCTCTTTTGGTCTCTGGCGGTATGAAACAGTGACCCTAGATGGACTCTTAACCAGCAATCGGTCCTTGGCGTATAGGATACGTCCCTTGTGCCGCTCCAACCAGTTCATTCTGATTAGTAAGTCGAATCCCAACCCGTTGAATTCAATGAAAGAGATGGGAAACTCTTCGCCTTTGATTCGAATTGTGGCGGTGTGGTAGTACTTAGTACATTTTACTCGCTCCTTTGACGGGAGAGTAACCAAGAAATTTGGCAGCTCATCTAGGTCTAGCCCCAACCTCTTCGCAAATGATGGCAATACAAAGGTGTGTGAAAATACCTATTTGGTTCCTCTAATCTCATAAACGTACAGAACTCCGAGAGTTATAGTGGTTCAGCCAATAATCCAGCCTACATCCACTTCTAGACAATATCTTTATTCCTTTCTTTGATATTACAACTTTAGAGAGCTCTCTTAGTGTTTTCTCTCTCTTCTAATCTTGTGTCCCCTTACAAGTGAGCCTCCTATCTCTATTTATAGACTTTCTAGGGTGAAGTCTCCCTCTTAACCTTTGTACATGTGATACTATTTTCTTGGAGCTCTTCCCCTAGTTTTGGCACTTCTTTCCTTATAAAGCCTTCCGGTCCCAAAGTGTAAGGCGCGGGATCCGGTCATGGAGTACGGGGCCGGAACACAGAACCTGATCATAGAGTGTGGAGCCGGAACAAGGTTTTGAAGGGGGCCCGGGGTCTGGATCGGAATCTGCGGCCTGGACCGTTTTGACCCTCTTGTCTTCGTCATATTCTTGCCCTTGTCATCAGTCCCACAAGTTCTACTTTTTGCTACTTAAAAAAGTGGAACTTACAAAAAAAAAAAGAAAAATTGAAATTTACATTCTTTCCTCATTCTTTCTATTTCTTCCCTTCTCCTATCTTCTAGTCCCACAAGTTCTTTTTCTTTTAGCTATTACAAAGAAAAATGAACTTGCAAAAAGAAAGTTGGTACAGTGCAATCAAAGTCCCACAAGTATCTTCCTTCTGACAAATTGGCAATTCTGGAACATAAGCCTTTGAAAAGATGTATCTTGATGGATGAATCCCCTGATGTCTTCATAAAGAAGACCAATGGTTCCTTTAATAAGAAACATTCCCTTTTGAAAGGGCTAAATATTTTAAAGTCTTTGCTTATCCTAGCCAAAGGATGATAATTCCCTTAAAGGGAGAATAAAGATAATATATTTTCCCAACTTTGCTTATGCTAGCCAAAGGATGGTACTTGTGATTCAAGTATGGTGCAGCGTCCCACACCTAACAATGCACCCATTACAGGCGACCAGAGCTCCTGATGGGTCCAGAGATGGGTTTTTTGTTGGCTCGATGGCCGGGTTTCATTTCAACCCAAAGTGTTACTTTTCAAGGCACAAGTGCCTGCGGCTCGTTGGCCGGTGCTTTCTTTTTCTTTCAAGGCATGATAGCCTGCCGCTCGTTGGCGGGTGCTTTCTTTTTCTTTCAAGGCATGATAGCCTGCCGCTCGTTGGCGGTGGGTGCTTTCTTTTTCTTTCAAGGCATGATAGCCTGCCGCTCGTTGGCGGGTGCTTTCTTTTTCTTTCAAGGCATGATAGCCTGCCGCTCGTTGGCGGGTGCTTTCTTTCAATACTTCAGGGGTGATCAGCCCCCTGGTAAAAAGTACCTGCACTTTCTTTAGAGACTTTGTTAGCTCTCTTGAGGCAGAGTAGGACATGCTGCACATGATAAATATTTTACAATATCAAATCAGTTTGTAATTGAGCATAAATCAAGGTCAAGCTCAATAGACTCATGTAATAATAGACAAGAAATACTCAAGGTGGTTTTATGAGTTTCAAACATTCTTATCATGCCCGTTTGCCAGCTGAAAACATAGGCAATAGATTGGTGTAAACACTGTCTGTCCAGCAGCTCAACATTCGTGACATAGTGCCCGGGAAGAGCAAGATAAGTGGGTGAGTTATGAACACTATTTCCAAGAAGCAAGATAAGAGTAGGCAAGGCATTTTGTTTCCATAAGTTGGATTTTAACAGCAATATCATGGTGCAGTAAAACACAATGGTGTGTGTGCGTTTTAAGAGATTGGTCCCTTTCAAGCAGGTCTTGTCATGTTCAAGAGATGGTACAAAGTCAAGCAAAACTGAAGCAGATATGAACCACTTGCCAGCTAATAATAGATCATGACTAGAGAGGTTACCATGCAAAAACTTGTTTTAAAACCTATTAATGCAGTATCTGCAATTTCAGAGTGCAGAAATATAGCACCAGAGCGTTCTAGATCAGCTAACAGCAGCAAAAAGATTTGCTCAACAGCTCCAAAAGTGCAGAGTAACAGAAACGGCAGTAATTGAAGGTGTGCACTGCACTAATTTTAGTTCAAACAGGCCATAATAGTTCAATAATCGTGGCAGCAAGAACACTTAAAAACAGTATCAATCTGGGTAAAAGCTGGACTAACTTTGTAGCAAACTAGGAGCAGTTTTTCTGAGCAATAAGATAAAGTACATATTTAGAGAACTGCTGGTAATCATGTCTCAAAGAGGCAGTTTGCATTCTTTGCTGAAAAACAGACCCGCTAATGTGTACTGAAACCAATACATAATGCAGTCTAACTACGACCTTAATAAAGGCAATTAAGGGATGCTTTGACAGAAGCAGAAATAATCATGTCAGAGGCCAAAAAACAGCAAAGGCATTTAATTTATCATAGCAACGTTAAGCATATTGCAGCCAGAGTATAGTTGGAAATAAATCAACCAGTTTTCAACCAGACTTGCTCAGGTCAAACAGAAGCATATAGTTGAAGTATGGACTTTCTGTTCGTGCAATCTGCTGAGATATGCTGCTTCCAATAATAATAAAAGGCAGAGGGATAAAGGTTTCAACAAAAATTAGAATCAGATATACGACAAACATGGTCCAAGTATAACAAAGTAATCCAATGATCTAAATTAGAGGTATGTATTGTACCAATTTCAGTTCAAAACAGATCATAATTAGGTGCAGAAATGGGGGTTTCATACTGCTGCGTAACAGTTTGCTTGAATCAGAAATCAGACCAGTGGAAAAATAGATAACAAAACCTTTGTTTTAAATCTATCCAAACCATCAGTCTTAATAGCACATATGAACCTTGAGCAAAATATTTAAAGGTTCAGTACATCCATTAATTTCAACAATTAGAGAATGGATCCAACAGAACATAAGTCTCAAAACAATGATCAGAAGCATACTGCAATCTGCGTGCCTTTGGATGAGTGGCAACAAATGAGAGTTGCAAACAAATTTTTAATCATGCTTCAGTGAAGGCCCAACCAAACATATTTTAGTCAGAATAGCCAAAGGCTTAATTAAAGGTTATTTTAGTATATGCCCACTGTGCAGCAGTAAAATCAATGATTAGAAGCAAATGAAATGTATGATCTTTCCCCTCTGTAACTCATTGCAGATACAGCATTACTTGTATGAAAAACTGCTGAAAACATCCAGTAGTAAAATAACAGTAGTAAAGTAGAGGTGCAGAACCGAACAGATGCAAAAGTTTTATTCAAACGGAGCGGTGCTTGTTATAGTGTCATAGTGGGAGAGGTAATTGTGTAAGTTTCACTGCTCAAAATATGCCATTCATTGGCAGTTAAGGCAAAGGTCAGAATGTACATAATGTAGAATGCTGAATTAAATTTTTCTTTGAACAGCACAAGGCAGAAGCATACAACAAGAACAGATGGGTATCGACCATCCAATAGATTTGAAAATGACAACTTAAAGAGGGCAAGGTATTGTCATGCATAACTTTTTAAAGGTGCTGCAAAATATTGTACCAGAAGTGAATCTTTTAACAGTAATAAAGCAGTTGGGAAAAGGTCATAATCGAGACCTTAATCTGGACTGGTTTTCATGATTCTAATCACTTACCATACTCATCTAAGGTCCCACAATCAGAAGCAAATGAGTCTACATACCAGTGTAATAAGTAGATGAAGAATTAGTATTTCTTTGTTTTGATACTGATTATGCAGCGGTTTCATCACTTCCTTCATACCCTTGGTCTTTCGAAAGAGCTTTTCTCTTGAATTTATGTTCCAGGCTTCATGCTCCTCTGTTGAATTCTGGCTCCGGTCCTTTTTAAAAACAATTGACTTTTCTGCACAAACATCAAATCAACAATTGTGAGTAACAGAAACCTGTAGTTTAGGATATTAACCTCTTACTGCTATATATTCTCTCGTGAGCAGACCTAAACACCACTTATTTGAGCCTAGCAAAAATCAGTTTCAATATAGTCTTATACGATCTCACAAACAGAACCTAATCTGGCATTATTTCTAGCTATAACACCTACTGAAACAAGCTTTTACCAACAGCGTAAGTTGGAATCCAAGATGGATATGCTGCCTAAATTCAACAGCAGAAGCTCATGGTTTACAATTAAGTAATGTTCAAATTGCAGCAGTATAATGACAAGATGAAACCTATGAGACTACTACACAATTTAAAAGCAAGGCCTTTGAATTAGATGTAAAAACAGATACCAACCCCTGATCTGATGACCAAACGCAACAGTGCAAAATTGATCATAATTATGTGGTTTATAAGAATTGGAAAACTGAAGTATAAACAATTTGCATTATTGTTATCAAAACACCCAACAGTTCTGTCTAATAAAGCAAGCAAGGCAAGGCATTGTTGTGCATGATTTATAAAGGTGTATCAAAATATTGCATCAGAAAAGAGGTAGTTAACAGCAACAGAGTAGCTGAGAAAAGAGTGTACTCGAGAGCTTAACCTTGTCTGATTATACGGCAGCAATGAACAGAGACTTTATTTTGACAAAAATTGGGGGGCAATCAGTCAAGATTATTCATGTAAAATCCTTGACGGCTCTCTACTCAGTTTTATCATACTAGATCAGTCATGACAGCAAGCAGAGTTTGTAGGTTTTGAAACTATTAAGGAATGAAGTCAGGATTTCTACAGTTCACTAGAGTTTATAAATTCTAGCAAAGAACGAGATAACCAAGCAAAGAACGAGATAACCAGGGATAGTCCCATCTGTTTCCTTGGTTTAGACTGAATAAAACACATGATCAAAGGCAGGTGAAGCTGTTTTTAAACGTAGCAGCAAACAGTAGCTAACTTTGGCAATATCTAAATCAGCAATGGGACAGTCTTTGAAAGATGTTGTGGAAGTATGATATAAAATTTTAGGAGCAAAGTGGTAGTGAGCCAGAAATAATGCAAAACAGAATGTAATCTCTAGTTTAGCAGCAGAAGGCTAAGGTTAAGAATTTAAACATAAACAGTTCTCTTTTCCTTTTGACGGCAAATGAGTCTAACAAAACATACAACAAGAAAGAGTAATAAAACAGAAGCAAGAAAGTGCAATTGTTTATGTAGCAGTGAATGCAACCAGGCACAAGGAGTCAAAACAACTTCTAACTAGGCCCTTATCAATATCAGCCTATACCAACTGTATTTTAGGGATTCAATTTTACCACTTACCCACTAGCTCAGCCTTGCTGCTACCAGGGTTTTAACAAGAGATGAGTTAGTAAAGTTACCTTAAGTCCGCAACTTTCAGTTTTACATTACCAGAGCTTCTGCGAGCTTGAGTTTGTATCTAAGTCTGATCTGCATTTTAAAACGCTTGCCCTCGGGTGCTTTCATAGGCTACCAGCCATTTTAGCAAAGGTGTATGTGGATCTCCATAGTGTGGCTTAAAACAGATGTATACATTGGTTGCGGCAGATTTAATATATGGGAACATGTTACCTCAAGATGAAGTATGTACTACCAGCAAAGTTTGAGCATCTGGAACTGGATAAACAGATGTAATTTCATTCCAAGTACTGTAGCGAAAACGTTATTCCAGATACCTTCAAACAGAAATCAGAAGCGAAACAAGGACAAAGTTGCGTATTAAGAGGAAACAGGAGCCATATGAGCACAGCTGCTGAAAACATTTTTATGGTTTCACTATAGTCAATGGTAGAAACTGAGCTAGACCGTTAGCATAATAGCGCACAATATAGCATTCGGACATGCAACCAGCGAGCAGCTGTAGGTTTAATTACCAATTCAAAGACAGTGGTAAGCAGTACAAAATATAAAATAGCATAGCCAAGATGAACCATGAGACTGTTCCGAAAAATCGTGATTAACAAAGGGCAAAATCATTTTAGAAGAAGATACTACAGCAGCAGTAACACAAAGAGGAAACATTGAGTTAGAATTTGTTTCAGATTGACAAGGCTCTATACCATCTTTCTTAAAATAACTACGAAAAAAGGTTTGGGATTAGTGCCTGAGGCGGCCTTCAAACTGCAGATTTCGAGAGGAGATATGATTTTTTTTATTCTGAAACTGAATTCAATCGGAGGCATAATCTGGGATGTGCTCAAGAAAAAGGCTTAAAATAATAACAAATGGATGATCAGTAGCAGCAGTAGTGGCAATCGTCATAGCAAAGCGCGAGCAGGAATGCAAGTCTTAGATAACCTTTTAGGTCTGCAGAAGTATTGTAACAAGTGATGGGAAGAACTAGTTAATCCAATCAAGAGAATATCCACAGACACAAAACAAATAGCAAATTATATCTCAAGACAGTTTGTAACCCCAACTATTGGCCAGATATATCATAGTAATACCAAATGCTTTGGACGTAAAGTCAGACCTTAAATAGGGTAAGTATGAAATAATGACTGCAGGAGAAAAAGTGGCAGCCCATCAAGTTTGTTTTTTACTTTGCCATCAACATAATGAATATGAATAATCGAAAGGCATCTGAGTAGACTAACAAGATAGGGGTGAACTAGGTTAGGATTTAGACTTAAAAAGTTAGCATAACACTACTTGGTATTGATCACACAGCAGCAGTGCAGTGGATTAGAGGCATAGCTTTATCAGAAATTCATAAAACAGTTCAAGCAGAAATAAGCATACGTGTTTCTTTTTGTCAGAAGCAAACGGATATTACCCCGATAGTTACACAATGAAGTTACGCATTTTCTATTTGGGGGCACAAAATAAGCAAGTTCATCTAATCCTAGCGTAATCATTTTTAGCCTTAAGAACCTGCTAAACAGGCGTAGCATTAGCAGCACATATTGGACACTACAGAAAAACAAATAGCGCTCCACAAGAAGGGTCAATCAGGTTATAAATTTCAGTTCAGCAGGAACTTTAGAGACAGACAGATAAAAGAGGAAGACTTCACATTTTTTTTTGAAGAAACTATTCAGCTTGGAGTAGCAATGCTTATGGCAGATGGCTTTTTCAATCAATAGCAAATCAGAGAGAAAGGTGAGGAATGTACAAAACTTTGAAAGCCAAAATCCTAGTTGGAAACATGCATTGTTAATCAGCAGCAAGGCCTTGTCCAGTTAGAAACTAAACAAGAGCACATATAAGGTAGAGATAAGCGAGCTTAATCAAAGCAGAAGTAGAGCATACATTATAGCCGAATAACTGTAATTAGAGAAGTGCTTTTAGCCAGAGACTGAAATCAATTTACTAAACGCAGTAGCTTGAACCGCGAAATGGGTTTTGTTTTGCAATCTTCTTAACGCATGTTTCTCATACCAGCAGTGCAACAGCGAAACAAATGTCATGTATGTAAAGAAGTAAGAATTGCTCATCCTGCATAACCAAGAGATTTCAACATGCCAGAAGCAGCCAAGAGCTAAATCCGAACAGATTCTCATAGTAGAAAAAACAGATATATGAGCCCCATCATTAATCAATCAGAAGCAATTATTATGTATCCCAACCTGGGTGGCTTACTATAATCAGAGAACTGAAGTAAATGTTGTTTTAATAGTGTTTATGTAATGCAGAAATGAACTTTCTGACCTAGTAACATCAAGTAACAAGCAAGAATGTAGTCAAAAGGAGCTTCATATGAGGGGAGTAAGTCAATATCAGTTAGCTAATTCACAAAGTAAACATCAGTAGTGAATCATGCTTATAGCAACATCCATCCGGTCATATCTTATCAGAAGGCAACAAGCGGTAATAATCTGAACAAAATTCAATATATTCACCAGTGCTTTAGATTTCAATCCCTGATTTCTTTCATAGCTTAGAGGCGAAAATCGGGACCAAGGATTTCAGCACACTTATTTTTTTTGAAGTAACCAGATGGAAGATCACTGGATGGTATTAAGTACTGAGATAAAAAACTTCTTATAAACCCGGAGAATTTAGTTTTAGGATCGATGGACTTATCTTTAGTGATTGGCTTTGGAAGTTTGTGGCATTTTCCGGATGCTTTTCTCTAGATTGAGGCCGACGTCCAAGCTTGACTTTAAGAGGAGACGCTTGTTCCGTCAAGAGTTGTGTTGATTCTAAGACTTCTAGCTCTTTCCTTCTTTGATTCAATCGGTCCCCAGTTCTGCCTGGAGGGAGGACGTCGCTTTATGTTGAGTCGAAGACATCATTTGATGCGGTCAAAGAAGTCAAACTGTTCTTCCGGTCCGGCCAAAGACTGAGATGCGGCCAAGGAGGTCCGGCCAGAGTCTGAGATGCGGTCAAGGAAAGGAAGGTCCGGCGAAAGACTGAGATGCTGCGGCCAACATGGATTGTATTGCCGGAGTCACTGGAGGTTGAAACATCGCCCGTGCCAACTTGGATAGGCGGCAAAGGAAGTTTGATGCGGTGAATGAGGTTTGATGCGGCGAATGAAGTTTGCTGCGGCCAAGAACTGATGCGGCCAAGAAATTGCTGCGGCGAAGAGGTCGATGCGATGCGGCCAAGACCGATTCTTCTCCTTAATTTCCTACACCGGATTCTTTACTGCTCGCCTTTCGCTCCAGTTTTCTTGTCATGATTGCTACTTATTGAATTTGTTATCCTTCTTGATTTCAGGCTCTTCTGGTCTCGTTGAATGCGGCCAAGAAATCGATGCGATCAAGAGATTCAAGGAATGAGATGCGGCCATGGGAGTGATGCGGCCAAGGAAATCGATGCGGCTAGGGCAGTCCGGCCGTCTTCCGGTCATGGACTTCCGGTCACCATCTCTCAGCTTTAAACAAGACGTCGATAGGCGTGAAATTCCCTACTCTTTAACTCTGACTTGGTTGGAGTATCTTCTTGCCGCAGGCTTCGCACCTGGTGAGCCCTTGGCCACCGAGTTATTTGTGCCCAGATCTGAATTGGAGATGACGTCGGGACCTCGAGTTGTAACGTTGCGGCCGGGTCTGAATCGGAAGTGGCGCCTAGAGGAACAACGCCGAAATCCCAGGAGATAAATTCGCTGAAGCCTGACGAACACATCTTCCTATCTTATCAATCGGCTGTTTGACATGCCTTCCCGCTGATGCCTTTCGGCTGAGTTGAGATGCCTGGCCCTGTTAATCTTGCTTCTGGCTTGAATTTGCGCCGGGTCAACACCGCACAGGTTGTACTTATTTCTCTTCGTTCTTCCACGTCAAACTTCTGACCATAGAGTTCCTGCTTGATTATTCACCAAGAAACTGCGTTAAATATTGACCGGAAGATTACCTCTTAACTTTGTAAAAATAGAGAAGGTGATGATAAAAGTTTCAGGAGAATAGGCGGCCAGTCCGGCATAGATTGTCGAGTTTTGATCTTTGTCTGGCATTTGTACTAGGTCGATTTATTCATCCTTCTAGGCCTTCGATCTTGATTTCATATTTTTTTGTTTAATCGCACAATTGTTTAGAAACTTCTTTGTCTTCCCCGATCCACAATTTGACGGGATTCTTGAATCCCTCGATCGCACACGTAGAATGCTCATAAACGATTTTGACGATCGTTCCTATCCCTTTGTTGCTTGTAATCCGGCTGATGGAGTTTCAATCGGAAATCTTCATCCGCCTCAGGTTGAGCCAAAGCCGAAGTCTAATCGAGTATTGGTGCCCGATTGAGGCCGGTATTACACCGATTGACAGAAGAATTGGACATTCATTCTCCACTGTTGGGGATGGCCGATGCAGACTTAGAGCTTGTCGTTCAAGGAATTCTCATCTTGCTTGCTCTTCAAGTTCTAGACGGCTTGCTCTCTCGAGGAGACGATGCGAATCGAATGTTAAGTACGCAGAGGCTGCTTCTTCATGGTTCGCGATCCAGATTATTAAGCTCATTCCGCCATCCTTGTGAGTTCGATCTGATTCGAGACTTTCTTATCTTCATTCGTTCATCTGTTTTGAGAATTTGATTGTTTTCAATCCACCCCTCCGCGAATCTCTTTTCTTAGCGATGCGACTAGCCTCAGCTTTAGCCTCTGAATTCGTCACCCACTCGAAGATGATTTGTCTTTGGTTAATGCCTTTCAGTCGATCTAGATCTACTCAGTGTGTTTCTTCGTGATTCAGAGATGTTGAATGCGCGGAAATCTCCTCCTTATGTCTTGCGATCTGGATCACGAAGCTCCTACTTTTGTTCTGCCATCTTTGTAAACTCGATTTGAACCGGGATTTTTCGCGTTGATTCTCCTATCGTGGTGTGAAAGTGAACCGGCATGATTCGCTTCGAATTTCATGTTGTTACTCCTTCGCATTTTTTCTGAATTATTCTTTCCGGCTATCCCGACTTCTTTGCAGATCGATCCATTCGTCGAGAGTCGGAGGCGAATTAATCTCCTCGGATTTGCTCTTTTCGTAACCTTTCATGGAGAATTCAATCTTCGTGGGCCCGCTTTCATGTGATCCGGCGTTCTTTCAAGTCCCATTTGCCTATCGCCTCTCGAACTCCAGATCGTGCGAATCGATTTTTAGATGAATCTGATGGATGGATCCTTCCGGCTTTTCCTTCTGATCGGATAACTATTCTTCTTTGTGGTTAAATCGTGGTTACTGATCTCCAGTTGTCCGCTTCCCACAGACGGCGCCAGATGAAAATACCTATTTGGTTCCTCTAATCTCATAAACGTACAGAACTCCGAGAGTTATAGTGGTTCAGCCAATAATCCAGCCTACATCCACTTCTAGACAATATCTTTATTCCTTTCTTTGATATTACAACTTTAGAGAGCTCTCTTAGTGTTTTCTCTCTCTTCTAATCTTGTGTCCCCTTACAAGTGAGCCTCCTATCTCTATTTATAGACTTTCTAGGGTGAAGTCTCCCTCTTAACCTTTGTACATGTGATACTATTTCTTGGAGCTCTTCCCCTAGTTTTGGCACTTCTTCCTTATAAAGCCTTCCGGTCCCAAAGTGTAAGGCGCGGGATCCGGTCATGGAGTACGGGGCCGGAACACAGAACCTGATCATAGAGTGTGGAGCCGGAACAAGGTTTTGAAGGGGGCCCGGGGTCTGGATCGGAATCTGCGGCCTGGACCGTTTTGACCCTCTTGTCTTCGTCATATTCTTGCCCTTGTCAGTGTGTGAGGCGCCGGAGTCGAATAGTACTGAGGCTTCGATGCCGTTTACTGGGAAAGTTCCCGTAGAATGTGCCGCTTTTGCCAGCTTGTGCTTCGGTGAGGATACTCAGGTTACCTTCGGTACCGAGTTCATAACCTAATGATTCATAAAATTTATAAGAATTGGTGGTATCACGCATGTGGAATTTAATAACCAACACTGCTTTTATTGAATAAACCAACCATCATACATACTGTGTCTCTAATACACGTTACTACTAGATTACATGCTACTACAAGATTAGTACTTTCTAAAGGTAAGGTTCAGGTGTCCTGGTTTCATGTGTGTGGCATTGATTATTGCCGGGGGGTGTTGTATTCAACTTGATCTTCTTGATCCCGTGATACAACAACCTTGATTTTCCACCCATGATTAGAACATCTCCTGATCTCAATACCAATTTCTCTACGAGGTCCACACGCTTCTACTCGCTATACAAAATACGACGTCATCACCAATGGACCAAGACACTACGAGCACTCCTTGTTCAAGAGATTCCATTGTCTCGTCCTTATCTTAGTGTAAGCCAAGTCGTCCTTCTTTCTCATAGAAGTTGATGGTACATAAATCTGCTTCAAGTGTAGGGATTGGTTCATCTTCACATTGTTGTGCAATTTCTACAGCTTGGGTGACAAGAGTTTGGTATTCATTGGGTATTGATGGAGGTGTTGCTCCGTCTCCTACTCGTGTCGTTTGGTATGTCTTGGTATAAGGGTTCCAATCCTTTCCCAAGCACATCATCTTCAGCTTTATTGTTGCTCCACCAGGGAATTCGGGTGTATAAAATCCTCCTGGACCCATTCCTAGCTCGTTGCATCGTCGGATGATTGAAACTTGTGCTTCGGGTGTCAGGTATCCTTTTAATAAGATCATACCTGGGCGGATGACCTGACACTGCTCATTGTTGAAGTGGTGAGTGGCGATGTCGGTCACTTCATGAGGTGGGTTCGAAGGTATTGGGTAACAGATAAGGAATTTCCCTAAGGTGGTAAATTTCATCTAGTGTGAGTTCTAGGCTCACTAATTCATTTTATGCTCAATACCTACTTCAATTTTACCTATTCATGCTTAAATTCATACTTCGGGTACTTGCGCATTCATGTATTCATTCATACAGATATTTCAATACATAGACATGCTCTTCAAGGATTAAAGGTTACGGTGAATACCTGGGCCGAACTTAGTCCCGGTCCCGTCACGGTCAATGATGTGCAAGGCCGGCTGTCTCTGCGGTGCGCCCTTCTGCAGACCTCGGAACCTTTGTGCCTGTGAGGTATACTGGGCATGAGCATCACTAGATGCAACCTCCTTGCCTTCACGCTGCTTGTAGCCCTGATAGTTGCCCTTGGGCTTCGAGTTTTCTGGGCATGCATTAGCACGGTGCCCCAACTTCTGGCAGTTGTAGTAGCAGATCTCCCTTCCTTGGTAATCAGTGTCGGGATGTTCCTTGTTGCAATTTCGGCACACATAGCTGCGGCCATCATATTGGCCCTTGCCGTGGCCAAATCCAGAACCTATAGCTTCCAAGTTAGCGAGGTTCGGTATACTTACAATTCTCCATACAAACTAATTCACAAGTGTACTAATTCAATTTGGGTTCTTACCCTTGTAGGGCTGAGACCTCAGTAGCTTCGCTGCCACTGGTGCAGTATAGGCAAGCTGTAACGGCTCAGGTGCCTTGCCCTTCTCAGCATGGGTGTTGCCGTCTCTAGAGGTGCTCTTCTAGTTTTGGTAGGAATACTTCCCTTTCTTCTTCTTCTTCCATGGTTTGTTCTGATTCTGTTCTCTAAGTTGTTACCTTTGCTGCTCCCCTTGCGCTTCAGCGCTTGCTCTTCATCTCTCAGCTGACAGGTGATCTCAACTCGAGATGCAGTGTGGTAACACTCCTGAATTATCGGGCATTAGGTTGCACATTTACATACGGGGATACTAATTCGCATTACACATGGTTTAAGGGTTCAACGTTGTTTACCTGAAGGAGGTAAAACGTGCGAATCCCATGCCATACCGGAGTCGATGGCTCAATCTGCCATAGAAGCGGTCAACCAAGACTTGGCCGGTATACCCAAGGTCAGGTAGATGTCTGAGAACAGAGGTGAAGGTGCGGTAATACTCATCAACCGTCATCATCTCCGTCATCTTCAGGGCATCGAGCTCAAGCCGTTTCTTGTCTTGACATGCTCGGGATAGTACTTAGATCGGAGGAGAGAGGTGAATGCTTCCCAACGAATGTGGGGTCGGCTATGTGCTCAGCCTTGACGAGCTTCCACCAGTCCATAGCCGCGTCCTTGAGGTAATACGCAGCTATCCTCACTCGAACTCCAGCGGGAGTCTCAAGTGTCTCGAATGTCATCTCCATCTCAGAGATATAGGCCTCAAGCTTGGCGGGGTCGCTCTCGCCTCTAAAGCATGGAGGTCGAAGGTCGGCGACTGCCTTTACCCAATTGGTCTCACAGGGATGAGGTGGGTCGGGCTGCTGCTGTTGCTGTTGGATTGGCTGTGTTTGATAACTGCGGTGATTACTTGCGGTAGCATCTGTGCTACCATGGCGGCGACGATCTCAGCTATTGTCTTCGCGCTCGGTCCATCATTAGCCCCTCCTCTGGTTCGACTGAACCTCTTCCTGACATCTGAACAAGTATGAATTACATTAGATACTGTGACACTATGACCATGTGCTATGGATTCAAACAATAGTATTGCCTTTGTAGACGTCAAGGGTATCCGTTATCATTAACGATTATTCCTAGTTAGGTTTCTAGTTCTCCATTGTAGAACGGTTTATAACCAAACTCGGTAATCACTACTCTCGGTATTCTAATCATCAAAGCGAGACTTCGCTCTCATACCACTTTTTGTAACACCCCAACCGCTAATGGAATACTTACTTACTCTCGGCGGGTGATACAACACCATTAGCCATCCAAGACTAACAAGGCTACTACTGCTTCCAGTAACGGTCAGACAATAGAATATACCGAATACCCACTACTTACCTTGCAATGCCAATACTTAATTACACTTTGATTACCGAGTATCCAAAATATATAAATTACATTCCAAGTCTATTCCCCAAAAATTAAGAGTTTGTACATTTACTCCTTTCTACCAATCACAATTTCATTATCCAAAAAGGTGTACCACATGGTACACGGCTACTCAAAAAGGCCTTAGCCGTGTACAACTCGGTACACCGTTCCAATCTACTAACTACCCCAAAAAGAGTTCATTCTGGTCCTTACTTAACCATCACGCCTCGCGGGTACCTGTAAGATAAAAACAGTGCCCAAGGGGCTCAGCTTACGGTACATATGATAACCGCATACCCCGCGTACTAGCGAGGGCACGCCAACTATTTGGTCGAATATATGCAGTTCGTTTCATTCATTCATACATACATACATGCTCATACTCAATACAATACAATACGTGCATTTCATAACATACATACTTACCGAATACTCACCGCAATACGGAGATACACTTCTCCCATACATACACAAGGCACGTTATATTCTTTACACACCCGGGTTAATCGGGTGTACGATACTCTTTCACTTAAGGTCAATGATATACACTAGTCAAGACCGATACACATACGATACTTTACTTCTTACTTACTTTACTCAAGTCAAGTCGGTATGACCTCCGGGCAGGGATTACTACATCCCACCACCGGGCTTTAGGGTGGCCCACTAATCCAGGATGCTACTCATTGAAGGGGTTTGGTCCATGGAAAAGATTACAACCAGGATTCGGATCCAACCTCTTGTGTTTCCTTATCCTCACGCGTGGCCGAAACTATGTCGGACTTCTACTCATTCCATTTTACTCTTTACTCATGTTAGGAGTTAGATGGTTAGGAATGAGTAGAAGTCTACCATACATCAACACTACACATGTACTCATCACATACACATGCCCTTCATTCTCATTCAATCATTTCATGAATTATACAAACTAAATGTTCAAGAGAATACAACAAGAACATATAGTTCAAACACAATTAAGTGCGGTAAAAGTCCGATTCGTTCATTTATCTTATTTGAGTGATCATATAAGCAAACAAATCGAGGTAACCAAGTTAGGATACAGGACATGAAGAAATCATACCGTACACCGTCGTATTCGAACTACCGGGTTCCTTCGGTGTTCAAACTATTTGATTCCTATACATACATGAAGTTGTATGATCAATGATCTATTATTGATCCAACTCATTTTCTTCATTAATACTTTCAATGCACACTTACTACTTCTTTACATCCACACTTGAATATGAAAAACCATTCTTTTCTTATTACTCCGTAAACTTGCTTTCTTACTCACTTACTTACTTTCTCACCTTTACTACTTCATTAATGGTGTACTACTACATATATAAGCATATATGTGTATAGGAATATACATATGTACATATGATTACTATAATCATATAATAAAATTTTTTTTTTTACTCGACCGACCTTACCCAGGGTCGGACCCAAGGTCGGTCGAAGTTAGTAAGTTTCATCGCTGAAGAATTCAGGCCTGACCGACCTTGCAAGTCCGGTCCCTAAGGTCGGTCCAAGTCAGTAAGTTCTGGTTTTGAAATTTAAGATCCGACCGACCTTGTAAGTCCGGTCCCAAGGTCGGTTCATTCAAGTGATTTACATTTTGTGAAAATTTCAGGCCGACCGACCTTGCAAGACCGACCTTGCAAGTCCGGTCCCAAGGTCAGTCCATTCCAGTAGGTTTCATAAGGGAAAATTTTAGGTCCGACCGACCTTGCAAGTCCGGTCCCAAGGTCGGTCCATTCCAGTAGGTTTCCGTCTTCGTAATTCAGGGCTCGACAGACCTTGCAAGTTCGGTCCGGCCCAGTACTTCAGTTTTAAAATCTGTTTTTGGTGTTTTACTTTCCTATTGCTTCCCTAACCTTTACCAATACATTCCCCGCATGTTTAAGCACTAATTAAACCCTCTAAATCACCTTAGTTCATCCACCAAACTCATTACTCAATCCTAGACCGACTTACACATTTTTCCTCATTTCGTTCCAACACTTATACTAGTTTTCATTTCACTAATGCTACAGATTTTGTTCTTCCCTCTTGTGCTACAGATTTTCACCTTAGCTTCTATCCTCCAATACTTCCTTAACTAATGCCACTCCTAGCATTCTAAATACATTACTTTACACTCTAGTTCTTCTTATTACCGAAATCCTTTTCAAATCTGTTTCAAGACACTAAACTACTCCCCTTTACACTCTCCAAATATACCTAGTTACCACCTAGGTTATTTTCTCTCCTTACACAACTAAGTCCTCAAATTCCTAGACAAATTTTGCCATAGTCTCCCCTATATTTTGACATAGCCCACACATTATTTCAGCTCACAATTTCCATACCAATTCATTCATCACTATACGCACTACAATACAATATTTTTCCTGCACATACACATTCAATGCCCAATGTTTTCCCAAGCTTTTAACATCATTTAAAACTTCAAAACTGTTAAATTACCTTTCCTCATTATACTACAACATACTCATTACTCATTACCATATACCTTACTCATTTTTACTACACATAAACTGTTACACTATGGCATACAAAACTAGCCCAAGGTAAGGGTAATTACCTTGTGTTTCTAGTTTCTGCTTTCTTTCTTGCCTTCTCCTTCCTTCTTTCCTTCTTCCTCGTTCCTCCTCACACAATACACAATGCTACAGCCACCATACCAATACACTACAACTACTTAGCATCCATTTTAACTAACCCTAGAATTTAGATGTTTTTAGGGTTTAGAAAAAGTATTACCTTCCAACCAATGAATGAGATTCTTGACTAACAAGAGAACAAGATTCCTAGCCAAAGAAGAAGCGAAAATCGGCTAGAGCAAAAGGAACAAGGCATTCAAAATCTGAAAATTCTCATAATGCAAACAAGGGCTAGAAATGGTGGATTTCCGAATTTCTTTTTACCTCAAAACATCAAGGGGGGTAGGAGCTTCTAATGGTGGACTCAAATCCTCAAATGGCTTCCACCCATGAAAACAAAATTGGAACTTTTGGATTTTTGAAAAAAGGAAGATTTTCTCCTTAACAAGGGGATTCCAATGGTATGGTTTTTATAATTTTTGGACAAGGTTTGAGCCTTCAAAAATGGAGAGAAGAGGGCTGCCATGTGAGGAGCTTCAAATCGCCATGGGCCGCTTGGAGGAGGAAGAAGAGAAATAGAGGGAGAGAGAAATCGTGAGTGAGGGTGGGGTTGTGAGGAGAGAGGGGTTTTTTTTTGCTCTTGTACTTATTCCCTTTGTCCTTTAGCACATAAGAAAGAAATAAAGAGAGTGATAGAGGGGGGGCTGTCGATTCCACCCACACACACTCAATTTTTTTTGCTTTTTATTTACAAAAGTGGACACACTAATTTTCTAATTTGCATTCTCACCCCACAACTTCACGGTTGTTACAGTTTTACTAACTGGAACCGTTTTCCGGAATTTTCTCGTTTAATTAATTTTATTGGTTCCCAACCTTTATTACTGTTTAATATTGACTATTTGGTTGATCAAAATTGTTACGAGTCTATTTGACTTGCTTAAAGTCGTGTTTCCGGATTCCTCGAAAAACGCGCTTTAGGTTCATTTATGCTTTTTAACCCATTTTAAAGGTCCGCTTTCTTCTGGATTTGTTCCCTCATGTTTGTTTAGATATAATTAAGCCTTTAAAATATTTATTAGCCTAATTAATCACTATTTTTAATTACGGGGTATTTCACAAGCTGAGCCCGAAGTTTGTAGGGTCGTACACTATCACCGAGAGAGTTGGATCTGTAGCCTATAGGTTAGCATTACCTGAGGACTTGGGGCGTGTCCATGATGTTTTTCATGTGTCACAGCTCAAGAAGTATATTGCCGATCCTTCTCTTGTCCTAGAGCACGACTATCCATTGAGCCGACCGTGAGATATGTCGAGACTCTGTTAGAATCCTTGATAGGAAGACCAGAGACACTCGCCATAAGTCCATGCGAATGGTGAAGGTCCTTTGGTCCAACCATGATGTCGAAGAAGCGACATGGGAGTTAGAAGACGCCATGAAGGCGAAGTACCCACAGTTATTCATAGACTAGATAGTCTAGTACTTAGCGGATACAGGTACGGGGCGTACCCCCTTTAAGGGGGGTAGAGCCATTTTGCTTTTGCATTGCTTCGGGTTAGCATTGCATTAGTATGTATGTATTGTTTTTGTATAGTATGTTCGGATGGCACATGTAGTGCAAGTGTAATTGGTATGGATGGTACGTACGATGTGTGATGTATCAATGGTAATGTGTATGGTGTATGGTGTATTGTGAATGATGCGTAATGGTGCTTGATTTTTTGTATGCTTGTAATGTAGAGGAAGTAAAACACCTCATAGGTGGTAGTAAGACACATTATGGTAATTGGCTTGCCTAATGAGTAGAACTATTAAACCATTAACCTTGAGCAACTTTGAGGGCAAAGTTCCTTAAGGGGGGTAGATTGAATACCCCGTAATTAAAAATAGTGATTAATTAGGCTAATAAGTATTTTAAAAGCTTAACTAAGCATAAATAATCATGAGGGAATAAATCCCAAAGAAAACAAATCCTTATAACGGATTAAAAACGCAAACGAACCTTAAAACGCGTTTTTCGAGGAAACCGGGAAAACGCGACTTTAAGCAGGTCAAGTAGGCTCATAATAATTTTGGTCAACCAAATAGTCATTAATAAATATTAATTAAGGTCTAGAACCAATAAAATTTAGTAAACGAGAAAATTCCAGAAAAAGAAAACGGGTCCAGTTAGTAAAACTGTCGAAAACGGGAAGTTGTGGGGTGAGAGTGTAAATAAACTAAACTAGTGTGTCCACTATTAGAAATAAAAACCAAAATCTGTAGGAAGTGGTGAGGGGGCCGATTTTATGTGCTCTCTCTCACTCTCTTATTTTCCTAATGTGCTAAGAGACAAACTATTAAAGTAAAAAGCACACCCACCCTCACTTTTTACTCTCTCTCCTACTCTCCCTCACTCTCTCACGTATCCTCCCTCTTCTCTAATTCTCTTCTCTCCTTGGGCGTCAACCATGGCGATTTACCACATCCCACGCAACTCCCTCCTTCTCTCTCTTGTTAACTACTCAAACCTCCACCAAAAATCTCAAAATTGTACCACTGTGTTCCTCTCATCAAGGAGAACACTACTCTCTTTTCCAAATTCGAGAACAAGCAACTTCATCTCCATGGGTGTTCTTGGTTTTGAAGATAAAGACCACCATTAAAAGCCTCTCCTTCACCTTGTTGGTTTAAGGTAAAAAGAAATCCAAAAAATTAGCATTTCTAGCCATCATTTGTTAAATAAAGATTTTCAAGTTTTTGAACATCTTGTTCCTTGCTCCCAGCCGATTTTTGGCTTCTTTGGTGGTGGAAATCTTGCTCTTGTGCTGTTCTAAACTCCATCTACTCACTTGCAAGGTAATGTTATTCCTAAACCCTAAAACTTTACCTTAAAGCTTTAAAGATAATTTAAGGGCTAGTTTTGTATTGAAATGGTGGGGTATGTCAATGGGCTGTAGATTTAGAGATTTAAATCTACATAACCGGTGGGAAGAGAGGAAAGGAAAGGAAAAAGAAAGAAGAAGGAAGGAAAGCTAGTAAGGAAACAAGGTAAATTACACTCACTTGTGTAGTTTTGTAATGCTTCATGTAACAGATTTTAGTAGTTTAAAATGTGTATTGTAAATGGTATTGAGTAGTAGTATAATGTGGATGTAGAACCAAACTATTTTGAAGCTTAAAAGACATTTAAAAAGTTGTCAAAACCTAGATGGGAATTAGTTGTTGAGTGCGGGAATTAAAGGAGTGTTTAATGTTGGTAATTGGCTTAGAGAAGTGTATATTGATGTGTTTATAAACAGGTGGTATGAATGACAATGTGAGTGAAAACAATGTGGTGAGAATGTAAAAATATAGGAGGGACTATGTCAAATTTTGTCTAGAAACAAGAACACTTAAGAGTTTAAACTAGGTTGAAAAACACTTTGAAACAGATTTTGAATGGAGCCAAGTGGTGGGTAGGTTAAGAGAGATAGGTAATGCATTGTAAACCTTAGAAAGGGCATTAGGAAGAGGAACCATGAGTGATATAATGAGGGAACCAAAATTGTAACATAAATATGCTAGGAAGAAACAATGTAAGTGCTGAAATGAAATTTAGAAAACAAGTGTGTGATTTGATACAGAAAAGAGTAATGAGTTGATGGATGAACTAGGATGATTTAGAAGGTTTAATTAGTGTAAAAACATGTGGGATTACTTATAGGAAGATTGGGGAAGAAATGGGTAAGAAAAAGAAGTAGTAAAAACAAAGTCTGTAGGCAAGTTCTGCTACCGACCGACCCAGCAGGTAGGATCGGTCGTGGGTCGGTCGGGTCTTAAAATCACTGGAACGAACTTTCTGACTTCGACCGACCAGACGGGTGAGTCGGTCTTGGGTCGGTCGGGCAAAATCCTTTGGAGTCAAAGTTTCTGAGTTTGACCGACCCAGGTGGTAGGGTCGGTCGTGGGTAGGTCGGGTAAAGTTTGGAGGACGGAAAAGTTACTGGAATGGACCGACTGTGAGCCTCGATTTTAAACCCTATCCTGTGTTGGTTAAAGCTGATTAGGATCTAACTGGGTTTTAGGTCCACTTATAACCGAAGGTTAATAACTATGTCATATAACAATGATTATTAAACCTAAGCTAGCTCACTAGAACCTATTATGAGTCGCCACCTAATTTTAACCTAGATCAAATTAGGAAAGGAGAGTTCGGGTTCGGGCGCTTGATATTCGACTTAATTAGGGTTCAATTACTTTCATTACCCCCAGAAGTCGTTTTTCCTCTACTTAGTTTAATTACGGCTTATTACGAGTCGTTTTAACCTAAGTGCGCGAGCTTCTGTTTTTTTTTTTTGTTTTTTAGCATTTTTTTACTGAAAATAAAAGTGAAAGTTGAAATTACCTAAACTAGGGTTTGGAGGCAGAATTAGGTCAAATTTTGTTTTCGTCCGTAGCCACGGACCTAATGTCCGTAACCACGGACCCTAGTTAATCTATGTGAAAATAAAAGTCGAATTAAACAGAAAAAAAAATTTGAAAAGTCCGGGGCCACGGACAGGATGTCCGTAGGCCCGGACATAGTTTAACAAAACCTAAATTTTTAAAATTTTAAAATCCCGCCACCGTCCGTGGGTGTCCGTGGCCACGGACAACCCGTCCGTGGTCCCGGACCATAGGTCCGAGATCCCGAACCACCCACGGACAGGGGTTTTATGGTGGTTCCCGAAGGTGTTTCGGCTCAAAATTTATGCACGTGTAGCCTGAAAGGTATACAATTCGTTAGTAATTGAAAGATTGCAGTTTGAAGTCGAATTATGTACGAAACTTGACGAACAAGTAACAAGGCAGAAACAAAAGTAATTAGCAATACTGAAGCGTAAAAATGTTAGTTTGAACCCAAAATTTGACAGAGAGTTAATAAGGTCGTGGAGAGTTAGAAAAGTAGAATTGCAACCTGTTTTACCTTCGAATTCAGGAGGATTCTTCACGTCGGGATTCTTCGGAGGCTCCAATAGTGCTGGTTCCGGATTGAGTTCGACCCGAGCTTCTGGTTGTTGATTGTTGGAGGTGTTCTTCACGTTTTGGAGGTGGTTTGGTTGATGTTTGATTGATGATTGTGATGTGTTGGGAGATGAAAAATGTGTTTAGATGGTGATTTCGGGGGATTTTTGATGTGATTTTGGTGCTTGGATGTGTAAAAACGTGAAGAGAATGAGACGACTGCCTTCTTTGAGGGTTTAGGGCTCTTGAGGTTCTGATTTGATCATGGGATAAGGTTCCTTATATAGGCTTCCTTAAAGATATAAAAATCCGGTAAAAACCGAGATTTACCGACGTTTTAGCTCAAGGGCTTCCAAAAGGAATTTGATTATGAAATTTCACACATGGGTAAAGGATGATATTTTTGATTTTTCTAAAGTGGAATCGAATATTTTTGGATATTGGAATATTTTTAAATTCAATTTCTCGTCAGATTCAATCAGAAATTGCTAGAAAATTATTGGAAATTCGACAAATCAAAATTCCAACGCCATTATGCTTCAGATGTCATCCTCTATCATGGGTTAAAATTTCAAAGCATTTTGAATTGATTTGACCCTTATTTGGAGGAGAGAGAAAGTATAGGGGGATTAGGAGCCTTGAAAAATTACGAAAATGCCCCTGGAGATGACTAAGCTGTCCCTAGTACCCTGAAATGTGCCGATCGAACTGGGAACCCTCGCTACTAGCCTATTAGTAGAGAATCTCTTCCCGGGAGTTGAAATTTTGGGTATAACAGATTGCCCCCCGTCAACTAGACTTTGTAATGGAAATGAAAAGGCTAGTTGTTGCTTGAGTGATACCCCAAAATTTTGGATCTTAAAAGACCGCACGTGCAGTCCGACAAGTTGCGTCGAGCTATTCTAAGGTGCTGACTACCTATGAGTAAAGTGGAAGGGTGTCGAGCGGTTCTAAGGCGTCGACCACCTAAAGGTAATAATGAAGTAATGTCAGACTATTCTAATGCGCCGACTACCTATAAGGATGATATGATGTCAAGCTATTCTAAGGCGTTGACTACCTATAATGAATGAGATGATGTCAAGCTATTCTAAGGCGTTGACTACCTATAATGAATGAGATGATGTCAAGCTATTCTGAGGCGTTGACTACCTATCAGTGATTGAAAATTGGTGTTGGGTCGAGTTCTTCTATTCGGGTGAGTTCTGCTGCTCTAGTGAGTTCTGCTGCTCTAGTGAATCTGAATCTTTGGCTGAGAATCTGTATCTCTGAAGAGTCTGTACCTTCGGCTCAGAATCTGTATCCCTGAAGAATTTGTACCGTCGGCTGTGAGAATCTGTATCCCTGAAGAATCTGTACCTTCGGCTGAGAATCTGTATCCCTGAAGAATCTGTACCTTCGGCTGAGAATCTGTATCCCTGAAGAATCTGTACCTTCGGTTGAGAATCTGTATCCCTGAAGAATCTGTACCTTCGGCTGAGAATCTGTATCCCTGAATTGTGACGAGGAGTCTCATACGAATAGATGCAATGGTCATGATGAAAGTTAATTATGAAAGTGCCAACGTGGCAATGAGGATGTGCATGTCAAAATACGATCAAAGTGTATGTAGGAAATTTGTCCAAAACAAGAAATTGCTGAAAGAGGTGCCAAACGTTGTAGTGTTTGAAGAATAATCTGTTTAATGAAAAGGAAAGCGAAATTATCATTTCCTAACCATAGACTTCGGACTTGTAATTTATCTCCTAGGAGATGAACATGCCATCGGTGGGGTATGGTGTATGATGTAAAGGTAAGGGCTTATGTAGGCCTGTGGTGTTTGATGTGGAGGTAAGGGCTTATGCGGGCCGGTGGTGTGTGATGGTGGTGGTGATGTTTAAGCTCTGGGTTCCAATTGGTGTTGTCATAGCAATTGTTGGAACCAACAATTGCCCCCAGTATTTTTCCTTAAGACAATCTGAGCTAGAGTTCATGGCAATTGATCGTTTCGATCGATTGCCCCAGTATTTTCTTTTATTAAACGTGCGAACGAGTTTCGTCCTCACAGGGTCAGGGATTATGTTTTTATGTGTGGTGCTTCCTAACCTACACTCGGCGTGTTTGGTGCTTGCACTCATTCCTCACCCATAGTCACAACTCTAGACCATTGAATTCGATATTTGATGGATTTACGCATTTGATCTGTTACTTTCACGTGATTGGACACACAACTATCAAGTCGGAAGTCTTTAAAGCTTATAACGTGGCCACGGGGTGTGATGAAGGACAACGGGACCATGGAGGGATTTTTGAGGTATGTGGAGCTTAAGTGGGTGACCAAAGCTGCAACTTGCGTCTTCTCTCAGATTCATCTTCCTTGTCTTGAAGTCGTCTAACTACTTCATGTTGATGTTGTTTTTGAGCTTCTGGACTTGGACTTTTGAAGTTGTCCTTTACACCATTTCTCTTTTCGTCTTTTGGATTTCTTCGAGGCACTTCGGTTTTGCCTCTTTGTTTGATCCTTTCTTGACTTTGCCTTCGGGGTTCTTGTGTTTCCCGGTTTTGAGTTTTGAGAGCTATTTTGATGTGAGCTCTTTTGATCCTGTGTCACTTTGGGACCATTTGCGGATCACTTCGTCATGCTGATAGCGGCTTTGCTTCTCTGGACTGATGAAAACGTTATCTGAGAGTCAGGCTCCTCGCTTCCTTTGGTCACCGGGTTGGTTATTCATCACGGGCTGGCTTGCTCTGTGGAGCTTTGCAACATCGAAAAGGGATATATGAAAGGCTCAGCGGGGGGTGCCTAGGGTTTAATGTCAGGGTTTACAAGCTTTTAGCAATGTGGTGTTGTACCTAGGTGCTTCATCATTCCTGATAGTTGTGTATCCGTTCGTTGTTACTTTTCACAGGTCTAAGAGTAAATTTACAAATTATCTCCTTCGGTCGGAGTTATGCCGTTTACCTCACCTTTGAATGTGGTCTCACCGGAGTCGTGTAAAAATGACATGCTCGTTCACTCTTGGTTTTCCGCTCAAGTCACTCTCGTGAATTCTCACTCTGAGACTTGTTCGCATATTTAAACGAAAGGTGAAAGATGAAGAACTTAAACTCAGATTGCCCCCAGTATTAATCCAGGGTTTATAACAACAATTTGACAAATGTAGACTTGAACCGCTTCGTGGGTTGCTTGGATGTTTTTGGGTGAGTAGTGGTGTTTGGTTGGACATGTTCATCTTTTTAGAACAAAAGACAAGTCATTTTGTTCAGTTGCCAAGAAATGACCGTTTCATGAACATTAGTTTTAAGTTAATGTTTTCTAACGAGCAAGATGCAAGGTGAGCGAACACATTTCTTTTATTATCATTTTTGTGATTACAAACTGAAAAAGTCGAAAAAACTGAAATTTTCAAATCTAAACTTCATTAAAAGAGAAATGTGATAAACTTCCCACACAATTGAAATGAGTAAACAAAACACTGCTAGACTTTTGCCTACTCAACAAACTGGAGTCCTTGCTCGATAAGGTCTTCGATCTTGTGCTTCAATGCTCTGCAGTCGTCAGTACTGTGTCCTGGTAGTTAATGAAACTGGCAGAACTGATGATGGAGATGTTCCCGGCTTGGGTGATCCCAGGACTAGGTGTGAGAGGCTGTAGTAAGTCTAGCTCTTGTAGCTTCACGAGTGCTTGACTGAGAGGCCGGCCAATGTCGGTAAACTGTCGGGCAGAGAACCTCTTAGATCGGGGTGATGAGGCCTTGACGCTCTGTTTTGCAGCACTGGGTTTTTGTATGGTGCTCACTCGGTACGAAACTTGAGCTACTCTGGCCGGTCCTGACATAAAGGTCTCGATACTCACACCCTGGGCTTTGGGTTGTCCCAGCTTCAGCTCGCCTTTGTGAATCTTTTCTTCCATGACCCTTACCTGTCCCATCAGCATGTCGAAATTAGGGAAGTATGTGCAACTCAGCTCGTTGTTGTATTGTCTCTGCATATTGTCCACAATCATTCGAATTTGTTCTTGCTCATCCATTTTTGTAGGCATAGTAGCGGCTTTCATCCTCCACCGTTTGATGAAGTCGGACATTGATTCACTGTTTCCCTGCCGGGTACTGGCAAGGTCGGACCTGGTGACTTCAAGATTCTTAGCATACTCGAAATGGTGCAGGAAGGAAAGCCTCGCAAACCTCTTCATAGGTTTTGGTGTTCATCCTCTGAGTCAAGTACCAACGTTGAGGTATTTCATCGAGATAACGGGCGAAAAACTTGGCCTTCTGCATGTCATTCAACCTAAGGATGGACATTTCCCTATCGAACATCGCCAGATGGACCTGTGGGTCTGAGGAACCCTTGTACAGAGCAAGTGTGGGTAGCTTCAACTTTAGAGGGAGATTAACCTCGGGGTACGATTCCATAGAAGAGTAATCGAAACCAGCTGGCTTGCTAGCTTTTTCCATGCGCTCAATCCTTTTCAGGGCCTTCCTTAATTCTGCAGTTAGTTGGCGGTCCGGGACGACTTGCCCTACAAATCTTTGTGCATCATGGGCCTCAATAGAGTTAACTTCGATGTAGTCACGCTCGTTCCCAGAGTCAGCAATCTTCCCTGAAATGTTTTCCTGATGACCAACCTCAAGGGAATTGATTTTGCTTTTCAGCTCTTCGATGATGGTGACATACTTAGCCTCCATGTCATTAGTGGTGGACCTATGTTTTGTTCCATGGCATCAAAGGCAGCCATGTACCTTTGCTCTAAGGCTGCAAACTGGGCCTCCATGCTGACTGGATTTCCTCCCTCTGCCATACTTGGGATTCGGGCTTATCTGCTGGAAAACAAAAGTGGATTGAGCTAAAATTCTGGACCGTGAAGAAGTTTTAGGTAAAAACTTGTTTGGGCTGCAAGAAAAGCATATGAGCTGGAATGTTTCGAAGATTGTGGGTAGGCACTGAGCTCGAAATGAGTTGGAAGGGAGACACATGGGCCGGAATGATTCATGAGCTGTGAACTGATGCCTAGGCTGAAATGTTTGAAGAGCGTGATTCTTGAGCCGAATGTTCTGAGAATTGGGCGCTTGGGCCAGAATGTGTTTGGGCTAGAAGTAAAGCGCATGGGCCGAAGTGATTTCTAAACCAAGTTCTGGATGTGAATTGGAATTTGGGCCAAGTGATTATGATTGGGCCAAAGATGGTACCCATGTCTCTTCTGGACTAGAATGGGCCTCGAAAAGGAAAGGCCTGATGGATTTTTATGGATCGCTTTAGGTGGATTTTTTTTCATGGGCCTGGAACTAAATTGATAATTCAAATTGGGCCGAAAGAGAGAAATCACCTTAGTCTAAACTTTTGGGCCGAAGCCCAAACGTTTCACATATCAAACCAAACAGGGCTCTGGGCCGCAAACAATAAAGCCGTAAATTCAGGTTGGGCTAAGTTGATGTAGGAAAAGTTCCTATCAATTCCTAGGCTGGGTAGTGGGCCGATCACACAAGCAGACAAGGCCCATACAAATTCCACATGTCCTCACTTGACACTTATCCAATTCGGGTATGGATCGATCCGGAGAGGTGCTTGGGGCGTGGGCCCAGGTTGCCACAAAGGAATAGGGCTTACACGCTATTCTCTCTGGGCTTCCCCACTTTTTTCACATCACCTGAAGGTGTGCGTCTACGGTCGGGTCTTTGACTGACCAAACAATGGGCTAGGTAAGGGCACTACCAGGAAAACGCTTGGGGCTAAAGCCCAGGTATTAAGGGGATGTGGTTAGACGACATCCTCCTCTTTTCCCCCGCTTATTCACATCACCTAAAAGGGTGAGTCCCTAACAGGGGACCCTCAAACGGGTCCGGGGTGGAATAGGTTTGCATGGACCCTCGCTCTCATATGATGCAAAGGTACAGAAATTTAAATTGCGCACAAAAGTAAACAACAAAGATTTAAAGCCATAAATAAACATTTTCGAGTTAAGCCCTCTTTCTTAAAATTAAACAAGTTAAAATTAAGAAGTTTATCCCCAACAGAGTCGCCAGTCTGTGAGCCTCGATTTTAAACCCTATCCTATGTTGGTTAAAGCTGATTAGGATCTAACGGGGGTTTAGGTCCACTTATAACCTAAGGTTAATAACTATGTCATATAACAATGATTATTAAAACCTAAGCTAGCTCACTGGAACCTATTATGAGTCGCCACCTAATTTTAACCTAGATCAAATTAGGAAAGGAGAGTTCGGGTTCGGGGGCTTGATATTCGACTTAATTAGGGTTCAATTACTTTCATTACCCCCAGAAGTCATTTTTCCTCTACTTAGTTTAATTACGGCTTATTACGAGTCGTTTTTAACCTAAGTGCGCGAGCTTCTTTGTTTTTTTTTGTTTTTTAGCATTTTTTGACTGAAAATAAAGTGAAAGTTAAAAATTACCTAAACTAGGGTTCGGAGGCAGAATTAGGTCAAATTTTGATTCCGTCCGTAGCCACGGACCTAATGTCTGTAACCAGGGACCCTAGTTAATCTATGTGAAAATAAAAGTCGAATAAACAGAAAACAAAAATTTGAAAAGTCCAGGGCCACGGACAGGATGTCCGTAGGCCCGGACATAGTTTAACAAAACCTAAATTTTTAAAATTTTAAAATCCCGCCGCCGTCCGTGGTGTCCGTGGCCACGGACAACCCGTCCGTGGTCCCGGACCATAGGTCCGAGATCCCGGACCACCCACGAACAGGGGTTTTATGGTGGTTCCCGAAGGTGTTTTTGGCTCAAAATTATGCACGTGTAGCCTGAAAGGTATACAATTCGTTAGTAATTGAAAGATTGCAGTTTGAAGTCGAATTATGTACGAAACTTGACGAACAAGTAACAAGGCAAAAAACAAAAGTAATAGTAATACAGAAGCGTAAAAAGGTTGTTTGAACCCCAAAATTTGACAGAGAGTTAATAAAGTCGTGGAGAGTTAGAAAAGAAGAATTGCAACCTGTTTTACCTTCGAATTCAGGAGGATTCTTCACGTCGGGATACTTCGGAGGCTCCGATGGTGCCGGTTCCGGATTGAGTTCGACCTGAGCTTCTGGTTGTTGATTGTTGGAGGTGTTCTTCACGTTTTGGAGGTGGTTTGGTTGATGTTTGATGATTGTTGATGTGTGTTGGGAGTTGAAAAATGTGTTTAGATGGTGATTTCGGGGGATTTTTGATGTGATTTTGGTGCTTGGATGTGTAAAAACGTGAAGAGAATGAGACTGCTGCCTTCTTTGAGGGTTTAGGGCTCTTGAGGTTCTGATTTGATCATGGGATAAGGTTCCTTATATAGGCTTCCTTAAAGATAGAAAAATCCGGTAAAAACCGAGATTTACCGACGTTTTAGCTCAAGGGCTTCCAAAAGGAATTTGATTAAGAAATTTCACACATGGGTAAAGGATGATATTTCTGATTTTTCTAAAGTGGAATCGGATTTTTTGGATATTGGAATATTTTTAAATTCAATTTCTCGTCAGATTCAATCAGAAATTGCTAGAAAATTATTGGAAATTCGAAAAATCAAAATTCCAACGCCATTATGCTTTATATGTCATGCTCTATCATGGGTTAAAATTTCAAAGCATTTTGAATTAATTTGACCCTTATTTGGAGGAGAGAGAAAGCCTATAGGGGGCTTAGGAGCCTTGAAAAATTATGAAAATGCCCCTGGAGATGACTAAGCTGTCCCTAGTACCCTGAAATGTGCCGATCGAACTGGGAACCCTCGCTACTAGCCTATTAGTAGAGACTCTCTTCCGGGGAGTTGAAATTTTGGGTATAACACCGACCCAAGGGGTTGGGTCGGTCGGTGGGTCAGTCGGCCCAAATTTACAAAAATATATATATACATATATATAGGCGACATTAGTATGGAAGTAATTAAAGTAAGATATATACACATGAGTAAGAGAACAAACTTAAAGTATGAAATGGGTTTCATAACCCCTTATGACTGTAAGAACCAGTAAGTATACATAGGTAAAGGTAATGGAATAAAGGTTAGAAAAATAATAAGTCATTAATCATACAACTCCATGTATGTTATAGGACTTGATTTGTGAACACCGAAGGAAAGTCGGTTCAAGTAGAACGGTGAACGGTATGAAACTTCTCATGCCCTGTATGCTACCTTGGCTACTTTGATTTGTGTGTTGTGTGCTAATTGACCACCTAAATTAGATAAACTCACGAATCGGATTTATTGTGCTTACTTATGATTATGTGATATTGTTCCTTGTTTAATATTATCTTAAATCATAGTTTGTATAATTCATGAAATGTATGGATGATAATGAAGTGGTCTATGCTTGATGTACTGTGTGGTGACCGAATGACATTGTGAAGGACTTCTAACTAATTCCTAACATGCTAACCAATCTAACATAATAAATTGGTAAATTGAAATGAGTAGAAGTCCGATATAGTTTCGGCCACGCGTGAGGAGGCGGAGACACAAGAGGTTGGATCTAATTCCTGGCTTTAATCTTTTCCACGGCCTAAGCCCTATAAATGGGTAGCATCCTGGATTAGTGAGCCACCTAAGGCCCAGTGGTGGGACAGTGTAGTCCCTGGCCGGAGGTCATACTGACTTAACATGAGTAAAAGTAAGTAATTAGGAGTAAGTAAATGAGTATGGAAAGTTAAGTAAGTAAAGTACGTGTATGATTGTGTAAGTATTGTGTAATGATTAAAAGGGTAATGAACATCCGATTAACCCGGATGTGTAATTGGCTAACCCTTGAGAAGGTAAGTATTGTGTATGTTGTTGTATTACTGTTTGGCTTGTGTATTGTACTGTGTATGAATGTGTGTTTATTGTAAAGCATGTATGCATGTTAATAATGAACCGCATGTATAGTTGACCAAAAATAGTCGGCGTACCCTAGTTAGCACACGGTACATGAGAAGTTATATGCAGCTTTTTGCTGAGCCCTGGGGCACTATTTTTAATATTTTACAGGTGCTCGTGAAGGGTGAAGACTTGGTTGAGATCAAGATGACTTCTTTTGATGTAGTTAATAGATTGCGAATGGTGTACTAAGTTGTACACGACTATAGGCCTTTTTGTTTAGCCAGTGTACCATGGGGTACACCTTTTGGATAATGAAAGGATATGAATTGTATAGATGACTAGCTTGTGGAAACTCGCTATTTTGGTAAACTGGGAGAAAGGATGTAATTGAATATACTTTGATACTCGGTAATCACTTTTGTAAGCATATAATATTTTGTATTTGGTATGTAATGTAGTAGCTCGGTATTTTCTAGACATCAGACTGTTACTGTAAGTAGTCTATGCCTTGCTAGCCGTTATGGGCGGTTAGTGGCGTTGTATCACCCGCCGTAGTAGAAGCATTTCCGCTGCGAGTAGTAGTAGGATGAACGGGACAATTAGACGGTAAGTAAGGGATTAGCGGTAGGGGTGTTATAGGCACTGTTGGAGGAAATCGATGTAGGATGCTACACGCCCAGTAATATGCCCCGGCACATTCAATTAAATCTTTATTCTCACTTTGTGCTTTTTCTTCATTCGTATATAAGTTTGTTCATTTTTATTAGTGTGATGACATATTCGGCATAGTCGGATGAAGTCGACGCCGGACAGGTTACACCGGCATTATACCCGACATAATCAAATTCTCTTTCTTCTTTTAATTTTCATAAAAATTATTACATAATTGGTTTATTCTTTATTGTTACAAAATATTATAACATTTTTTTTCCTCCTGAAGTTATCTTTGGTGAATGCTCCTCCAGTCAAATAGTCTCCTCAAGATTTATTCAAACTCGATCGGAGATAGAGAGGACCTTTCTTCGTTCCTTGATACGGTGTGAAGAAACCAGCCAAACGCACCCCCTACACAAAATGGCAACCCCAACCGTCCACAACATCAACAGGCCTTCCAATCAAGGCCAAAAACCAGCAATCGACCTCCCTCTCCTAGCGTAAAATGAGTACAATAAGTGGCAAAAACTTAAGCCATATCATCAGATTCGTTGTGTGAAAGAGTTAGGCATGTTCAAGGGTTCCAATCCGGCGACGCCTTGCTCCACATAACCAAATTCCTGCAACACACAAATAGCCTAACTTCCTCAAACAATGTCATCCATAATGCCAGACTTTCCCTCTTCCCCCATAGCATCTCAAGCACAGCCAGCAAATGGTACCATAGTCTTACCCCTAGTACCGTCTCCACTTGGGAGGACATGACAACCAAATTCTATGATAAATTCCTACCCCCAAGTCGCACCCTGGAGATGATCGCCGAGATTTACAACTTCAGACAACCTAGATCGGAGAACGTCTGTGAGACTTGGGACAGATTCAAAGGGTTGCACCGAACATGTCCTCACCACGGCCTCACCAAGGAACAACTTTCTCGGTTGTTTTATAAAGGATTGATCAACCAACACAAAACCATGATCCTATCTCCCTTGGTGCTGACATACTGAAAAAGCCAGGAGATCAATTTGTGTAACACCCCATCTTAACCCAATCGTGGTTGTCGCATTTAACTAAGCATAATAAACGTTGTAGCAGAATTTAACTAACACCAGGACCATGCCACCGTCTGACCTAAAAGAATATACCAAACTTATAATACTTAACACCATAAATCCAACATACACACCAACCGAGTTTGCTAGTATCCCAAGTATCAACATATTCTCCACAAGTTTAACTATTAACAGACGGGTGCACATGTGCATCCCGTACTCAAAATAATGAACATGACCTAAGTCTAACCACCCTTACTGTCGTGATGAGTCTTCATAGGGCGCTTACCTGTAAAATGTAAACAACAGCCCCCGAGGGGGTCAACACCTTTGCTGGTACGATTCTCTTATAGCCCCCAAGCTAACGTGACTACGACGACTAATTGTCAATAGCATGGAGATTGAATAGATACACAACATAAATAAGAAGTGCAATAAACAACAATCCACACATGAACAAATGAAGTTCAAACACAATGAATGACTTAAAGGTGTTCCCTTAATAGGTGAGTTAACCGTTTAGCTCCTTAAGTTATGTTTCCTCTTAATCTCAGTCCAACCTTATCTTACCTCAACCTTAGTCCTTATCTTAATCTCATATACAAACCGTTCTTTAATTAGAAATGGGTGTATCTTAACTCAACATTTATTTTTATCGGGTTAAAAGCAACCCTAGCCAATGAGCTATTAACTCCATTGGATGAATAAACATCTTAACTTAAAATTAGGATTTAGGTGATCCTACCGCACCATCTTAATTTGCCTTCTACCTTGGACTGAAATCCAAGGTAGCTGAGTCGACTCTCGACCCCAAGCAACAAGTCCGAAGACAAGTCCTTAAGCGGAAGTCGGATCTGATTCAGATTCTGACCCCTTTCCTTAACATGCATGACCGGAGTCAGTCCCGGATTCCTCACTCCCCCCAATTCCAGTTAGTAGAAAGTCTTAAAGACGAAGTGTTAGTTAAACCTTTCTCGGGTATTAACCAACCTATATAAGAGAGTGTATTCTTACCTCATTCCAATGTTTACTAAACTTAGTTAGCAAATGATCTCAAGTCAAGTGTGTTAGTGTAATGAAAAACACACAAGAAGATAAATAGTCTGATTGCATGCTTTATCTTGTTTTTGTTGAAGAAAATAAACAGACAACACACAAGCCGAGTGACACCTCGTTAGCAACCAGGTTATAAGAAAACCATACCATTCACCGTCGACGGTTGTTCGTCTAGTCTCCTTCTGTATCCCAATTCTCAAGTCCTAAAACATTCATTCAGTTTTAGGTTATTAATTACTTAACTCAACTCAACCTGTTAAACTTACTTAGTCATTAAAGATCCCCATCTAATACCACTTAAGTTCTAATAATCTTAACCTTAAACACTTAAATCCTTTACTTAACTTAATCCTTAAGTCCTTGTATTCTTATCTTTCTTATCATCATTACCTTCTTAATAACATACTGTAACACCCCTAAATCGTACTTCACAACTAAATGAAATCGCAGCGGAAATAATTAACTAAACAATAACTAACGCTTCGGTGCTACAACGCCGTCAACCACCCACGTGGTTGACAAGGCAGAATAAATACAAGTGTACCGGTCTGATGATCAGACTCCCGAGCATAAAACTAAACCATAAATACATCATATACAATACCGAGTATTTAATTACATTCCTTCACTGTAAACTGTCAATATACCGCCATAGTAATTTCAACGGGATCAAAATATAATGCCACGGGAGCACAGGCGCATCCCGGGCTCAACATCCAAAATAAACCAAAGTACAACTGCAGCCTAGATCCTACAGCCACTCTGCTTCCTCGATCCTCATCCTGCAGTAAAAATATGGAGCCCCCGAGGGGGTCAGCAACCCTTGGCTGGTATGGTTAACGCACAGCCCATCGGCTACCGGGATACGCGCAACTAATTGTCATGATAACATGGCATTCATTTTATACATAACATAACATAACATAAAATGTGGCATAGCATCAATAGTGCATAGCACAACATCACATACACAGTGGATCTTCTTTCCACAATAACAAACCAAGAAGGTTAAACAACATAAGAGCCTAGAGAATGATTCACCCTCATGTTAAGCTCGTTACACACACTCATTACCGTTCTGTTATTCGAACGAGTAACTTAAGTCACAGATGGTTCGGATATAGTGACCCGAACACACCACACAAACACATGTTCACTAAACCGATCATAAGTCAGAATAGGTAAGCTTGGAGGAAGCTAGCGGAGATCGAACGCCAAATTAAGGAGAACAATCTTAACAACATAAGAGTCGAATCTGATTCAGATATCTACTCTTAACTTACATGCATGGACAACGGATTCCTACTTCCCAGTGCACGTTAGACACGGACGAACAATCAGATCAGTTAGAAGTTAAACAACAAACATTACACAAAGGTGGTAAGTCATGTTAGACACACACAAGGGAAATGAGTCACATCATAACATCACAATAATATGAACAACGGTAAACTCATTACATGATTAAGTCTTATAACGTCATGAACACACAGAAAAACAAACAACACACAAGCCGGTGTAAACCGGTAGGCAACAGACTGCAAGAAAACCATACCTTGGTCCTTGCCTCGATTTGTTTCCACCGTAGGTCACTCCTATACATGATTCAAGAATGTCGGTTAATTAACTTACTTAACTTCAAATTTACTAAGTGTTTAACATGATTATTTGACATGTTTAATGTCTAACTTACCCTAGGTTACCTTCATTATACCCCGTAGGTCACGACCGACCTTACCGACCGACCTTGCACAAGGTCGGTCCATTCCAGAACATATTTCCGTCAAAATTTTCTACTCCGACCGACCTTGTAAGTTCGGTCGCATGTTCGGTCCATTCCCGAGAGTTTCTTCCCTTTGAAAATTCAGCCCGACCGAACTTGCCAAGTCCGGTCCCATGTTCGGTCGATTCTAGAAACTTAATCCGTACACAAAATACAAGCCCGACCGACCTTGCAAGTCCGGTCCCCAAGGTCGGTCCATTCCAGAAGCCAATTCTCACAGGGTAAACTGGGCTCGACCGACCTTGCAAGTTCAGTCGCAAGTTCGGTCTGCCCCAGACCCTTGTTTTCCATTTCTCATTAACTCCAAACTTCACCCCATATATCCTAGTACACCCTAACCTCATTTGGGCACTTCAAACACACCTTAAGACATCCTTAAACACTCATAAAACTCATTTCTAATTCCTTAAACCTTTACTCATTTCTTCCCAAAATTCCTAACACTTACAATGTTTTCTCCTAGTCTCAAGTGGTGTTTCATACCTAAGATGATCACTTATACAAAAATACTCCCTCACCACAACAACATCATCTCTCAAGCATCTATTCTCCAACTTACTCCTTATGTCATTCTTGCAATCCTTTTTCAAGTTTACACTTTCTCCTTGTTCACCAAAGTTTGCCTAAATCCTAACACAAGTCCAAATGACTCTAGTGTATCCCAAAACATTCATTTGCATTATAAAATCCTCTAGAACATTGCCTAAGCCCTTTTCACATCTTAAAACACCTTAATGCATGTTTCTTTCACAAGGAAAGCACCTAACCATTCTAAACACTTCTTAACTTATCAAACTCATTTTAAACTCTTAGAACTTCTTGTTTGTTACCTAAATTTTGACATGACCACTCCTAGAACATTACTAAACCAAGACACATTGTCTTCACCATCAAACAACCATGAACACTAAAATCCATCAAACACATCTTATACACAAACTTCACACATTTAGCACTACATCACAATATAGTGCATAATTTAAATTGCATGGCACTTAGGCCCTTAAATAACATGGCTCTTAGGCCCTTAAGATGCATAAATCATAAACACTGAATTTCCACAATATATTTGCCTTTGACCTGCAAATACACTCAACAACACATATGCCTTTACTAAGCCCTTAAGAGCATTCTTCTAAGTCACTTCCCATTGGCTCCTTAGATCATTTTCATAAGCAATACAAGCTCATTTCTCCTAAGACTTTAAACCACATTAGGTTAGCATATTACCTCTTTTCCTCACAACTTCTTTCTTGTTTCCTTGTTTAAAATCGGCAAGGCTTTAGATTGTTTGTCAACTTCTAAACATTATACAAACAACATAATGAGTATTCAAGCTTTAAGCTTCATCTCATTGTAAACCCTAGGTTTACATTATTTCAAAAACATTAATGTAGTTGTTTTACCTTGGTCTTTGAAGAGAGTTTGAATATCTATCAAGAGAGGACTCCACCTAGTCCATGAAAGGTTGGAATGAAGCTAGAACAAAGTCACACAAAGAGCACCATTAATGGGCATTTTCGGTCAAGGTAAAAACATGGAGGAAACATGATTTTTCTTTGAGATTCCTTACCTAGAAGCAAAGGAGAGTAATAATATGTAGAAATATAAGCTCAAGCTCCTTCAATGGTGGAACTCCATGGCACCGAAATGGTGGTCTTGAAGTTTTGAGAAGAAGATAGAAATGAAGAGCTTGATGAGGAAGAGAATGGTGGTTTTGTTTTTGATTTGGTTAAGTGAGCTAGGAGATACAAGTGGTCAAAGATGGAGTTTAATGGTGGTGGGTGGTATTACCGTGAAAGAGAGGAAGAAGATGGAGTTGGAACCGTGGGAATGCAAGGAAGAAGGGAGAAATGAAGATAAAACTTGCTTTTAGAAGATATTTGTAGTTATAAAGTAAATAGTACTTTAGTTAGTCATATTATTTACTTAACATGTTAACAAGAGAGTGGTGAGTCACCACTTAAGAAAACCGGCCCCCAATAGTACTTAGGGGTATTATAGTCTTTATTTGTCAATTTAATCACTTATACAAACATATGTTACAAAATAGCTTATAAAATCACTATTCATAAAAACAAGGCACATAGAAGTGAAATTTTTGATTTCCCATTGATATAGACTTCCAAATGTGATACTATATAGTACACATGTTAATTAAAGAGTAATGATGGACATTTAGCCATTCAAAACTCATTTACAAGACAATTTTTCAAAAATGTGCTTTAAGACTCCTTAAAGCACATTTTGTGTTTTAACTTATTTTCAAGCTTGGTTTTCTTTGGTAATTGGTTTAATATGTTATTAGTATATAAATAAGGTCTTGGTAAGTTCATTAGGTCTTAACCAAGCTTATCCCAAGCTTAGAGCACATTTTTAGCCCTAATTGACTTTAAGGCATTTACTTGTTTCTCTATGGTTTAAATTTGTTTACTAATGTTTCTAAGACTCTTTTTAGTCTTAATATAACATATTTAAATGTTTAAACAACATACTAAAGTTTGGGGTATTTCAATCTACCCCCCTTAAAAGAACTTTGTCCTCAAAGTTCACACTTCCACATATCCTAAATGTTAGAACACGGGAATACATATAAACAATACTTCCATAATAATATTAATCAACACACTTACATAACATTGGACACAAAGTCCATACAACATAACATCGGATATAACATTGGACACAAGGTCCATACAACATATACAACATCATTCAGACACAACAGTCTGTAATATGACAACATAACATAGACGATGTATTTAAATACACGTCGTACTCACATAACCGAAACGGCTCTACCCCCCTTAAAAAGGGTATGCCCCGTACCCTATACACATAAGCACTAAGAAGTAAACAACGACGGGTACTTCGCCTTCATCTTATCTTCCAGCTCCCAAGTGGCCTCCTCAACGTCCTGGTTAGACCAAAGAACCTTCACCAGTCTCACAGACTTATGGCGAGTGTCTCGAGTCTTAGTATCCAGAATCCGTACCGGAGTCTCCACTGATCGCATGGTCGGCTCTAAGGTTAGCCTTTCAGGCTGAAGCACATGAGACGGATGAGACATATACTTCTTCAACTGGGACACATGAAATACATCATGTACCTTGCCCAGCTCGGCGGGGTAGATCAAGTCTGTAAGCTACCGGGCCGATCCGCTCCGTTACAACATAAGGCCCCACATATTTTGGGCTCAACTTGCCTTTCTGGCCAAAACGAAATACTCCCTTCATGGGGGATACTCTCAAAAATACCTGATCGCCCACGGCGAACTCCAGGTCACGTCTGCGCACATCTGCGTACGACTTTGTCTATCCTGAGCTCTTCATGTTAGCCCGGATCTGGCGAACTTCTGCCTGAACTTGTTCAAGATACTCTGGTCCTATGATGACCGTCTCACTCGACTCATCCCAGCATAATGGCGTGCGGCATGGTCTACCGTACAAAGGCTGGAAGGGAGACATCTTGATCGAAGCATGGTAACTGTTGTTGTAACTAAACTCGATCAGATGTAACTTATCAATCCAGCTGGTCTGAAAGTCAAGTGCACATGCACGTAACATATCCTCAAGTGTCTGGATGGTACGCTCACTCTGACCATCTGTTTGCGGGTGAAACGCTGTACTCAATTTCAGTTCGGTACCCAGTGCTTCTCGCGTAGACTTCCAATACCTCGATAAGAATCTGGTATCTCTGTCAGATACAATTGTTTTCGGTACCCCATGATGTCTTACAATTTCTCTATCAAAGAGTTCTGCCAGTTTTGCCACTTTCCAGGTGTCCTTCATCGGAATGAATCGGGCCACCTTGGTCAGTCGGTCAACAACAACCCAAATCATATTCAGACCTCCCCTGTAGGCGGAAGTCCTACTACGAAGTCCATAGAAATGTCATGGAACTTCCACTCAGGCACTGGCATTGGCTGTACCATACCACCAGGCCGTCGGTGCTCAAACTTGACCTTCTGGCAAGTGAGACACCTCAACACATAATCAGTAACATCTTTTTTCATTCCAGTCCACCAAAAATATCTTTTCATACCCTTATACATCTTTGAAGCTCCGGGGTGAATCGAAGTAGTAGAACAATGGGATTCACTCAATATGCGCTCCTTCAACTCAGCGCTACTCCTCGGTATACACAATCGGCCATTAAGCCTAATCAGGTCATCATCGTGGAGTCTGAAGTCGTACTTCTGACCCTCGAATGTGCCATCAATGAGCTTCTGCCTGATCTCCATCATATACTGATCCGTCATCTGAGCACTCCGCACCTCTTCAACCAAGCCAGTATGAGAGACTAGCGAATGGAGAGAGTGTGCTCGGCGACTCAATGCGTCAGCTACCACATTTGCCTTACCCTCTTTGTACTGTAGATTAATGTCGTAGTCGTTTAGAAATTCAACCCACCTTCTTTGTCTCATGTTCAACTCCTTCTGAGTGAACAAGTACTTTAAACTTTTGTGGTCCGAATAGATTGTCACACTTACCCCATACAAATAATGTCGCCATATCTTCAATGCGAAGACAATGGCACCCAATTCTAGATCGTGGGTAGGGTAGTTCTCCTCATGCTTTTTCAGCTGTCGGGAGGCGTAAGCTACGACCTTCCCGTGTTGCATCAACACACAACCCATACCTCTACCTGATGCGTCAATAGACCTCAAAACCATCTGGACCGTCTGGTATAGTCAGGACTGGTGCAGATGTCAGAGCATCCTTGAGACTCTTGAAAGAACTCTCACAGTCGACTGTCCACTCGAATGGTGCATCCTTCTTCATTAAGGAAGTCATCGGCTTCGAGACACTGGAGAAGTCCTTTTCAAACCTCCTATAATAACCTGCCAGACCGAGGAAGCTCCTGATATCGGTAACTGTCTTCGGCCTAGGCCAGGTGCGCACTGCATCAATTTGCCGGATCAACAGCGATCCCGGCTTCAGAAATCACATGACCAAGAAAGGATACTTGGTTCAACCAAAACTCACATTTCGAAAATTTAGCATACAGCTGATTCTTCCTCAATGTTTGTAACACATTTCTCAGGTGGCTTTCATGCTCACCCTTCGATTTCGAGTACACAAGAATATCATCGATGAAGACTACCACTGACTTGTCCAACTGATCTTGGAACAAGCGGTTCATTAAATCCATGAACTTCGCTGGTGCATTGGATAACCCAAACGGCATAACCGTAAACTCATAATGTCCATACCTAGTTCTGAAAGCTGTCTTCTCAATGTCACTGTCACGGATGGCAATCTGATGGTATCCGGATCGTAGATCTATCTTGGAGAATACTGATGCTCCCCTCAACTGGTCAATAAATCGTCGATGCGTGGTAAAGGGTAATGGTTCTTCACCGTAACTGCATTCAGTTCTCGATAGTCAATACACAGGCGGAGGCTACCATCCTTCTTCTTCACGAAGAGGACCGGCGCTCCCCATGGTGAAACGCTAGGGCGGATAAACCCCTTGTCGAGTAGGTCTCTCAGCTGCTCCTTGAGCTCTGTCATCTCTGCTAGAGCCATACGATAGGGCGCCTTCGCAATTGGTCCGGTACCCGGAACCAAATCAATCTCAAACTCCACTTCCCGTGCCGGCGGCATGCCCGGCAGTTCCTTAGGAAATACATCAGGAAACTCCGACACTACCGGCACATCTGGGCTAAACTCTGGATCTCTCTCTACGTCCTGGACATAGCAGAGGTATACATCACTCCCTCGTCGTAGTTCACGACACATAGCCATGGCGGTGATGATCTGAGTCGAAGGCTCCCTGGGCCTCTGGCGGTAAGATATGGTAACCCCAGATGGACTCCGAAGAAGCAGTCGATGCTCGGCACATAGGATTCTGCCCTTGTACCGCTCCAACCAGTTCATCCCGACAATCACATCAAAACCAAGTCCGTCGAACTCTATCAAGTCGATCGGAAACTCTTCACCTCTGATTCGTACAACAGCATCTCGGTGGTAGTGGGTACACCTGATCCGCTCTTTCGACGGGAGAGTGACTAGGAAGTCTGGCATCTCATCACCGTCTAACCCCAGCCTCTTCGCAAAAGATAGCGAAATAAATGTGTGTGAGGCTCCGGAGTCGAACAAGATCGAAGCGTCCACGCCATTGACTGGAAAGGTACCGGTGAGGATTGTGCCGCTCTTGCGGCTTCTGCCTCATTGCAGACACTCAGTGTACCTCCCGTTCCGAGTGCACAGCCTAATTCATTGGCAAACTAATAAGTATTGGGTAACAACACGGTTGATATACTTCAACAGCTTCACTTTATTCATTAACACACTCTTTTTACATCATACGTTGGTTTACACTGCTAACATAACTAACACATACATAACTTCCTTAACATATACTGGCTTAACACATTACATAATTATACAAGTCTTTAAAACTGTCTGAAGGTCAAATTCAAACGTCCGGGTTTCATGTGTGTGGCATTGATCACTGCCGACGGTGCGGTATTCAGTTTGATCTTTCTGACGCCATGATATAGCATCCTTGACTGCCCACCCATGACTAACACATCTCCTGACTTTAGAACTAACTTCTTTGTGAGATCAGCACGCTTCTGCTCGCCATATACGAATACTGCGGTATCACCTATGGACCAAGACACCACGGGTACTCCCTTACGTAGAGACTCGGGTGACTCGTCCTTATCTTGGTGTAAACCTAATCGTCCACCTTTCTAGTAGAAGTTCACAATACACAAATCTGCTTTAACACTTGGAATTGAATCCGTTTCAACTTGCTGAGCAATTCCCACGGCGTGGTTAACGACCGCAAGGAACTCCTCAGGTATCATCGGTACTATTGCTCCATCTTCAGCTCGCACTTCTTGATATGTCTTGGTGTAAGGGTTCCAGTCCTTACCCATGCACATCATCTTCAATTGCATTCTTGATCCGCTCGGGTATTCGGGTGTGTAGAAACCTCCAGGTTTGCTCCTAGTTCATCGCATCGTCTGATGATATGGATTTGTGCTTCCGGTGTCAGGTATCCATTTAAGAGTATCATACCTGGCTGGATAACCTGACATTGCTCCATTGGAAATTCGTGGTGATGTTGATGGTGGTTCTTCAGGGTTTGGTGTGGGTGGGATTGGATAACATATATTGAAGGTTCCTTTAAGTTTAGAATTATCTAATTAGGTGACTTTCACACTATACTTTAACTCTTTACTCACATGATAATACATTTGGACTCACTAGTACACACATGCATGAAATGCGGTATGCAATCACTTATTTCATTCAACAGTTTAGGCGGTACCTGGTCTAGAAGAGGGCCCTGACGCCTCAGACCGGTCCACCACATTCAGGGCGGCCTTGCTAGGTCCCGACCCTTTCCCCTTCTGGGAATCAGTGTGTCTCTGATCTGTGGGTGGCTGGTTAGCCGTCTTGGCCATCAATAGCTGCTGTGGCCTTACCCTTCCACTGCCCCTTGGGCTTGTTGACTCTGCTGTTGGGGTTCCGGTAACACTCGTAGTCACGGTGACCCCACTTCTCGCAGTAACTCATAAGCCGCAGACTTATCATATTTATGCACTAGATTTAGTATTATATTTATCTAAATAAAGTTATATTTATGTTATTTATGCTTATTATATGTTAAAGTATAAATTTGTACAGATTTATGTTTTTATGAGTTTTCTGTGCAAGGAATGATTTTCTAGGCAAAAGTTCAGTTGAAGCCGGACTCCATGCCGGGTTGTTTCTGCACGGCATAAGCACAAAACTGAAAAGAGGGGAATGAGGGTGACCTAATGCCGGGTAGATTCCATCCGGCATAAGTAAAGAGTCACCACGGTTGACCAAGCGATAGCAGTTATTGACCGTTGGTGAAAAGGATGCTGCCGGGTGTGATGCGGGTATCCTACCCGGCATATGCACTGTTTCGCGCGAATTGACGGTTCAGACCGTTAACAGTTGGGCGCATTTATCACGTGTGCCGGCTACTGGTGATCCGGCACGACGCCCGGCAACGACACAATTAATGCCTATAAATAGGCCGAGGAAGGGCAACAATTGAAGACACTTCAACACTTCAACACCATATTATACTTCATTCATTATTCCATTTCCGCCCACATTCCAAGTGTTGGTGTCCAAGGCATTTCTATGGATCCATCCACGAGAAGAAGAGAAGATCTTGTCAGGGTTGAGGCTATAACCAATCTCCTTCTCCTTATGTATTTCTTCTTTATTTGAGTGGATGGTGAAGTAGAAATCCTTGTTAGTTCTTGGTTAGGGATGAATTCCTTCGTGTAAACACTATGATTATCTCAATATAATTTCAAGCGTTCATTAAGATATTGGTTCTTATTGCAAGGGAATTAGTTGATCCCTCATTCCCTTTGTGCAAATCCTACTTGAGGAAGAAAAGCCCAAGAGTAGGATAGGTTAGACTAATCTTAGTGGTCTTTGATGTTTTCATCTATGATTTAGGGTTAGCATAAGAGATTTCGAATTAACCCATCTTCCCCATTTCCTTGTTCATTTCATGGCATGATATATGCTCGATTTGTTAATAGGGATGAGTTTCTTGTTGTCAGACCCGAAGCAAGAGAATGGTTTTCGCACACGAACGTGCCGGGTGCACTGCCGGGTCTCTTGTGTCCGGCACATTCAACGTCTTTGAATGTGCCATGCATCTCTGGTGTCCGGCAGGATATCCGGCGCTTTCAAGTTGTTTGGTTAAGTTCGAGTTTTGAAGTTCATTGCGTGATCATACTGTTACTTGGTGATTTAATCCCGAATCTACGACAAATTATTAGTAAGTTAGTTTATTTTCTTAGTTTAGAATCAACCTTTACTTTTTCCCCCTTGTCTTAGAATAGGTATTACCGGATTAGGACTAATTTTCTATAAGTCCTTGGGTACGATACTCTCAGTCGTAATATATTTACACTATACTCCGACCGGGTTTTATTTTGCTACCCGTAGTAGAGTTGTAGGTTAAGTTATTATTTTATTCTTTTTATGTATATAGTTTTCCTACAATTTTTCGTATAGCAAATTGGCGCCGTTGCCGGGGACTTGGAATTAGTCCAAGTCCTAAATTCGGTAATACGCCCTATTCTTTATTCGTTATTTTTTTTTATTCCTTGATTTAAATTTGTACATATTTTAGTTCGGTTGAATATGCCGGGTGCCAGGCCAGATATCTAGTACCCGGCACATTCAACATTTCCCTTTAATTCTGTTTGTTTTTGCTCGCTAAGTTGAGTATGTCGTGCAACAGGCCGGATAAAACACGTCCGGCATCATGGAAGAAGTCTTAAGCCGGACAGGATTCATCCGGCGCACAATCCGGCATTTAATCTCAACTTTTATTTTTGCATTTTTTTCCTTTTTCGAATCTTTGATTTATCTGTAAATATTCCTTTCCTTTTCTTTTTCAAGTTTGAACACGCGGGTAATAATATGCTGGGTAAATCCAACCCGGCATTAGTGGAGGAAGTCCACTGCCGGATACGCAATGCTCGGCACCATGTCCGCCACGTTCAAGATTTTTTTTTTATTTATTTTTCGTTAAGTGTTAAAGTTCTTTATAAATTCTCTTGTTTTCTTTACTCCCTCATAATACTCCTGATTCGTTGATCCTCTTATTTTTGCTTTCGTATTGATTAGGCCGGGCTTGGCGCCGGGTAAATATAACCCGGCATGTATGGAGGAAGTCCAATGCCGGGTAGCCTACACCCGGCATGATGCCCAGCACGATCAATTTTTGTTTTTTTTTTGCTTTGTAAATTTTATTATTTACCTTGTCTTTATTTTTAGGACCAATTTTTTAATTATTTAGTTTAAATTCTTTTATGTATTTAATATTATTATTATTTTTATTATTATTATTTATTTTTTACAAAACATTATATTGTTTGTGTGTTACTCCTCCAAAGAAAATCAGGTGAATGCACTTCAAGCACACTCCCTACACAAATAATCAAATACCGCAGGCGAATGGCAATAACCTTCCATCCTTAGCAGGCGAATGTGGAAAATTGCACGACCACACGCCCAATGCTCCGAATTGCCAGATTTTATACCACCTGAGGAAGCGGAACTTGCAGAAACATCGATCATTCGCATAGAGCATAAGTCGATGCAGTTGCAAATGCAGCAACTTTTTGTCAACTATGACCACTTGGTCAACTCCGTCTCCAACACTAAATTGATCAACGGGAGTATGCGAGATCGATCTTCGTTTCTATCGAGATCTCTGATCACTCGGCCAAGTAGCCGAAGGCTAAGTGTAGGGCAGCCCCACGCATCTGGTCTTCTTTCACCGCAGGGGAGTCACTTCCTTTCCTTATTTCTTTATTTTCTTTTGAACACTGGGGACAGTGTTCCTGCCAAGTGTAAGGCAGGGTCCCCCTTAAAAAAATATTTTTATTTTAAATATATATATAATTATATAGAAAATAAATCACTAGTATATTTGATATAATAAGTTTAAAGTTTATCAATGTTTTACTAAACTTTTGCATGTTTTTGATTGAGATGAGATTAGGAATGAATAAATGCTTGTTCTCTTAAGAGGTAAGCTTTCTAATGACTTGTAGATTCCTGTTTTTAACTTTTGATTCTCTTTATTAACATGAGTATATGATCTTTCTCCTAATTCTTTCCTTTATGTACTTCTGGGTATTATTTTCAAACTGTGGAAAGTCTTTTGGGTGAAAATCTTAAAAAGGGTTTTCGTGAAAAAATAAAGAAGAAGAAGAAGAAAAAAAGAAAAAAAACGAAAACCAAAGAAATCTTCTTCCAAAGGAAAAGCAGTATATTCCTTGAGGTTGCAAAAAAAAATGCCTCAGAACAAAAGCAAGAAACGAGAGTTTTTCCTTTTATTTTTCTCCTAAATTCCTCGTTCTTCAATGCAGAAAAAATCATGGTTGATTCAGAAACCCTTGCAAAATAGGGCTGAATAATAAAAACCAGTGATGAGTGTCTTGGCCACATTCTAAAACTCTTGAAAAATAGAGCTGAATGATGGAAACCGGGAAAAAAGAGAGTTTACAAAAATCCCTAACGCAAAATAGCCAAAGGTTTTTGATCGGTTTTTGAAAATTCCTTATACCCATTAGTATGTTTTGATGGATAAGGTAGATTAAGTGATACTTGTGAAATAGAGTCAGAGAGTTGAGAATATTTATCTTATTGTCATTCTAGAGTCTATCTGTTTGTGCATAAGTAATTACTCCTTTCTAATCTTGTTTTGCTCGAGGACTAGCAAAAGGTAAGTGTAGGGCCTTGATAAGCCGCAGACTTATCATATTTTATGCACTAGATTTAGTATTATATTTATCTAAATAAAGTTACATTTATGTTATTTATGCTATTATATGTTAAAGTATAATATTTGTACAGATTATGTTTTTATGAGTTTTCTGTGCAAGGAATGATTTTCTAGGCAAAAGTTCAGTTGAAGCCGGACTCCATGCCGGGTTGTTTCTGCATGGCATAAGCACAGAACCGAAAAGAGGCCTCGCCGGACCTAATGCCGGGTAGATTCCATCCGGCATAAGTAAAGAGTCGCCACGGTTGACCAAGCGATAGCAGTTATTGACCGTTGGTGAAAATGATGCTGCTGGGTGTGATGCCGGTATATCCTACCCGGCATATGCACTGTTTCGCGCGAATTGACGGTTCTGACTGTAACAGTTGGGCGCATTTATCACGTGTGCCGGCTACTGGTGATCCGGCACGACGCCCGGCAACGACACAATTAATGCCTATAAATAGGCCGAGGAAGGCAACAATTGAAGACACTTCAACACTTCAACACCATATTATACTTCATTCATTATTCCATTTCCGCCCACATTCCAAGTGTTGGTGTCCAAGGCATTTCTATGGATCCATCCACGAGAAGAAGAGAAGATCTTGTCAGGGTTGAGGCTATAACGAATCTCCTTCTCCCTTATGTATTTCTTCTTTATTTGTGTGGATGGTGAAGTAGAAATCCTTGTTAGTTCTTGGTTAGGGATGAATTCCTTCGTGTAAACACTATGATTATCTCAATATAATTTCAAGCGTTCATTAAGATATTGGTTCTTATTGCAAGGGAATTAGTTGATCCCTCATTCCCTTTGTGCAAATCCTACTTGAGGAAGAAAAGCCCAAGAGTAGGATAGGTTAGACTAATCTTAGTGGTCTTTGATGTTTTCATCTATGATTTAGGGTTAGCATAAGAGATTTCGAATTAACCCATCTTCCCCCATTTCCTTGTTCATTTCGTGGCATGATATATGCTCGATTTGTTAATAGGGATGAGTTTCTTGTTGTCAGACCCGAAGCAAGAGAATGGTTTCGCACACGAACGTGCCGGGTGCACTGTCGGGTCTCTTGTGTCCGCACATTCAACGTCTTTGAATGTGCCGTGCATCTGGTGTCCGGCAGGATATCCGGCGCTTTCAAGTTGTTTGGTTAAGTTCGAGTTTTGAAGTTCATTGCGTGATCATACTGTTACTTGGTGATTTAATCCCGAATCTAGGACAAATTATTAGTAAGTTAGTTTATTTTCTTAGTTTAGAATCAACCTTTACTTTTCCCCCCTTGTCTTAGAATAGGTATTACCGGATTAGGACTAATTTTCTATAAGTCCCTTGGGTACGATACTCTCGGTCGTAATATATTTACACTATACTCCGACCGGGTTTTATTTTGCTACCCGTAGTAGAGTTGTAGGTTTAGTTATTATTTTATTCTTTTTATGTATATAGTTTTCCTACAATTTTTCGTATAGCAGTAACGACACTGTACGTCGTTTCCTTTGCAGTCCTTGCCGGGGTGGTCTCCGTTACACCACTTACAGTAGTAGTGGCACTCCGGTCCAGAACCCGTGCTAGCTGCTATCACAATACACAATCAATACTCATTTCACAACTTAACATCATACACTTCAACTTGTCACACATGATTAAATAATTACCCTTAGGTGGGTAAGAGCATAGGGGTTTCGCCGCATAAGCATATGTGAGCTTCAGTGGCTCCTCAGCTGTGGTGGTTTGGGCTTGGCCCTTGTCACCTTGTGCTGACTCTTCTGGGGCTTGGGATAAGGTTTCTTCTTCTTCCTCCTCCCCGTACCCCTGCGGACTCTGGCCCTCGCTTGTGGCCTTGCGCTTGTGCGCATTCTCCTCGTCCCTCAGATGGACGGTGATCTCAACCTTGGCAGCGGCATGATAGCACTCCTGAATTTAGGATGTCAGTCATGCCCCGCAAAACATACTCAAAACTCACATTAATACTCCTTATGGATTACACTATTCATATCACACTTCATTTAAATTACCTGCAAGGTAGTATACTCAGCTGGCCCCATACCATAGCGAAGACGGTGGCTGAGACCGTTGTAGAAACGGTTTACCAGTACCCGGTTCGAGTATCCAGGTCCGGTAACAGGTGGATAAGGCCGGTGAATGTAGTGTGTAGTACTCATCAACCGACCTTGTCCCCCTGCCTCAGACTATCCAGCTCCAGGCGCTTGGCCTCTTGAACATGCACAGGGTAGTATTTGGCTCACAGTAGAGCCGTGTACTCCCTCCATCCGAACTGAGGATCCGCCATCCGGTCCTCTCTCACAAGCTTCCACCAACTCTGTGCCGAACCTTCAGGTAGTAAGCGGCAAGACGGACCTTGGCCCCAGCAGGCACATCCAAGGTCTCGTAGGCGGTCTCCAACTCGGAGATGTACGCTCCAGCTTACGTGGGTCGGTCTCCCCATGAAATGAAGGGGGTCTAAGATCTGCCAATGCCTTGACACCAGTTGGTCTCGCGAGGGGTGGCGGTGGTGGTTGAACTTAGGGCTATTGTCCCTTGCTGAATTGCAGCTACAAGTTATGGAACCATTTGGGCTACGGTGGCCGCTACCGCTTCGGCCATAACCTGAGCCGTAGTATTCTCGCCCTGGTCATCCGTATCTCCAGTACCGCTTCCGCGGCCTCTACCTCTCGGTCTACCTGACATCTGAATTCACACGAACATTATTAGCATTATGCTTACACACTTATCGGCTCCAACGGTGGAAACGTTTCCCGACAACAAGGTACCTCCACACTTGGTTAGTGGTTAACCTTTCCATAACTGCTCACTTAGGTAACTGTAGTTAGGTTTCCTAACTCGGTATATTCCTAAGCTCGGTATTCTAGTCATCAGAGCAATACTTGGCTCTGATACCACTTTTTGTAACACCCCTAAATCGTACTTCACAACTAAATGAAATCGCAGCGGAAATAAATAACTAAACAATAACTAACGCTTCGGTGCTACAACGCCGTCAACCACCCACGTGGTTGACAAGGCAGAATAAATACAAGTGTACCGGTCTGATGATCAGACTCCCGAGCATAAAACTAAACCATAAATACATCATATACAATACCGAGTATTTAATTACATTCCTTCACTGTAAACTGTTAATATACCGCCACAGTAATTTCAACGGGATCAAAATATAATGCCACGGGAGCACAGGCGCATCCCGGGCTCAACATCCAAATAAACCAAAGTACAACTGCAGCCTAGATCCTACAGCCACTCTGCTTCCTCGATCCTCATCCTGCAGTAAAAATATGGAGCGCCCGAGGGGGTCAGCAACCCTTGGCTGGTATGGTTAACACACAGCCCATCGGCTACCGGGATACGCACAACTAATTGTCATGATAACATGGCATTCATTTTATACATAACATAACATAACATAAAATGTGGCATAGCATCAATAGTGCATAGCACAACATCACATACACAGTGGATCTTCTTTCCACAATAACAAACCAAGAAGTTAAACACATAAGAGCCTAGAGAATGATTCACCCTCATGTTAAGCTCGTTACAACACTCATTACCGTTCTGTTATTCGAACGAGTAACTTAAGTCACACATGGTTCGGATATAGTGACCCAAACACACCACACAAACACATGTTCCCACTAAACCGATCATAAGTCAGAATAGGTAAGCTCTGGAGGAAGCTAGCGGGAGATCGAACGCCAAATTAAGGAGAACAATCTTAACAACATAAGAGTCGAATCTGATTCAGATATCTACTCTTAACTTACATGCATGACCGGACAACCGGATTCCTCACTTCCTAGTTAGCACTCGTTAGAAGTTCACGGTGGAACTTAACAAACATTACACAACAGGTGGTAAGTCATGTTAGACACACACAAGGGAAATGAGTCACATCATAACATCACAATAATATGAACAACGGTAAACTCATTACATGATTAAGTCTTATAACGTCATGAACACACAGAAAAACAAACAACACACAAGCCGGTGTAAACCGGTAGGCAACAGACTGCAAGAAAACCATACCTTGGTCCTTGCCTCGATTTGTTTCCACCGTAGGTCACTCCTATACATGATTCAAGAATGTCGGTTAATTAACTTACTTAACTTCAAATTTACTAAGTGTTTAACATGATTATTTGACATGTTTAAATGTCTAACTTACCCTAGGTTACCTTCATTATACCCCCCTAGGGTTAACTACATAAGTCACATTCTTTTCTGTTTTTTTTTACAAGTTTTGGTCTGACCGACCTTACCGACCGACCTTGCACAAGGTCGGTCCATTCCAGAACATATTTGTCAAATTTTCTACTCCGACCGACCTTGTAAGTTCGGTCGCATGTTCGGTCCATTCCCGAGAGTTTCTTCCCTTTGAAAATTCAGCCCGACCGAACTTGCCAAGTCCGGTCCCATGTTCGGTCGATTCCAGAAACTTAATCCGTACACAAAATACAAGCCCGACCGACCTTGCAAGTCCGGTCCCCAAGGTCGGTTCATTCCAGAAGCCAATTCTCGCAGGGTAAACTGGGCTCGACCGACCTTGCAAGTTCGGTCGCAAGTTCGGTCTGCCCCAGACCCTTGTTTTCCATTTCTCATTTAACTCCAAACTTCACCCCATATATCCTAGTACACCCCTAACCTCATTGGGCACTTCAAACACACCTTAAGACATCCTTAAACACTCATAAACTCATTTTCTAATTCCTTAAACCTTTACTCATTTCTTCCCAAAATTCCTAACACTTACAATGTTTTCTCCTAGTCTCCAAGTGGTGTTTCATACCTAAGATGATCACTTATACCAAAATACTCCCTCACCACAACAACATCATCTCTCAAGCATCTATTCTCCCAACATACTCCTTGTGTCATTCTTGTAATCCTTTTTCAAGTTTACACTTTCTCCTTGTTCACCAAAGTTTGCCTAAATCCTAACACAACTCCAAATGACTCTAGTGTATCCCAAAACATTCATTTGCATTATAAAATCCTCTAGAACATTGCCTAAGCCCTTTTCACATCTAAAAACACCTTAATGCATGTTTCTTTCACAAGGAAAGCACCTAACCATTCTAAACACTTCTTAACTTATCAAACTCATTTTAAACTCTTAGAACTTCTTGTTTGTTACCTAAATTTTGACATGACCACTCCTAGAACATTACTAAACCAAGACACATTGTCTTCACCATCAAACAACCATGAACACTAAAATCCATCAAACACATCTTTATACACAAACTTCACACATTTAGCACTACATCACAATATAGTGCATAATTAAATTGCATGGCACTTAGGCCCTTAAATAACATGGCTCTTAGGCCCTTAAGATGCATAAATCATAAACACTGAATTTCCACAATATATTTGCCTTTGACCTGCAAATACACTCAACAACACATATGCCTTTTACTAAGCCCTTAAGAGCATTCTTCTAAGTCACTTCCCATTGGCTCCTTAGATCATTTTCATAAGCAATACAAGCTCATTTCTCCTAAGACTTTAAACCACATTAGGTTAGCATATTTACCTCTTTTCCTCACAACTTCTTTCTTGTTTCCTTGTTTAAAATCGGCAAGGCTTTAGATTGTTTGTCAACTTCTAAACATTATACAAACAACATAATGAGTATTCAAGCTTTAAGCTTCATCTCATTGTAAACCCTAGGTTTACATTATTTCAAAAACATTAATGTAGTTGTTTTACCTTGGTCTTTGAAGAGAGTTTGAATATCTATCAAGAGAGGACTCCACCTAGTCCATGAAAGGTTGGAATGAAGCTAGAACAAAGTCACACAAGAGCACCATTAATGGGCATTTTCGGTCAAGGTAAAAATGGAGGAAACATGATTTTTCTTTGAGATTCCTTACCTAGAAGCAAAGGAGAGTAATAATATGCAGAAATATAAGCTCAAGCTCCTTCAATGGTGGAACTCCATGGCACCGAAATGGTGGTCTTGAAGTTTTGAGAAGATAGAAATGACGAGCTTGATGAGAGGAAGAGAATGGTGGTGTTTGTTTTTGATTTGGTTAAGTGAGCTAGGAGATACAAGTGGTCAAAGATGGAGTTTAATAATGGTGGTGGTGTGGTATTACCGTGAAAGAGAGGAAGAAGATGGAGTTGGAACCGTGGGAATGCAAGGAAGAAGGAGAAATGAAGATAAAACTTGCTTTTAGAAGATATTTGTAGTTATAAAGTAAATAGTACTTTAGTTAGTCATATTTATTTACTTAACATGTTAACAAGAGAGTGGTGAGTCACCAGACTTAAGAAAACCGGCCCCCAATAGTACTTAGGGTATTATAGTCTTTATTTGTCAATTTAATCACTTATACAAACATATGTTACAAATAGCTTATTAAAATCACTATTCATAAAACAAGGCACATAGAAGTGAAATTTTTGATTTCCCATTGATATAGACTTCCAAATGTGATACTATATAGTACACATGTTAATTAAAGAGTAATGATGGACATTTAGCCATTCAAAACTCATTTACAAGACAATTTTTCAAAAATGTGCTTTAAGACTCCTTAAAGCACATTTTGTGTTTTAACTTATTTTCAAGCTTGGTTTTCTTTCTTTGGTAATTGGTTTATGTTTATTAGTATATAAATAAGGTCTTGGTAAGTTCATTAGGTCTTAACCAAGCTTATCCCAAGCTTAGAGCACATTTTTAGCCCTAATTGACTTTAAGGCATTTACTTGTGTTCTCTATGGTTTTAATTTGTTTACTAATGTTTCTAACACTCTTTTTAGTCTTAATATAACATATTTAAATGTTTAAACAACATACTAAAGTTTGGGGTATTTCACATACCATTAATGCCACTTATCATCCTTTAAAATTAAAGTTTTTTTTATAACCTAAGGGTCGACTGACCAACCCAACCCTCTGGGTCGGTCCATTCCAGAAACTTTCTGGTTCTCTAAGTTCTCCCTGACCGACCCAAGTTTAACCGACCAACCCAAGACCCTCTAGGTAGGTCCGTTCCAGAATGATTCCCATTTCATATTTCACAGCCCGACCGACCCAACTAAGGCCGATCGACCCAAGACCCTCTGGGTCGGTCGATTCCAAAGACATTCCGGGTGGCCTATTACACTCCGACCGACCCAGACAGGGTCGGTCCCCCAGGGTCGGTCCACTACAAAATTTCCTCCTCAATTGCTAAATCAACACCAAACTCTTCCATAAGTTTCCCAATATGTTCTAATACCATTTAGGCACTTAATAACCTCTTAAATCATCCACCACATCATTATAAACCCTCCACTCAATCCATTGATCATTTACTCAAATTATTTCAAGAAATCCCTAACACTTAGCACTTAGCCACTTTAGCTTCTAACATGTAAATTTTTTCTCTCACATCAATGTAGCCACTCCTCAAGCATTAACACTCATCTTATTTTACCCAAACTTCCTAAACATTCTAAATATCATATACTCTAGTTCTACACTTACACTTTCACAAGTCATTATGCCTTATTTCCTCCAAACTTTACACAAGTCTCCAAACTTCTCTAGTCATGATTTTGGTACTTAAATTCCAACAATGTAACCCTTAGTTCCTCCTAGACATCCCTAGGTCATCCTAATACTCAATAACTCCTTAGTTTACTCACTTTCACCTAAATAACCTTTAATGTTCACCAGTACCCCCTTAGTCATAAAATCTCCTTAGAACATCTTAAACACCAAGTTTCACAACCAAATTTTTAGCATGACTTCTCTAGTATATTACTACACCCCACCATTTAGTTTTTCACCATGAAACCACCATGAACACTCAAATCGTTAGTATACAATCTTAACACACAAATTTCACCCAAATTACACTACATCACAATATAGTGCATAAACTTAAATTGCTTGGCACTTAGGCCCTTAAATGACTTGGCTCTTAGGCCCTTAAATACATAAATCATAAACACCTGAATTTCCCACATGATAATATCCTTTGACCTGCAAATACACACAACAAAGCTCCCATTGCAATTTAGATGTTCTTATAATTCACCTTAACTTTGTTTATCTTTCTCCTTTCTCATTTGCTCCTTAGTCACAAGTTCTCAAATATGATCATTGTTTCTCCTAGGTTTTATAGTCCTTTCCTAATGTAAACTCTAAGCTACACTTATCATGTATTTAAATCCCATCCCTTAAAGCAATAAAACACCTTAAGGTAAGACATTTACCTTGTTTCTTTTCCAAGCTTCTCGCACCTTCCTCCTTAGTTTTTCCTTGTTTGATTTTCAGCCACCTCTTAAATTTTCTTGATAATGTCTAATAATTTACAATGACTCTAATGAGTGCTAAAGAATACCCCAACCTTAAGGAATCATTCCTAGGTTAAAAATGTGTTTTAAGGTATTAAAATGAATATTTACCATTGAAGTCTTAAGCTAAGCTTGGATATGAATCAAGGATGTAATACCCCAAACCTTAATATGTTAATTAATTATGTAATTATGATTTTCTAAGTCTAATTAAGTCCTTAAGATCATTGGTGAAGAAATAATAACCATAAAGAAAAAGAAAATACGTAAACTCACAAAACGTGAAAACGGGAATTCAATTATTTTAGGAGATATATAACCTTCACCAGGGTTATAAATATATTTTTATACCCTAATTACACACTAAGAACATGTGGGAAAAATTCCGGAAGAAAACGGATCCAAATAATGCGTTAAAACGCTAACGGAGTCTTAAAGCGCGTTTTTCGAGAAAACCCAAAAACGTGACTTTAAACAGTTTAAACGACCCGAAAAAATTATAGTTGATTATATAACTATAATTAAACATTAATGGAAGCCTAAGCTATTAAAATGAAACGAGAAAAATCTGGAAAACGGACCCGGTTAGTGAATAGTGCCAAACCGGGTAAATTAATAAGCGTTTTTGTAAAAGACAAAAAAAACGCCCCAGCTAATATTATATTGGGGACCGGTTTTAATAGTGTCCAGCACAACTCCCACACACTCAATTATCTAGTTTATTCGTTAAAGAACAAAAGTGAAAAAGTAAAAGTACAAAAGTACTTTTCTTTCCCTCTCTCCTCACTTTTCTCCTCTCTCTCTCTTTCCTTCCTTTTCTCTTCCCACCGTGTCCTCTCTTTTTCTTCTCCTTTCTTGGAGATTTTACATAACCTCCATGGCTGCTCTTCTTACTCATCTTTCCTTGCTTGCCCAAGTTTCATATATGCTCTAAATCAAAAACTAACCACATATTATTGCTCCCATCACCTTGAAGATCATCCATCTTTTCAAAATCTCAAACCATGAAGTTGAATTCCATGGGTGTTGCCCATTTCAAGGAAAAATCATATTTTAGGGAGCTAGAACATCTTCTCTTTGCCTCAAGGTAAGAAAATTCAAAGAAATCCCACATTTTCTTCATTTTTTCCTTGTAGTCGATTTTTCCAGATTATGAGCCCCTTTCCTTCTCCTTTCCAACCGTTTTTTTGGCATTCAAGAGTGCTGGAGCTTACCTTGTTCCATTTCCAAGACATTTCATTTTGAAATGAGAAGGTAATTCCCTCATTTTGTGGTTTGAACCTTTCCTTGTATTTTAGGGTTAATTCTAGAAGTTGAGTACCCTCCTGATGCTTATTGGTTATTGATGGTTATTGGTTTAGTGTGGTGGCAATGATAATGCCCGTGACCAAAAATCAAGGGAAGAGAAGAAGAGGAGTAAAAGAGAAATCTATGAGCTTAAGGTAATAAATCTACCTTAAGAACCATCTTAATGTTTTTAAAAGTTTGGGTTGGGTAATTCAATTGAATGAATCAAAAAAATAGTGTTGGAAATGCGTTTAGTGAATATAAGAGGAAATTTTGTGATGATGTCTAGTGTTTGATGTTATGGTGAATGGTGTTTTTAAATTAAGGGCCTAAGTGCCAAGTTATGTAAGGTGAAGTGTTTTGTGGAGGTTGATGTAAATGTGTGGAACCATGTGTGCTGTTATAACCCATTAAGGTTTGGTTAGTTGAATTGTAAATGCTTTTGGATTAGGTGATGAAGATGATGAATTTGGATAGTTAGGTTTGTAACGAAGTTATGGCAAATTTTGGTAGAAATATAGTGGTTTAGATGGTGATGTGAGCTGGAAGATTTTAAGTGTTAACTAGGTGTTGTTGGGAATTGATTTGGTTGGTGAATCACATTGTGGGGTTGGTTGGGGAATGTTGTGGAGTTATGTAAAAATCTGTAGCATGAATGGAGTTGGATGTCTTGGAATTCCTAGAAATGAACTTGAGTGTGTAGCTTGTGAAACTAGTGAATGAACTTGGGTATTGAGAATGCAAAATACTAGGAATGAATGTGGTATGGTAGAAAGGTAAGGAGAAGGTTAAAACTGTCATGGAATGGTTTGAGAGTGCACTGATGTGCAAAGTGTGCAGAGAATGAAAAATGTGGGATTGAAATTGTAGAATTGGAGTAAGAGTTTGATCAATGATTTGAGGAGGTTTTAAGGGTTTTTAAGGTGTTTAAACCATGTAGAAAACATGTGGAATGATTAAGGAATGACTAGGTATGAATAGGGGTTGAAAAGAGGTCAAAAACTGTCAATTTAAAGACCTACAGACATGGTCCGGGTTTGTAAACAAGTACATAAACACGGACCACCTCAAAAACGTCCCAGAAACTCATTTTACCATGTGGTCCGGGTTTATATCTAAGTACACATACCCAAACCAAGGAAAATTCTACATAGAATGTTATTTCCGAGATTGGTCCGGGTTTGTAACCCCGGAAACAAATCCGGCCCAGTCTAAAACGCTCCAAAATGTGTTTTTAAGTGTTGTAATGATGGGGAAGTGAATGGTAATGGTTTTAGATGATGATTAGGCCTTGTTCGGTGACTTTAAAAGGCCATTGGAAGTATACAAAGTGTGAGAGTGAATGTGTAAGTTGTGAACTTAAGATCATATAAGTAAGTTAAGCATAACGGGACAACGGGGTTAAGTACGGGAGTAATAGAAATCTATATACCGTAAGATCTTGATGTTAATAGAAACATTTGAAACAATACCAGTTGTTTTGAAACTACTCGGGGAGCGTGAGATGACGTGTTGGAGTAAATCCTCGGGGACACGATAGAGTAACCCATGGTGTAAGGTATGGTTTTCTTGCAACCTGTGTCCTAACCGGGTTACACCGGCTTGTATGCCAATGTGTTTTTCTGAGTGTTTGCCACTTATAAGATAAAAGCATGTAACGAGTTAACTAATTCATTTATGTGGCGTATTTTAGTTCCGATACCGTTTAACCTCGAATATGTGTTAAACCGTAGCTAACCGACTTTAGGATTACATAAGAGATTGGTATTCGGACTTAACGTCCCAACCTACGGGAACGTTCTAACTACGGCTATCCGAGCATTAGTTGTATTTTGTGGTTGTGTGTGATGTGTGTTGCCCTTGTTGGTATGTCGTTATTTAACGAATGTTGTTGTTAATGTTTGTCGAATGGGATGTTACCTCCCTTATGTGTTTAACCAAGTTTGTAACACCAAATGGTGTCGTGATGTGGTAAGTTCCTGTAACACCCCATCCAAAGCCAATTGTGGTTATCCCAAAACTAAATACTTAAACGAATATGTCGCAGCGGAAATCATAAACACCTGGACCTAGCCACGGTCTGATCGTTAGAATATATCGGCTTTAACATTTACAATACTTAACCACCCCAATACATCACCATCTACAATACCACAACCAACCGAGTGCAAGTAGCTAAATCATAATCACCACCTTACATCAGTTTAACTATAAACAGTCGGGTGCACAGGCGCAACCCGAACTCAAAATAACATCCCACCTAATTCTAACCGCTCCTACTCTCGTAGTGCGTCCTCATGGGTCTCTTACCTGCAAGTGTAAAAATAGCCCCCGAGGGGGTCAGCACGAATGCTGGTACACCCTCTCATGGCCCCCAAGCTAACGGGGCTACGACGACTAATTGTCGATAGCATGGAAATTGATTACATACACATGCATAATATGAAATGCAATAACCATAACCACAGATGAACATATATAGTTCACAACCAATGAACACCTCAAGCGTTCCTTAACAAGTGGGTTAGTAACCCCCTCCTTAGTCCTCATTTCCTTAATCTCAGTTCCTTACCTTAATCTCAATCTTAACTTATTCTCAGTATACAAACCGTTCCTGGAAGGGAATGGTGTAGCTTAATTCGAACCTGGGTTTAGGTGATCCCACCGCATCATCTTAATGCCACCTACTCTGGACGGGAGTCCAGCGTAGCTGAGCCGGCAACCGGCCCTAGGCTACAAGTCCGAAGACAAGTCCTTAAGCGGGGCGGATCTGATTCAGATACCGTCCCCCTTTTTCCTAGCATGCATGACCGGAGATCGGTCCCGGGTTTCCTCACTCAAGTTCCAGTTAGTAGAAATCTTAATCACATGTGCTAGCTAAGCCCTAATGGGCATTAACCAACAGCCACCAAACTTATCTCTTATTCTTAACCCAGTAAGTACTAAACTCGGTTAGTAACAATCTCAAGTCTCGCGGGTTAGTGTAAAGATAACACAAACACAACGAGAATAAATATCCCGGTTGCATGCTTTATCTTGTTTAGTCATAGCAATTAAACAGATAGCACACAAGCCGAGGGACACCGTGCAAGCAGGTCACAAGAAGGATTGTACCGTTTACCTGTCGATCGTTGTTTGTTTAAATACCTTCTTGGGGTCCCAATTCACAAACCTAAAACATTCATTCATTTTTTAGGTCATTATTTGCACCTTACTTAACTCACTTAGTCCCTAAGGATTCCTATTCAATAACCTCTCAAGTCTTTGCCACTTAGCTTACAAACTTAACTTTAAACATTAAAACTTATACTTAATCTTAACTTAATTCCTTAAGTTCTTAGGGTCCTAATCATTACTACCCTACCAAGGTATACCTTATTACCTATTACCATTCTTAGAATTCAATTTTTTTTTTATTTTTAGGCTCGACCGAACTTCCGACCGACCTTACCTAAGGTCGGTCCATTCCAGAACACTTTACCGTTTGAAATTTCTACCCCGACCGACCTTGCAAGTCCGGTCCCCAGGTCGGTCCATTCCCGAGAGTTTCCCCGAGGGAAATTTAAGCTCGACCGAACTTGCCAAGTCCGGTCCCATGTTCGGTCGATTCCTAGAGACTTTCTCCGGTAGTGTAAACTGAGCTCGACCGACCTTGCAGGTCCGGTCCTAAGGTCGGTCGGCTCCAGAACCTTGTTTAAATTCTCTTTTAACTCCAAACTTTCCTCATATATCCTAATATGTTATAACCTCATTTGGGCACCTCAAATACACCTTAAGCCCTCCTCTAAACACATGAAATCATTCACCAAGATTCACCTTAGTCATTATGCATTTTCCTTGTAATAATGCTAACACTTGTGATGTTTTCCACTAGGTTTCTAGGTGGGGTTCATACCTAATGTAACCACTATGCCAAATGTTTTCCTCACCACTATAACATCATCTCCCAAGCATCTTCACCATCTAAAACTCTTTTATGCATTTACTTAAAGTTCCTTCACAAGCTTAAACTTCCATCCATCAACACATTATTTCCTTCCTTGTTGTACACCAACATTTGCCTAAGTCCTAAATACTCAAATACATTCTCTTGATTCCTAAATCCTTCATGGTGATACCTAAGTCATTATAAGTCATTAAAACACCTTATTCTCACCCTTTTCATCAAGACAACCTCTAGAACATCCTAGTACTTCCTTAGTCATTAAATCCCCTTAGAATATCTTAAACACTTAAGTTCTCCTTTAAATTTTGCCATGGGTTCTCTAGTGCATAGCACATCCTAACACATGGTTTTTCTCCATCAAACAACCAACATCACCCAAATACTCATCACAACACCATAACACACAATTTACAATAAAACACACCACATCATCATATAGCGCTTAAACTTAAAATGCTTGGCACTTAGGCCCTTAAATGACAATAATCTTAACCACTGAATTTCCACATATATTTGCCTTCAACCTGCGAATACACAAACAAGGCTCCCATTGAAATAAAATGCTTCTTATAATTCACCTTGATGTTCTTAAACTATCTCTTTTCTCATTTGCTCCTTAGTCACAAGTTCACAAGTATAGTCATTATTTTCTCCTAGGTTATATAAACCCTTTTCTAATGTAAACCCTCTACTAAACTCATCACATATCTTAATCTCATTCCCTTAAACAATAAAAACACCTTAAGGTAAGTAATTTACCTTGTTCTCTCACTAGCTTCACAAGTTTCTCCTTAGATTTTTCCTTGCTCAATCTCGGTCACCAATATATATCTCCTTGCCAATGTTCTAACCAATATCCAATGACTCCAATGAGTACTAGATAATACATTAACCCTAAGGAACAAACCCTAGGTTAAAAATGTGCTTTAAGGTATTAAGGTGATTGTTTTACCTTGGTTCTCAAGACAAACTTGGATATGAAGCAAGAAGGACCTCCTCAATCCTTTGAAGAGTAGTAAACAAGCTAGAACAAGGCATAAACATGGAGTCCCATGAGTGCAAATTTTCGGACAAGGAAGAAAATGATGGAAACCTAGATTTTCTTACACTTTCTTTACCTTAAGAGAATGGAGAAGCCAATGGAGTCTCCAAACTTGTTTCCTCCTCTAATGGTTGTTTGACTTGGCACCAAAATGAAGCTCTTGAAGTATTTGAAAAGATAGAAAGAAAAGAGCTTGAGCTAACTAAGAAAATATGTAATTTGTTTTGGTTTTGGAGCTAAAATGAGTGAGTTGTGTGCAAGGCTAGATGGAGCTAGCATGGAGTTGCTCTTCACGTTAATGGAGAAGGGAGAGAGCAAGAAATTGTGAAAACAAAGAGAAGTGGGAGAGAGGAGAAGGATTATTAAGTGAATTTATGTTTTGTGATAGTGTGTTTGGTGTTACAGTACTTTAAAACTTTGAATAAGTCATTAATGTGTACTTTCACCTTATAGAAATGTCCACCCTTATAGTTCAAGGACTTGGTGTATTTAAACCAAGTTACATTTTTTTGACAAATGTTTAACACTTTATTAATGTTTAAAACTACCTTACATTCAACAACTATCATTGTTAAAATATTTGTGATTTCTCCCTAGATAAGACTTGACAACAAGGATACACATATAGTGATCCACATGTTAATTAAAGTGTTAATTGATAGACATTTAACACAATTCATCTTACAAAGACAATTTCACAAGAACAAAAAAAATCAAGACACTCCTTAAAGCCTTTTAACACTTTTGGGACTTGGTTTTCTTTGGTAATTGATTTAAAATGACCATTAGGATATTACTAAGGTCTTAGAACAATATTTGGGTACTCTCCCAAGTCTCTCCAAGCTTAGAGCACGTTTTTGCTTAAACTGCTCTTTTGGTGTTTCCTTATTTCTTTGATTAGAAATGTTTCTTAATGTTTCTAAGGCATTATTTAGCCTCCTTATATCTTATTTTATCATTTAAACACCATTTCTAAGTTTGGGGTATTTCAATCTACCCCCCTTAAAAGAACTTTGTCCTCAAAGTTCACATATGTGCTTAATCATTCACGGTACTCAATTTCCTTAATCTTAACACCACATCTTATACTCACATTCACCCATCTCAAGACTCAAAGGTCAATCTCAAATACAATACATAGTATATACATAACTCAAACTTTACGAAGTGTAGCAACTTACACAAATTCACATCTTAACAACAAAAACAAACGACAAACATGATCGTTTCCTAACTCAAAAGCGAGGAAGCTCTACCCCCCTAAAAAGGGGTACGCCCCGTACCCTATACAGACGATCTAGTCAGTAAACAAAGAAGGGTACTTCGCCCTCATCTTATCCTCTAATTCCCACGTGGCCTCTTCGACATCCTGGTTAGACCAGAGAACCTTCACCAGTCGCACTGACTTGTGGTGAGTGTCCCTAGTCTTACTGTCCAAGATTCTCTGAGGAGTCTCCACTGATCTCATATTTGGTTCTAATGTCAACCTCTCAGGTTCTAACACATGGGAGGGGTGGTGCATGTATTTCTTTAGCTGTGAAACATGAAAAACATCATGCACTTTACCCAGCTCAGCAGGTAAATTCAACCTGTAAGCAACCGGGCCCACCCGCTCCGTAATCTCATAAGGACCAACAAATTTCGGGCTTAATTTGCCCTTCTGCCCAAACCTGAATACACCCTTCATCGGTGAAACTCGCAGAAATACCTGGTCGCCCACTGCGAACTCCAGGTCTCGTCGTCGAACATCAGCATACGACTTCTGCCTATCTTGAGCAGCTTTCATGTTCTCCCTAATTTGCTGAACTTCAGCCTTAACTTGTTCTAAGTACTCTGGTCCTATAATGACCGTCTCACTCGACTCATCCCAGCAGAGCGGTGTACGACATGGTCTACCGTACAACGCTTGAAAAGGTGTCATCTTGATCGAAGCGTGATAGCTGTTGTTGTATGAAAACTCGATCAGATGCAATCTGTCAATCCAACTGCCCTGGAAGTCTAAGGCACAGGCTCTCAGCATGTCCTCGAGTGTCTGAATAGTACGCTCAGTCTGACCATCTGTCTGAGGATGGAACGCGGTACTCAGCTTGAGTTCTGTACCCAACGCTTCTCTGGTAGCTCTCCAGTACCTTGAAAGGAATCTGGTATCTCTATCTGACACTATGGTCTTTGGTATCCCGTGATGTCTCATGATTTCTTTCTCAAATAACTCAGCTAACTTGGTCCCTTCCAAGTATCCTTCATCGGTATGAATCGGGCTACTTTGGTAAGGCGATCCACCACCACCCATATCATGTTGAGACCTCCCCTAGCAGGTGGAAGCCCAACTACGAAGTCCATGGAGATATCATGAAACTTCCACTCCGGAACTGGCATCGACTGTACCATTCCGCCCGGTCGTCGGTGCTCGAATTTCACCTTCTGGCATGTGAGACACCTCAAGACGAACTCGGTAACATCTGTCTTCATCCCCGACCACCAGAAGTATCTCTTCATGTCTTTATACATTTTAGAGGCTCCCGGATGGATGGAAACTGAAGAACAGTGTGATTCTCTAAGTATACGGTCTTTCAGATCCGTGTTGCCCCGTGGTATGCATAACCGGCCCTTAAGTCTGATCAGATCATCATCATGAAGTCTGAAGTCGTATTTCTGACTCTCAAAGGTACCATCTGTCAGCTTCTGTCTGACCTCTCTCATGTACTCATCTGTCCTCTGAGCCTCTCGCACCTCATCAACCAAGCTGGAGAAAGAAACTAGCGAATGGAGTGAGTGTGCTCGACGGCTCAGGGCATCTGCTACAACATTGGCCTTCCCCTCTTTGTATTGGAGGTCAATGTCATAGTCTTTCAGAAACTCTAACCCATCCTCTGTCGAAGATTTAACTCCTTCTGAGTGAATATGTATCTCAAACTCTTGTGATCGGTGTAGATCGTGACACTAACCCTATATAAGTTGTGGCGCCATATCTTCAAAGCGAAGACTACAGCTCCCAGCTCTAAATCATGTGTGGGGTAGTTCTCCTCATGTTTCTTCAACTGGCGTGAGGCATATGCCACCACCTTGCCATGTTGCATGAGCACGCAACCCAGCCCTCTGCCGGATGCATCACAATAAACCTCAAAGCCATCTGTACCGTCTGGAATGGTCAGAACCGGTGCAGTGGTCAGTGAGTCCTTCAAGCGCTGAAATGATCTCTCACAGTCAACTGTCCACAAGAACGGTGTCCTTCTTCATCAGACTGGTCATCGGTTTCGTGACCTTGCTGAAATCTCTAAAAACCTCCTGTAGTAACCTGCCAGACCGAGAAAGCTCCGGATGTCGGTAACAGTCTTCGGCCTTGGCCAAGTACGTACAACATCAATCTTTGCTGGATCCACTACGATCCCAGCATCTGAGATGACATGACCTAGGAAAGAGACCTGGTCAAGCCAAAACTCACATTTGGAGAACTTAGCATATAGCTGGTTCTCCCTTAGTATTTCTAATACCCTCCTCAGATGTTCCTCATGTTCAACTTAGACTTCGAGTATATCAAAATGTCATCAATAAAAACCACAACCGACTTGTCCAGTTGCTCCTGGAACAAGCGGTTCATCAGATCCATAAACTTCACCGGTGCGTTCGACAAACCGAACGGCATCACTGTGAACTCATAGTGGCCATATTGTGTCCGGAATGCCGTCTTCTCAATGTCTCCCTCCTTAATGGCTATCTGATGATACCCCGATCTGAGATCAATCTTGGAGAACACAGATGCTCCCTTCAACTGATCGAACAGATCGTCAATGCGGGGTAGTGGGTACTTATTCTTCACTGTCACTGCATTCAGCTCTCTGTAGTCGATGCAGAGGCGGAGGACTACCATCCTTCTTCTTCACGAAGAGGACTGGCGCTCCCCATGGTGACACACTTGGTCTAATGAATCCCTTATCCAACAAATCTTTCAATTGCTCTTTTAACTCAGTCATCTCTGCCGGAGCCATACGGTATGGTGCCTTGGCTATCGGTCCGGTACCAGGTAGCAGCTCGATGGTGAACTCTACCTCCCGAGTGGGTGGCATGCCGGGCAGTTCCCGTGGAAATAAGTCGGGGAACTCCGACACTACCGGTAAGTCGGGGTCGAACTCAGGGTCTCTCTCTATGTCCTGTACATAGCAGAGGTATACTTCTTCCTTTCTCCTCAATTCTTTATACATTGTCATGGCGGTGATGATCTTAGTCGAAGGCTCTCTGGGCCTCTGGCGGTATGATATTGTTACCCCAGACGGACTCCTGAGCAGCAATCTATGCTCGGCGCAGAGGATACGTCCTTTGTGCCGCTCCAACCAGTTCATCCCGAAGATAACATCAAATCCTAGCTTACTGAACTCAATGAAACTGACTGGAAAGTCTTCTCCCTTAATTCTGATAGTGGCTCCTCGGTAATAACGAGTGCAACGAACCTTCTCCTTAGACGGGAGCGTAACCGTGAAGTCGGGTAGCTCATCAGCGTCTAGCCCCAACCTGCCGCGAATGATGCCGAGACAAAGGTATGCGAGGCCCCTGAGTCGAAGAGAACTGATGCCTCAATCCCATTAATCGGAAAGGTGCCGGTGAGGATAGTACCGCTGGCGTCGGCCTGTGCCTCTGTAAGTATGCTTAGTGCACCTTCCGTACCGAGTCCATAACCTAATTGTGTTCACAAGCTTCATGAGTATTGATGGTATAACAAGAGTCGTAACAATTTATATGAACAACACTGTTATTTTATTCATGACCATCCTGTTTACAACATGTGCTTCAATCTTACATCTCATTCCTCATTTCATTCTAACATTACATGGCTAATATTGTCTAAGGTTAGGTTTAATCTTCCTGGTCTCATATGCGTCGCATTGATACTGCTGACGTGTGTATTCAGCTTGATTCTCTTAATCCCATGGTATAACATCCTTGATTCTCCTCCCAAAATGACACATCACCTGACTTAAGTACCAACTTATCTGCACGGTCCGCACGCTTCTGCTCGCCGTATAAAAAACTCTGCATCATCCCCAATGGACCAAGACACTACGGGTATCCCTCTTTCGAGAGACTCCGTTGTCTCGTCCTTATCCTGGTGTAGTCCCAGTTCCCATCCTTCTCGTAGAAGTTCACAATGCATATGTCAGCCTGGATGTCTGGAATCGGTTCAGCTTCCAACTGCTGAGCGATTTCCACGACTTGTGTAATAACTGGATGGAACTCTTCGGGTATTCCCGGTGGTGAGACTCCATCTTGCACCCTCGTGGTTTGGTAATTCTTGGCATACGGATTCCAATCCTTGCCCAAGCTCATCATCTTAGTTTCATCCTTGCTCCCCCTGGGTACTCCGGTGTATAAAACCTCCGGTCCCATTCCTAGTTGATTGCATCTTCTGATGATGGCTATTTGTGCTTCGGGTGTCAGGTATCCCCTTAATAAAATCATACCTGGGCGGATAACCTGACATTGTTCGGTTGGAAAGTCTATGGTTCGATGTCGGTGGGCTCCGGGTTAGGTGTAGATGGTATTGGGTAGCAGATGTTGAATCTTCCTAAAGTGGTAGTAGGTTATATCTTCTTGAGTTCTAATCTCATCTTATTCTTACTTAACTCATTTATTCACCCAACATGCATGATAATGCGGTAAGCAGGTAGTTTTATTACTAAATGGTTATAGCGGTACCTGGCCTCGATGAGGGTTCAGGCTCATCGTCCCGGTCCACCATGTGTAGAGTGGGTCCCGACTTCTGGGTCACCCTTGGGTTCTTGTCCGCCGGCTGCTGCACCTTCCTCTGACCGTCAATCCAGCTCCCTGATCGGTCTTGCCCTTGCCCCTGGTATCGGGCCTATAGGCTCTGCTAGCAGGGTTCGGTAACACTCATATGCCCGGTGTCATAAACTCCACAAAAGTTGCACTCCACCTTATTCCCTTACAATCGAGCCCGGGGTGGTCCTTGTGACACCACCTACAAATGAAGCGTCGCTGGTAGCCACCACCGGCTCCCTTCTCAGTCTCAGATCCTGATGATTCATAATGTCAATTCTCATATCTCAAATGGTTACTAATTGTTTCTTAACTCATTTAATATCAATTCCTTACCCTTTGGCGCCTAGAAGCAGGGTGTAGCTGCATAAGCATACGTCAGCTTCAGTGGCTCTTCCGGAGCCTTCTCCTTTTCCTCCTTCCCTTTGGGTTCTGATTTTTTTGGGCCTGAGGCTGGTACTTTTGTTTCTTGTACCCTCCTTGCCCTTGACTTTCTGAGTCTTACCAGCACTTCCTCTTAGCATTCTCCTCGTCCCTAGCTGGACGGTTATCTCAACCTTAGCAGCGGCATGATAGCACTCCTGCTTTTCCATAGTATTAGTCACACTTATTTCTCATAATCTAAATCTTACTCATTACTTACTCAAATCTCAATCATTCTTATTACCTGCAAGGTAGTGTAACTCGTCGGCCCCATGCCGTAGCGGAGTCGATGCTAAGCCCGCCATAGAAGCGGTCCACCAGGATCTGGTCAGAATATCCAAGACCTGGCAGAAGACGGAGCAAGGCAGTGAACTCGAGTAATACTCGTCCACCGTCATCTTGTCCGTCTGCTTAAGCGCATCCAACTGTAAGCGCTTCTTCGTCTGGACATGGCGGGGTAGTACTTTGCTCGTAGCAAGGCGGTGTACTGCTCCCAGCCGAACTCTGGATTGGCCACATGCTCGGCCCTCACCAGCTTCCACCAATCGCCTGCCGCCCCCTTCAGATAGAAAGCAGCAGACGCACCTTGATCCCAGCAGGGACATCAAGGGTCTCAAGGCGGTCTCCAGCTCGGAGATGTACGCCTCAAGCTTGGCGGGATCGGTCTCCCCCTTAAAGTGCGCGGGTCGAAGATCAGCAGACTCTTCACCCAGTTTGGTTCCCTAGGTTGTGGCGGTGGAGGTGGTGCACCCACACCAGGCTGATAGCCCATATGCCCTAATGCGGCAGCTACGATCTCTGCGATCGTCTGCCCTCCAGGTATTCCTGAAGTATCCTCCCTGGCCGCGACCTCGGCTTCCCTAGGACGTCCTGCCATCTGAACAAGCATAACTTACATTAGATTCGTATTCACCACTGTTTCGATTAACGAATTTATAACGTCCGTAGACAGTAAAGACGATCCACACTTATTAGTGGTCATCTGACTCTACTCACTCTAACTCTCACACCTTAACCCATCACTTATTCTTAACTTATATCCTAACTCGGTGGTTACTCATGTCCAGTATTTCTTGATCAGAGCGTAACTACGCTCTGATACCACTTTTGTAACACCCCATCCAAAGCCAATTGTGGTTATCGCAAAACTGAATACTTAAACGAAATGTCGCAGCGGAAATCATAAACACCTGGACCTTGCCACGGTCTGATCGTTAGAATATACCGGCTTAACATTACAATACTTAACCAATACTTAACCAACCCAAAACATCACCATCCACAATACCACAACCAACCGAGTACAAGTAGCTAAATCATAATCACAACCTTACATCAGTTTAAACTATAACAGTCGGGTGCACAGGCGCAACCGAACTCAAAATAAACACCACCCTAAGTCTAACGAACGCTCCTACTCTCGTAGTGTGTCCTCATGGGTCTCTTACCTGCAAGTGTAAAAATAGCCCCCGAGGGGGTCAGCACGAATGCTGGTACACCCTCTCATGGCCCCCAAGCTAACGGGGCTACGACGACTAATTGTCGATAGCATGGAAATTGATTACATACACATGCATAATATGAAGTGCAATAACCATAACCACAGATGAACATATATAGTTCACAACCAATGAACGACTCAAGCGTTCCCTTAACAAGTGGGTTAGTAACCCCTCCTTAGTCCTCATTTCCTTAATCTCAGTTCCTTACCTTAATCTCATCTTAACTTATTTCAGTATACAAACCGTCCTGGAAGGGAATGGTTGTAGCTTAATTCGAACCTGGGATTTAGGTGATCCCACCGATCATCTTAATGCCACCTACTCTGGACGGGAGTCCAGCGTAGCTGAGCCGGCAACCGGCCCTAGGCTACAAGTCCGAAGACAAGTCCTTAAGCGGAGGGCGGATCTGATTCAGATACCGTCCCCCTTTTCCTTAGCATGCATGACCGGAGATCGGTCCCGGGTTTCCTCACTCAAGTTCCAGTTAGTAGAAATCTTAATCACCATGTGCTAGCTAAGCCCTAATGGGCATTAACCAACAGCCACCAAACTTATCTCTTATTCTTAACCCAGTAAGTACTAAACTCAGTTAGTAACAATCTCAAGTCTCGCGGGTTAGTGTAAAGATAACACAAACACAACGAGAATAAATATAACTGTGTATGCTTTATCTTGTTTTAGTCATAGCAATTAAACAGATAGCACAAGCCGAGGGACACCTCGTTAGCAAGCAGGTCACAAGAAGGATTGTACCGTTCACCGTCGATCGTTGTTTGTTTAACCTTCTTTGGGGTCCCAATTCACAAACCTAAAACATTCATTCATTTTTTTAGGTCATTAGTTATTTGCACCTTACTTAACTCACTTAGTCCCTAAGGATTCCCATTCAATAACCTCTCAAGTCTTTGCCACTTAGCTTACAAACTTAACTTTAAACATTAAAACTTATACTTAATCTTAACTTAATTCCTTAAGTTCTTAGGGTCCTAATCATTACTACCCTACCAAAGGTATACCTTATTACCTATTACCATTCTTAGAATTCAATTTTTTTTATTTTTAGGCTCAACCGAACCTTACCTAAGGTCGGTCCATTCCAGAACACTTTACCGTTTGAAATTTGTACCCCGACCGACCTTGCAAGTCCGGTCCCCAAGGTCGGTCCATTCCCGAGAGTTTCCCCGAGGGAAATTTAAGCTCGACCGAACTTGCCAAGTCCGGTCCCATGTTCGGTCGATTCCAGATACTTTCTCCGGTAGTGTAAACTGAGCTCGACCGACCTTGCAGGTCCGGTCCTAAGGTCGGTCGGCTCCAGAACCTTGTTTCTAAATTCTCTTTTAACTCCTAACTTCTCCTCATATATCCTAATATGTTATAACCTCATTTGGGCACCTCAAATACACCTTAATCCCTCCTCTAAACACATGAAATCATTCACCAAGATTCACCTTAGTCATTATGCATTTTCCTTGTAATAATGCTAACACTTGTGATGTTTTCCACTAGGTTTCTAGGTGGTGGTTCATACCTAATGTAACCACTATGCCAAATGTTTTCCTCACCACTATAACATCATCTCCCAAGCATCTTTCACCATCTAAAACTCTTTTATGCATTTACTTAAAGTTCCTTCACAAGCTTAAACTTCCATCCATCAACACATTATTTCCTTCCTTGTTGTACACCAACATTTGCCTAAGTCCTAAATACTCAAATACATTCTCTTGATTCCTAAATCCTTCATGGTGATACCTAAGTCATTATAAGTCATTAAAACACCTTATTCTCACCCTTTTTCATCAAGACAACCTCTAGAACATCCTAGTACTTCCTTAGTCATTAAATCCCCTTAGAATATCTTAAACACTTAAGTTCTCCTTTAAATTTTTGCCATGGGTTCTCTAGTGCATAGCACATCCTAACACATGGTTTTTCTCATCAAACAACCAACATCACCCAAATTCTCATCACAACACCTTAACACACAATTTACACCAAAACCACACACATCATCATATAGTGCTTAAACTTAAAATGCTTGGCACTTAGGCCCTTAAATGACAATAATCTTAACCACTGAATTTCACATATATTTGCCTTCAACCTGCGAATACACACAACAAGGCTCCCATTGAAATAAAATGCTTCTTATAATTCACCTTGATGTTCTTAAACTATCTCTTTTTCTCATTTGCTCCTTAGTCACAAGTTCACAAGTATAGTCATTGTTTCTCCTAGGTTATATAAACCCTTTTCTAATATAAACCCTCTACTAAACTCATCACATATCTTAATCTCATTCCCTTAAACAATAAAACACCTTAAGGTAAGTAATTTACCTTGTTCTCTCACTAGCTTCACAAGCTTTTCTCCTTAGATTTTTCCTTGCTCAATCTCGGTCACCAATATATATCTCCGTGCCAATGTTCTAACCAATATCCAATGACTCCAATGAGTACTAGATAATACATTAACCCTAAGGAACAAACCCTAGGTTAAAAATGTGCTTTAAGGTATTAAGGTGATTGTTTTACCTTGGTTTCTCAAGACAAGCTTGGATATGAAGCAAGAAGGACCTCCTCAATCCTTTGAAGAGTAGAAAACAAGCTAGAACAAGGCATAAACATGGAGTCCCATGAGTGCAAATTTTCGGAAAGGAAGAAAATGATGGAAACCTAGATTTTCTTACACTTTCTTTACCTTAAGAGAATGGAGAAGCCAATGGAGTCTCCAAACTTGAATTTCCTCCTCTAATGGTGGTTTGACTTGGCACCAAAATGAAGCTCTTGATGTTTTGAAAAGATAGAAAGAATGAGCTTGAGCTAACTAAGAAGAATATTTAATTTGTTTTGGTTTTGGAGCTAAAATGAGTGAGTTGTGTGCAAGGCTAGATGGAGCTAGCATGGAGTTGCTCTTCACGTTAATGGAGAAGGGGGAGAGAGCAAGAAATCGTGAGAAACAAAGGAGAATGAAGAAGTGAGGAGAGAGAACTAATAAAGTGTGATATTTATGTAAAAGGTGAATAGTGCTTTTGCTTTACAAAACTTTATTTGCCTAATGAGTCATGAAGGTGGTGACTCACCTTATAAGAAACCGGCCCCCATTAGTAACAAGGGGTACTTAAGTCATTGTTGACCAAATATCTCACTTATATTGACTTATGTTATAAACTAGCTTAATTAATTTACTATTCACAAAACAAGGCACATTGTTGTGAAATTTTTGATTTCCCATTGATATAGACTTCCAAATGTGATACTATATAGTACACATGTTAATTAAAGAGTAATGATGGACATTTAGCCATTCAAAACTCATTTACAAGACAATTTTTCAAAAACGTGCTTTAAGACTCCTTAAAGCACATTTTGTGTTTTAACTTGTTTTCAAGCTTGGTTTTCTTTGGTAATTGATTTAAAATGACCATTAGGATATTACTAAGGTCTTAGAACAATATTTGGGTACTCTCCCAAGTCTCTCCAAGCTTAGAGCACGTTTTTGCTTAAACTGCTCTTTTGGTGTTTCCTTATATTTTCTTTGATTAGAAATGTTTCTTAATGTTTCTAAGGCATTATTTAGCCTCCTTATATCTTAGTTTATCATTTAAACACCATTTCTAAGTTTTGGGTATTTCAGTTCCATAAGGGAACTTCTAACTAATATTTATATATTATGGGGGGTGAGGAATCCAGGGCGTCCCGGTCATGCACGTGTGTTTGAGAGTTGATATCTATATTTGATTTAACTCCCTCTCTGTTTTGGTTGTTCTTCCTCCTTGGATTACAATCTCCCACAAGCCTAATAAGAGGTTTTCCTACCTTGATTATTATTCTTGGCTAGGGGGATTTGTGTATGGTGTGATCGGGTATATATTAAGACCGATACATCTAAGTAAACTTAATGTGTATGGTGTGTTCGGAACTATATTATATCCTACACATCCGGAGTAAAGTATAAGTTCTCTAAGAAGAATAGTAAGTTATTATGTAATGAGCTCAACATGAGAATGGAAATATTCTCTAGGCTCTAATACATTGGCTAACTCTTATATTGGACCGAGTCCTCACGAGACTCATTCCCGAGTAGTGTTGTGAATGTGTTATTAAGTGATGTGTGCTGTTATGTTGTGTATGTGGAATACCGAAATCAACCCTATGTTAATATAAGTAGTAATTAGTTTTAACCTGATTAAATGGGTAAGCGTCGTCTGATAAGAAGTTGACTCCATTACGGTAGAAACCCTCAAGGGTTAAAGAACACAATAATGTGATCTAACAAACGTTAATGTGTTATACTTGGTGACCGTGTTTCTGTATTGATTACCTGTTGTTTTTAGTGTGTGTTTATCGTTTTTCATGCATGATTTAAATTTAATCAACCGCATGCTCAGAAGACAAATAGTTGTGCGCAGCCCGGTAGTATGCGGGCTGCACGATTACCATACCAGCAAAGGTGCTGAGCCCCTTTGGGGCCACCCATTACTTTTCAGGTACAATGAAGTCGCCCTTCGTTCGAGAGTAGGATGGGAATGGCGGAGCATGGGTAGTATATGCCGTGTTAGGTGTATTTGTTATTAAGTGAGACCGTACTTGTTATCGGTAACGTAATGCAATAGACTCGGTACAGTTTGGATTGTAATTGTTTTTTTATTCAGTTTAGAACGGATTTGTAATGTAAAGTGTAGCGCTCAGTAATCTTGTCCATCAGACCGGTACGTTGTGTATGTATTAGCCTTGTTAGCCACATGGGTGGCTAACGGCGTGTAACACCGCCCCTGTTAGTCAGTGTTTATGTTATACTTACTGCTACGATCAGTTATTAAATACGGTGTTTAAAGTTGGGGTGCTACAAAGGAGGACCTCCTCTAGTCCTGGGAGAATAGAATCATGCTAGAACAAGGGATAAAACAAGGCTCCATGAGTGGTAATTTTCGGTCATGAAGCAAAAATGATGGAAAGATGATTTTTCTTACATTTTCCTTACCTTGAATGAATGAAGAAGCTAATGAACTCTTCACGCTGATTTTTCCTCCTATAATGGCGATTTCCCTTGGCACCAAAATGAAGCTTTTGGAGATTTGAAAGGATAGAAAGAAAGAGCTTGACCTAACTAAGAGTAATATGTGTTTAGTTTTTGATTTGGAGCTAAAATGGAGATTAGGTGGGCAAATCAAGGTGAGCCAACAATGGGGCTGTTCTTACGTGAAATTGAGAAGGGAGGAAGATGGTGAAATCGGTGGGAAAAGAAGAGAATGAAGAGATGAGGAGAGAGGTAAGTAAAAATGAGATATTTATCTTAAAAGGTGAATAGTACCTTAACTAGTTTCCCTCTTCTTTTCCTTAATATGCTAACTCATGTGGTGAGTCGCCACTTCAAAAACCAGCCCCCCCTTAATAATGAAGATATTTGTAGTCTTGGTTGACCAACTTATTGACTTATGTTGACTTAAGCTTAATTTGGGCACTATTTGGTTACTATTCACAATTAGTGCACAAATTAATGAAATTTTTGGTTTCCCATTGATTTAGGCTTCTAATGTGATACTACTTAGTACACAAGTTGATTAAGGTGTAATCATGGGCATTTAGCCACTCAAAACCCCTTTCTAAGACAATTTTTCAAAAATGTGCTTTAAGAGTCCTTAAAGCACAATTTATGTTTTAACTTGTTTTTGAGCTTGTTTTCTTTGTTAATTGGTTTAACATGTCCATTAGCATGTTACTAAAGTCTAAGAATGATATTTGGGTGTTACCCAAAGTTACTCCAAGCTTAGAGCACATTTTTGCTTAAATTGCTCTTATGGTGTTTCCTTGTGTTTTCTTTGGTTTAAATTGTTTCCTAATGTTTCTAAGGCATTATTTAGCCTTCTTATATCTTATTTTATCGTCTAAACGCCATAGCTAGGTTTGGGGTATTTCAAATTTCTTAGTGAGATTGAATCTCTTTGTGAAGAGATTCGAGATTGGGCCACAGGTGGATCCAGGGGTGGTACCGCAGGCTTATATCAAGTGGGCGTGGGAGACTCCAAATTCGACAGACTAATGAAAAGTCATGACCAGTTGTTGGAGAGCAATGCTGAAACGTCAACAAAGGTTAGTGCTCTGCAAAAGGTGGTGGAGCAAATGGCAATAAATACTCTTCCTTAGTAGACGAATGTGGTTAGTGCATGACCTCACGCTTAGGGCCCTGAATTGCAAGACTTTTAGAATACTGAGAAATTCAATTATGTGAATAACCAAGGGTTCAAGCAACCTTGGTAGTAGGGAAGCCAACACCCTAAAAATTTCTAACATCATGCCGGCTACCAGGGAAGTCAGAGGCAATTCATGCAGACTCCTTATGGAGGAGTACCTTCAAACCGACCATCCCAACCTGCATCTTCATTAGAGACCGAGATGGATGAACTGCGCGATATGATGTTGGCTCTGATGAACAAGACCCAAGGTGCTCACAACGAGATCTCGACCATTCGCAAGGAGCACAAATCATTGCAGTTGCAATTGCAGCAACTTCTTGCTCAACCAAGACCACCTGGTCAACTCTCATCTCAAACTCAAACTAATCCAAGGGAGCATGCGATTCGGTCACCATATTATCCAAAATCTCTGATAATTCCACCAAATAGCCAAAAGGCTATGTGTAGGGCGGGCCCTCCTCACGCATTGGTTTTCTTCTCCCAAGGGAGTCTCTTTTTCTTTATTCTTTTAATTTTCCTTCCGTCATTAAAAAAAAATCAAATTCTTCTTTTCAGATTTATTTAGTTTGAACACTAGGGACAGTGTTCCTACCAAGTGTAGGGCAGGGATCCCCCTAAAAAAATTATTTAAAATTATTAGAAAAATAATAAGTATATGTTTATAAATAATATGATTGGCTGAAATCTTATCAATGTTATACTAAGCTTTTTGTATGTCTTTGATCAAATGAGATTAAGGGAGAGTAAATGCTTGTTCTCTCAAGAGGTAAACATTCTAATGACTTTTAGATTGTTGTTTTTAACTTCTTGATTCTCTTTATTAACATGAGTATATGACCTTACTCCTATTTTTAACTTTGATTTACTTTTGGGTAATATTTTTCTTTTCTTTTGAAAATAGTTTAATTCTTTTGGGTGAATATCTTAAATAAGGATGATGTATGAAAAAAACGAAGAAGAAAAGAAAAGAAATAAAAAAGAAAAGAGAAAATCTTCTTCAAAAGGAAAAGCATTATATTCTATGAGCTTGCAAAAAAGAAAAAATTCCTCAGAATAAAAGCATCAAATGAGAGTTTTTCCTTTTATTTTTCTCCTAAATTCCCCGTTCTTAATGAAAAAATCATGGTTAGGTTCAGAAGCCCTCGGAAAATAGGGTTGAATCATTAAAGTTATTCATGGGTGTCTTGGCCACATTTAGAAACCCTTGAAAAATAGGGCTGAATTTTGGAAACCAAAAATATGAGAGATTACAAATGCCTTATGCAAAAATAGCCCAAAAGTTTTTGATCAGTTTTGAAATTCTTTATTTTATTTTTATACCCATTAGTATGTTTTTGATAGATAAGGATGTTTAAGTGATGCTTATGAATTAGAGTCAGATAGGTTTAAATGTTTATCTAATTGTCATTCTTAAGATTATCTGTTTTGTGCATAAGCAGTTATTCTTTTCTAATTTAGTTTTGCTTGAGGACAAGCAAAAGGTAAGTGTAGGGCCTTGATAAGCCACAGACTTATCATATTTATATGCTATATTTATAGAGATTATTGACAGACATAAGGTTAAATAGTTTATTTTGTATTATTTATGTTATTATTATTTGTTCAGACTTATGTTTTTATATGTTTTTCATGCAAGGAACAAGTTTCTAACCAAAAGACCAGTAATGCTGGACATAATGCTGGATGGATTCTACATGGCACAAGTATGAAGCATAAAAGAAGCTTTATTGGGCATAGTGTCGGGTGCTCCCTATCCGGCACGAGTGAGAAGTCGTCACTGTTCGTCAAACGTTAGCAGTTATTTATCGTTGTCGATTCAACCGATGCCGGGTACGGTGCCGGACATCCCCTGTCCGGCACATGCATCGTTTCGTTCCAATTTGGTGGTTTCGACCGTTAACAGTTGGCACGTGCTTTATAAGGTGTTGGGTACGTCTGACCCGGCATTCCATTTGGCACACATGGATTTTTGAGGTCTATAAATAGGCCGTGGGCATACACATTTTTGGACATTCTGACATACCATTTTCCACTCCATCTACATGCCAAACTCCGCATCATTCTCTTGTTGGTGTCCAAGGAGGTTCAGCACCATCATCCACGCGAAGAGAAGAAGAAGATCTTGTCGGGTTAAGGCTATGACCAATTTCCTTTCCCTCTTTATATTTTTCTCTTTTGTTTAAGTGGGGGGTGTTGTAGAATTCCTTGCCATCTTTGGTTAGGATAATATTCTTATAATTACTCTTATGGTTATTAATAAAAGTGCAAGTTTCATTAACTAAGATTCTGATCATCATACAAAGTATAATGAGTTCGCTACTTGTTCTCTTTACTTCTAAATTCTATTTGAGGTTCAAAAGACAAAAGTAGAATGGGTTGAGGGATCTTAGTGGTCTTTAACTGTGTTGTTCTGAAAAGTGGGCAACATGACTTAAGATTGGAATTAATCTGTTTTTCTTCATTATCTTGTTCGTTTCACGGCAAGAAATATGCACGATTCGATTTTGGATAATGAATTCCTGTTGTCAGACCAGAAACTAGAAATACCCTTTACAATTTGAAGGTGCCGGTTCTAATACCGGGTGCTTGATGTCAGGCACATTCAATGAATTTGAAGGTGCCGTGCATTCCTTGTCTGGCATGACATCCGGCGTATTCACTTTGTGAGATTAATTTCGAGACTTTGCAGTTTGACTTATGACCATACTTGTTCTTATGTTGATTATCATTTCGAGTCAAAGATATTTTATTTAGATAGGATTTTTACTTAAATTGTTATTTGCATTTCCCCCTGTTTTTACTTAAACACATTACTCTTAGTTTCGATACTCTCGATCGTAATGTACTCACACTATACTCCGACCAAGATTTTTGCTACCCGTATTAGAGTTGTAGGATTATTTTATTATTTTATTCTTTTTTTACATCCTTTTCCCATATAATTTTTCTTGTTAGCAGTCAGGGAGTATGATGAGCTTGTGGTGTGGAGGTAAGGCTTATGACGAGCATGTGGGTGTTTGTATGGAGGTTAGGGTTTACGTGTGCCTGTGTGGTGGTGGTGGTGCTTAAAGCTTGTGAAGGGTTAAGCTTTGAGTTTCAATTGGTGTTGTCATAGCAATTATTGGAACCAACAATTGCCCCCAGTATTTTCCTTTAAGACAATGTGAGCTAGAGTTTATGGCAATCGGTCAGAATGATCGATTGCCCCCAGTATTTTCTTTTATTAAACATGCGAACGAGTCTCACCCTCACAGGGCAAGGTTTATGTTTTGATGTGGTGTTTCCTAACCTGCACTCGGCATGTTTAGTATTTTCACACGTTTCTTGCTTACGGTCATAACTTCTAGACCATTGACTTTGATACTTGATGCATTTATGCATTCGATCTGTTACTTTCGTGTGATTAAATACACAACTACCAAGTCAGAAGTCTTTAAAGTATATAATGTGGTCATGGGGTGTGACTGATAAGCCGCAGAGTTATCATATTTTATGTATTAGATTTAGGAGTATATTATAAGATTAAATAGATAGTATTTATGTTAAATTATGTATTAAAGTGTTTCATTAGTACAGACTTATGTTTTATAAGCTTTTTATGCAAGGAACAAATTCCTAGGCAAAAGTTTGGGTGATGCTGGACGTGATGCCGGATGCCTCCTGCACGGCACAAGCGTGGAGCAGAAAAGGAGCTTTGTCAGATCTAGTGCCAAGTACTTCCCATCCGGCATATGTGAAAAGTCACCACAGTTGACCAAACAGTAGCAGTTATTTATAGTTGACGGATCCAACTGATGTCGGGTACGGTGCCGGACATCTCCTATCCAGCACATGCAACGTTTCACCTCACATTTTTTGACCATTAACTGTTACCCATATTTAACACGTGGTGCCGGATGACCTGGACCAGGCATGCCATCCGGCACATGAAGATTTTGTTGCCTATAAATAGGCCGAGAGCCTACATCATTTGATACACTTCAACACCCCTATACACTCCACTCATATCTCTATTTCTGCATCCACCCTATTGTTGGTGTCCAAGGAAGTTTTACAGATACATCTACGCGAAGAGAAGAAGAAGATTTTGTCGGGTTAAGGCAATGACCATTTTCTTCTCCTTTTGTATTCTCTTCTTGTAGTTGTGTGGATGGTGAAGTAAAATTCCTTGTTAGTCTTTGGTTAGGGATAATTTTCCTTGTAATTACTCTTATGGTTACTAATAAAAGTGCAAGCTTCATCATCTAAGGTTCTGGTCTTCATACAAGTAGAATCAGATCGCTACTTGTTCTTCTTTCTTCTAAATTCTACTGAGTTTCACAAGACAAAAGTAAAATAGGTTGAGGGGTCTTAGTGGTCTCTAACGGTGTTGTTCTGAAAAAGTGGGCAACATGACTTAAGATTGGAATTATTATGTTTTCCTCCATTTTCATGTTTGTTTTCGAGACATTAGACATGCATGGAGCCAATGTGGGTAATGAGTCCTATTGTCAGACTAGAAATAGGAAGTACCATTCACAACTAGAAGGTGTTGTGCATCTCTTGTCCGACATGACACCCGGCACAGTTCTTTTTGCTAGATTAATTTTGAAACTTTGTAGTTTGGCTTATAATCATACTTGTTCATATATAGAGTATCATCTCGAGTCAAAGTTAATTTATTTATTTAGTAATTTTAGTAGAATTGATATTTACATTTCCCCCCTCTATTTTAGAATAAGCTATTACCAGGATTAAGACTGATTTTCTAATAAGTCCTTTGGGTTCGATACTCTCGGTCGTAATCTACTCACACTATACTCTGACCTGGATTTTTGCTACCCGTATAGAGTTGTAGGGTTTATTTTATATTTCTTTCATTCTTTCATTCTTTTAATCTTTTGTACATCCTTTTTCCCCTACAAATTTTCAGTTAGCAAAATGACACTGCTGACGGGGACTTAGAATTAGTCCAAGTCCTAAAATTGGTAAAATGGTCTATTCTTTATTCTTGATTCTTTAATTGTTTGATTCTTTGATTTATTTCGTCCATTTATTTATTTGGTTGAATATGTCGGGTGCACTGCCGGATGTTTGGTGTTCGGCACATTTAAGATTCCTTATTCTCTAATTCTTTGATTCGTTGATTTAATTGGTTTCACTAGGTTGAGCGTGCCGTGCACAATGTCGGGTATCATACGTCCGGCATCTTGGAGGAAGTCCGACGCTAGAGAAGATTCTCCCGGCACACAATCCGGCACATTCATTTTCGACTCATTTTTTTTATTCTCTATTCAAAGTATTAGAGTCATATGTAAATAGTCTTTACTACTCACTATTGTTTTATCTTTCCCTTCTCTTATTCTTTTTATTTATTTTCTTTTCAAGTTTGAACAAGCCGGGCACGTCGCCGGGTAAAATCAACCCAGCATTAATGGAGGAAATCCAATGCCGGATACGCCGCGCCCGGCACTATGTCCGGCAAGTTCAAAATTATTTATTTTTCTTGAGTTTCATAACATTCCTATTTTATTGCCTTTCGTACTATACTTTGTTAAATTAATATTTTGTTTTCTCTCCTCCTGAAGTTATTTAAGGTGAATGCTTTTCCGATCAAACAATCTTCCTGAAGATTTATCCCACTTTGATCCGGAGATTGAGAGGGCTCTTCTTTGCGCCCTAAGACAACGAAGAAACTTGTAAAACAAGCTTCCTACACAAATGGCTACCCCAACCGTCTGCAACATTAATAGGCCTTCCAACAAGGCCAAAAACCAGCAATCGACTTCCCTCTCCTTGCAAAAAATGAATATGATGAGTGGCAAAAAACTTAAGCAATATCATCAAACCTGTTAGGACATGATCATTTAGATTTGATGATAGCAAACCTTGTGTTGTCTATCTAATGCGCTTGTCAAGATTCATGATTTCAGATAGACAGGTGAATAAGTGGCTTAGCACGCAAGGTTGCAAGCATGCTCAATTCACGACATGTGCTCTACCAGTCGGGCACCTGTCGGCGAGAGCTCCAGAGGACTTCTAGTAAGACACAGGCAGTCAAGAACCACATCACCACATATCTCTTATATCAGACATTAAAAAAGGACCAAACAGAGTTAGCACGTCGACAAACTCACTCAGATTATTCACAACCACACAAACAACTTGCTCATGACAAACATACGACAAAATGTGTATCTCAATAATGTGCAAGATAACAAGATAAACAAAGGTTATTGATGAACATCATTACATAGCTGTAATACTTCAGAAGAGAGCATTTATGAGCATTAATGAGCCAGACAAGTTCAGACAAGTTGGAGTGTGCAAGTGGTGACCGACCAACTTGGGAGACGCGCCGCCAACTTGCCCATTCACAAGGCAACGCATGTGCTGGTGGCTCCAGATCAAGTTGGATGAAAGTCTGCAGTATGGTGCGGATATTATATTTGCAGAAGAATGAGTATTCTACTCTTAGAGTCTACAACTCCAAGGTTGTTAGTTGGCATCTCAACTAACTTGTATAAATAGGTGCATTAATGTTCCTTGTAATACAAGCCCTGCACAAGAGAAAAGGTAGAGATAATCTAGGCAAGTGTGGATCAGACTTAGGAGTGTGTGTAAGTGCTAGAGAGTTGGTGAGCTAGTGAGGACTGGGTTAGAGTATCAATACATTGGGTATTTGATAGGACAACAAGTCGGGGAACGGTTGGTGAACAGTAGGCCGATAGTCAGGAGAGGGTTGACAACTTTAGGGGTAAAGTCGAAACTGTCCCGGGAGTCCGTGTGTGGGGTAAGGAAGTTGAGTGAATTTTGTGTGTATAAATTCTCAATCGAAATATGGTTTCCAGTTTTATTGTTGCCTCTCATCTATCAAGTTTTATTAGAGTCCACGATACGTCCACGACACGTCGAGGACACATCAGGAGTGCTTGCGGGTTTCAATTGGTATCACAGCGAGTCTCTTCCAGAAATGTAACTGCTTTGGAAGACGATCAAGATGTCTCATGCAAGCATTCTAGCAGCAGAAGAAGGTTTTGTACCGAATCGGCCACCACTCTTCAATGGAGACAACTACACTCACTAAAAGAACAAGATGGAGTTTCACATCAAGTATGACGATCCAAGAATGTGGAGGGTGATAACACAGGGAGAGTACACCTTCCAAAATCCTCAAGGACAAGATATATCTATCCGCAGCATGACGGATAAGCAAATTAAGAAGCTGGTATTCAACGCTCGAGCTGTAAGAATTCTTCACTGTGCATTACTACCTGAGCAATACTCGAAGATTGCTTCAACTAAAACAGCCCAAGAGATTTGGAAAAGTCTTAAGGTTACCTATGAAGGGAATGATGAGATCAAAAAGACTCGCATTGAGCTGCTACTCACTCACTGAGAGCTATTCAAGAAGGAAGAAAAGGAGAGCAATTCTAAAATGCATACAAGGTTCGCTAAGCTGATTAACGAAATATTGGTGCCTAGAAGAACAATCTCTAACGAGGATTAAATTCGGAAATTCCTCAGGTCTCTTCCAGCCTCCTTTGATTGCAAAGTCAATGTCATGCAAGAAGTGTATGATCTCTCCAAGATGTCTCTAGCAGACATGCTAGGATCTCTAATGGCTTTTGAGTTAAAGCTACAACACAGAAACTCGGAAAGCTCTTCAAGAGATAGAGGAAAAGGCATAGCTCTTCAAGTAGCTGAAAAAGAGAGGTCTGAGTCAGGAGAGGACAATGATGAAATGGTCATCTATGCTAAGAGGTACATTCAAAAGTTCATAAGAAATAAAATGAGGAAAGACAAGGAGTCCAAGGAGTCAGATGATCAGAGGAAGAGCAATGACAAATGTTTTGGGTGTTCAAAACGTGGACATCATATTAAGGACTGCCCTTAGCGATCACGAGAGGACAACGACAGAGTCAAGAAGCCTATCTGACGATCATTCAACAAAGGACCAAATAAGAAAGCTTTCGTTGCCGCATGGGGAGATTCTGAACAGAGTGATGACAATCAAACCTCAAACAGTGACACCTCAGAAGAGGAGAAGGCTCACCTATGCCTTGAAGATGTGTGGTTGATGGCACAAGGCAATGATGTCTCAGAATCAGAAGGAGAAGAAGAACAACATATGGTAAACTATTCTAAACATAGAAGGAGAATTCAAGGGGCTGAACTTCTAGGACTTAAAAAGTTTTCTCTTATATTAAGTGATCACCTAGAGACATTAGAAACTAAAAAACAATGAACTTTTGGAAGAAAATGAAAAACTGAGAAAAACCTTGGACAAAACAAGGTAGATAATCTCATGGCACTCATGAAATTATAAAGAGATTATAGTGAATTCTCACCGCTCATGAAAAATTGAAGTATGAAAAACAACCTGAAATCGATGAATTATTTGTTGCTCTTAACACTAAGGAAAAGGAACTAGCTGCCATCAAAGAAAAACATTCTAAGATAGATAATATTTCTAAGACACCCATGAGGAAAAGCAAACGACAGGTTGGGTACCGGTCAGAGACCAGTCGTAGAGATGTCTGCCGCTTATGCAGACAACCCGATCATCATGAGTCCAATTGCCATAAAACGAGTTTTATGAGGCACTGGCAACTCAAGAAACTAGGACTGAAATGGGTAGTCAAAAATGATCTTAGAATATTAAATTGTGGAAATGGGTTCAACCGTTCTATGGACCCTAACCCCATACCACTAACGTGTTAAGTGCAGAATCGAGTGAGAATGGACCCCTGCTAGTACATCGACAGTGGGTGCTCTAAACACATGAAAGGAGACAAGAAGAAGTTCTTCTCACTCGAACCAGGAAGCCAAGGAACCATTTCCTTTGGCGACAACAAGAAGGGAAAATCATCGGTGTAGGTAAGGTTGGTATTACTTCTTACTATGTCATAGATAGTGTAAATCTACTTCATGGTTTAAAATTCAACTTGCATAGTGTTTCTCAAATTTGTGACAAAGGGAATTCAGTTCACTTCTATCCTATACATTGTAGCATAGTAAGTCAGAACAATGACAAAGAGTTGCTAAAGGGAAAAAGATGAAAAAATGTTTATGTAACAAGCTTAGAGGATATTGACAGTCCAAATCTTCCTTGCTTGACTGTTTCAATAGATGACTCTACTCTATGGCAAAATAGACTAGGGCATGTTAGCACTTCCTTGCTAAGAAAACTTGTCAGGAAACAGTTGGTAAGAGGCCGTCCTGAGATTAATGAATCTGAGACCAATCTTTGTGATGCTTGTGTTAGAAGGTAATAGACCAAGGCTTCTTTTAAATCAAAGAACTCAGTTAGTACATTCAAACCACTTGAACTACTTCACATTGACCTATATGGACCTATGAGAGTCAAAAGTTTTGGAGGAAATTGGTATGTTTTTGTAATCTTTGATGATTACTCACGATTTGTTTGGGCACTCTTTATTGCTTCCAAAGACGAAGTCTTGGAGAAATTTCAAGCCTTTGCAGGAAAAGTCCAAGTACAACTCAATCTCAAGATTAAGACTCTTCGGTCTGATCATGGGTCAGAAGTTGAGAATCAACAATTCATGGATATGTGTAAACAACATGGGATTAGTCACACATATTCAGCACCAAGAACATCTCAACGGAATGGGATGGTTGAGCGAAAGAACATAACACTACAAGAGGTAGCCAGGGCCATGTTGTTGGGAAGCAATCTTCCTCAAGTCTTCTGGGCAGAAGCAGTGGCGACTGCATGCTACATCACAAACAGAACAGTTACGACCAATCCTCAACAAAACTCTCTATGAGTTAAGCAAAGGAAGAAGACCAAACATAAGTCACTTTAGAACGTTTGGTTGCAAATGTTATGTCCACAACAATGAAAAGAGTCCCCTTGGAAAATTTGATGCCGGAAGTGATGTGGCCATTTTCCTTGGATACTCTTAAAGAAGTCGGGCATACAAAGTATACAACAAAAGGACACTGAAAGTGGAGGAAAGTGTGCACATAGTCTTTGATGAAGCTGATATACACAAGGTTAAGGAATCTGATGAAGATAAAGATCTTGAATTCAATCTAACTGATCAAGATCACCCCAAAGATGAATTACCGACTGAAGAAAACTTGCCCAACAGGTCAGTGACAGGTCAACAACAGGTCGGTGAAGGAAACAATGATATCGAGGATCCTCTCTCTCCATCAACCATTCTTCAATCTCGTGCTTTATACAAAAATCATCCACTAGAGAATATCATATCATACATATCCAATGGAACTCGGACAAGAGCTCAAACTCGAGATCTTCTAGCCTTCTCAACGACAGTCTCACCCATCGAGCCCAAGAACGTCAAGGAAGCTCTTCGAGACTCAGATTGGATCTATGTAATGCAAAAAGAACTAAACCAGTGCGAAAGATGCAAAGTCTGGCATCTTGTGCCTCGTCCTACACAGCAAGGAGTACTTGGCACAAAATGGGTCTTTAGAAACAAGCTGAATGATATGGGAGAAGTTGTTAGAAACAAAGCTCGTCTGGTAGCTTAAGGATATCGTCAACAAGAAGGAATAGACTTCCAAGAAACCTTCGCTCCAATATCAAGGATGGAATCTATCACATTACTAATTGCTTTTACTGCACACAAAGGAATCAAACTCCTCCAACTTGACATCAAGAGTGCCTTCCTAAATGGGTACGTCAAAGAGGAAGTGTATGTTGAGCAACCTCCAGGTTTTGAGACATAAGAAGGAAAAGGCATGGTACTCAAACTTGATAAAGCTCTTTACGGGCTCAAACAAGCTCCATGATCATGGTATGATCGCCTGTCCTCCTATCTATTGGAAAACCACTTTAAAAGAGGTAAAGTAGACAAAACTCTATTTATTTACAACAACAAAAGAGATTTCCTAATTGTGCAAGTATATGTTTGATATGTGTGAAACATATAGGCTTTTAAGGGCTTAATTACATTATAATCTGCTACAATTTAAGCAATGTTTCCCACTTATTCTGTGTTTTTCCTAAGATTGATGTTTTGATATGAATTGACACATTTTATGTGATAAATATAGGAAAAACTCAGAGAAAGAAAGATTTTACATCATAAGGATTGCAACGCAACAAACGGGGAACAAATCCGGAAAAAAGAGGCAAAGATTGGTCACGTCCGGGTCAAGATAGTTGGACGCAAATCCGGACGTCACATGTCCGGATCCGGACGCAAGCCGGACGTGACCCAAACTCCAGATCCGAGAGTTATGTGTCTTGTCCGGATCCGGACAACGATCCGGACACAACCCGAGTTTCAGATCCAAAACTGTTGTCTCACGTCCGGATCCAGACACAGATCCGGACGTCACACAGAAATGAAAAATAAAAATGCATCGCGCTGATGATCGGGCTTTCGGCGTAATTATCAGCCAAGCGGCGGTTTAGCCCATACCACATGTTTAATTAACATACCCCCATACTCAATATGTTAAGCCTATGCCCATGCTCGTACCTAACTTCCACTAACCTATGTTTATTTCTAAAGCCTATTTAAACCTTCACTCAGCCTTCATTCCAATTCGTACTAGACTCTCGGAGTCTAAACATCACACTGTCCTCCTCTCCCTCCATATCATCTGCTCATCCACAATAAACCCCTCATCTTCATTCATAAATCTTCATCCGTAACCTTTCCCCCTCACTCACAGAGAGAAACCTGCTCGCGGGGTTTCATTTAGCCGCGTCCGGATCAACGTTCGGATCCAGACAGACCCAGGACAACGTGTCCAGACCGACGTCTGACCCCAGATAGCCGGACGTGACACAGACAAGAATGGACACGACGACGGCTTCTAAAATCAGTTTTTCTGCTAAATCTCTCTATTCTTATGCTGTTTATACTGAGTATTGTTATTATGTCTATGGCTGAGTAGTCACTTTTAATTTTGGTTTACTATGTATCTCTAGATTCATTATTTCTAAACCTTTGTGATTTTCTGTAGTACTTTAGAATAAAGTTCTTTTCCCTTATGTATTCCTAAACTTGTTGATCTGATCAATTATTGAGTTTATCAGTTTGTTAGCTTATAAGTGAGAACTGCAGCTATCAATTGACTATAGGGAAAAAAACCAGTTAGTATAGAGATGGGAATTCCTCTAAACCACTAGCTGGCCATTAATCTAGATTGTTCTTAAAGCAATTAGTAAATAGTGGATTCATAACGAGAGTTAGGATTCGGTTTTTGCTAATTAGAATTCATGGAACGGGAGACCGAATATGATTTATCCTTATTCTAGGGTTTTATTCATAATTCTGTAGAAATCATTTAGGAGAAGAAACTGCAAATCTAGAGAGAAGTAGTAAACTCGAATGTCCTCTATCGAACAAAAATCAAATCAATTATTCATCTGTTATTTATTGTTTATTAAACTCTTTTACAACATTCACCATCACACACAAAAACCCCCAATTTCCTGTTATTTATATTATTCTTGTTTGTATGTAAGTAGAAATTAAACTAGACCTTGCCTCCTTTGGTTCGATAGTCAGGGAATACTCCGAGATTTAAACTTGCTATAATCGACTGCTACACTTGCCGTTAGGTTAAACCCCCAACAGCAATTTACCGTTAGGTTTTACCCCAACAAGTTTTTGGCACCGTTGCCGGGGAGGCACGGTTGCTTAGTTTAATTTTTATTTTGGTATTATCTCATTTAATTTTCTTTTGTTTTTTCTTTTAGTTTATTTGTTTTGTTTTGTTTTATTTTATTTTAGTTTCTTTTGTTCATTTTCTTAGCTTTGTGCAATTTGTTTCTTATTTTTGGTTCTAGTTTATTTTGGTTTTACCTGATTGAGTTTACTTTTACAACTACATCACTGTCAATTATCTGATTTTGGTTTATGGTTAAAACTCATTCTGAAGGAAATCCTGAATTTGAGCTGCAACCTGAGATAGAGCGACTTACTAGAAGAAGTCGTCAGGGATTGGTACTGGAGTCTTCAATTGAACCAGAAGTGTTTTTCAAAGACACACCAGGTGATACCGTTATTCAGAAGAAGAGTATCTTATGGACAGTATCAGCAGAGAAAGAAGGATGAACAACTACACTCGTCCGAATGTGGAGGGACTCACATCACCAATAGTAATCCCTGCACTACCGGAAGGGGTAGAATGGCAATTCAAGACCCATTAAGTCACAATGGTCCTGAATGCTCCACAGTTCAGTGGAATAGTTACTGAAGACCCAAATGTTCATCTTACATCCTTCCTGCGATTGGTTGGAGAATGTTCAACACCAGCTTCTCAGTAGGTAGCCAGGCTAACCTTGTTTCCTTTTTCACTCAGGGACAGAGCTGCAGAGTGGCTGAACTCCCTATCTCCAAATAGTATCACTTCTTGGAGTGAGCTAGCAAATGCGTTCCTAGCAAAGTACTTTCCACCGTCCCGAATGCTGTCAATGAGAGGTGAGATCACAAACTTCAAACAGTATAGTGGTGAAACTCTTTCTGAAGCTTGGGAGCAATTCAAAGGAATTGTAAGAAGAGTACCACATCATGGTCTGGGAGAAAAAGTTGTATTGCAATCATTTTATAAGGATCTAGACCCCTAGAGCCGTCTATTAGTTGATACCTGTGCAGGAGGAAGTCTTATGGAGCTTCCAATCACCAGGATAAAGGAGTTGTTGGAAACTCTTTCCAATTCATTCAACCAATTGGGAGGTGCTAGAGCTGCTACTGAGATCTTTCCCAATAAGAATGCAGGAATTTATGAGGTAGACTCGAATACCCTCTTAGCTGCTAAGATGGATAGCATTTCTAAGCAGTTTGAGAAGATGTGCACAATGATGAACCCAAAATCAAACGCATCGGCTATCACTGATTCATTCCCTCAATGTGAGTATTGTGGTAGAGGTTCTAACATGTGCCAGTGTGTTCCACCGTAAGAAGAGGCAGCAAACTATGTTGGTAACAGACCGGGTAATTATTTTGGAAATCAAGGCAACCAGGGTTACCATTCTCAGCAGCAGAATCGTTACCAAGCTGGCGGTAACAGCAATTACAACCAAAGACCTCAACAGCAGTATAATTCTGCTTATCAGAAGCAGCCACTACAGAATCAGCAAGTGCAGAATACAGGTGCTGGTGCGTCCTCTAGTATGGATGATGTTCTGGCCAGAATGAATGATTTCATCACGGTTAACACCAAGAAATTTAATGAGCTGGAAGGTTTCAATCAGGAGCAGAGGACCTTCAACAATGATCAAAGGACATTCAATAGAAACATCGAGACTCAGCTATCTCAGATATCGCAGCAGTTGGCTCAGCGTCCTTTGGGTTCTTTGCCCAGTCAGTCAGAGCAAAATCGGAGATAGCATGCCAAGGCAATCACGTTGAGGAGTGGTACACAGCTTGACCCGGTGATCCCTGAAGCTGAGGCTCCACTTCCTAATGTTGAGCGAAATGAAGAAACTGCACCAGCAGGTTCTCAGGAGGAACCAATTGAAGAAGAGGTGACGATTAGTAAGAATCCTAAGATTTCCACACCTCCACGCCACGCAGTTGATGAAGCATCGGTTCCTTTTCCAACCCGGTTGAAGAAGAGAGACCTGGATGAGCAGTTTGGTAAGTTCTTAAGTATCTTTAAGAAACTAACCATTAACATTCCTTTTTCTGAAGCGTTGAAGCAGATGCCGATATATGCGAAGTTCATGAAGGACATCTTGTCCAATAGACGGTCCTTAGTGGAGAAGGATACTGTGCAGCTTACCGAGAGCGTCTCAGCCGTCCTTTCGAAGAAGCTTCCACCTAAGCTTGATGATCCAGGTACTCCGGTCATACCTTGCGTGATAGGTAATGTGCAATGTGGTAAGGGTTTATGTGACTTAGGTGCGAGTATTAATTTAATGCCCTTATCAATGTATTTGAAGCTAGGTTTAGGAGAATGTGAACCTACCTGAATTACTCTGCAATTAGCTGATAGGTCAATCATCCTACCTAAAGGGGTGGTAAGGGATTTAATTGTTTCGGTTGGTACTTTTGCTTTCCCTGCTGACTTTGTTATTTTAGACGTGGAGGAGGACAAGGTAGTACCGCTTATCTTAGGTCGACCATTCATGCGTACAACAAGGACCCTCATGATGTTGAAGGAGGGAATTTATACTGCGGTTACATGATGAGCAGCTTGTATTGATATGACCAAGGCTACTACCCACCGTGAGCCTCGATTTAAACCTATCCTATGTTGATAAAGTTGATTAGGATCTAACGGGTTTAGGGTCCACTTATAGCCTAAGATTAATACTATGTCATAAACAATATTATTAAAACCTAAGCTAGCTCACTGGAACCTATTATGAGTCGCCACCTAATTTTAACCTGGATCAAATTAGGAAGAGAGTTCGGGTTCGGGGGCTCGATATTCGACTTAATTAGGGTTCAATTGCTTTCATTACCCCTCCTAGGTCGTTTTCCTCTACTTGGTTTAATTACGGCTTTCTACAAAGTTGCTTTTCAACCTAGGTGCGCGCTTCTGTTTTTTGTGTTTTTTAGCATTTTTTTGACAGAAAATTAAAGTGGAAATTAAAATACCTAAACTAGGGTTTTGGAGGCAGAATTAGGTCAAATTTTGTTTCCCTCCGTAGCCACGGACCTAATGTCCGAAGCCACGGACCCCAGTTAACCTACATAACACTAAAAGTCGAATTAAAACAGAAAACAGAAAATTGTAAAGTTCGGGGCCACGGACGGCTGTCCGTGGGCCCGGACATTATTAGAAAACCTAAATTTTAAAAAATTTAAAAAATCCGCCGCCGTCGTGGGTCCGAGCTTTCGGACAGGGAGTCCGGGACCCCGACACGACTCCGTGGGTGCGGACAGCCCTCGGACGGCGGCGTTGAGGCTGTTCCCGAAGGTGTTTTTTGGCTCAAATTTTATGGGTGTGTAGCCTGAAAGATGTACAATGCGTTAGTGATCAAAAGTTCTCAATTTGAATTCGAATTATGCACGAAACTTGGTAAACATTATGGACAGAAGCCTGAATAAACAGCAATACAGAAGCGTACGAAGGTTAGTTTGAGCCCAAGTTTTGAGGCAAGACAGATAATACCGTGGAGAATTAGGGAAGTGGAGTTTCTACCTGTTTTAACCTTCGGATTCACAACGTTTCTTCACACCGGGATTCGTTAGTGCTCCGTTGATGGCAGACCCGAGAGGATTTCGACCCAAGCTTCTGGTTGTTGGTTGTTCTGCTGTTCTTCACGTTTTGGAGGTTTTTGTGGGGTTTGATGATTATTGGTGCTTTGGGAATTGGAAAACGTGTTTAGATGGTGATTTCGGGGGATTTTCGGTATGATTTGGGTGGCCGGTGTGGAAAACGTTGAGAGAGAGAGAGGAGCTGTGTTTTCTGACTCTCTAGGGTTCTTGAGCATATGAAGTCCTCATTTTATCCAAAACCTATCCCCTTATATGACTTTCTTAAAGATAAAGAAAATCTAGTAAAAGTAAGATTTTTGGTATTTTAATTAAAAGACTTCCCAAAGGAATTTTGCTGTGAAATTTTAACCACATTTCAAGGATGGATATTATGAATTTTCTGAGGTGGAACCGAAATTTTTTAAATGTTGGAATATTTTTAATGAATTTCTTGTCAGATTCAGTCAGAAATTGCTAGAAAATTATTGGAAACTCGAAAAATCAAAATTCCAACGCCATTATACTTAGAATGTAATCCTCTATCATGGGTTAAAATATCAAAGCGTTTCAAGCTGATTTGGGCATCCTTTGGAGGAGAGAAAAAGCTTATAGGAGGTCTCAAGAGCCTTTAAAGATTACCAAAACGCCCCTGAAAATGACGAAGCTGTTCCCCATGCCATGGAACGCGCCGATCGAGCCGGAATCCCTCACTACTTGATTAAAATGCCTCTCACAACACCAGCACCCCGTAGAGCCTAACCCAGGGGGTCAAAATTTTGGGTATAACAGATTGCCCCCCGTCAACTAGACTTTGTAGCGGATGTGAAAAGTCTGGTTGATGCTTGAGTGATGCCCCAAAATTTTGGACCTTACGAAATTCTCCATGTTGTGTGAAACCATGTTGATCGCGTGCAGCTATTCGGAGGCGCTGACTACCTAAGCAACAAAAACGTTGTCGAGCTATTCTAAGGTGCTGACTACCTATAAGTGAAAATGTGTCAAGCTATTCTAAGGCGCTGACTACCTAGGTGACGAAAACAGAATAATGTCAAGCGGTTCTAAGGCGTTGACTACATGAAATGATGCGATGCCAAGCGATTCTAAGGCGTTGACTACCTATAAGTAAAATGAAGTAATGTCAAGCAATTCTAAGGCGTTGACTACCTATAAGTAAAGTGAAATGAAGTAATGTCAAGCGATTCTAAAGCGTTGACAACCTAAAATGTGGAAATGAGATAATCTCAAGTGATTCTAAGGCGTTGACTACCTATAATGATGATAACTGGGTGGTATGCAAATGCAAGAATGCTGAAATGTTGTTGATGCTAATGATCTGCTGATGTTGATGATTTGATGTTGATGATGCTGATGATGCTGATGATGCTCGGATGCTTCTGGGACTGAAACCCGTGCCAATGCTCCTGGCTGGACCCAATGTGGACTTATTGCCATCGCCCCCCAAGCGGTGTGCAGGATAACTCCTGGTAAAAACCTTGGGGACTTATTGCCTTTGCCCACCATTCGTTGATCCCGAAAATAAGTTGACATCGCAAAAGGAGGATTTATTGCCATCACCTCGCCAACTTTTCTGTTGCCAGGTCTTGTGACGCGCCTGGATAATGCAACTAGGTCTTATGACAAGCCTATATGAATGTGATGAATGCAATGTGTTTGATAAGCGGGGTAAGCTAAAGGGTAACGCTAGGTCTACTACGAGCCTAAGGGAATGCAACTAGGTCTTACGACGAGCCTAAAGGAAGGATCTAGGTCTTATGGCGAGCCTAAAAATGGTTCTAGGTCTTATGGCGAGCCTAAAGGACGGATCTAGGTCTTATGACGAGCCTAAGGGAATGCAACTAGGTCTTATGGCGAGCCTAAAAATGGTTCTAGGTCTTATGGCGAGCCTAAAGGACGGATATAGGTCTTATGGCGAGCCTAAAAATGGTTCTAGGTCTTATGGCGAGCCTAAGGGTTGGATCTAGGTCTTATGACGAGCCTAAGGGAATGCGACTAGGTCTTACTACGAGCCTAAAGGATGCGACTAGGTCTTACTACGAGCCTAAGGGTTGGATCTAGGTCTTATGACGAGCCTAAGGGTTGGATCTAGGTCATATGACGAGCCTAAGGGTTGGATCTAAGCGAAAGTGGGCCAAGTGTATAATGGGTCCAAAAGGATGTAGAAGGATTAGGGCTCAAGACGGGCCTGTGAATGTTTGAATGTGGAGGAAGGGCTTAGGACGGGCCCGTGGGAATTTGATATGAAGGAAGGGCTTAGGTTGTGCCTGTGAATGTTTGGATGGTTTGAACCTTCGGGTTTTGGACTTTTGGGCCTCAATCGGTGTCGTTATTGCAATTGTTGGAACCAACAATTGCCCCCAGTATTCTCTCTTAAGGCAATCTGAGTTAGAGTTCATGGCGATCGATCGGAACGATCGATTGCCCCCAATATTTTCTTTGGCTAAACGTGCGAACAAGTCTCGTCCTTACAAGGTCAAGGCTTATGTTTTGATGTGGTGCTTCCTAACCTACACTTGACGTGTTTGGTGTTTGCACTCGCTTCTCACTTACGGTCACAACTTCTCAACCATTGAATTTGACATTTGTTAGATTTACGTGTTCAACCTGTTCCTTTCACTCGATTGGATACACAACTACTAAGTCGGAAGTCTTTTAAGCTTATAACGTGGCTATGGGGTGTGATGAATGATAACAGGACAATGGAGGAATGTTTAAGATATGTGGAGCTTTAAGGGTGACCAAAGCTGCAACTTGCACCGTCTCTCGGACTTGTCTTCTTTGCCTTGAAGTCATTTGGCTACTTCGTGATGACTTCGCTTGGGACTTGGAACTTTTGGGTTGTTCCTTGCATCTTCTTTCTTTTTTCCGATCTTGGATTTCTTTGAGGTTTGCCTTCTTTGAATCTCCTTTCCCTCGGGGTTCTTGTGTTTCCCGGTTTTGAACTTCGAGAGCTGTTTTTGATGTCAGCTCATTTGGATCCTGTGTCACTTTGGGACCATTTGCGGATCGCTTCGTCATGCTGGTAGCGGTTTCGCTTCTTTGGACTTATGAAGTTGCTGTCCAAAAGTCGGGCTCCTTGCTTCCTTTGGTCACCGGGTCGGTTATTCATCATTGGCTAGCTTATTTGTGGAGCTTGTAGTGTTGTGAAAGAGGTTATATATGAAAAGCTCAGCGGGGGGTGCCTAGGGTTTAATGTCAGGGTTCACAAGCTTTTGGCTGTGTGGTGCTGTTTCCTAGGTGCTTCGTCATCCCTAATAGTTGTGTATCCATTCTTTGTTACTTTCATAGGTTTAAGCGTAAATTTACAAAATATCTCCTTCGATCGGAGTCATGCCGTTTACCTTACCTTTAAATGTGGCCTCTCTGGATCGTGTAAAAATGACACGCTCTTTCGCTCTTGGTTTTACCACTCAAGGCACTCTCGCGAAGTGTACACTCGGAGACTTGCTTGCACATTTAAACAAAAGAAACAAACATTATCGTTCCTTAACTCAGATTGCCCCCAGTATTGTTGTGGGGTTTTTGACAAGCCTTTTGAATACCCAGGTTATTTGTGGAAGGCGACTGTGCGGAATAATGATGGTGAGTGGTGATGGGTGATCTTTGGAGCAAATATTTGGTGAAATGTTGAGAAAGTGGAGTGGTGAGACACATGGGGTGTATATGATGATGGTTGTATTTGTACGAGGAGCTGTAGTGAGTATGGACGAAGCGATGAGGTTGCTCGCTTTTTTAAAATGATTGGAAAATGCTTTGCATGGAAATTGTGAAAATGGAACCATGTATTATTCAATGTAAAAATAACGTTGGAAACTACAAACTCGGGAGAGCTACCAAAAATAGTAAAGGGGACTAACTACTATGAAAGCCAAAAGGTGACTAATAAAAAGAAATCTACCTAATTGAAAAGTAAAACAGTACTTAAAGACTACAAACTCTAATAAGACCCAGGCATGGATGTCTTGCCTACATTTCCATGTCCTTGAAATTGATGCCCTTGATCGATGAGATCTTGGATTGCGTGTCTCAAAGCCTTGCAATCATTGGTATCATGGCCGGGTAATTGGTGGTACCAACAGAACTGACTTAGATTCCTTCCTTTTTGAGGGTCCCCAGGTCGGGGAGTGAGAGGCTGTAGCATGTTTCGTTCCTGGAGCATTGCAAATGTCTGGCTTAATGGTTGGCCAACGTCTGAAAATTCTCTCCGACGGGAGCTCTGTCGGGGTGGTTCTACTGCTCCAATGATCCAACCTGGTTCCCTCTGACCGGAATTCGCCTCATGCTGCCTAGACCTTTTCCGGGTGCAACTTTGGATGCGACATGACTCATTGTTCGGTTCTGTCTTCCCAATTGCTGTTCTGAGTTCCGCGGCAATCTCCTCGACATTCCCTTGCAATCCATGGGCTCCAAAGGAGCCGACTTTAATGTGGTCGTGAAGAGAGCTAAGAAGCCTACCCACTAGTGCATCCTGAGCTTGCCGTCTGGCCTCCAGGGAAAGGGCCTTTGCCCTCATTTCTTCGATTGCTGCGACGTAGTTCGACTCCATGGCATCCCTGACAGCACCATGTCTCCGTTCCATAGCAGCCATCATGGCTTCTAGTTCAGCTTGGCCATTCTCTCTTGTATTAGCGGCCCCATGAAAGTCCGCATCCCGAGAGTTGATCATGTTTCTCAACTCTTCTATGGCTTCCTCCATGGCTTTTAGCCTAAGCTCTATCTCTGCCATTCTATCCTCCGTTGTAGCTGGTCTTCCTTTTCCCTCCATGCTTGTGATGACAGTTTACCTGTTTTCAAAATATCGTCTTTCAGAAAATAAAAGAGGACAGGACTAAAGTTCTGGGCCGGGAAGGAGTACTTGGTAAGATGGCGTTCTAATTTAAAACTTGTTTGGGTCGAGTAACTCTGATTAGGCCTAAAAGATGACACCTAAATCTAGAATTTTGGGCCAAAGCCCGAGTGAAAGTTTTTTCCTAAACCGGAATGGGCCTTGAAATGAAGTGGCCCGACGGATTTTCACGGATTGCTTTAGGTGGATTTGTTTTTCGCGGGCCTAGAACTAGGTTGATAATTTAAATTGGGCCGAAAGTGTAATCACCTAAGTCTAAACTTTTGGGCCTGAGCCCGAACAATCAATTCATTCAAACCAAACAAGGCCTTTGGGCTACAAACAATAAGGCCGTAAATTCGGGTTGGGCTAGGTTGATGTAGGAGAAATTCCTATCAGTTTCTACACTGGGTAGTGGGCCGATCATGCAAGCAAACAAGGCCCACACAAATTCAACATGTCCTCACCTGTCGCTTATCCAATTCGGGTAAGGATCGATCCGGAGAGGTGCTTGGGGCGCGGGCCCAGGTCACCACAAACGAATAGGGCTTGCACGCTATTCTCTTTGGGCTTCCCCACTTTTTTCACATCACCTGAAGGTGTGCGTCTACGGTCGGGTCTTTGACTGACCAAACAATGGGCTAGGTAAGGGTACTGCCAGGAAAATGCTTGGGGCTAACGCCCAGGTATTAAGGGGGTGTGGTTAGACGACACCCTCCTCTTTTCCCCCACTTATTCACATCACCTAAAAGGTGTGAGTCCCTGACAGGGGACCCTCAAACGGGTCCCGGGGTGAAATTGGTTTATGTGAACCCTCACTCTCATATGATGCAAGGGTACAAAAATTCAAATTGCGCACAAAAGTAAATAAACAATGTAATAAAAGCCATAAATAAACACCTTTCTAGTTAAGCCCTCTTTCTTAAAATTAAACTAGTTAAAATTAAGAAGTAGTCCCCAGCAGAGTCGCCAGTCTGTGAGCCTCGATTTTAAACCCTATCCTATGTTGATTAAAGTAGATTAGGATCTAACCGGGTTTTAGGTCCACTTATAGCCTAAGATTAATAACTATGTCATATAACAATAATTATTAAAACCTAAGCTAGCTCACTGGAACCTATTATGAGTCGCCACCTAATTTTAACCTGGATCAAATTAGGAAAGGAGAGTTCGGGTTCGGGGGCTCGATATTCGACTTAATTAGGGTTCAATTGCTTTCATTACCCCACCTAGGTCGTTTTTCCTCTACTTGGTTTAATTACGGCTTTCTACAAAGTTGCTTTTCAACCTAGGTGCGCGCTTCTGGTTTTTGTGTTTTTTAGCATTTTTTGACAGAAAATTAAAGTGGAAATGAAAATACCTAAACTAGGGTTTTGGAGGAAGAATTAGGTCAAATTTTGTTTCCGTCCGTAGCCACGGACCTAATGTCCGAAGCCACGGACCCCAGTTAACCTACATAACAATAAAAGTCGAATTAAACAGAAAACAGAAAATTGTAAAGTCCGGGGCCACGGACAGGCTGTCCGTGGGCCCGGACATTATTAGAAAACCTAAATTTTAAAAAATTTAAAAAATCCCGCCGCCGTCCGTGGGCGTCCGGGCTTTCGGACAGGGAGTTCGGGACCCCGGACATGACGTCCGTGGGTGCGGACAGCCCTCGGACGGCGGTGTTGAGGCTGTTCCCGAAGGTGTTTTTGGCTCAAATTTTATGGGTGTGTAGCCTGAAAGATGTGCAATGCGTTAGTGATCGAAAGTTCTCAATTTGAATTCGAATTATGCGCGAAACTTGGTAAACAAGTTATTGGACAGAAGCCTGAATAAACAGCAATACAGAAGCGTACGAAGGTTAGTTTGAGCCCAAGTTTTGAGGCAAGACAGATAATACCGTGGAGAATTAGGGAAGTGGAGTTTCTACCTGTTTTACCTTCGGATTCACAACGTTTCTTCACACCGGGATTCGTCGAGTGCTCCGTTGATGGCAGACCCGAGAGGATTTCGACCCAAGCTTCTGGTTGTTGGTTGTTCTTGCTGTTCTTCACGTTTTGGAGGTGTTTTTGGGGGTTTTGATGATTATTGGTGCTTTGGGAATTGAAAAACGTGTTTAGATGGTGATTTCGGGGGATTTTCGGTATGATTTGGGTGGCCGGGTGTTGGAAAACGTGAGAGAGAGAGAGGAGGCTGTGTTTTCTAACTCTCTAGGGTTCTTGAGCATATGAAGTCCTCATTTTATCCAAAAACCTAACCCCTTATATAGACTTTCTTAAAGATAAAGAAAATCTAGTAAAAGTAAGATTTTTTGGTATTTTAATTAAAAGACTTCCCAAAGGAATTTTGCTGTGAAATTTTAACCACATTTCAAGGATGGATATTATGAATTTTCTGAGGTGGAACCGAAATTTTTTAAATGTTGGAATATTTTTAAATTGAATTTCTTGTCAGATTCAGTCAGAAATTGCTAGAAAATTATTGGAAACTCGAAAAATCAAAATTCCAACGCCATTATACTTAGAATGTCATCCTCTATCATGGGTTAAAATATCAAAGCGTTTCAAGCTGATTTGGGCATCCTTTGGAGGAGAGAGAAAGCTTATAGGAGGTCTCAGGAGCCTTTAAAGATTACCAAAACGCCCCTGAAAATGACGAAGCTGTTCCCCATGCCATGGAACGCGCCGATCGAGCCGGAATCCCTCACTACTTGATTAAAATGCCTCTCACAACACCAGCACCCCGTAGAGCCTAACCCAGGGGGTCAAAATTTTGGGTATAACACCACCCTTCTGATGTTCATGCTTGTTTCAGTTTAGATTGTATTGATACCTTGATGCAGGACTATTCTTACAGCCCCACGGAGCTGGATATATTGGAGAAGTGCTTCGTAGAATCCATAGAAACAGTTAATGATGATTCGGAGGTTTCTGCTGCAGCATTTCAGCTTGCTGCTGGGAGGCTATATAGGAAGAACCACAAAATCGAAGAGGATCCGCTGGACCGAGTTCCAAAGACACTAGCTCCCTCTGTGGAATCACCACCTTCCCTTGAAATTAACCCTCTTCCTAGTCACCTTAAATATGTTTTCTTAGTTCCTCCATCTGATTTGTCTATCATTATTTCTAATAGTCTAACCAATGAACAGGAGGAAGCCTTGTTGCAGGTTCTAAAGAGGAACAAAGAGGCACTAGGGTGGTCCATTGCTGATATCAAAGGCATTGCCCCTACATTCTGCACTCACCGCATTTACCTTGAGCAGAATGACAAACCAACGAGACAGCCTCAACGAAGACTGAACCCGCACATGAAAGAGGTGGTTAAGAAGGAGGTTATCAAGCTCTTGGATGCAGGTATCATCTACCCGATTTCTGACAGCGAATGGGTAAGTCCTACACAGGTTGTACCTAAGAAAGGAGGTTTAACTGTGGTGCCTAATGATAAAGGTGAATTAATTCCTCAGTGTACTATTCCCGGGCATAGAGTTTGCATTGATTATAAGAAATTAAATGCCGCCACTAGGAAAGACCATTACCCCTTCCTTTTATTGACCAGATGCTAGAGAGGCTTGCAGGACAAGACTATTATTGTTTCTTAGATGGTTACTCCGGTTATTTTCAGATTCCAATTGCTAAGGAAGACCAAGAGAAAACCACTTTTACATGTCCGTATGGTACTTATGCTTATCGACGCATGCCCTTCGGTTTGTGTAATGCACCAGCTACATTTCAACGATGCATGACTGCTATCTTTGCTGATTTTATTGAAAAATGCATCGAAATCTTTATGGATGATTTTTCTGTCTTTGGACCGACTTTTGATTCATGTTTGAGAGACTTGGATTTAATCTTAGCTAGATGCAAGGAAACAAACTTGGTGCTCAATTCGGAGAAGTGCCACTTCATGGTGCAGGAAGGCATCGTGCTCGGACATAAGATTTCTAAGAAAGGGATCGATGTAGACAAATCAAAGATTTAAGTAATAAAGCAGCTACCACCACCATCGTCGGTGAAGGATGTCCGGAGTTTTCTCGGTCACGCAGGTTTTTATAGGAGTTTTGTTAAGGATTTCTCCAAGATCTCTAAGCCTCTTTGTGATTTGTTAATTAAGCATGCTAAATTTGAATTTACGAAAGAGTGTTTAGATGCTTTTAATTTGCTCAAGGCTAAATTGGTTTCTGCACCTATTATTGTTGCTCCTGACTGGTCATTACCTTTTAAGATAATGTGTGATGCCAACGATTACGCATTGGGAGCATCTTTGGGGCAGCGGCATGACAAGGTGTTGAGGATAGTCTACTATGCTAGTAAGACTATGAATGAGGCGCAGAAGAACTATGCAACAACGGAGAAGGAGCTGCTGGCAATTGCCTTTGCATGTGATAAGTTTTGATCGTACATAATTGACAGCAAAGTCATTGTGCACACTGACCATTCCGCTCTCAGGTATCTCTTTGGAAAGGTTGATGCTAAACCTCGTTTGATCAGATGGATTTTACTTCTGCAGGAATTTTACATTGAGATTAGGGATAGACCGGGAGCGCAGAACGGAGTGGCAGATCACTTATCCCGTATGGAAGTTCTAGATGATGGCAGGCCGATTAACGAGTATTTTCCTGATGAGTTTGTCTACATGATCAGTCGTTCCACGGACCCTTGGTATGCTGATATTACGAACTTCCTAGCTAAGGGCATCGTCCCTCAAGAGTTGACATATCAGCAGAAGAAGAAGTTTTTCTCCACGGTCAAGCATTACCTTTGGGATGATCCGTTTCTGTTCAAGGTCTGTGCAGATGGTATGATTTGTCGGTGCGTTTATGAAGAGGAAGCTAGAGACATTCTGTTGCATTGTCACTCTAGAGAAGCAGGGGGTCATTTTGGTCCGGCTAGGACAGCCGCGAAAGTTTTAGAGGCTACATTGTTTTGGAAAACTATGAACAAGGATTGCTATCAATTTGTTTCCACATGTGATCAATGTCAAAGGCAAGGGAATTTATCCAGACGCCACGAGATGCCATTGAATTCGATCTTGGAGGTTGAGCTGTTTGATCTTTGGGGCATTGATTTCATGGGACCGTTCCCATCATCTCAAGGTAACGTCTACATCTTGGTAGCAGTAGATTATGTCACCAAGTGGGCTGAAGCAATAGCAGCACCTACCAATGATGCGAGAGTGGTGCTTAAGTTTTTAAAGAGGAATATCTTTTCCCGTTTTGGTGTCCCACGAGCGATCATTAGTGATGCGGGTACACACTTCTGCAATAAACAGTTTGAAGCTCTTCTGCAGAATTATGGTGTACGGCATAAGGTTTCTCTACCGTATCATCCACAAACAAATAGACAAGCTTAAATCACCAACTGGAGCTTAAGTGGATTCTCGAGAAATCTGTCACATCCTCGAGGCGAGACTGGTCCCTTAAGTTAGATGACGCCTTGTGGGCATACCGCACTGCCTTTAAAACACCTTTAGGTATGTCCCCATACAAGTTGGTTCATGGCAAGGCGAGTCACTTACCTGTGGAGCTGGAGCACAAATCTTTTTGGGCAATTAAGGCATTGAATTTTGATCTCCAAAAGGCTGGTGAGAAGCGTAAGCTACAGTTGTGTGATCTAGAGGAGTTTAGAGAGGCAACTTATGAAAACGTCAAGATTTATAAGGAGAAGACGAAGAGGTGGCATGATAACTTGTTGGTCAAGCATGAGTTTCACGTGGGGGATAAGGTTCTTCTATTCAACTCCCGCCTGAATCTGTTCCCAGGAAAGTTAAAATCTCGTTGGTCCGGCCCATTCACAGTGACAAGTGTCTCACCTTATGGAGCCATTGATCTAATCAACACAGAAGGTGAGACATTCAAGGTCAACGGATCCCAGCTAAAGCATTATTTGAGTAGTAACAATGTCGAAGTTCACTCGGTGATCACTGTTTACAACCTGCCATGCTGAGTACACAATTGAAAGATCTAGCCGAAGACCAAAAAGATGGGCAGCTTGGTGGGAGGCAGCCCACCAGTATAAAATCTCTTCTCCACTTTCTTTTTACACTTTCCTATTACTTGATATAATTTTCTTTTCATCTATTGAGAATTTTTCTTTACAGCACGAGCCCCGACTCCCCTATTTCAATAAATAACTCTGCCTGGTTCCACTTAAGTTCTCCTGGTTTTGCAGATTTAATCTTTCAGGTACTTCATTCTAATGCTAAACTGAACTCAAGTGTGGGGAAATATCATTGCAGTGTTCACCGCGGATCAGGGAGTCCTTTAACACTCTTGTTATTTCAATTCTGCATTTCTTGTGGTTATTTTATTTTTGTTTAATTATTTTTGGTAATGTTTCCTTTTTTAGAAAATTTTTATTTAAAATGATTGAGGTGTTTTAGATTAGTGGATTTTAATTTAATTTAATACAAAAAAAAAGAGTTTTTCAACGTGTCCGGCTAAACCCAGCCGGACCCAAAACCGGACACCCTCAAACCCTAACCCGTCCGGATCCGGACGGAAAACCGGACTCGACTAACTCACGGGCCGCGTTTAATTTCCTTTCTTTTTTCTTTCTATTCTTCTCTCTTCCTTCTTCTTCCTCCCGACGCACTCGCAACCCAGAACTCCCTTCCTCCATTATCGCCACCACCACAACCAAACACCACCACCACCCCTGCTCAAGCCGGCGCCACTAGGAGCCCTGTCGCGCCGCCCAGACAAAAACCGCATCCCCCAGTCGCCGCTTTCTTCACCACACTTTCGAAACCAAAAATCAATCCATGTTCCAATTTTGTTTTTTTTTTAGTTCGAATTTCAGTCGATTTACAGTGCATTAGGTAGTTAGTAGGTGGTTCTTGCTGTAAATTTGTGTTGAGGTGCGAAAACGAGACGTTTGCAGTGAAATTTGGAAGATTCTGGTTGAATATTTGAAGCTTTCAAACTGTCTGTCGCGGCAAAAAATTTTTTTTTAGGGTTCTTCGTAGCGTCCAGATCTGCGTCCGGCTAAGTTGACCTGGACGTGGATCCGGGCATGTTGAAATTTTCCAATTTTTCTGAAATTATTTTCTAGGTTAATGTTCTGTTGTTTAATGATATTGTTTGCTATGTTTGGATGTTTTAATGCCTTGTTACTCATAAATTAACTGTGTGCAAGAATGTGTTCAAATAGAACTTACTACTCGACCGGTTTCGAGATTTGGTGTGTCTGTTGCTTCTCTTTTCTTGCTGTTTAGATTTCTTACTACTTTTGTTTATCATATAGATGGCTCGCACTAGAGGAGGAGGTGCTACACGCACGGGGTCCTCTTCGAGGAACCCACGCCCTGACGACCAATCAGAGCCGGCCCCACCCCACTTCAACCTGATGGCTTTATATCTGCTACCGCCCGAGCCTGGTATGAGCAGGGTGGATCCTTTGTCATCGAGCGGTGCATCACCGCCGATGCATCAGCTGCCCCTGGTCTTACCGACATCTTTGAGGGTTTGGGCGCCAGAAACATCTTGCGCATGGGCGAGGGTGTCTTCTCTCCGGAGCTGGTACGAGAATTCTACGCCAATGCTGTGGCATCAAACACGACAAACAGCATTACCTCCTACGTGCGCCAGTTCCAGGTGGAGGTAACCCCTGAGACTTTTGCCATTATTTTATTCCTCCCGGACAATACAGACACACATTTAGATTTTACGGAGGATGAGCTTAGACAGAGTAAGACTAGGTGGTTGCAAGAGGTCGGGAGTACTACTCGTCGACGGGGTGAGGAGAATAAGACTGTACTCCTGTATGCTCTCCTCCCTTCCCTTCCCTAGAGGACCCTAGCAGAAATCCTCAGTCATCAGATCCGGCCTCATGCCGGAAATGATGCTTCTGACGAGGACTGTTTTCTCCTCGACTATCTCTTGGCCGCACCACCTCCAGCATCTCAGTAGATTTCGATCCCCTTCGTCATGTTTAGGCAGCTGCACAAGGTGGTGACTTACCAGAAGACGAAGAAGAAGAAGATCACCCCCATCTTTCCCATTTTTATTCAGCATCTTCTTACCTCCACCCTCCCAGAGGAGATCTTCACTGATATTGAGATGAGGGAGGGGGAGACACCCATCTCCGTCAGGACCTTCAGGAGATGGGGCTTCGTCTGTCTGGATGATGGCAGTTGGGTGAAAGGCGGCTCGGGCCTCGGATCCACCGGCACCTCTGCGAGCTCTAGCTCTACTCCGGCGCCTACTGCTACCATGGCGCCTTCTATGCCCCCAGTGATGAGCATCCCGCCAGAGATGCAGACCATGATGGACTCCCTACTCCAGCAGCAGCAGAGGATGGAGCAGCGCTTTAGGGGTATGGAGCAGCAGTTTGGGGATGTACAACAGCAGGTCGGGGATGTGCAGCAGCGCTAGGTGCACATGGAGGGACACATAGATGACATCTGCCAGACTCAGGAGCACCTCCAGCTAGAGCAGACTTCCCTCCGCGACACCCAGACTATGCTCACAGAGCGCTTGGAGCGCAGTGATGTTTTTCAGCGAGAGACTGCTCAGGTCATGGCACAGGCATCTGCTCACCAGAGAGAGGCATCAGCTCATCAGGCCCAGACTACCCAGCTCTTACAGATCTCATGGCCCAGATGGGCGCGAGACCTCCGCCACCACCACCGCCTCAGTGACCGCCATCCTATCTTTACTGCTTTCTTTTATTTTGTTTGTTTTTCTGTACTTTTCTTTTTCTTTGACTTATTTTACTTTTGTTTGTTAAAACTAACAGTACGACACGAGACTGCGGGTGAAGTGGTAATGGTTATACTAGGCAGTGTTTTAAATTCTTAATAGCTAAATTTCATGTTTCTCTGAGCAGTGCAGCGTTCTTAAATGATTAATTTACATGTCACCTCTACTGCGAAACAAACGGCTATAAGTACAGGAAATGGAACCACACTACTTGCAAATGTCTGCTAAGCTTGAATTATGGGGAGTATTCTTTCTCTAAATATAACTCATACGATTCAAATGTTCTCTGTCGTTTGAGTTAATGCACTTTATTCTGTGGTTGTACATGCCAGTGAAAAATTAGCAACTTTTACTCTGCACAACACACATACTATCTGTGACTCATGAGGAATATCTCGACCTCTACAAAACTTCAAGTGTGAGGAAGAACATCTTCCTCAATCTATAACACCAGGGGAGTCTCAGTTCCTAATTTTACTTATTGATGTTCCACCCTTCTTGCGTTGAGGGTTAATTATTGCATATACATCTATTATGAGTATAGCATGTTTTGAAAGCTCTTTTCACTGCTTTTCTTCTATGACCAATGAGGACATTGCTCCTCTTAAGTGTGAGGAAGGAAAAACCTTTCCCTGAAAACATGCTAGTTTGTCTTTAATGCCACACTTGCTTTTTTGCTGCTCTAATGCCTGTGCACACCGAGCGAAATTAAACCAAGTGAAAACCGTAGGAATCTTTTTGCTTGATGAGGTTTGTATTAATAATTTTATTTAAAAATACTCTCTTTTCACTAAAATCTGGTAGATTGGCTAGTTGTGGAAACCAGATTATTTAGCTTGGGATTTTGGAAAGAAGTGAATGTTTGGAATGAAAAGGATAATGCAAGGTACTCCACTGATCAAAATTTTTCCTAACAATAGTAGGCCTCGTCTATCCGGTTATTAACTCTTAAGGGTGCTTTAACACCTATCTACCTAAGGTCTCGGGATCTGGGATAATTGGCCCAACACCATCTCAAGGATAGAGAGAAAAGTCTGGGTTACGGAATAACTCTGCAAAAATTTTCAATATTAGCTTGTTTTATACATAATTCTTGAAGAAGAATGCTTTCGCTTACAGAGAGATAATTGCAGTTAAATTTATTCTTTTGATCATGAGTGCGTGGTGTTGAAAGGTATTGCGGAATAAGACATTACTTCACAACCCTTGTCATCCAAAGGTTAGAGGAATGAAAATTGGTGGAAAGCCCCAAGCTAAGTTAACTTGTTTTCTACAATCTAGTTTCTCTATGCTTTTACAAAATTGTGCTTTCTTCACTGTTTGTGAAAACCTACCCTAGAGAGCAAGATTATTCTTTCATTTATCACTTTGTTTGATTTCGCCCTGCACTTGTTTAAATTTTGAGATTATTTGACGGTTTTAGAGATATTCTTATTCCTTATTTGCTTGAGGACAAGCAAAAGCTTAAGTGTGAGGAAGTTGATAAGTGTGAAACATATAGGCTTTTAATGGCTTAATTACCTTATAATCTGCTACAATTTAAGCAATGTTTCCCACTTTTTGTGTTTTTCCTAAGATTGATGTTTTGATATGAATTGACACATTTCTGTGATAAATATAGGGAAAACCCAGAGAAATAAAGATTTTACATCATAAGGATTGCAACGCAACAAACGGGGAAAAAATCCGGAAAAAAGAGGCAAAGATTGGTCACGTCCGGTCAAGATAGCCGGACGCAAATCCGGACGTCACATGTCCGGATCCGGACGCAAGCCGGACGTGACTCAAACTCCAGATCCGAGAGTTCTATTTCTTGTCCGGATCCGGACAACGATCCGGACACAACCCGAGTTTCAGATCCAAAACCGCTATCTCACGTCCGGATCCGGACACAGATCCGGACGTCACACAGAAATGAAAAATGAAAACGCATCGCGCTGATAATTGGGCTTTCGGCGCAATTATCAGCCAAGCGGCGGTTTAGCCCATACCACATGTTTAATTAACATACACCCATACTCAATATGTTAAGCCTATGCCCATGCTCGTACCTAACTTCCACTAACCTATGTTTATTTCTAAAGCCTATGTAAACGTTCACTCAGCCTTCTTTCCAATTCGTACCAGACTCTTGGAGTCTAAACATCACACTCTCCTTCTCTCCCTCCATATCATCTGCTCATCCACGATAAACCCCGCATCTTCATTCATAAATCATCATCCATAACCCTTCCCCCTCACTCACAGACAAAAACCTGCTTGCGGGGTTTCATTTAGCCGCGTCCGGATCAACGTCCGGATCCGGACAGACCCAGGACAACGTGTCCGGATCGACGTCCGACCCTAGATAGCCGGACGTGACACAGACGAGAGTGGACACGGCGACGGCTTCTAAAATCAGTTTTTCTGCTAAATCTCTCTATCCTTATGTTATTTATACTGAGCATTGTTATTATGTCTATGGCTGAGTAGTCACTTTTAATTTCGGTTTACTATGTATATCTAGATTCATTATTTCTGAACCTTTGTGATTTTCTACAATACTTTAGAATAAAGTTCTTTTCCCTTATGAATTCCTAAACTTGTTAATCTGATCAATTATTGAGTTTATCAGTTTGTTAACTTATAAGTGAGAACTGCGGCTATCAATTGACTATAGGGAAAAGAACCAGTTAGTATAGAGATGGGAATTCCTCTAAACCTCTAGCTGACCATTAATCTAGACTATGCTTAAAGCAATTAGTAAACAGTGGATTCATAACGAGAGTTAGGATTCGGTCTTTGCTAATTAGAATTCATGGAACGGGAGACCAAATACGAGTTATCCTTATTCTAGGGTTTTATTCATAATTCTATTGAAATCACTTAGGAGAAGAAACTGCAAATCTAGAGAGAAGTAGTAAACCGGAATGTCCTCTATCGAACAAAAATCAAATTAATTATTCATCTATTATTTATTGTTTATTAAACTCTTTTACAACATTCACCATCACACACAAAAACCCTCAATTTCTTGTTATTTATATTATTCTTGTTTGTGTGTAAGTAGAAATTAAACTAGACCCTGCCTCCTTTGGTTCGATACTCAGGGAATACTCCGAGATTTAAACTTGCTATAATCGACCGGTACACTTGCCGTTAGGTTAAACCCCCAACAACAATTTACCGTTAGGTTTTATCCCAACAATGTTGATGATATAATCTTTGGAGCCTCTGATGAGAAATAATGCGAAAAGTTCAAAGCATCGATAAAAAAGGAATTTGAGATGAGTGATACGAGAGAATTGAAGTTCTTCCTAGGACTTCAAGTCAAGCAGAATGATGAAGGGACCATCATATCCCAAGAGAACTATGTAAAAGACTTGCTGAAGAGATTTGGAATGAAGGGATGTAAGACGTTTGACACACCAATGGCAGTTGGCACTAGGATGGGTATCATGACTGGTGATTGACCAGTCGACCGGCGATCTTACTGAGAGATGATAGGTTCTCTACTATACTTAAATGCTAGCAGACCTGACATCATGTATAGTGTTTGCTTATGTGCTAGGTTTCAAGCAGATCCAAGAGGAAGTCACCTCACAACTATAAAAAGGATCCTACGTTATTTAAAGGGAACCATGAATCTTGGTCTCTTTTATCCTAAGTTCAATAACTGTAACGTTGTAGGATTTTCAGATGCAGACAATGGAGGATCTATCACTGATAGAAAGAGCACTTCATGGACAGCATTCTTTGTTGGATCATGTCTGATTGCATGGGATCAAAGAAATAACAAAGTGTTGCAATCTCAACAACTGAATCTAAAAACATTCCTGCTGCAAGCTGCTGTGCCCAACTCCTATGGCTTAAGCAACAAATTGGTGTATGACGTCAAAACAGGTACTTTACAAATTATGCATGATAATACAAGTGCCATCTTTATTTCCAAAAATCTTGTGCATCATTCTCGTACCAAATATATTGACATTAGACATCATTTTCTTAGAGATTGTTGTGAAATAGAATTAGGTGGTTTAAAGTATATTTCTACTGAAAACCAACTAGCTGACATCTTTACTAAGCCATTAAGTAGAGAAAGGTTTACTAAGATTGTTCATGATCTTGGTATGATATTCATTAATCACAGTTAAATTGCCTTTTGTTTCCCACGATCGGTCAACGACATGTGAGCAACACCTGTTATATTGTCATTCAGTAGTCAACGATCAGTTTAATGCATAAAAACATGTCAAACGACTACTTGAAGCAGATATGTCATTTTCCACAAAAGTGAGATTAGGTTAGAGACAGTCCAACAGATAGAAATGGAAAAACTTCTCAACGGATCGATGACAACCGTCATGACTGATACCCGTTGTGAATAGTACAGTTAGGGCATGTCAGCGAGCGGACGAGGAGCGGTCGCCGACCGTTACTCGATATCTATAAAAAGGGCGATGGGAGTTTTACTCCAGTCACACTATTGCCCTCACTCTCTCAAATCTCTCTAAGTGATCAAAGCATATTCTCTTCTCTCTCATAAAATTTTCTGTGAGACTTAGAGCAAAAGAAACCTCGCCTCACAGCATCTCTAAAGATTTCTATAGCAAAAGGTCATAAACTCCAGAAATCTCTTCGAAATATCATGGAACCAAAATCTGCTTTCAGCTCCAAGAAGAAATTTGTATCCAACAAAGCATCCTCACAACAAGTAGCCGACATGAGGCCGACAGAAGCTGCAACAGAATCACCGCCTGTCCAAAGAATTAGAAAATCAGCTGCACCACCTTCCTAAAATTCACCACTGCATTCAAGCCAAGATTCTAAAACCTAAAATTCTTCCAACTCTTACCTCCACAAAAAAACAAATCATGTCCTCTCCAGCTCCATCACCTGCTATCGGCACCAAACATTCAAAAGTCAAAAATCCCAAAAAGAACCAAGATCTCTCCACTGCTACTACAAGTCGTGTAGCTCGTGAGACTTGTGCTTCTAAACGAGCCAAAGCACAGAAAGAAACTCTATAAAAAGCTCACTCATCTTCTGAAGGAACAACTCGCAAATTGCACTTCACTAACGATGAGGAAGGAACCCCTTCAGTGGTCACCCAAGGTATCGTTCAGCTAAAAGAAGAAGAGGATGTACAGAGTGACGACAGGTCACAACAAGAAGCTTCTATGGAAGAAAAGGGTCAAGAAGAGGACATAAGGGAGCCTAACCCAGAAACTGAAGCAATGCTTATCGAAGTATTTGGGGAACCAGTCGCTGACAAGTCCTCGATGCCTCGTGAAACCAGTGACGACATCAACAGCGATACATAGTCCTCCCCTTACGTTACAAACGGTCGAACAACGTCAAAAGGAAGAGAAGGAGAAGGGAAAGAAAAAGATGGTGTTATCCCCGCATAGACAAAAGCTCAAATAACTCTTCCAAGACAAAAAAGCCACTGCAAAGCCACAATCATCTCATGCTCTCTTATGCCTAAAGAAACTCAAGGAGTTGAAACCAGCTATGTTCAAAGCAGAGAACGTCAATGACAAATCCTGTCCTATCTTACCCAAGACATTGGATTTGGTGAGGATGGAGCAAATGGGTCTTGAAAAGATTCAAGAGCTCCTAGACTTCCAAGGATGGTTGGACTTCTTTTAGGAGCCAATACCCGTATATACAGAGCTGCTCAAAGAACACATGACGTATCTTGGACCACTCCAGAGTGATAATGACGACGAATATCTCATCTCTACAGGAGACCTCCTGCAAAAACTTTGGATTGGAACCTGAAGGGATCGTAGTTCCAAAGGAGACCTCCTGGAATAACTTAGGAGCTCAAGGGGGAAAAATGGTCCAGCTTCCCAACCCTGGAGCTACAATGAAAAACTTCAACGCCATAGACATGTATATCCTCGACAGGGTGCTCTTCAGTCTGTGCACCCATAATATCACCACGAAACCAACGCACTGACATTGTCAATGCAAGAGACGTGAGATTGCTTTACACACTGAAGACAAAGGAGAAAATAGATCTTCCTGTAATGATTTTTCTCACAATTGAGGAAAGTCATTTCGTTAATCAAGGTCTGGTACATGCGGGAGTAGTGACCAGGGCGCTACAACTGTAACACCCCAACTCAATCCAATTGTGGTCTCGCAACTTAACAATATATATATACACATGTCACAGCGGAATTCTTTACAACCCAGGACCTTGCCACGGTCTGACTACAGAATATACCGAACATTAGTCTAACAACCTAAACCATTTACATAACCTTCTTACAATCCACTCACAACCTATACATCTTACTAACTCAAATTGCCATACGAGTGTACATGCACAACTCGTAGGCCACACTGATCCCTTAACAGCTGTATCCTCTTCTTACTCTTGCGACAGCCGCCTCCTGATGTTCACCTGTGTAGTAAAAAGAAGCCCCCGAGGGGGTCAGCACGAATGCTGGTACGATCCTCTCATGGCCCCCAAGCTAACGTGGCTACGACGACTAATTGTCGATAGCATGGAGGTTGATTAGATGCACAACATAATAGAAAGTGCAGTAAACAACAACTCAGATATGAACAATCAAAGTTCACACACAATGAACGACTTAAATGCGTTCCCTTAATTAGAGAGTTAGCTATTTAACTCCTTAAGTAATATTCCCTCTTAATCTTAGTTCATCCTTATCTTACCTCAATCTGATTCTTATCTCAATCTTAGAAACAACCATCCTTTAATAAGGAGTGGATGTAGCTTGTCTTAATCTCAATTTCAATAATACAAATCATCCTTTAAAAAGGAATGATTGTAACTTATCTTAACCTTACCTTAATCTTAATCTTAACTTAATCTCAATATACAAACCGTTCCTGGAAGGGATTGGTTGTAACTTATCTCAGTCTTAGAATACAAACCATTCTTTAAGTAGAAATGGTTGTAACTTATCTCAAATCTTATCTCAATTAAGTCAACCGTTCTTTAATTAGAATGGTTGTTCCTTAATTCATTGTTTATCTGTCGGGTCACGTAACCCTAACCAATGAGTTATCAGCTCCATTGGTTTACATAAACAATATTTGTTAGAATTAGTTGGGCATTTAGGTAGATCCCACTACACCATCTCAGTATGCCTCCCTCCTAAAACAAGAAGTCCGAGGAGGTCGAGTCTATTTGTCGACTCTAGGCGACGAGTCCGAGGACAAGTCATCTTTGGAAGACGGTATTTGATAAGGATACCGACTTCCCCCAATACACATGTGCCGGTACCATTCCGGATTCCTCACTCAAGTTCAGTTAGTAATAGTCTGAAGACCATGTTTGTTGGTTAACCTCTTTCGGTTCATATCGTCCCTCATTAGGGGGCGTTCCTTATTCTCACTCAATTTCTTACTAAACATTGGTTAGTAAGTTCTCACGGTATGTTGTGTTAGTTTTCAAACATCACACAACAACACAATATATATATATATATGTTCCGGTTGCATGCTTTATCTTGTTTAGTGAGCACACAAAACAAATAGCACACAAGCCGAGGGACACCTCGTTAGCAAGCAGGTCACAAGAAGAAACAACTGTACCGTTCACCGTTGGCCGTTTGGTTGCTTACTCTCTTCCGGAGTCCAAATTCCAAGTCCTAAAACATTCATTCAGTTTTAGGTTGTTAATTACTTAACTTAATTCAACTTACTTAATTTACTTACCTTACTTAACTCTTAATGATCCCAACCTAACACTTCTTAAGTCTTACAACTTAATCTTAAACTTTCAAGTTTATACTTAACTTAACTTAATCTCTTAAGTTCTTAGGGTCTTAATCAGTACTACCCTACCAAAGGCATACCTTATTACCCATTGCCATTCTTAGAATTCAAAATTTCTTTTTTTTTCTAAGTGTTAAGGGTCGACCGACCCACCGACCGACCCAACCCCTGGGTCGGTCCATTACAGAAACTCCTCCGTCTTTTGGAACCCATCCGACCGACCCAGAGCTAACCGACCGACCCAAACCCTCTGGGTCGGTCCCTTACCGAACCCATTTTCCTACATCAAACCTTTGTCCGACCGACCCAAAGCTAAGCCGACCGACCCAAACCCTCTGGGTCGGTCCAGTCCAGAGACATTCCGGCTGGCTCAACATGGCCCGACCGACCCAAAACTGGGTCGGACCCTGGGTCGGTCCACTACAGATTTTCCTCTTAAATTGCTCTTCCAATTCCAAACTCTTCCACAAGTGTCCTAATAGGTCCAACATCATCTTGGCACCTTAAACCCACCTTATAACCTTCACCAAACTCATTAAAGCAACTTCCAAAGATCTTCTCAAACATTTACTCAATTCTTGTAAGAAATTCCTAACACTTGTCAATTAATTCCTTATATTTCTAACATGTACATTTTGTCTAAAACTTCAACTAACCAAAGTGTTTCTTTTCTACCCATATAACTCCTCCTTAACATCATTGCTTGTTAAACCTTCCAAGGTTATCTTGCATGTCCATGCACAATTTCTCTTCTTTTCACTTATTACTCATCACTCTTAAACTCTTAAGCTTGCTCATACATTCCTTTCCATTATCTTAATACCTTGACATTGTTCTTCATTTACCTTAGTCCTAAATACTCAATTACATCCTCTTGATTCCTAAATCCTTCAAGGTAATGCCTAAGTCATCATAACTCATTATAACACTTTATCTCACCCCTTTTCATGAAGACAACCACTAAGACTTCCTAGTACTTCCTTAGTCATTAAATTCCCTTAGGACATATCTTAATCACCTTAAGCATTACACCTTCTCCTTAAACTTATGCACAAGTCTTACATTCCTCATCTCATGATTTTGGTGTGTTCAAAAACACTCACCAATCCTCCAATTCCTCCTAGACATCTCTAGGTCATTTTAAACCTCAAGAACTCCTTAGTTAATTCATTTCCACCCAATTTTCTTTTCATGCTCCCTAGTAAACCCTAGGGCATACTAGCTCACCACTACCACTTAAATACTTTGTTTTCTACTCAAATTTTGCCATAGCTTCTCTAGCATCTTATCATGCCCATAAGCATTGTTTTTCTCACACAATAATCTCACACACACCTCAAGTTCTTCTCATCATATCTCATCACCCAAACCAACTCATTCTCAACAAACTCAAGATATTGCAATAATCTTAAATTGCATAGCACTAAGGCTCTTAAATGACATGGCTCTTAGGCCCTTAAATGACTTAAACTTAAACACTGAATTTCCCACATATAAAAGCTTTCAACCTGCAAATACACTCATCAATCTCATAGTAGTTATAATGCTCTTAAAATCCACCTTAAACTTATATTGCTAACTCATTCTCATTAGCTCCTTAATCACAAGTTCATAAGCTTGTTTAGGTTCTTTTTCTTAGGTTATATAACCCAATACACAATGTAAGCTCTAAGCCACATTGGTATTTATCTAAAACTCATTCCTTAATCTTAAATCACCATTAGGTAAGCATTTTACCTTGTTTTCTCAAGCTTATCTTAATCTCCTCCTTAGGCCTTCTTCTTGCATAGATCTCGGCCACCACTTAAATCCCTTTTGCCAATGTTCTAATCAATATTCAAGGACTCATATGAGTACTAAACAATGCACTAACCTCAAGGAATAAAAACCTAGGTTAGAAATGTGTTCTAAAGCATAAAAGTGGATGATTACCTTTGAAGTCTCAATGTAGACTTTGGCATTGAATGAAATAGGACATCCACTAGTCCTTGGTGAATAAATCAAGCTAGAACAAGGCATAAAAACAAGGCCCCATGAGTAGAAATTTTCGGCCATGTACAAGAGATGATGGAAACATGGTTTTTCTTACATTTTCTTTACCTTAAGAGAATGGAGAAGCTAATGAGCTCTTCAAACTTGATTTTCCCCCATCAATGGAGTTTTCTCATGGCACCAAAATGGAGCTTTGAAAGATTTGAAAAGATAGAAAGATAGGTCTTGACCTAACTAAGAATAATATGCTCAGTTTTTGATTTGGAGCTAAAATGAACATTTGGTGAGCATTTGGAGATGGAGGCACCATGGATGGAGCTCTCACGGTTTTGGAGCAAAAGAAGAGAAGAAGAAATCGTGTGAAGAAGAGGAATGAAGAGAGAGAAGAAGAAAATGTAGCTTATAAGGATATTTTGCTTTATAAAAGCAAATAGTAACTTTTCTCACTTTACTCTTCTTTTCCTTTCTCATTTGATGACTCATGTGGTGACTCCCCACATAAAAACCGGCCACCCCATTAATATAAGGCTAACATGGTCTTTGTTGACCAATTAATTGACTTATATTGATTAAAACTTAAACTAGTCACTAAATAGTTACTATTCACTAATCAAGGCACATAATCGGGAAATTTTTGATTTCCCATTGATTTAGACCTCCTAATGTGATACTAATTAGTACACATATTGATTAAAGAGTAATGATGGACATTTAGCCACTCAAAACTCAATTCTAAGACAATTTCTCAAAAATGTGCTTTAAGAATTCTTAAAGCACATTTTGTGTTTTAACTTGTTTTCAAGCTTGGTTTTCTTTGCTAATTGATTTAAAATGACCATTAGGATATACTAAGGTCTTATCATGATATTGGGTACTCACCCAAGTCTCTCCAAGCTTAGAGCACGTTTTTGCCCTGATTGCCTTTAAGGCACTTTCTTGTGTTTTCCTTGGTTTAAATTGTCTACCAATCTTTCTAAGGCATATTTTAGTCTTACTACATCATGATTTGATGTTTACTTAGCATACTTAGGTTTGGGGTATTTCAATCTACCCCCCTTAAAAGAACTTTGTCCCCAAAGTTCCCATGCATCTTTTCTTATTAGAATGCATGTCTTACCTCATTCCTTAGATCATATAGATCATACTTATGTATACTTAATCTCATTGAATCCTTAAGTCCACCATATGCTTATTCTTAAATATCACACAACATGCTTAAGCATGTGTAGCACTCAAAATTCCTTTTTGTTCCTTTTGATGATTAAAACATTCACATAACTTCCAACGTATTCTCCCATGTCACCGGTCCGTAGACAATGGCTCATTCGTCCTCGTCACCATGGGCTAGAATACAAAACACGCTGCTCTCCCCATGTCACCGGTCCGAAGACAAAGGCTCGTGCGTCCTCGACTTCATGGGCGAGACTCAGTAAAAAGGTAATCCTTTTTACGAGGTCATGTGAGGAATAATTCCTCTAATTAAAAATACAAGCAACTCCAATTTCATTTTTTTTTATCCTAAGGCCTCTATCCTTAGTGTGATTTACTTGTGACCACTGGTAGGGAGTTTCAGGAATAATCCTACCCTGATGTGATCAGCATCAGTGTAGAACCATCCTTCTACTCCAATTTGTGTTCGGTTTCCCTTGATCCCTAGAAATCAAGTTCCACCTCCACGCATTTCAAACATCAGATAATTCCTACATGTCCAATTTTCTATCTTTTTAGTTCTTCTAATCAATAACCATACATCTAAAGGTGTGGACTCAATCATCGAACATTCCAATTGTCCTCTATAATTCCTCAAGACTAAATTCCTACGAAGTTCCATACAGTCTCATACCACATAGCGTTTACTATATCCTAACTCATGCTCATATCAAAATAATATCTCATAGTGTTATCTAGTCTTATCTCACACATAGTCTCCATATCGACTTATAACCTCATATATTTTATCCTCTAAAGTCTATTAATCGCTTCCTTAATTCTCTTAACTTGTACTCGCATCGGAGTAACAAGATAGGTACTTAATATGTAGGGTATTCACAATCTTCTGTGTGCAATAACCATGATTTACCTCAAATGTTATGCAAACATATTCTCAAATTATTTTGTGCTATGCCCACGTAGTTTATGTATCATTACAAAACATACGCTAAGCGGTTTTCGCTTCTACCCCCGTTAAAAGGATTACGCCCACGTAATCGGGTCACATCACTTTGAACATAAGTTTCAAGATATCTAATTCTCACCAAGCATTCTAGCTTCCAGTCAATTATCTATTACTTATATTCGATCAGAAATAATGACTTAGTCTCTGTATCGAGGATTCTTAACGGTACTTATACCGTATTCTTAACCTTAGTTTGGTCTAATCTCAAAGGTAGTGATCTGCTAGCTTTCGCTGCGCCACTCTGATGTTCTTAGGCTTAACTGCCTCACTTAGCTTTTGATACATTGTATATCCTTCTGCATCCTTACTGTTAGGATAATTAGTATCTCAATGGACACGTGTTATCTTTATATATCACGGCCTTGATGAGTTGTAACTCGTCTATCTATTCTCCTTGAGGTTTTATGCTCATACTCTCAGTATTTTCTCGAATGTCTAAATTGTTTCCCCTCGACTGATCTTTGGTCTCGGGATGATTCTTAATCTCAAACTACTGTTTAGTGCTTATTGCACTTTACAGTCTAATCTTACTCATCTTAAGACAGTTCCTATGTCTATACTTAACAATGTGCTTCTCACTTCATAGTCCTTAATTATCCGTTTCTCGGATTCCCTTGCGTTACGGTTCAACTGAATTCTTCTCTTTCAACTGTTTGTGGTAGTAGCTGCTCTTGCTGATCTTGCGTCGGTTGTCGGTAGTACGGAGTCGACTATTCCCGTGTTCCTTACCACCACTCGTTCACATGCATGGGGTACCTTACTGGTACATTACTACTTACCCAACTAACTCATAATGAGCGTGTCAGGCCTGCAAGCCCCTGTGGGGTGCAGTCGTCCCACGTCTCGTTTTAGTCAACTCATAGTGTCCGTCACAACGTTTAGCTATTGCTAATTATGAAGTATTCTGTTGTCGATCTCCTCTTTTATCGTTCCATAATAACATTTATTGTTCTTCTTGAAGTTAATCAAGGGAAGTCCATTTACTGTGTCCTTGGTTATGGTATACTCTAGCTCCTTCCTGTATTCCGTATTGATTCGGTCACTTATATCTGAGGTCTCTTTCCGTAGAGCCTCTTATCTTGTTCTCATTTGCTCTCACTGGGAATGCACTTCCAGTTCCTTAAGGAATGGGTAGTGTGCTTCCTGTGAAGTCTTACCTAAGTAGGTCCAGACTACTGGCATTACTGCTCAGTTCGTCTATCATCTTATTTCCTTACTTATGCTGGTCTTAACTCATAAATCTAATTGCCTCAGTGTCAATATTTGACGGCTCATACATAATGGTCGCCTTACCGCGTACCATGACTTAATCCACTTATCTAACTATTGTACTTACGACCACTACTACCGTGGTAGTTGGCCTTTACCATGTTGCCCATTAATGGTGCAACCTCTTACTCACTTATTCTAATATCTTAACTTATACTCAATCCCTTCTTGGTGTAAACACACTGGGAGTTCTCTCATTCCGGTGTATGGCGGTTGCCGTACGGTGTTGTAAAATAGTTGACTCTTGATGTGAAGACGTTCTGTTCCAATCTCAGATTCGTAAGTAGGCTAATTTCTTTCGCTTCCTTTCATCCTTAGTGATGTTATCTACCATGTAGTTTTAACTGGTTACTGAAGAAGTCGCCACTGAATCATAAGCTCTTCTGAGCATTGATTAATTGACGTGCCATACTGTGCAGTCACCATGTTTATCTCTGACCATTACTAATTCTTACATCCTGGGTGTTGGATATGGGGTCTATCTGTGCAACCTTCTTTATTACTCAAGTGTATCTGATATGTTCTAAGGTAATCTCAAGGTTCATAGTTTCCATTTTCTAAATAAAGTGTATTTCATCTCTAATAAGTGAAAGCCCTTTTTGAGGGGTTCATTCCCACTCATGGCCTCACAACAAGGAGAGGTATCCCCACCCTAAAAGGCATGGTTCGTGCTCCGCTCCTGTCCTTAGCATTATCTCAATGTTCTCATTGGTACCCTTTCTTGGTAATGTTCTTCCCATTCTAAGTTATAGGTTTGGTAACCGTTCATATCTACAAATTGTAGTCCCTTCGTGGCTAAACAAGCTCTCTTATAACTTACTGCACCTCGGGCTCTGATGTGGTTAACATCCTTGGCTCGTAGGCTCTTAATGCTTAATGTCTCAGTTCATTATTTGTACTCTTACTCATCTGTAGGTTATCCTCATAAACTTCTGGTTCTTTGAGCACTATCCACTGTTAGGTTACATACTAAATGTAGTATCGGGTTTCATGATAAGTTGCTGCATCCTGCTTCCTGCTATGGAAGTTATTCAGGTGATCTGAGGTTACTTAATGTCATTGACAATACTGTCATTCTACTTGACTTATGTCTTTTAATAATCAGGGTTAGGTTCGTATTAGGCGTTTGCCTTACGGTGTCCAAGTTGGATATCATCCTGGCATCTTATACTTCTATCTCAACGCTTCGTTCAACTTCCGTTGACTACGCCCGCTCTGTGGGGGTAGTCCTCTGAGCTTTCCTTTTTCCAGGGTTGTACGACTTTAATTCTTAGTAGGTTATAGCTTACGTTTATTTCTTTTGTCCTTGTTTTCTGGGTCTTTCAACATCTTCATTGAAGGATGTTGTTATTGGTATCCTTAATGGTCACTCTGGGAGTCTTATCCCGTTTTCGTTGTAAGTCAATGCTTCAACAGTCTCAATAGTATCTTATAATACATCCCTTGTATATCATTGCTTATATAGTGTTTTTGCTCGCATTACCGAGCGATCTCTTAGGTTTTCCCTTTGGAGTTCGGGATTGGTGTACTTAACGTACTGTCGGTTGTTGTTGTTGTAGTAGGTGGTATCGTTGCTAATATTTATACGGTTTTATACTTTGTCCAAGTTCTGCTCCCAGCAGACTGGTGTGTCATCTCTTCTTATCATGGTCAGGCCGTCGGGCCTTTCCAAGATCTTATTTTTCTGTTCTTATGGATTTACAATCCGGTATTAACATGTACTACAACTGTAGCGTTCTCCTATCTCGCCTTGATGGCTTTTCGTGTGGCTTAACCGTGGTAGCACTTGCTATGGCAAGTGCGCCATGCAGGATGGGTTATTGGTACAAGGTACATCGGTAGTGATACTCCCTTCTAATTTCCATGTAATTGGTAGTCCTCGGGACTCCTTCGATAATATCTTATTTTGGATAACTAACCATCCGGCAGTTTCCTTGTTGTTTGACAGTACTGTCATTTATCAGGGCGTTCCTCTTTCTGAGAGAACCCCTTAATATCTTGTTATGTCTTAATCCTCGCTTCTGTCTCCACACATTTTGTTGTGGTTATTAAGTAATAATTCTCTTTTAGGCACTACCTCGTAGTCCTATTTTGGTATACATTTGTATGAATTTCTACCGTCGTCCGCATTATGTCGGCCAGGTCTTGTAACCTTCCTCATTGTATGGGGTTTGGAGTTCCCGTTTCTAACTGGACTTTCCAGTAGTCTCAATCCTCATGCTTGGTATTATCCTGCTGTGATGCTCACTCGGACCGCTGTCCGGTACTCATGCCTCTTATCATTTCCTTATCTATTGCACCCGTAGTGCTTGCCTTATCATTGGTATGGCGGGTTATTTCGACTGCGTAGCATGTCGACCCATGTTGCCGGTAATTACCGTTCCTTTATTGATAGAATTTCATAGGTAGCGCCTGTTCCTCTATTGCGCTCCATTAAAAATCTCCCAGTTCTCCTTAACTGTTATGCAACAAGTTGCTTCTCGTATTGCTTACTGTTAGCTAACTGCCAGATCGGGTTTCCCGAGTAAGAGAAGGCTTTCTTCTCTCTGGCGTTTGTTCCACATATTTAGGGTTAGGGATGTGGAGGGCGGGCCTAGGTACTATGGATATCCGGTAAACGCCGGGAAGTCCTGGCTAACGCACCTCTCACTCTATCTCTCAACCCTTAACCCATAACTCAATCTCAACCTCAATATCTTCCTAAGTTCGGTAATTCCTTGTCTTCAGAGCGTAACTACGCTCTGATACCATTTTGTAACACCCCAACTCAATCCAATTGTGGTCTCGCAACTTAACAATATAATATACACATGTCAAGCGGAATTCTTTACAACCCAGGACCTTGCCACGGTCTGACTAAGAATATACCGAACATTAGTCTAACAACCTAAACCATTTACATAACCTTTACAATCCACTCACAACCTATACATCTTACTAACTCAAATTGCCATACGAGTGTACATGCACAACTCGTAGGCCACACTGATCCCTTAACAGCTGTATCCTCTTCTTACTCTTGCGACAGCCGCCTCCTGATGTTCACCTGTGTAGTAAAAAGAAGCCCCGAGGGGGTCAGCACGAATGCTGGTACGATCCTCTCATGGCCCCCAAGCTAACGTGGCTACGACGACTAATTGTCGATAGCATGGAGGTTGATTAGATGCACAACATAATAGAAAGTGCAGCAGTAAACAACAACTCAGATATGAACAATCAAAGTTCACACACAATGAACGACTTAAATGCGTTCCCTTAATTAGAGTTAGCTATTTAACTCCTTAAGTAATATTCCCTCTTAATCTTAGTTCTTATCTTACCTCAATCTGATTCTTATCTCAATCTTAGAACAACCATCCTTTATAAGGAGTGGATGTAGCTTGTCTTAATCTCAATTTCAATAATACAAATCATCCTTTAAAAAGGAATGATTGTAACTTATCTTAACCTTACCTTAATCTTAATCTTAACTTAATCTCAATATACAAACCGTTCCTAGAAGGGATTGGTTGTAACTTATCTCAGTCTTAGAATACAAACCATTCTTTAAGTAGAAATGGTTGTAACTTATCTCAAATCTTATCTCAATTAAGTCAACCGTTCTTTAATTAGAATGGTTGTTCCTTAATTCATTGTTTATCTGTCGGGTCACGTAACCCTAACCAATGAGTTATCAGCTCCATTGGTTTACATAAACAATATTTGTTAGAATTAGTTGGGCATTTAGGTAGATCCCACTACACCATCTCAGTATGCCTCTCCTAAAACAAGAAGTCCGAGGAGGTCGAGTCTATTTGTCGACTCTAGGCGACGAGTCCGAGGACAAGTCATCTTTGGAAGACGGTATTTGATAAGGATACCGACTTCCCCCAATACACATGTGCCGGTACCATTCCGGATTCCTCACTCAAGTTCAGTTAGTAATAGTCTGAAGACCATGTTTGTTGGTTAACCTCTTTCGGTTCATATCGTCCCTCATTAGGGGGCGTTCCTTATTCTCACTCAATTTCTTACTAAACATTGGTTAGTAAGTTCTCACGGTATGTTGTGTTAGTTTTCAAACATCACACAACAACACAATATTATATATATATGTTCCGGTTGCATGCTTTATCTTGTTTAGTGAGCACACAAAACAAATAGCACACAAGCCGAGGGACACCTCGTTAGCAAGCAGGTCACAAGAAGAAACAACTGTACCGTTCACCGTTGGCCGTTTGGTTGCTTACTCTCTTCCGGAGTCCAAATTCCAAGTCCTAAAACATTCATTCAGTTTTAGGTTGTTAATTACTTAACTTAATTCAACTTACTTAATTTACTTACCTTACTTAACTCTTAATGATCCCAACCTAACACTTCTTAAGTCTTACAACTTAATCTTAAACTTTCAAGTTTATACTTAACTTAACTTAATCTCTTAAGTTCTTAGGGTTTTAATCAGTACTACCCTACCAAAGGCATACCTTATTACCCATTGCCATTCTTAGAATTCAAAATTTCTTTTTTTTTCTAAGTGTTAAGGGTCGACCGACCCACCGACCGACCCAACCCCTGGGTCGGTCCATTACAGAAACTCCTCCGTCTTTTGGAACCCATCCGACCGACCCAGAGCTAGACCGACCGACCCAAACCCTCTGGGTCGGTCCCTTACCGAACCCATTTTCCTACATTAAACCTTTGTCCGACCGACCCAAAGCTAAGCCGACCGACCCAAACCCTCTGGGTCGGTCCAGTCCAGAGACATTCCGGCTGGCTCAACATGGCCCGACCGACCCAAAACTGGGTCGGACCCTGGTCGGTCCACTACAGATTTTCCTCTTAAATTGCTCTTCCAATTCCAAACTCTTCCACAAGTGTCCTAATAGGTCCAACATCATCTTGGCACCTTAAACCCACCTTATAACCTTCACCAAACTCATTAAAGCAACTTCCAAAGATTCTCAAACATTTACTCAATTCTTGTAAGAAATTCCTAACACTTGTCAATTAATTCCTTATATTTCTAACATGTACATTTTGTCTAAAACTTCAACTAACCAAAGTGTTCTTTTCTACCCATATAACTCCTCCTTAACATCATTGCTTGTTAAACCTTCCAAGGTTATCTTGCATGTCCATGCACAATTTCTCTTCTTTTCACTTACTCATCACTCTTAAACTCTTAAGCTTGCTCATACATTCCTTTCCATTATCTTAATACCTTGACATTGTTCTTCATTTACCTTAGTCCTAAATACTCAATTACATCCTCTTGATTCCTAAATCCTTCAAGGTAATGCCTAAGTCATCATAACTCATTATAACACTTTATCTCACCCCTTTTCATGAAGACAACCACTAAGACTTCCTAGTACTTCCTTAGTCATTAAATTCCCTTAGGACATATCTTAATCACCTTAAGCATTACACCTTCTCCTTAAACTTATGCACAAGTCTTACATTCCTCATCTCATGATTTTGGTGTGTTCAAAAACACTCACCAATCCTCCAATTCCTCCTAGACATCTCTAGGTCATTTTAAACCTCAAGAACTCCTTAGTTAATTCATTTCCACCGAATTTTCTTTTCATGCTCCCTAGTAAACCCTAGGGCATACTAGCTCACCACTACCACTTAAATACTTTGTTTTCTACTCAAATTTTGCCATAGCTTCTCTAGCATCTTATCATGCCCATAAGCATTGTTTTTCTCAACAATAATCTCACACACACCTCAAGTTCTTCTCATCATATCTCATCACCCAAACCAACTCATTCTCAACAAACTCAAGATATTGCAATAATCTTAAATTGCATAGCACTAAGGCTCTTAAATGACATGGCTCTTAGGCCCTTAAATGACTTAAACTTAAACACTGAATTTCCCACATATAAAAGCTTTCAACCTGCAAATACACTCATCAATCTCATAGTAGTTATAATGCTCTTAAAATCCACCTTAAACTTATATTGCTAACTCATTCTCATTAGCTCCTTAATCACAAGTTCATAAGCTTGTTTAGGTTCTTTTTCTTAGGTTATATAACCCAATACACAATGTAAGCTCTAAGCCACATTGGTATTTATCTAAAACTCATTCCTTAATCTTAAATCACCATTAGGTAAGCATTTTACCTTGTTTTCTCAAGCTTATCTTAATCTCCTCCTTAGGCCTTCTTCTTGCATAGATCTCGGCCACCACTTAAATCCCTTTTGCCAATGTTCTAATCAATATTCAAGGACTCATATGAGTACTAAACAATGCACTAACCTCAAGGAATAAAAACCTAGGTTAGAAATGTGTTCTAAAGCATAAAAGTGGATGATTACCTTTGAAGTCTCAATGTAGACTTTGGCATTGAATGAAATAGGACATCCACTAGTCCTTGGTGAATAAATCAAGCTAGAACAAGGCATAAAAACAAGGCCCCATGAGTAGAAATTTTCGGCCATGTACAAGAGATGATGGAAACATGGTTTTTCTTACATTTTCTTTACCTTAAGAGAATGGAGAAGCTAATGAGCTCTTCAAACTTGATTTTCCCCCATCAATGGAGTTTTCTCATGGCACCAAAATGGAGCTTTGAAAGATTTGAAAAGATAGAAAGATAGGTCTTGACCTAACTAAGAATAATATGTGTTTAGTTTTTGATTTGGAGCTAAAATGAACATTTGGTGAGCATTTGGAGATGGAGGCACCATGGATGGAGCTCTCACGGTTTTGGAGCAAAAGAAGAGAAGAAGAAATCGTGTGAAGAAGAGGAATGAAGAGAGAGAAGAAGAAAATGTAGCTTATAAGGATATTTTGCTTTATAAAAGCAAATAGTAACTTTTCTCACTTTACTCTTCTTTTCCTTTCTCATTTGATGACTCATGTGGTGACTCCCCACATAAAAACCGGCCACCCCATTAATATAAGGCTAACATGGTCTTTGTTGACCAATTAATTGACTTATATTGATTAAAACTTAAACTAGTCACTAAATAGTTACTATTCACTAATCAAGGCACATAATCGGGAAATTTTTGATTTCCCATTGATTTAGACCTCCTAATGTGATACTAATTAGTACACATATTGATTAAAGAGTAATGATGGACATTTAGCCACTCAAAACTCAATTCTAAGACAATTTCTCAAAAATGTGCTTTAAGAATTCTTAAAGCACATTTTGTGTTTTAACTTGTTTTCAAGCTTGGTTTTCTTTGCTAATTGATTTAAAATGACCATTAGGATATTACTAAGGTCTTATCATGATATTTGGGTACTCACCCAAGTCTCTCCAAGCTTAGAGCACGTTTTTGCCCTGATTGCCTTTAAGGCACTTTCTTGTGTTTTCCTTGGTTTAAATTGTCTACCAATCTTTCTAAGGCATATTTTAGTCTTACTACATCATGATTTGATGTTTACTTAGCATACTTAGGTTTGGGGTATTTCAACAACAAAACGGAGTGGACACCGACAGGTTCCACGAGTGCGCGCGCACTGCTCAAGACAGCATCTGCTCGGAGATGTTGTCCAAAATCGGGTCAAGACAAAGGGAGACCAGCTAGTGCTAGCTTAGAAGCCAACCAAGAGTGAAGACTCAAAGTCAGAGTCTCTCACTACCATGAGAGCATCAGGAATAAAATGAAAAAGAAGTCTTTCACCGGTCCACGACAAGTTGGAGACCAGTTTGGATACCTCAACTAGAGATGTTCTTCAGAGAGTGAGAGTCACTCTCACAGCTGTGCAGGTCGTCTCCTCTGAACCAAGTGTTCATAACATGGTTTAAGGAGAAATTGACTTTATAGACTCCCACATTGCGTAAGAGTTCTTAGTCTCTTAAAGACATGAGCGAGCTGTGAGAATTAGATCTAGGCTAGATTTTGTTTCTCCATTACTGGTTTCACTTGCCTTTGACTATCTGTTTCACAGTACCTTTTGGATATCAATGAAAATGCAACTGAGTTTGGTTACTTGAATGCTTATGATGGGTACGAAATAATTTATTGTCTTGGTTGCTTCTTCCTTGATTAAAAATTACAAAATGATCTGAGATATTAGTCCCATCCATTCCACTAATCCAAACTCTGACCTTGACACCTAAAAAGTCTACAAACATAGCCCACAAGACGTAGCACCTCATTAAATTCCACTCACTGGTCAGTCGTTGAGCATATGTAAAGTGTCTATAAAACTTGCTCACTCTTTTTACCACTCGCAATCATCTCACGCAATGGCTCAATACCCACAAAGCTCATCTAGCTTGAATGAGCAAACCATTAACTCCACCATTCGCAAGTTTATGACCACCAAACACCCAAAGAAATACGTCACCCAAAGATATGTCCAACCAGACTCTGACTCCCTTATAGCTTGGTCAATCACCTCAAGTATCACTCTATCACAATCATGTTCTCCACACTGCATGGAGTTCTCCATAGATTCTGATGAGCCTGACTTTTCTACCACAGCTAAATCACCTTTGATCAACACAACCAAAGCTAAACCTTCTTGGATCAAAGTCGGTTTTTCGGAGGAAGAGCCTACTTGCTCATAGGATTATGAATGGGATACCCAACTACGTCACTCCGTCTAGATTATCTTGATCATATTTTGTAGTTTGTAATCGAAGGAATGTCATGGTCGTTACAACATCTTACGTCGTGTAGTTACTCCCTATTTTGCTGTATGGCAAAGGGGGAAAGAAAAGTATATGTACTTGTGAGAGTACCTGTGAGATTATGTCTATCGTCCTTGTATTATGTATCATCTAAATGAAACCATATCTATGGTGTAACATAAAAGCTGTCACTTATGCATAACATAAAAGTAGTCACTTATGCTATCATTCATTCAAATTCTTTCATTCTTAAAAACACTTAATAAACTCAGGGGGAATCCTTCTTAGGGGGAATCTCTCAATTTTTTATTGCCACATACATATGAGTATATTGGTTGCCATCATCAAAAAGGGGGAATTTTTAAGACAAGATCCTTTAGTTTTGATGATAGCAAACCTTGTGTTTTCTATCTAATGCGCTTGTCAAGATTCATGATTTCAGATAGACAGATGAATAAGTGGCTTAGAACGCAAGGTTGCAAGCGCACTTAAGTCATGAATGGCTTAGCACGCAAGGTTGAAAGCGCGCTCAATCCACGACATGTGCTCTACCAGTCGGGCACCTGTCGGTGAGAGCTCTAGAGGACTTCTAGCAAGACACAGGCAGTCAAGAACCACACCACCACATATCTCTTATATTAGACATTAAACAAGGACCAAACGGAGTTAGCAACATCGACAAACTCACTCAGATTATTCATACCCACACAAACAACTTGCTCATGACAAACACATGACAAAAGGTGTATCTCATTAATGTGCAAGATAACAAGATAAACAAAGGCTATTAATAAACATCATTACATAGCCGTAATACTTCAGAAGAGAGAATTTATGAGCATTAATGAGCCAGACAAGTTTAGACAAGTTGGAGTGTGCAAGTGGTGACCGACCAACTTGGGAGATGCGCCGCCAACTTGACCATTCACAAGGCAACGCGTGTGCTGGTGGCTCCAGATCAAGTTGGACGATAGTCTGCAGTAGGGTGTGGATATTATATTTGTAGAAGAATGAGTATTCTACTCTTAGAGTCTACAAGTCCTAGGTTGTTGGCATCTCAACTAACTTGTATAAATAGGTGCATTAATGTTCCTTGTAATACAAGCCCTGCACGGGAGAAAAGATAGAGATAATCTAGGCAAGTGTGATTTTGACCTAGGAGTGTGTGTAAGTGCTAGAGAGTTGGTGAGCTAGTGAGGACTGGGTTATAGTATCAATATATTGGGTATTTCAGAGGACGACAGGTTGGGGAATGGTTAGTGAACCGTAGGCCGATAGTCAGGAGAGGGTTGACGACTTTAGGGGTAAAGTCGAAACTGTCCCGGGAGTCCGTGTGTGGGGTAAGGGAGGTTGAGTGAATTTTGTGTGGTAAATTCTCAATGAATTTTGTGTGTAAATTTCAATCCCTCCTCTCGTCTATCAAGTTTTATTAGAGTCCACGATACATCCACGACACATCGGGGACGCATTAGGAGCGCTTGCGGGTTTCAAATCTGATGTGTCAAAGAGTTGGGTACGTTTGATGGGTCGAACCCGGACGACGCCTTGCTCCACATTACCAAATTATTATAACACACAAATAGCCTAACCTCATTCAATAACGTCCTCCAATATGCCAGACTTTCCCTCTTTCCTCATTGTCTCACGGGAAATTCCAGCAAGTGGTACCATAGTTTGACCCCCAGTACTATTTCCACATGGGAGGACATGACAACCAAGTTCTATGACAAGTTCCTACCACCAAGTCGCACCCTGGAGATGATCACCGAGATATACAACTTTAGACAACCTAGCTCAGAGAACATCTATGAAACTTGGGACAGATTCAAGGGGTTGCTCCGAACGTGTCCTCACCATGGCCTCACCAAGGAACAACTAACTCAGTTGTTCTACAAAGGACTGGTCAACCAATGCAAAACGATGATCCTATTCTCCCTTGGTGCTGATATATTGAAGAAGTTGGGAGATCAATTCCTTAGTGGGATTGAATCTCTTTGTGAAGAGATTAGAGATTGGGCCATAGGTGGATCCAGGGTGGTACCGCTGGTCTATATCAAGTGGGGAGGAGACGCCAAATTTAAAAAATTAATGCAAAGTCATGAGTAGTTGTTGGAGAGCAATGCTCAAACATCGAAGGTTAGCGCTCTGCAAAAGCTGGTGGAGCAAATAGCAATGAATAACCTTCCTCAGTAGGGGAATGTGGTTAGTGCACGACCGCAAGCTCAGGGCTCTGAATTACAAGACTTTCATAATGCTGAAGAAGTCAATTATGTGAACAACAACCAACGGTTTAGGCAGCCGTGGCAGTAGGGGAACCAACCCCCTCAAAATCTTCAAAGTCAAGCCGGGTACCAGGGAGGTCAGAGGCAATACATGCAGACACTAGTGCAGAAAATGTTTTTTATCATGGTTATTTTGCCTATATACCACGGTTATGAACCGTGGTTTATACTCGCGTGGTATATCGAAAATGGCTATAAACCACGGTTTGAAACCTTCGTTTAAAAGTAGATTATAAACCACAGTTCTGCTACGACCGTCGTTTAAAGCCCATTGTGTCGCAGGAATCAGACGATTTTATACGACGGTTTGGCTTAATAACCGTGGTATATAATGTTTTTATACGACGGTTTTCTACAAAACCGTGGTTTATAACGTCGTTCCATTTAGTTTTAAACCACGGTTTTAACTTAACCGTGGTTTTTTTTTTCTTTTTTTTTGTTTTTTTTTTTGTTTTTTTAGCCTCTACCATGTGTTTTCTTACACAACCCAATTTACCATTGCATATATAACCTGTACAGGGCATCCAACTGGTATTGCCCTTTGATAACCAACCACACTATATGACCATAAAGCAAGTTGCCAGTTTAAATTGCAACATTGAAAACGAATTGCAAACAAAACTTTTAAAAATAAGAGAGAGTTGAACTTTACAAACTTTGAGAGTCTACGTTGCTTCAGCACAAACAAAAGTGTAAGTCTAACTACACTAGCTAGGGATAAGATCTAAGAAACGCTCAAGTAATTTTTACACCAAAACTGCGATAAATGATCTCTTACAAAATCCAGATCCACTTTGGAATACGTGACCCCTGCTTTTGTGAAAAAAGAAATGATCTGTCCATAAAAAGAAACTGACCATCATTAGTAACACACAATTTTATTTAAAATGCAATAACTTTAACTACAACTTTGATTAATGGGTTACCTTGTCATCATCATCAAGCGTGTCAATATTTTGTACAATCTCGTACATGTACCGCATCACGTAATAGCCACAACTCCGTGAATCAGGCTGTTTAGGACACTGTCATCACACCATCCATGGATTACCAACTTTAGACAGATCAAGAAATTAAACGTTTAACTTTAATACAAAAATGCATGCATAAATTAAATGATTACTTACACGTATGTATTGGAAGTTCAAGATGGAGAATGGTTTCTTCTCATCACTTAAACCAAGCTTATGGCCCCTGCATAAATACAACATTTTAAAATGAAGCCATTTATTGCCAATAATCCAGGACAAGCTTAAAATAAATACAAAATGCATTAAAATTTTAAATACTCACTCCTTCAAATATTTCTCTACAGCGATCTCTCGAAGGTCCTCAGTGCCCAATGGGTCTAGTATCAACACGCATGAGGTGTTGATACACAACACCATCAACATCTAATGATTGCTGCCACAGGTAAAACAAAGAATGTTTTGTAGAACAATATTTTTAATTTATTACATAATGTAATTAGGAAGCAAAAAATTCTAGTTATTGTGTACTTATATCTGATGATATGGGATCAGCAAATATTTGCTTCTTCTTCGCATCGTAGTACAAAATCCCTGCCTCACATGTTGTGCACATCCTTGCTCATCCAATGCGGCCTAACTTGCTGACATCAATTGCGGACACAAGAAAGAGATGGCGAATAATATCTTGCTCGCTAGCAGTCTACTAGTCAAACACCTAAACAACATTATTCATAAGATATGTTAAATAGCTTAAAAAATGAAAGATAATTTAATAATTTAAAAGATACTTACACACAATAGGCCTGAATCATAGAGATGTTAAGCAGGTCTCCCATCAAAAATTCTCTTAGATCGCTCACGGTAATCATCAGATCTCTGGGCTCAGGGGAGTGGAAACGGGATGTAGTAACACCTAATGATATTATGATAAGGTTATAATTAAAAAAACATGAATAATTGAACAAATGAACAAACGAATAAATTTTGAACAAACCATGTTTTTGAATCATTCTTAAAATACTAACCTAGTGAGTAGTGATGGTCAACTCAGAAATGGGATGGAAGAGGAATTTTTCAACCGTAGTAACACCTATCCAATAAAATTAGAATAAGGTTTAATTCTGGAAAAAATTTGGCATGACCATTGCGTATTTTTAGATACCCCACACTTTTTTTGGTAAAAACAAACACAATAGCACCATCAGGTCAAGGTTCAAGTGATTCTCAATAAAACACACAGACATTTAAGCATCATTTGCTGCAAAACACACAGACACTTAGGGATAAAAATAAGACCTTTGTCATATTATTAAGGGTGGGGATCAAGACACTAACCAATTAACAAACAATAATAATGGGCTGCAAATAAATGCTAAAGTTTTACAAATTAATTACCGGAGTGGCAATGAGACTCCGGCGGTGGATGGGCCGCGATGGTGGGGGATGAAGACGACCTTTAGGCAGCGGGAGAACAATGCAATTTCCCTTTGAAACAACCTACAAATTGCCAAAGAAAAGAAAAATATTAACATATAATTTTGTCCTTCAATCTTATTGATATAGGGCTAAATAGCATGTGCAATTTCCAATAATAAAAAATAACTTGGTAACTTTCTAAACTTTGGGGGCACCTCAACTCTTTTCTGCATATATGAACACTGCTGGAAAAAAAAGGAATAAACAACGCCCCTTTAAAAACGGTTATATTGTAAATCATTTTTTTATAATAGCTGGGACATCTTAATAAACGCTTTGCTTAGAAAGCGTTGTTTATGTTATGGCGCCCAAAGACAAAAACAACGCTTGCTTACAAAGCGTTCTATAAGAGATACATATAAAAAACGCTTCTCAAAAGAAGCGTTTTTTATGTCTTTGGGCGCGATAACATAAAGAACGCTTTAGCTAAGAAGTGTTCTTTATGCTGATAGTAAGTAGCATAAAAAACGCTTCTTAAGTGAAGCGTTCTTTATGTTACCTAAATTATAAACAGTTTTCGCCCTCCCGCCCAGTCTTCTCATCAGTCTAATCGTGACTGTTCCCCAACCCACCCACTCTCTGTAAACCTCGCTCTCACTCCATGTAAACGTTGCTCTCCCTCTGTAAAAAACTCGCTCTTTCCTTCCGCTTTATCTCCTCTCAATCAAAACCAAGAAACATCACATATTTGCCGCCGTGGCGCCTCTTTCTTCTTCCCTCCGATAATCGATCTTCTAATCTTCCCGGCATTGGGGCGATGAAGGCAGGCCATATGCATGCGTAGATCAATATCGGCGCCTCTCGCTATCGTAATTTTGCCCTCAATTTGCGAACAGATATATACATATATATATATGTATGCCTATCCTTTTTTGTCATAGATATAATCTTTTGATTAGTAATTAATGTTTGCAAAATCGCACGAACAGGACATACATGCCCTGTCGCATGCACGGCGCCTCTGGATTACAACCCCAACTAGCGAAAGGAACAACATACATGCGCGGTAGATCTTTCGGCTCTATTCTTGGGCTGATGAGGTATTTTTGTAAACCAAACTTCTTAATCAGGAAAATACATGCTCGTTTGTTTGGGGTTAAGGCGTCTGTTTGTTTGGGATCGAATAAGGCGTGAAATATATTGGGTGTGTATTGTTTGGGAATAATTTTGCATGCAAACCAAACTGCGGCGCGCATTTGCTGTAAACCTATGTGTGCTTGCAAACCAAACTAGCTTGTTAATTAATCAGGAACAATATACTCTTGTTTTTTTGGGATTAAACGCGTGAAATAAAGTGTACGCGCGGTGTTTGGGAATAATTTTGCATGCAGACCAATGGACTTGCTGGTTTTTACTATGTGTTGATTGTTGTTAATCAAGGGTGCATATTGTTGTACTATGTGCTGATTTTTACTTGTTGGTTGTACAATTAATGGACTTGGGAATTAATGTGTAATATAATGCCTTTCGGCATGCATACAATATAGTATATATGGCGAAATTAATTTGGATAGATGATTATAGGGTGTATTAATTAATGTTTTATATATATTATAGTATAACCTAGGGTGCAAATATTAGATGACTATAGGATGTATTAATTAGTTACAAAGACATAGCATTACGGCAGCTTGCCTGACGTATTCCCCTTCCTCATATTGATTTTACCTTAACATCCACCCAGAAGTTTATCTATGTTTCTACCAATACCAACATCAAAAACTTATAAGTTCCTTCACATTCTTCTCAGATTTTTTATCCGGTCAAGCTAGGCATTCCAATTAACCCTCTAATGTTTTAGAAATCTATATGACCACCATTGGCCATATTAGAGACCTCTAGCGCTACTTACAGCTTCTTAATTACTTGTAGTTATTATTTTAGTATCCCTTTACATTTTTTGGCTAGCGCCTATGACCTTCGATCGGCATCAACCTATAATAAACAAAATTGAACTCGGACGGGCCCACCAACTTTATTTTCCTTCACGACCTTTCTTCTCTCCTTTTCGATTCCTTTAGTCACCTCTGACTAGTATGTATGCTGTAGAAGCTTCAGTAGACCGAGCAATCAGAACTAGACAGCACTAAAACATCACAGAGAAAATCGGATAAAAAGTCAGACGAATTTGGCCGGTGTAGACGGTTGCTGCCTCTGTTGAAGATGAAAGTACCGACAATCATGATGATTCTTCTACTGGTACAAAAGAGATAGATGAAGAAAAACATGGTACAAAGGGACAGAGGCAGATATAGATGAAAGGATGAATGAGAACTCAGAAACAGAGAGGTTGAAGAAATTAGCTAAATAGTTAAGTGAGGCTGCCACGAAGTAGAGTCTGGTGGCGATTAACGGATTACCGGCATACTTTATAACCTTGAATGAAGAAAACGGTTTTCTAGAATAGTGGTATCAGGAGGATAAGAGGAAACTTAGTCAATTATATGGTGGCATGGGGGACTATATGAAGATAAAGTGGTACCACATCTCCCGGTTGATGAGTTTCATGTGTTATGGATGGAGATGGAGATGGAGAAGGTAGACACTTCTCCATCTCCAGTTTCGATTGGATCTTCTTTAAGTTTTGAACATCGATAGGTCTGAGAAATCTTTAAACACTAGAACATGACTGTCTGTAGATTGCATGTAGTCATTTGGAATACTAGTCACACTGTTGATGTGGGGTGCATCGTATCTTTTAAAAAAACTAGATGAAGGTCCCTTGGCAATTAAAAAGATTGAGAGATTCCCCCTAAGTATGATTCCCCCTGAGTTTGCATGTTAAGCGACTTTAACAAATGATAGCGATAAGTGACAGCTTCTATCATTTGATAATTCATTATCACATGTGAGCTTCACATAAAATAATGAACTGGTGGGCTATCTAGAACCACTGTTAACGAAATACCCCGAACTTAAATATAGGGATTAAAATTAATCTAATACGTATTTAAGAACCTAATGGTACCTAATTAATACTAATAAGGAAAAATAAATCCAAAAGAAATAAAGAAACGCTTAAAAAGCGGAAAACGCTAAATAAGCGTTAAATAACCAGAGGAGGTATGAGACCTCGGTTAGAGTACTATATGGATTCTAAAGGTTTAATAAGACCTAAATAATATATGGGAACAAATCCCGAAGAAAACGGATCCTTAAAATGGATTAAAAACACTAACGAACCTTAAAGCGCGTTTTTCGATAACCGGGAAAACGTGACTTTAAGCGGGTCAAACAGACTCGTAACAATTTTGGTCAACTAAATAAACATTAATAAATATTAGTGAAGCTTTAGAACCAATAAAATCAATAAAACGAGAGATTAGTAAAAACTGTCAAAAACGGGAAGTTGTGGGGTAGAAACATAAATAGACCAAACTTATGTGTCCACTTTTGAAATAAAAAGTGAAGTTGTGTGTGTGTGTGGTGCCAGCCGGCCCCTATTCCCCCTCTCTCACACACTCACTAACTCCCTCTTATTTACAAACAACAAAAGTAATAAAACTACTACTTTATCTACTTTATTACCCCACTCTCTCACACTCTCTCTCCTACTCTCATTCTCTTCACTCACGTAATACCACTCACCCTCACTCACTCTCTTTTCTTCTTCCTCCTCCTTCCATGCGATTTCCATGGAGAAATAAACAAACCCACACAAACTTCCTCTTCTCTCCTCTTGTAACCCCCTCAAATCTCTTCCAAAAATTATAAAAACTACACCATTGGAATCCTCTCCTCAAGAGCAACATTTCCCTCTTTTCAAAAATCAAAAAGGAGAACTTTCATCTCCATGGGTATGGAGCATTTGGAGCTTCAAGACCACCATTAGAACCACCTCATTCTCCTTGTTCTATTGAGGTAAAAATATTCTTAAAAACTCCATCTTTTCTAGCCTCAAGGGCAAAACGAAAATGTAGACTAAAACCTTGTTTGGTTCTTTGTGCTATAGCCGATTTTGGCTTCCTTGGAGAATTGGGAAGATCATTCTTGAGCTATTCAAGCATTACTCATACCCTTGGAAGGTAATATAAATTCTAAACCCTAAAACCTATATTAGAACTTCCATGATGGTTAGGGTTAAATTGTGTATTAAAATGGTGTATTGAAATGTATATGTGAATGAGTTGTAGTGTTAGAGGATTGAGATTACAAAACCGGTAGAGAAAGAGGAAAAGAAGAAGCAAGAAGAAGAAAGAAACTAGAAGAAGAAACAAGGTAATTAAACTCACCCTTGTGTAGCCTTATATTTGTAGGTGTAACAGATTTTAATGGAGTAAAACTTACATGTAAAATGGTAATGTATTAGTAGTGTAATGTGTAGGAGAATAAATATTTTGAAGCTTTAACAACAATTTAAAAACTGTTACAAACAGGTTAGGAATGAGATGTTAAGTGCAGGAATTGTTAAGAGTGATTTAGTGTTGTTATGGGTTTTGAGAGTTGTGTATTGTTGTTGTGTATAACAGGTGAGATGATGTTAATGTGAGGAAACATTGTGTTGAGAGTGTAAAATTATAGGGGAGACTATGGCGAAATTTTGGTAGGAATTATGTATTCAAGAATGACTTGGTGAATTGGAGAACCAAGGTGTATATTGGATTGAGGAGGTATGTTAAGTAGTGATGAAGTGGTAGTTGTAGTATGAGTAGATGTGTAAAAATCTGTAGCAAACGGCATGTGAAATGCATTGGAGAAACAAGGAAAAGTGAGTGTTAGTAACCTCGGAAATGGAGATTTGACTCGGATATAGGTAGTACATGTGTCTTGGAGGTAAAGTAATGGATTGAGGATACTAGTAATGGCATTGGTAGAGGGAGTAATAAATGGTAAATGGTAAATTGAAAATCTGTAGCATAAGAGGAATGAAAACCATTGTAAGTGTTGTGATGAAGTGAGAAAAATTGTGTATGTGGATATAGGAATGAGTAAGGAATGTGAGGGACGAACTAAGGCAACTTTTAGGGCCTAAGTAGTGATTAAAACATGTGGGATTACATGTAGAAATATTGGGGAAGAAATGGGTGAAAGAGAGAACTGAAAACATAAATTAAAATGCAAATACTGGGCCGGACCGACCTTAGGACCGAACTTGCAAGGTCGGTCGAGCCCAGATTTACAAAGGACGGAAACCTTCTGGAATGGACCGACCTTGGGACCGGACATGCAAGGTCGGTCGGCCAGAAGAATTTCCCGTCTGTAACCTACTGGAATGGACCGACCTGCGACCGGACTTGGAAGGTCGGTCGACTCAAAAATTTTCCGCCTTGTAAGTTACTGGAATGGACCGACCTTGCGACCGGACTTGCAAGGTCGGTCGGGCTAAAAAAATTCATCAGGTAACTCACTGGAATGGACCGACCTTGGGACCGGACTTGCAAGGTCGTCGGCCCTGTAATTTTCCAGCGTATTATCCTGCTGACTTCGACCGACCATGGGACCGACCCTGGGTAAGGTCGGTAGAGTCAAAACTTACAAAAAAAAAACTATAAGGTTATGATAAGTATATATAGTATATATATATGTATACCACCTATACATATGTACATATATAGTAAGTAAACCATTGTTAAGTGATTAAAAGTAAGTAAATAAAATGTAAGTATAGGAATGTAAAGACTTAGAAAGTAAGAGTTGAGAAGCGTAAGGATAAACAATTAAATTAATGATAGTTAGATTAATTGTTCGATTGTATGTAAATCATAGGATTTGATTTGTGAGCACCGGAGAACGTTGGGATACAAGTACAACGTGAAAGGTATGATTTCTTCATGCCCTGTATCCTAATCTTGTTACCCCGATTTGTGTGCTTATTTGATCACCTAAATAAGATAAATGCATGAATCGGACTATGTTGCACTTACCTGTGCTTGACTTATGTTGTTCTTGATATTTATTGTCTTGAACACTAGTTTGTATAATTCATGAAATTTATGAATGATGATGAATGGTATTCGAATCTTGTATTGTACTTAAGTATTGTATTGTATCTTGTATAAATGAGTATTGAGCATTGTAATTGTGTATGTGGCTTGTATGAATGACTTCTGCTAATTCCTAAACCTAACTCCTAACTTAAGTGAGTAAACTGGAATGAGTTGAAGTCCGATATAGCTTCGGCAACGCGTGAGGATGAGGAGACACAAGAGGTTGGATCCGATTCCTGACTCTTAAACTGGTCCGCGGCCCAAATCCCTTAAATGGGTAGCATCCCGGATTGGTGAGTCAAGTAAATCCCGGTGGTGGGACGGAGTAGTCCCCGGGCCGGAGGTCCCGACGACTTAACATGAGTAAGAGTAAGAGTAAGTAAGTATGGATCCGTAAGTATGTATGAGTATGAGTATGTATGCGTATGTATGAAGTAACGAGTAAAAGAGTAATCTCCACCCGATTAACCCGGGTGGACCAATGAAGCTAACAAGTATTGTATACTGTGTATGTAATGAGTATGTGCATTCGAAGAAGGTAAGTATGTATTGGATGGTTATATTGTATTCCTTGTATGTAATGAAGTGTATGTATGTATGTCCTTGCGTAAGTATTGTTGTATTGTGTGTAAGAGCATGCATGCTTGTATGAAAATGAATGCATGTATTCGACCAAGTGGTCGGCGTACCCTCACTAGTACGCGGGTATGCGGTTATCATGCGCAGTGAAAGCTGACCCCCTAGGGGGAACGTTTTAGTGTGCAGGTACCCGAAGCGAATATGGTCAAGGTAAGAGACCGGAGGCACACCCTTGTATTTAGAAGCAAGTAGTTTGTGAGGAACGGGTAGTAAGTAGTCTCTAGTGAATACGTATGAACTTGGAAGAGGTATTATACTTGTATAAGGATCTTAGTAAACTCGGTAGGTGGATTATGTTGTATTGTACTTGAAGTATTGTATCGAATGGAAGATTGTAGCATTTATTCGCATACGAAGTATGTATGGTAGATATGTAACACTCGGGATTCCGGTCCATCAGACCGATGCTGTACGTAGTAGCAGTAGCTTTGTTAGTCACGGGGGTGACTAACGGCATTGTATCACCCACATTATGTAAGTATGTATCCGCTGCGTGTATCTGATGTGTAAGGAGATTGGACGGTAAGCACTGTATTAATGGTAGGGGTGTTACAAAAAGTGGTATCAGAGCGAAGTATCGCTCTGATGACTGGAAATACCGAGTTTAGGAATGCCGAGTTAGGAATTAGAAGCTTAGGGCTAAGGGCTGAGTGTTAGCATTAGAGGTATGCTAGTTAGGAATCCCCGGTGAGTACCGGATACCTACAATACCAGTCCCGCCCGCCGCGAACCCCATTGTATAACTTGGGAAAGGACGCCAGAGAGAAGGAAAGTCCTCTCATACTCGGGGAAACCCGATCTGGCAGTTGTGAAGCAACCACACAGTAACAAGAACCGACATATGGTAAATTCCAAGGAGTGGAAGACCCGGAGATAGATCACGGCTGAACAACAATACCTGCACTCAACAGCGGTTGAACGTGCACTCCAACCACGAGGAGGCTGCAACTTACAACAGCATGGGGCGACGTGCTTAGCAGTCGCGAGACCTAGCTAGTCAACCAGCAGCAGGAAAGAAGCACTAACTGTGCAACGAAATGGAAAAAGGAGTAATAACAGAACCCGAGACACAAGTCTACGGGACAGTAATACTTGAATAATACCACCAACGGTATGCTAGCTGACTAAGGACATAGTCGGAAGCGGTAAACTCCAAAACTATAACGCCATTAAGGTTGCAATACCTGGCCAATATAGCTCAGAACACTACAAGAACAACCATGAGATATAATCTAGGACTACGAGAGTAGTACCCAAGCAAGCTAGGCTCAATAACCACAATAGGTGTGGGAACGAGCAACAAGGAATAACACTAGACCAAATCAACGGGAGTCTCCAAGGATTGGAGGAGTACCCAGATCTACGACAACCATGTCTAGACCACCAAGAAGCTACCTAAAGGATCGAGCATACCAATTGTAGATCAAAGGAAGAGTCGACAAGACTACCAAATGCAAGCGGAAACCCTACCAAGATTGGTATAGGATTACCCAAAAACCACCAGTACCACGCACTTGCCACGGCAAGTGCAGTAAGGACAGAGATACGTAAAGAAACTCTAACACACCACAGGTACATAGTAATGTACCGTGACTACAATGAAGCAACTATGGGATCACAAATCCTGAAACTGAAGGAATGGAACCTTGGAAAGGCCTAACGGCCCGACCACTGTATTTAGAACATACCAGTCAGCGAGAAGCTGGACTTGGTCAAGATTTCGAACATGGCTATGCCATGAAGAACCTCTTTTAACACCGAACCATAATTTTCAAACCAAGTTTTCTTTCAAAACCACAAACCTTCTTTTAAAACCTTGGATTTTAAAAACCGAACCAACATAATTACGGTGAGTATCACAGAATGATACAAGAGGAGTTGGCAACAGAATACTTCACCTAGGCGTGTGACGAACACTATGAGTGTACCCGTTACGGGATGTAGGACAACCGCACTCCGAAGGAGCTTGCGGGCCTGACATATAGTTGGGTAAGTGGTAACGTATCAACATGGTACCCCACGTATGTATACACGTAGTGTACGAAACACGGGAAGTAGTCAACTCCGTTCTACGGACCGCGAGTAAATTCTAACCAGAACAACTGGACACAACAGACAATCAAGGAGAAGGAAACTCAGTTACGGAACAAGTGTAAGGAACTCAGAGAATCCATCTGAAGATAAGGAATGAAGACTGGGAAGGTGCAAAGAGCACATACTAGTAAGTATAGACATTGGATATGTCTCAAATAATTCAAGCAATCACCTGACAGCTGGAAAGGAACCCAGACTGAACACAGTAAGGCATAGGCCTAATGTGAACACAAAAATGCTCAACAGACGGGACAGAGTTCCCAAGAGCAACTATGAGATTACCACGAAGCATAATCCATTAAGGAGGATATTAAACCTAGCCTAGAACACTAGGAGCAAGTATAGACGGTCTACCCAACGACGGAGATGTTAAACCCAAAAGGGGAATAACTCAACTATGATACCACAAGGCGGTATAGTGATAACAGATCGTAAACATTAGCCGGATGTAACGGCATAACTAACAACACCCAGGAGCAATCCTGGAAGGGTGACTGGATTAACAACAGTCAAACAAAGCGTCAAGACAAGAATACAGGAGCTGGAACAAGCACTCGGTTAAGACACCGAAGGGATTTCACTTGACAGGAAATACCCTAGTCTACAAAAGGCACTGATCAGCACCAGATTGCCTAAGAGTCTCCTATGAACGGAAGCGTGATGTCACGACTTGCCATGGAGCCCAGTAATATCTCCAACCTATGATGGTATACAAGGAGTGGAAACAAGTATAAGCAGCTTGCAAGGAGCATAGCTCGCAGCAATACGGCTTAAAAGCCATCAACCAACTACGTTATGTAAACCTTAATGGTTGCGTAACCCACACCATTTGATAACAAGACCTGCAAGAGATATCGTCTCATAAGACAAGAAATCAACAACTGGACCCTCAGTTCAAACCCAACATCCTGAGTGGCTTGGAGTAATGGCCACCTCAGTGTCACTGTCACTAGAGCACTAGTCTAGTATACAGTTGACGGAGTTTAATTACCCCTCATGCCTTCTGTAGCAATTGTACACAGAGGCATAATAATCAGGATAATGCCAACATTGGCCTAGTCCACATTTGGACACTACGAGAAACCCAAGGGAAGGTACCCCTCGTTAACCGAAGACCACCAATGCGGTGATGATGTGAACCCTTAGAAAAGGCTTCCATCTACTATAACAATAAAACCACGCAATAGATATTGCCAAGGGGGTGATGGAATAAGGAAATGAGATTTCCAAACCATTACGACTTAAAGGAGTAAGCATACTCCATATGCACCCAAACAGGTGGTGGACCATTGTGTAAACACCAACATAGCAAACCTTGTCATTAGACTATGAGTGGAGACAACCCCTCAACAAGAACTTTCATTTATCAGTGATAGAATACTCTCAATTGGAGAACGGGACCAGAAAAAACCCTTGAAGTTTCTTGGGATGTCCCGGTGATGTACATACAAAAGTAAAACTACACAGCGGGAGCCTATAACCGATGCTCGGCACTGGGAAGATAATAGTTGTCATTGCACACCATGAATGACCAACGGTCAAGAGAGCTTGTAACCCGATAACCCACTTCATCCTCGGTCAACCAAGATACTTGGTGAGTTGTATCATAAATGATGATGGAATATGAGGTAAGCTAACCTACACGCGAAACCTAGAATGGAAGAACATCTCCACATTGGGAAGATATTAATATTGTGGTATGCTACGACAACCGTCATACACACGAACATTGGAAACCCCAGGGTATTCATACCATAAGGGAATGGTGCCAATGACAATGGCAATGAGTAAAGAGAAACTATCACAGTAACAGAAACAGTAAAAACGATGTTGTATAATGAGTAAGAATACGGTGCGCAACAAGCGACCGATATGAGGAAGTAGCAGACAATGACACGGGTATAAGTACGAGATACAGGCAGAAATATTCCTTCCTATCACATAAGTGACTTACTGTCAAGCGTTTACGCCTTTGCACTCTGTATGACTGAGTGTTTTGGTATTGCACTTGTCCAGCTAATGATCTAATGGGATGGCTAGGGATAGGGAAAATGTAAACCGTAGTGGACCCTTCTTTTCACCAACAAACATGGCATAAGGCCAAAGAAACATGAAGAGTGTACAATACACTAACAATCACAAAAATGTGAATTCCAAAGGAATAAAGGTGAAAGGAGACTTAAGAAAGTCACTAGGACCGACACATATCAGTGCAAGGTCATACAAGTAAAGAACACTTGTACTGAACCAGAAGAACTGGTGTAATCCAGAAGCTATTGACAATAGAGGAAGCGCTATAACTAAATAGTGGCTTAACCTCGCCCGACAATAAGTCGGAGGAACTTAACGAATAACCGTGGGAGCATGAATAGCATGTACAATAGATTACCAGAGAGCTGGTTATAAATCTCAAACTCATTGAGTTCAACCACGGTAAGAGAATACCGCATTTGTCTAGTAAACCTTATTCCCATAATAGACAGATAAAAAGGTGATGTATAGCACATTAATGATAACACGAAGGGTAAGTAACCCAAGCTATCAGGGTCGCGCAGCAGAAGCTAGTGGGCCCTAGCTAGGAGACAATGTACCTAGTAAGTATAATAAATGGCTATTAACGCCTTGAAGCCGGTTAGGCTAGAACCGAATTAATTATGAGTTAAATAAACTCATATAGGAATTCTTGGTGCAAAGACTAAACCATTGGTATGGTTAAGACCCTTTGACCAGAGCATAGTATATCATATACCGTAGTGAAGCTAAACGCTTCAGTTTGCCCAGACTGATTAAACCAAAGTTTAATAATAATAACATATGGTAGATTACGTGGGCGTAATCCCTTTTAAGGGGGTAGAGCGAAAACCGCTTAATGTAAGTTTTGTGAATAAAACACATAAACCATAATGTGCATAGCAGAAATGAGAACCAAATTGATGATTGATACTATGATAAATAAACATAAGTACTCATTCATATTGTAATTATGGTCACTAGGCATTAGACATGCAAATACCATAGGAGGAATACACCCATCTTGTAACACCGATGTAAGAGTATAGTAAAAGAAAAGTAATGAGCAGTGGACGGAGCTCCACAAGTATTGTAGCCTTTGAAGAAGTAGTACGGAATGAATGAGAGTAGTAGATGAATGAAGTTTGAGTAGTGGAATCGTAGGTAAATTATTTGAAGTAAATTGAAGTCAACTAAATCTTATAAGTATAGTATTCCTTAGTTAGAATATTGGAGATGATGGTGAGTAATGGATGGAAGTAGTGAAGGTTGATGAAATGAGCATTAGGATTGAACCATGGAGTAAAGCATTTGGGAAGTAGAGTGAGGACGATTGATGGACTGATTCCATCCTTTGGAGTTGTATGAATTCATAATTACGACTAGAAAGAGTAAAAAGATAGAAAATGAAAACAATTAAATTATTTGTTTGATTGAATCTGATGTGGGAAGTCGAACTTGATCCTGATCAAAAAGAGGGAAACCGAACACAAATTGGGGTGGAAAGATAGTTCAACACTGGTGCTGATCACATCAGGGTCGAACGATTCTTGAAGCTCCCTTCAAGTGGTCACAAGAATCACACTTAGGATAGAAGTAATAAGTATAAATTGGAATTCGGAGTTGTATGTTTTAGAAGGATTCCTAAGTATCCGCTGGGAAGGACCTTCCATAGACTAGAGACTAAGGATTTGTTAGAAACTGGTACCGGAGAAGATAGTAGTGTAGCATGTTGTATTATTCCAAAGGCAGCGGGACATAGAGGAGTCCTGCGTTGAGATGACCGGAGTGCCTGCAGGATTGTATGTGTATTGCATTGCTTTGGGGATAGCTTTGCATTGTATGTATGTATAAATTTTGTAATGAGGAACCGGATGGTTGATAGTAATAAGGATTGGAGTAATTATGGTGCATTAGTATGGCATGGTATGGTATAGTATGTAGGAACCTTGAGTGACGGATTTGGGATTAGTAAGGAGGAAGAACGTATGGCTTTGGTATTAGACACGTAAGAATGAGTAAGCATTGTAAACCTATAACCTCGAGCAACTTTGAGGACAATGTTCTTAAGGGGGGTAGATTGAAATACCCTGAACTTAAATATAGGGATTAAAATTAATCTAATACGTATTTAAGGACCTAATGGTACCTAATTAATACTAGCAAGGAAAAATAATTCCAAAAGAAATAAAGAAACGCTTAAAAAGCGGAAAACGCTAAATAAGCGTTAAATAACCATAGGAGGTATGTGACCTCGATTAGAGTACTATATGGATTCTAAAGGTTTAATAAGACCTAAATAATATATGGGAACACATCCCGAAGAAAACGGATCCTTAAAATGGATTAAAAACACTAACGAACCTTAAAGCGTGTTTTTCGAGGTAACCGGGAAAACGTGACTTTAAGCGGGTCAAACAGACTCGTAACAATTTTGGTCAACTAAATAAACATTAATAAATATTAGTGAAGCTTTAGAACCAATAAAATCAATAAAACGAGAGATTAGTAAAAACTGTCAAAAACGGGAAGTTGTGGGGTAGAAACATAAATAGACCAAACTTATGTGTCCACTTTTGAAATAAAAAGTGAAGTTGTGTGTGTGTGTGTGGTGCCAGCCGGCCCCTATTCCCCCTCTCTCACACACTCACTAACTCCCTCTTATTTACAAAACAACAAAGTAATAAAACTACTACTTTATCTACTTTATTACCCCACTCTCTCACACTCTCTCTCCTACTCTCATTCTCTTCACTCACGTAATACCACTCACCCTCACTCACTCTCTTTTCTTCTTCCTCCCCTTCCATGCGATTTCCATGGAGAAATAAACAAACCCACACAACTTCCTCTTCTCTCCTCTTGTAACCCCCTCAAATCTCTTCCAAAAATTATAAAAACTACCATTGGAATCCTCTCCTCAAGAGCAACATTTCCCTCTTTTCAAAAATCAAAAAGGATAACTTTCATCTCCATGGGTATGGAGCATTGGAGCTTCAAGACCACCATTAGAACCACCTCATTCTCCTTGTTCTATTGAGGTAAAAATTTCTTAAAAACTCCATCTTTTCTAGCCTCAAGGGCAAAACGAAAATGTAGACTAAAACCTTGTTTGGTTCTTTGTGCTATAGCCGATTTTGGCTTCCTTGGAGAGTTGGGCAGATCATTCTTGGCTATTCTAAGCATTACTCATACCCTGGAAGGTAATATAAATTCTAAACCCTAAAACCTATATTAGAACTTACATGATGGTTAGGGTTAAATTGTGTATTAAAATGGTGTATTGAAATGTATATGTGAATGGGTTGTAGTGTTAGAGGATTGAGATTACAAAACCGGTAGAGAAGTAGAGAAAGAGAAGAAGAAGCAGAAGAAGAAGAAAGAAACTAGAAGAAGAAACATGGTAATTAAACTCACCCTTGTGTAGCCTTATATTTGCAGGTGTAACAGATTTTAATGGAGTAAAACTTACATTGTAAAATGGTAATGTATTAGTAGTGTAATGTGTAGGAGAATATAAGTATTTTGAAGCTTTAACAACAATTTAAAAACTGTTACAAACAGGTTGGGAATGAGATGTTAAGTGCGGGAATTGTTAAGAGTGATTTAGTGTTGTTATGGGTATATGAGAGTTGTGTATTGTTGTTGTGTATAAACAGGTGAGATGATGTTAATGTGTGAGGAAACATTGTGTTGAGAGTGTAAAATTATAGGGGAGACTATGGCAAAATTTTGGTAGGAATTATGTATTCAAGAATGACTTGGTGAATGGGAGAACCAAGGTGTATATTGGATTGAGGAGGTATGTTAAGTAGTGATGAAGTGGTATTGTAGTATGAGAGTAGAGTGTGTAAAAATCTGTAGCAAACGGCATGTGAAATGCATTGGAGAAACAAGTAAAAGAGTGAGTGTTAGTAACCTCGGAAATGAAGATTTGACTCGGATATAGGTAGTACATGTGTCTAGGAGGTAAAGTAATGGATTGAGGATACTAGTAATGGCATTGATAGAGGGAGTAATAAATGGTAAATGGTAAATTGAAAATCTGTAGCATAAGAGGAATGAAAACCATTGTAAGTGTTGTGATGAAGTGAGAAAAATTGTGTATGTGGATATAGGAATGAGTAAGGAATGTGAGGGACGAACTAATGCAACTTTTAGGGCCTAAGTAGTGATTAAAACATGTGGGATTATGTGAGCCTCGATTTTAAACCCTATCCTGTGCTGACTAAAGCTGATTAGGATCTAATCGGGTTTTAGGTCCACTTATAACCTAAGATTAATAACTATGTCATATAACAATAATTATTAAAACCTAAGCTAGCTCACTGGAACCTATATGAGTCGCCACCTAATTTTAACCTAGAGTAAATTAGGAAAGGTAGAGTTCGGGTTCGGGGGCTTGGTATTCGACTTATTTAGGGTTCAAATTACTTTCATTACCCTTCCAAGGTCGTTTTTCCTCTACTTGGTTTATTTACGGCTTATTACGAGTCGTTTTAACCTAAGTGCGCAAGTTCTGTTTTTTTTGTGTTTTTTAGCATTTTTGACAGAAAATTAAAGTGAAATTAAAAGCTACCGAAACTAGGGTTTCGGAGGCAGAATTAGGTCAAATTTCGTTTACGTCCGTAGCCACGGACACCATGTCCGAGACCACGGACCCCAGTTAACCTAATTGTACAGAAAGTCGAATTTGAGGAAAAACAAAAGTTTGAAAGTCCGGGGCCACGGACAGGCTGTCCGTGGGCCCGGACATTATTTTAGAAAACCTAAATTTGAAAATTTTAAATCCCGCCACCGTCCGTGGTCGTCCGTGGCCACGGACAACCCGTCCGTGGTCCCGGACCATAGGTCCGAGGTCTCGGACAACCCACGGACAGGGGTTTTATGGTGGTTCCCGAAGGTGTTTTCGGCTCAAAATTTATGCGCGTGTAGCCTGAAAGGTGTACAATTCATTAGTAATTGAAAGATTACAGTTTGAAGTCGAATTATGTACGAAACTTGACGAACAAGTAACAAGGTAGAAATAAAAGTAATTAGCAATACAGAAACGTAAAAAGGTTAGTTTGAACCCAAAATTTGACAGAGAGTTAATAAGGTCGTGGAGAGTTAGAAAAGTAGAATTGCAACCTGTTTTACCTTCAGATTCGTGGTGTTTCTTCACGTCGGGATTCTTCGGAGGCCTCGTTGATGGCGGATCCAGAGGAACTTCGAACCGAGCTTCTGACTCCTTGTTGTTCTTGATGTTCTTCACATTTTGGTGCTGTTTTGGTGAGGGTTTGATGATGGATGGTTGTGGGAGTTGAAAAATGTGTTTTGGTGTTGATTTCGGTGAGATTTCGGTGTTTGACTGTGGCTCTGGAGTTCAAAACGTGGAGAGAGAGAGACGGCTGCCTTCTTTGAGAGTCTAGGGTTCTTAAGGTTCCCCTTTGATCATGGGATAAGGTTCCTTATATAGGCTTCCTTAAAGATAGAAAAATCCGGTAAAAACCGAGATTTACCGACGTTTTAGCTCAAGGGCTTCCAAAAGGAATTTGATTATGAAATTTTACACATGGATAAAGGATGATATTTCTGAATTTTCTAAAGTGGAATCGAATTTTTTGGATATTGGAATATTTTTAAATTCAATTTCTCGTTAGATTCAATCAGAAATTGCTAGAAAATTATTGGAAATTCGAAAAATCAAATTCCAATGCCATTATGCTTCAGATGTCATCCTCTATCATGGGTTAAAATTTCAAAGCTTTTGAATTGATTTGACCCTTATTTGGAGGAGAGAGAAAGCCTATAGGGGGCTTAGGAGCCTTGAAAAATTACGAAAATACCCCTGGAGATGACTAAACTGTCCCTAGTACTCTGAAATGTGCCGATCGAACTGGGAACCCTCGCTACTTGACCAAACTAGCCTATTAGTAGAGACTCTCTTCCGGGGGGGTTGAAATTTTGGGTATAACAGATTGCCCCCCGTCAACTAGACTTTGTAATGGAAATGAGAAGGCTAGTTGATGCTTGAGTGATACCCCCAAAATTTTGGATCTTAAAAGACCCCACATGCAATTGAAGTCCGACAAGTTGGGTCGAGCTGTTCTAAGGCGCTGACTACCTATGAGTAAAGTGGAAGGGATGTCAAGTGATTCTAAGGCGTTGACTACCTATGAGGATGATACGATGTCAAGCTATTCTAAGGCGTTGACTACCTATAATGACTGAAATGATGTCAAGCCATTCCAAGGCGTTGACTACCTAAAATGTGAAAATAAGATAATGTCAAGCGATTCTAAGGTGTTGACAACCTAACGAGTGAAAATTGGGTGGTATGCAAATGCGAGAATGCTGAAATGCTAGTGATGCTGACGATGCTGATGATGCTGATGATGCTGACGATGCTGATGATGCTGATGATGCTGATGATTCTCAGATGCTTCTGGGGACCGAAACCCGTTCCAATGCTCCTAGTTGGTATACTATGGGGACTTATTGCCTCTGCCCACCAACTGGGGTGCTGGGATAACTTCTAGATTACCAAGGGGACTTATTGCCACTGCCCACTAGTTGTTTCTCCCAAGAAGTTGACATGAAGATGGGGACTTATTGCCTCTGCCCCGCCAACTTAGATCACGCTCTGTCTCGTACTTGTCTCGCACTCAAGATGATACTAGGTCTCGTACTGGTCTCGCACTGGATGATGACGATAGGTCTCGCACTGATGAAGATGCTTGGTCTCGCACTGATGAAGATGATGGGTTTCGTACTGACGAAATTGATGGTCTCGCACTGATGAAGATGCTTGGTCTCGCACTGATGAAGATGATGGGTCTCGCACTGACGAAATTGATGGTCTCGCACTGATGAAGATGCTTGGTCTCGCACTGAAGTCTCGTACTAAGTGGATGAAGAAAAAGCTGGATTCCGCACTGATTCTGGGTCGCGCACTGAATGAAGATGTCTTGTACTAAAGTCTTGAAAATGATGGGTCTCGCACTGATGAAGATGGTAGGTCTCGCACTGAAGGAAAAGATGGGTCTCGCACTGAATGAAGATGCTAGGTCTCGTACTGAATGAGGAAACTGCAGGGCCTCGCACCGTTTTGGGTCTCGAACTAAAAATGAGTTAGGAAGATAATGGTCTCGTGCAAATGATGAGAACTGATTACTGGAGTGCCAAACATGGCAATGATGATAAGATGTATGCAATCAAGATATATGAAAGATACTCGTTCAAAACAGGAAACTGTTGGAAAAGGTGCCGAACTTGGCAATGCTTGAGAAAAACCCTGCTGAAAAAGGAAAGTGAAATGATCATTTCCTGACTAAAAATTTCAAATCTGCAATTTGCTTCTTGAAAAAATGAACATGCCATTAGTGGAAGTGTGTGGTGTTTGTTGTGGTGCTGAAGGCTTTTGCCGGTGTTCAGGATTTGTGACAGACCTGGGATTGGGTTGTGATTTTGGATGGAGGTCAGGGTTATGACGGGCCTGATGTTTTTGTGGAGGTAAGGCCAATGACGGGTTTGAGAGTGTGTGTGTGGTGGTAAGGGCTTATGTGTGCCTGTGGTGGGATGTGGTGCTCGAGCTTTGGGTTTTAATTGGTGCTGACATGGCAATTGTTGGAACCAACAATTGCCCCCAGTATTTTTTCCTTAGGACAATCTGAGCTAGAGTTCATGGCAATCGATCGGGACGATCGATTGCCCCCAGTATTTTCTTTGATTAAACATGCGAACAAGTCTCACCCTCACAGGGTCACGGCTTATGTTTCGATGTGGTGCTTCCTAATCTACACTCAGCGTGTTTGATGCTTGTACTTGTTTTCTGCTCACGGTCACAACTTCTAGACCATTGAATTCGATATTTGATGGATTTACGCATTTGATCTGCTACTTTCACGTGATTAGACACACAACTATCAAGTCGGAAGTCTTTAAAGCTTATAACATGGCCATGGGGTGTGATGAAGGACAACGGGACCATGGAGGGATGTTTGAGGTATGTGGAGCTTAAGTGGGTGACCAAAGCTGCAACTTGCGTCTTCTCTCGGATTCATCTTCCTTGTCTTGAAGTCGTCTAGCCGCCTTGTGCTGACGTTGTTTTCGAGCTTCTGGACTTGGACTTTTGAAGTTGTCCTTTACACCATTTCTCTTTTTGCCATTTGGATTTCTTCGAGGCACTTCGGGTTTGCCTTTTGTTTTATCCTTTCTTGACTTTGCCTTCGGGGTTCTTGTGTTTCCCGGCTTTGGGCTTCGAGAGCTATTTTGATGTGAGCTCTTTAGATCCTGTGTCACTCTGGGACCATTTGCGGATCACTTCGTCATGCTGATAGCGGCGTTGCTTCTTTGGATTAATGAGAATGTTATCTGAGAGTCAGGCTCCTCGCTTCCTTTGGTCACCGGGTCGAACATTCATCATTGGCTAGGTTATTTTGTGGAGCTCATAATATCGAAAAGGGATATATGAAAGGCTCAGTGGGGGTGCCTAGGGTTTAATGACAGGGTTTACAAGCTTTTGGCTATGTGGTGCTGTACCTAGGTGCTTCGTCATTCCTGATAGTTGTGTATCCATTCTTTGTTACTTTTCGCAGATCTAAGAGTAAATTTACAAATTATCTCATTCGGTCGGAGTTATGCCGTTTACCTCACCTTTGAATGTGGTCTCACCGGAGTCGTGTAAAAATGACACGCTCATTCACTCATGGTTTTTCCGCTCAAGACACTCTCGTGAATTTCACTTAGAGACTAGTTCACACGCTTAAACGAAAGATGAAAGATGACGTACCTAAACTCAGATTGCCCCCAGTATTGATTTGGGGTTAATGACAACAATTTAAAAGATATGGATTTGGAAACACTTTGGGGGTTATTTGGATGTCTTGGGATGAGCTGTGGGGTTTGGTAAGGCATGTTCAAAATTTCGGAAACAAAATACAAGTCTTTGCATGCCATTGTCGGGAAATAATTATTTCATGAACCATTTTCTCAAAAGAAACTTGTGTGAAATAAAATGTTTTTTGTTACCCTTTAGACTCGAAAAAGTCATCCATTTGTGAACATGAGGAAGAAAATGAAAAATCGATGCTTCTTATCGGTGGTTTGAAAACGATCATTCTTTGAAAACTTTGAGCGATGCATTTGAAAGATGAATGTTTTAGCAAGTTATGCAGTAGAATGCATGGGATCCCTAAACTTTCCCTTGAATTTGAACTCTGCTGAACCGTCTGATGTCGGCATGCTGAAGACTCGAGCTCTTGACTGCTAGGATGTCGTTAAGATGACCGTGACCGTCTTCTTCTTGGACTCTGTGTGGGCCTGAAGGCCCTTAATCTGGAGATGATATATACAGGCTGAAGGATGCCATATGAACTATGAATGGGCCACTGGGCCGAGAGAGAAACTTTGAAGTCTAAGATTTGTTTGATGTTCCTGTTGGGCCTTGAGGCCAGAAACTACAATGAATGAAAAATTATCTTGAATTCGAATGAGTTGAAACCTAAACAAATAGTTTTGAGTGGGCCTAAAAGGTATGACACCTAGATCTAGGACTTTGGGCCAGGGCCCGAACAAAAGGTTCACCTAGACTAGAATGGGCCTTGGGCCGAAATGGAAAAGCCTGATTGATTTTCATGTCTTATGGACTGCTTTAGGTAGATTTGTTTTTCATGGGCCTAGAACTAAATTGATAATTCAAATTAGGCTGAAGAGAAATCACCAAAGTCTAAACTTTTGGGCCGAAGCCCAAATGACACACATATCAAACCAAACAGGGCCTCTGGGCCGTAAACAATAAAGCTGCCAATTCGGGTTGGGCTGAGTTGATGTAGGAGAGGTTCCTATCCATTTCTAGGGCTGCGTAGTGGGCCAATCATACAAGCAAACAAGGCCCACACAAGTTCAACATGTCCTCACTAGACGCTTTGATCAAACCGGGTATGGATCGATCCGGAGAGGTGCTTGGGGCATGGGCCCAGGTTACCACAAAGGAATAGGGCTTGCACGCTATTCTCTTTGGGATTCCCCACTTTTTCACATCACCTGAAGGTGTGCGTCTACGGTCGGGTCTTTGACTGACCAAACATTGGGCTTGGTAAGGGCACTGCCAGGAAAATGCTTGGGGCTAAAGCCCAGGTATTAAGGGGATGTGGTTAGACGACATCCTCCTCTTTTCCCCCGCTTATTCACATCACCTAAAAGGTGTGAGTCCCTGACAGGGGACCCTCAAACGGGTCCCGGGGTGAAATCGGTTTGCATGGACCCTCGCTCTCACATGATGCAAATGTGCAGAAATTAAAGTGCGCACAAAAGTAAACAAACAAAGTAATAAAGCCATAGATAAACATTTTCGAGTTAAGCCCTCTTTCTTAAATTTAAACAAGTTAAAATTAAGAGTTTAGTCCCCAGCAGAGTCACCAGTCTGTGAGCCTCGATTTTAAACCCTATCCTGTGCTGACTAAAGCTGATTAGGATCTAATCGGGTTTTAGGTCCACTTATAACCTAAGATTAATAACTATGTCATATAACAATAATTATTAAAACCTAAGCTAGCTCACTGGAACTATTATGAGTCGCCACCTAATTTTAATCTAGAGTAAATCAGGAAAGGTAGAGTTCGGGTTTGGGGGCATGGTATTCGACTTATTTAGGGTTCAAATTACTTTCATTACCCTTCCTAGGTCGTTTTTCCTCTACTTGGTTTATTTACGGCTTATTACGAGTCGTTTTAACCTAAGTGTGCAAGCTTCTGTTTTTTTGTGTTTTTTAGCATTTTTTGACAGAAAATTAAAGTGAAATTAAAAGCTACCTAAACTAGGGTTTCGGAGGCAGAATTAGGTCAAATTTTGTTTACGTCCGTAGCCACGGACACCATGTCCGAGACCACGGACCCTAGTTAACCTAATTGTACAGAAAAGTCGAATTTAAGGAAAAACAAAAGTTTAAAAAGTCTGGGGCCACGGACAGGCTGTCCGTGGGCCCGGACATTATTTTAGAAAACCTAAATTTGAAAATTTTAAAATCCCGCTGCCGTCCGTGGGCGTCCGTGGCCACGGACAACCCACGGACAGGGGTTTTATGGTGGTTCCCGAAGGTGTTTTCGGCTCAAAATTTATGCGCGTGTAGCCTGAAAGGTGTACAATTCGTTAGTAATTGAAAGATTGCAGTTTGAAGTCGAATTATGTACGAAACTTGACGAACAAGTAACAAGGTAGAAATAAAAGTAATTAGCAATACAGAAACGTAAAAAGGTTAGTTTGAACCCAAAATTTGACAGAGAGTTAATAAGGTCGTGGAGAGTTAGAAAAGTAGAATTGCAACCTGTTTTACCTTCAGATTCGTGGTGTTTCTTCACGTCGGGATTCTTTGGAGGCCTCGTTGATGGCGGATCCAGAGGAACTTCGAACCGAGCTTTTGACTCCTTGCTGTTCTTGATGTTCTTCACGTTTTGGTGCTGTTTTGGTGAGGGTTTGATGATGGATGATGTTGTGGGAGTTGAAAAATGTGTTTTGGTGTTGATTTCGGTGAGATTTCGGTGTTTGACTGTGGCTCTGGAGTTCAAAACGTGGAGAGAGAGAGACGGCTGCCTTCTTTGAGAGTCTAGGGTTCTTAAGGTTCCCCTTTGATTGTTATAACCCACAATACATACCTTATATTATATCCGTTATAATATTATTCTAAGTTGGATTACATTACTTATGTCAGTTAGGACACCGGCGGCATTCTATTAATTGCCAGGGACAAGGAAGTCTTTCGGCTAATTAGTCAAGGTAATTAAATATCTGATTTGAAAGGAAAGGGATTCCTTAATTCTTTTATTTTCCTGATCATTGTTATTCATGTCGGATAGGTCGTGGGAGCGTTGTCAGTTTTCAAAGTCAGAACGAGCGTTCTTCTCCTTCTCTCTCTCTTCTCAATTTCCATTCTGCAGAGATTGTGCCTCCATCTACTGCAATCCTACTGGTGATCCCCGTTCCTATGTGATTCTCTTGTTCGCCTTCAGGTTTGGCTTCCGGATTTCAGATTTGTAATTTAGAGCAAGCTCTCTTCTTCTGCAGTTTCTGATTTCTGGTTGTTGCCGTGATGAACCCATCGTTTGTGTTTCTGCATTTGGATCCGTGAATCGTGTGAGACTGCTACTCTACGAAGAGTCGGGAATTATGCACTCTCGTGTCCAGGTTCGGATTACAGAATTTTGGAACGGTGAAGTTCTAGGTTTCCTTGTTTGATTGGTGATTTTGGATTGTTGAATTGTGGGAATTCAGTAGTCTTTACTCGTGCCTGGCTGCTGGGTTGTTCGGACTGCGCTTGTTGATTCAGACCGTCGTTTTCCTTCTGCTAATCTAGGTAGGTGGTTACTCGATTCGGTTTGGAAGTTCAGCCATGGGGTTTGCAAGGTTTCGTTGTCTGATTTGGGTGCGGATTACGTTTGTTGTTGGCTGTTTCAATTGCATTTATGAATGGTTAAACCCCCATGGTCTTCTGTATTTGTGGCTGATTTGGTGTATGTTCTGAATTGGCGATTCGTGGGGTCGAATTGCGTTGTTTTTCTGCTCTGTCTGTCTTCTGGAATCTGCAGTTTTCGCACTGTCCGAACTTCTGTCCGAGCTTTGAAGTTCGGACAGTGTGTTTTGCCTTTCTGTTTTTTTTAAAGTTCGGGGTATGTCCGAACATCTGTCCGAGCTTTGATGTTCGGACACACCCTTAGATTCGCTCTGATTTTAGTTCGACTTGTGTCCGAACATTGATGTCCGACACAAGTCGGACTTCCCGTACTTTATAGTCCTCGAACACAGTCGGACACACACTCTGTTTCCTGTCTGATTTCAATCGACTTGTGTCCGAACTTCGACGTTAGGACACAAGTTCGGACACCCCTGTTTTCAGCGTAACTTCTTCGTTTGAACTCCGATTTGAGTGCCGTCTGCGGCATTGGATTCCTTATGTTCTGTACTACTGATTTATGAGTGTTTTGGCATATTTAAATGCAACTTTGCTTCTGTTTAAGCAATCCTTCTGTTTTGGGACATTACACTTTGTTTCTGAGCCGTGAATGGCTGGGTCGAGCTATTCCGTGGTATACCATGTAGACGTCATTCTGAGTGTGGGTCATTCCCTTTCTGTTCTGTGGGGTTGACGAACCCTTTGGCTCTTTCGAGTCATTTCTGCGTTGCCGAGAGACCTGGTATGGTCTATGGGTCTCGACCCTTCTGAGTGTGTGCATTGTGTTTTGTCCCCTTTCTGTTTAAGTGCTCTGACTGTTTCTGATATGGGAACCCCTTGAGTTCCACTCTGTTTCTGTTCTGAAAGCTTCTGGATATTGAGAATTGTGGATAAATGCTTATCTTCTCCTTCTTCTGTTTTCAATTGTTTTGAGCGACCTTGCTGATGACGGTCGCTGCTTACTGGGCATAGTTGTGTGCTCATTCCCCTACTTCTAACATTTTTGCAGATTGATCAGCGAGGATCATCTTGAGTTCTGGAGCTATAGTGTTTAGCTTTTTGTTCATTCAGTTTGATACTTTGAGATGTTGTAGCCTTCGGGCCTTATACTTTTGACTTCTGTTTCTGACTCAGTTTCGTATTTGGGATTTTGGTATTTGCTTCCGCTGTATTTGAATACATTGGTTTACAATGTTTATGTAAACTTGTTTTGGGCCTTTATTGCGTTTGAGTGTTTTAGAGCCTTGCGTTATTAGGTAGTAATACGCGGCGTGTAGCACCCTTAACTCTTAGGCCGGTTTTAGGGGTGTTACATTTAGTGGTATCAGAGCCAGGTTTGGCTTTCTTTGGTGTCTGTGGGTGTGTTTGCTTGTGTGAGAGTCAGTTGTGACAGTGGTTGACAGTATGAGTTAGTTCTGACAAGTTTTGGATTTGTATATCTCAGAATGGCTCCTCGTAGGACACCAGTGACCCCTCAGGGAGATGCTGCGGATGTAGTGCAGCAGTTTGTGACGCAGTTGATGCAGACGATGGCTGCAGCTGCTGGGGGAGCTGGTGGAGGAGCTGGTGGTGCTGGCCCAGCAGGGGCGAATGCCGTGGGAGGCCGAGTCCGAGCACTCCAGGAGTTCATGAAGCTAAAGCCACCTTCTTTCGACGGCTGTGGCGACCCTCAGGAGGCGAGCCATTGGATTACTGAGGTCGAGGACCTGCTGAGAGTGATGGGGTCGGAGGACGACCAGAAGGTAGACTTCGCCACGTTCCTCTTCAAGGGGGAGGCGAAGGAGTGGTGGCGCATGGTGATGGGTAGACATCCCCAGCCTTGGACCTGGGATCAGTTCTGCTTGGAGTTCAACAAGCAGTTCTATCCGGATGTCTACAAGGACCAGAAGATCAATGAGTACAACCGGCTGCGTCAGGGAGAGATATGTCTGTAGAGGAGTACGTGAGGAAGTTCGTGACCCTGTCGAAGTATGCTCCGGAGCCAGATGAGCATAGGAAGGCTCGTAAGTTCGAGAGCGGTTTGAGGCCAGACATCAGGTCGGCGGTGACACCTCTTCGTCACCGGACCTTCAGAGATGTGGCGGATGTCGCCTTGCTGGTAGAGGCGGACATCAGGGGCAGACAGGCGGGCAAGACCATAAGGGAAGAGGCGTGCTGAGAGCCTCAGAAGAAGGAGGCTGCTCCTCCTCAGAAGAAGCAGACCTATGGAGATCGCCGGGGAGCTTCTTCATCTTCGTCAGCTGGGGCGAAGTGTGGGGCTTGTGGTCGCTCCCATCCTGGTAGGGAGTGCTACAAGAAGACTGGTGCCTGCTTTAAGTGCGGGTCGATGGAGCACCGGATCGCTCAGTGCCCTCAGGCATCCAGTAGAGGCTCAGGGATAGAGGCACCGGCTCAGATTCAGGGGCGAGGTCCGATCAGAAGAAGCCTCAGACTCAGGCCCGGGTTTATGCTATGGCTGGAGAGCGTGATCGTGCTGGTGATCGCGTCATCTCAGGTATCCTCCAGATCCATTCTCGAGATGTATTTTGTCTGTTTGACTCTGGAGCTACGCATTCTTTTGTCTGCTATGATTTATTGGGTGATCTTGGACTGACTGCTATGCCTAGTGAGGTAGACCTATGTGTGAGTAGTCCGTTAGGTGGGGTTGCCCCTTGTGTGTTGGATTCTGTGTGTAAGGCTTGTCCCATAGTAGTTAGGGACAAGACCTTCTTTGCTGACCTCATCCCGATGCGGATGACCTGTTTTGATGTGATCCTGGGCATGGATTGGCTAGCAGAGCACCATGCCCATATAGATTGTGCAGCGAGGAGAGTAGTGTTCGACTGCCAGGCGGGACTCGTTTGCTTTCTCTCGGGAATGCAGTTCCATGTGCGCCGGTGATTGTGTCAGCGATGCAGGCAGCCAGTTTCTTGAGGAAGGGCTGCCAGGGCTTCTTATGTATCTGCCAGAGGTGCGTGAGGGATCTAGCTTGGAGAGCATCCCGATCGTCAGAGAGTTCCCGGAGGTCTTCCAGGACGACGTGCCCGGACTTCCACCAGTGCGAGAGGTGGAGTTCACCATCGATTTAGCGCCAGAGACTCAGCCCATCTCTAGGGCCCCTTACCGTATGAGTCCGGCGGAGTTGAAGGAGCTGAAGGTCCAGCTTCAGGAGCTGTTAGATAAGGGCTTCATACGCCCTAGTGTTTCGCCTTGGGGAGCGCCAGTGCTGTTTGTGAAGAAGAAGGATGGGACCTTCCGTTTGTGCATCGACTACAGGGAGCTGAACAAGGTGACCATCAAGAATCGCTATCCCCTTCCGCGCATAGATGATTTGTTTGACCAGTTGGCGGGCGCCACAGTGTTCTCGAAGATAGATCTTCGTTCAGGCTACCATCAGTTGAGGATTAAGGCCGAGGATGTGCCTAAGTCCGCTTTTAGGACTCGTTATGGTCATTACGAGTTCCTAGTCATGCCGTTTGGTTTGACTAATGCTCCATCAGTATTCATGGATATGATGAACCGGGTTTTCAAACCCTATCTGGATCATTTGTAGTGGTCTTCATAGATGATATCTTGGTGTACTCCAGAGCGCAGAGGAGCATGAGGAGCATCTGAGGATTGTTTTGCAGACGCTGAAGGATCGTGAGCTTTATGCTAAGTTGAAGAAGTGTGACTTCTGGCTTGATCGCGTAGTTTCTTGGGACATGTGGTCTCGAAGGACGGTATCTCAGTGGATCCTGAGAAGATTAGAGCTGTGATGGAGTGGGCGAGGCCCACGAATGTTGCTGAGATTCGCAGTTTCCTTGGGTTAGCTGGGTACTACAGGAAGTTTGTTGAGGGGTTTTCTAAGATTGTATCCCCGCTGACCCGTCTGTTGAGGAAGGAGGTCAAGTATGAGTGGAGCGAGGCTTGCGAGCAGAGCTTCCAGGAGATTAAGAAGAGGCTGACGACCACACCGATTCTGACTTTGCCTTCTGGGACCGAGGGATTCGAGGTCTTCTGTGATGCGTCCCATAAGGGACTGGGATGTGTTTTGATGCAGCAGGGTAAGGTAGTGGCTTATGGCTCGCGGCAGCTTAAGCCCTATGAGAAGAACTACCCTACCCACGATCTGGAGTTGGCAGCTGTAGTGTTCGCGCTGAAGATTTGGAGGCATTACTGTATGGGCGTCGTGTAAGGTTTACACGGACCACAAGAGTCTCAAGTATTTGTTCACTCAGAAGGAGCTGAACTTGAGACAGAGGAGGTGGTTGGAGCTACTTCATGACTACGATTTAGAGATCCTCTACCACCCGGGTAGAGCGAATGTTGTTGCAGATGCCTTGAGCCGGAGAGGTGCTTCGGGTGTAGCTTGTGCTCTGACGGAGTCAGAGGTCCGCCTTAGAGCTGCAGCGTATGGGTGTGGGTAGTCAGACCAGCCAGTGCCAGTGTGATAGCAGCGCTTCAGGTTCAGTCTTCGTTGGTCGACAGGATCCGGGTTGGTCAGGAGGCAGATTCAGCTTTGTGTCGGATCAGAGAGGGGCTGTCTTCAGATCAGAGTTCAGACTTCAGTGTCTCCAGTGATGGTGTCTGCGTTTCAGAGGCCGTGTATGTGTGCCAGACGATGCAGTGCTGCGCAGGGATCCTTCAGGAGGCTCATGGAGCGCCATATTCAGTTCACCCAGGAGGGGTGAAGATGTATCGAGATCTCAAAGAGTCATTCTGGTGGTCTGGGATGAAGCGTGACATCTCAGAGTTTGTTTCGAAGTGCCAGACCTGTCAGCAGATTAAGGCTGAGCACCAGAGGCCAGCGGGTTTCCTTCAGCCCCTTCCCATTCCTGAGTGGAAGTGGGAGAGTGTGGGGATGGATTTCGTCATGGGTTTGCCCAGGACTCCTTCGGGTTGTGATGTTGTATGGGTGATAGTCGATCGTCTGACGAAGTCTGCTCATTTTCTGCCAGTGAAGAAGACCTTCAGTTTGGAGCGCCTAGCTCGTTTGTATCTCGATGAGATAGTGAGACTTCACGGTGTGCCTACTACTATTGTGTCTGATCGTGACCCACGTTTTGTTTCGAGATTTTGGCGCAGTTTGCATAAGGCCTTGGGTACGAATTTAGTGTTCAGTTCAGCTTACCATCCTCAGTCGGATGGCCAGACAGAGAGGACTAATCAGGTTTTGGAGGACATGCTTCGCGCATGTGTCCTGGACTTTGGAGGTAGCTGGGAGCAGCATGTGACTCTGATTGAGTTCGCCTACAACAACAGCTTTCAGGCGAGCATCGGTATGGCTCCGTTTGAAGCGTTGTACGGTAGGAGGTGCAGGTCCCCCATCTGTTGGGATGACCTGAAGGAGAGGGTCTTGGTTGGACCCGAGCTGGTGCAGGGAGCAGTAGAGAAGATCAGGGATTCGGAGCGTTTGCTTGTTGCTCAGAGCAGACAGAAGTGCTATGCAGACCAGAGGCGCAGGCCGCTTGAGTTTGAGTTGGAGATCATGTCTATCTGCGAGTGTCGCCGGTCAGAGGCGTGGTCCGGTTTGGGAAGCGTGGGAAGCTTAGCCCAGGTTCGTTGGACCGTTTGAGATTCTAAGAGGATTGGCCCTGTGGCTACCTTAGCGTTGCACCATCTTTGTCTGCTGTCACGTGTTTTTCATGTCTCCATGTTGAGGAAGTACCTGCATGATCCGTCTCATGTGATCGACCATAGTCAGCTTCAGTTGAGAGAGGACTGTAGTCTCGAGGCGGTGCCTACCCGCATTCTAGCCAGAGACGTCCGTCGACTCCGTAGTAAGACCCTGCCTATGGTTAAGGTCCAGTGGTCTGATCAGCCAGAGAGCGAAGCGACTTGGGAGCTTGAGGGCAAGCTGCGTGTCAAGTTCCCCTCCCTGTTCGAGCAGTAAGGTGAGTCAATTTCGAGGACGAAATTCTTTTAAGGGGGAGATGATGTTATAACCCACAATACATACCTTATATTATATCCGTTATAATATAATATTATTCTAAGTTGGATTACATTACTTATGTCAGTTAGGACACCGGCGGCATTCTATTAATTGCCAGGGACAAGGAAGTCTTTCGGCTAATTAGCCAAGGTAATTAAATATCTGATTTGAAAGGAAAGGGATTCCTTAATTCTTTTATTTTCCTGATCATTGTTATTCATGTCGGATAGGTCGTGGGAGCGTTGTCAGTTTTCAAAGTCAGAACGAGCGTTCTTCTCCTTCTCTCTCTCTCTCAATTTCCATTCTGCAGAGATTGTGCCTCCTTCTACTGCAATCCTACTGGTGATCCCCGTTGCTGTGTGATTCTCTTGTTCGCCTTCAGGTTTGGCTTCCGGATTTCAGATTTGTAATTTAGAGCAAGTTCTCTTCTTCTGCAGTTTCTGATTTCTGGTTGTTGCCGTGATGAACCCATCGTTTGTGTTTCTGCATTTGGATCCGTGAATCGTGTGAGACTGCTACTCTACGAAGAGTCGGGAATTATGCACTCTCGTGTCCAGGTTCGGATTACAGAATTTTGGAACGTTGAAGTTCTAGGTTTCCTTGTTTGATTGCTGATTTTGGATTGTTGAATTGTGGGAATTCAGTAGTCTTTACTCGTGCCTGGCTGCTGGGTTGTTCGGACTGCGCTTGTTGATTCAGACTGTCGTTTTCCTTCTGCTAATCTAGGTAGGTGGTTACTCGATTCGGTTTGGAAGTTCAGCCATGGGGTTTGCAAGGTTTCGTTGTCTGATTTGTGTGCGGATTACGTTTGTTGTTGGCTGTTTCAATTGCATTTCTGAATGGTTAAACCCCCATGGTCTTCTGTATTTATGGCTGATTTGGTGTGTGTTCTGAATTGGCGATTCGTGGTGTCGAATTGCGCTGTTTTTCTGCTCTGTCCGTCTTCTGGAATCTGCAGTTTTTGCACTGTCCGAACTTCTGTCCGAGCTTTGAAGTTCGGACAGTGTGTTTTGCCTTTCTGTTTTTTTTAAAGTTCGGGGTATGTCCGAACATCTGTCCGAGCTTTGATGTTCGGACACACCCTTAGATTCTCCTCTGATTTTAGTTCGACTTGTGTCCGAACATTGATGTCCGGACACAAGGTCGGACCTTCCGCGTAACTTTTCTCATAAACGCGTCCGAACATCAGTCCGGACATGGATGTTCGGACACTCTGAAATTTCCTGTCTGATTTCAAATCGACTTGTGTCCGAACTTCAACGTTAGGACACAAGTTCGGACACCTCACTGTTTTCAGCGTAACTTCTTCGTTTGAACTCCGATTTGAGTGCCGTCTGCGGCGTTGGATTCCTTATGATCTGTACTACTGATTTATGCGTGTTTTGGCATACCTAAATGCAATTTTGCTTCTGTTTATGCAATCCTTCTGTTTTGGGACATTACACTTTGTTTCTGAGCCGTGAATGGCTGGGTCGAGCTATTCCGTGGTATATACCATGTAGACGTCGTTCTGAGTGTGGGTCATTCCCTTTCTGTTCTGTGGGTTGACGAACCCTTTGGCTCCTTCGAGTCATTTCTGCGTTGCCGAGAGACCTGGTATGGTCTATGGGTCTCCGACCCTCCTGAGTGTGTGCATTGTGTTTTGTCCCCTTTCTGTTTAAGTGCTCTGACTGTTTCTGATATGGGAACCCATTGTGTTCCACTCTGTTTCTGTTCTGAAAGCTTCTGGATATTGAGAATTGAGGATAAATGCTTATCTTCTCCTTCTTCTGATTTCAATTGTTTTTGAGCGACCTTGCTGATGACGGTCGCTGCTTACTGGGCATAGTTGTGTGCTCATTCCCCTACTTCTAACATTTTTTGCAGATTGATCAGCGAGGATCATCTTGAGTTCTGGAGCTATAGTGTTTAGCTTTTTCTGTTCATTCAGTTTGATACTTTGAGATGCTGTAGCCTTCGGGCCTTATACTTTTGACTTCTGTTTCTGACTCAGTTTCGTATTTGGGATTTTGGTATTTGCTTCCGCTGTATTTGAATGCATTTGGTTTACCATATTTATGTAAACTTGGTTTTGGGCCTTTATTTCGTTTGAGTGTTTTAGAGCCTTGCGTTATTATGTAGTAATACGCGGCGTGTAGCACCCTTAACTCTTAGGCCGGTTTTAGGGGTGTTACATTGATCATGGGATAAGGTTCCTTATATAGGCTTCCTTAAAGATAGAAAAATCCGGTAAAAACTGAGATTTACCGACGTTTTAGCTCAAGGGCTTCCAAAAGGAATTTGATTATGAAATTTTACACATGGGTAAAGGATGATATTTCTGAATTTTCTAAAGTGGAATCGAATTTTTTGGATATTGGAATATTTTTAAATTCAATTTCTCGTTAGATTCAATCAGAAATTGCTAGAAAATTATTGGAAATTTGAAAAATCAAAATTCCAACGCCATTATGCTTCAGATGTCATCCTCTATCATGGGTTAAAATTTCAAAGCATTTTGAATTGATTTGACCCTTATTTGGAGGAGAGAGAAAGCCTATAGGGGGCTTAGGAGCCTTGAAAAATTACGAAAATGCCCCTGGAGATGACTAAGCTGTCCCTAGTACTCTGAAATGTGCCGATCGAACTGGGAACCCTCGCTACTTGACCAAACTAGCCTATTAGTAGAGACTCTCTTCCGGGGGGGTTGAAATTTTGGGTATAACAGATTACATGTAGAAAGATTGGGGAAGAAATGGGTGAAAGAGAGAACTGAAAACATAAATTAAAATGAAAATACTGGGCCGGACCGACCTTAGGACCGAACTTGCAAGGTCGGTCGAGCCCAGATTTACAAAGGACGGAAACCTTCTGGAATGGACCGACCTTGGGACCGGACATGCAAGGTCGGTCGGCCAGAAGAATTTCCCATCTGTAACCTACTGGAATGGACTGAACTTGCGACCGGACTTGCAAGGTCGCGGGCTAAAAAAATTCATCAGGTAACTCACTGGAATGGACCGACCTTGGGACCGGACTTGCAAGGTCGGTCGGCCCTGTAATTTCCAGCGTATTATCCTGCTGACTTCGACCGACCTTGGGACCGACCCTGGGTAAGGTCGGTCGAGTCAAAACTTACAAAAAAAAAAACTATAAGGTTATGATAAGTATATATATGTATATATATATATATATGTACCACCTATACATATGTACATATATATGTAAGTAAACCATTGTTAAGTGATTAAAAGTAAGTAAATAAAATGTAAGTATAGGAATGTAAAGACTTAGAAAGTAAGAGTTGAGAAGCGTAAGGATAAACGAATTAAATTAATGATAGTTAGATGAATTGTTCGATTGTATGTAAATCATAGGATTTGATTTGTGAACACCGGAGGAACGTTGGGATACAAGTACAACGGTGAAAGGTATAATTTCTTCATGCCTTGTATCCTAATCTGGTTACCCCGATTTGTGTGCTTATTTGATCACCTAAATAAGATAAATGCATGAATCGGACTATGTTGCACTTACCTGTGCTTGACTTATGTTGTTCTTGATATTTATTGTCTTGAACACTAGTTTGTATAATTCATGAAATTTATGAATGATGATGAATGGTATTCAAATCTTGTATTGTACTTAAGTATTGTATTGTATCTTGTATAAATGAGTATTGAGCATTGTAATTGTGTATGTGGCTTGTATGAATGACTTCTGCTAATTCCTAACTACCTAACTCCTAACTTAAGTTAGTAAACTGGAATGAGTAGAAGTCCGATATAGCTTCGGCCACGCGTGAGGATGAGGAGACACAAGAGGTTGGATCCGATTCCTGACTCTTAAACTGGTCCGCGGCCCAAATCCCTTAATGGGTAGCATCCCGGATTGGTGAGTCAAGTAAATCCCGGTGGTGGGACGGAGTAGTCCCCGGGCCGGAGGTCCCGACGACTTAACATGAGTAAGAGTAAGAGTAAGTAAGTATGGATCTGTAAGTATGTATGAGTATGAGTATGTATGTGTATGTATGATGTAACGAGTAAAAGAGTAATCTCCACCCGATTAACCCGGGTGGACCAATGAAGCTAACAAGTATTGTATACTGTGTATGTAATGAGTATGTGCATTCGGAAGAAGGTAAGTATGTATTGGATGGTTATATTGTATTCCTTGTATGTAATGAAGTGTATGTATGTATGCCTTGCGTATGTATTGTTGTATTGTGTGTAAGAGCATGTATGCATGTATGTTTGAATGAAAATGAACTGCATGTATTCGACCAAGTGGTCGGCGTACCCTCACTAGTACGCGGGGTATACGGTTATCATGCGCAGCGAAAGCTGACCCCCTAGGGGGAACGTTTTTAGTGTGCAGGTACCCGAAGCGAATATGGTCAAGGAAAGAGACCGGAGGCACACTGTGGGCGTTGGTTTTGAATCCTCAAGTGTCGAGTTTAAGACTTCAAGGTTCGATTTGCGATTAGAACAATTAAACTGAAATTATAAAATTACAGCTTAACTATCTAACTGACCCACACAAACCTAAATAGAGTCGCCACCTAAGTTTTAACCTTTTAAACTTGGAAAGGAAATGTTGATATGATTTTTGGAGCTATGGGTCCGGGGGCTTGGTATGAAATTTATAAGGGTTCAGATTCCTTCATTACCCCTTTGAAATTCCTTTTCCTCTACTACTGTAAAATCTAAGGCTAAATATTTTATGAAATTATCCTTTTTTTTATTATGAAGTGTATTAGTGCTTGCAAATGACAAAGCCCAACCACACTAATTTCAAATGTGACATTATCCTAAACAAACTGAAACAAAATTCTATTTATCCTAAAAATCAACTTGATCGAGATATGAAGTTCCCCATGTACTCGGACGTGCTTATTTCTTGAAATCACACGATAAAATAAATTACAAAACAATGAGCTTAATATTGAGAGAAAAGGAAACACTAAATAAATAAATAAAATTGATAAAGCTGCATGGAACTCGGAGCCTGCTTATCACTTGATATCACATAATAAAATAAATTACCAAACGATGAGGTTAACAATGAGAGAAAAAGAAACAATAAATAAATAAATAAAATAGGTAGATTAGTTTACCTAAGGAATAATGAAATAATGTGAGAATGCAAGCGAATAAATAACCAATCGCAAATTATGCCGGAGAAGAAATACGTACCTGTCTTCTTCATTCCTTTCTGTTGTTTTCCCACAGGGCAAGGACGGTAGATGATGATCCTCTCTGCAGCGGCGGAACACGGGAGTAGTCGAAGTTCTTTTTTTTTGCGGTTACTTCTGATCAACTTCTCCCAGACCTTGTATACAACAAATGTCAAACGTCGATGCCGTAATATCAAGATTTCTGCTCGTTCAACCTGTGATGTTTACTTCCTCCACCCGTAGCAGTCAAGAAAATGAAGCTCCCGGTGTTGTTGTGTTAACGAGGCTTGACTGGGACAACAACGTGGATCTCGGCAATGACTGCATCGAGTTACAAATCGCCCTGAAACCAAGGCCGCCCTTGACGAATTTCTGGTCTACCATGCGAGCGCTGATGGTGTGTACAGAGAAGGGAGTACTGCACCGCAGAAGGAAACCAAGAAGATTCTATGCTATGTGACTCTTTGTGTATGAATGTTCGTCGTGCCTTGGAGGATTAAGAGGATTGTATGCTCTCTGGCGATGGCTGGATATCAGAGCTTGTAAAGAAATGGACGATGCAGGCGCAGGTTATCAACTGATGAAGAACAACGGTGATAGAAAATGGTGGCAGTGGTGGTATTCCAACACAAGAAAAATAAACGAACGAGCAACTTGCTGACAGGAGCATTTATATATATTCATAATTTCTTTCAAAAAAAAAAACAATTAAGATCTGAGCAACGATGGTTTTAAGGTGGTCAACGGCGATTGATTGCAGTAAGGATACTAGTGGAGTGTGTATGTCTGTTCGATGTCCCCGTTTGCATTGTGTATGAACTCTTTATATAGCAACCTGGGGAGGCTTAAAATTACCATCAAATAATCAGGAGCATAATGGCTAGAATCAAAACAAACAACTAGATTAGAGATTTACGGGGATAATAACAAAGTAAAAAAAAAATAATGAAAGAAAAAAAAACAAAATTCAAAACTCAAAAAGTCTAACGTTTTTTCCTTTTTTTCCTTTTTTTTTAATTTTACATTTGCTATGAACGGTCATATGATCATATAAATATAAATTTTTTTTTTTGATGCAAAACAAGCTACTAGCAAAAATAGGAAGGATGCATTTTTTATTTTGAAGATAAGTTGGAAAAAAGAAAAATGAACAACAATAAAAAATAAGAAATTATCTAGAAAAGAAAACGAATGGATAAAATTAATTAAAAACAATGACACCAGGAGGAAAAGACACAAAATAACTGAATGGACAATAAAGCTACAAAAAATTGTTTATCATTGGACTCGAACCATTAACCTCTTGCATCTTCTTTATAAGCCTCACACTATGCTACTATGACTTCCTGACACCTATGCCACCTATTATCTTTCACAGCATCACAACACACATACCTAGAGAACTTCTTTTTTCGCTTCGACGAGGGTAAAATTTTTGGGGATAACAGATTGCCCCCCATTAACTTGATTTTGGAATGTCAATGAAAAGTCAAGTTAATGCTTGATAATACCCTAAATCTTTACCAACCTTGTCTCACTTTGCTCGTCCCTTTTTTGTGTTCAGAGTTGTTGACTACCTTGAAAAAAAAGTTTGAGCTTACCGAGCGATTCGAAGGCGCTGGAGACCTAAATGAGAAGCATGTCATTGTACCTAGGCACTTCTAGGGGCCTGAACCTATCCATGTCAGAAAATGTAAGCAAAGCATAACGTATCCCGGTGCTTTTGGGGACCGTAACCCATCTCATATGCAAAATACATCATGTGATTCGATGCTTTTTTGAATCGAAACTCTTTCGAGATGAATTTCAAGATGTGTGATGTGATTCGGATGCTTATGGGGATCGAAACCCATTCAAAAAGAAAAAATAACTCGGATGCCTCTAGGGACCGAAACCCATTCAAAAAGAAAAATAACTCGGATGCCTCTGGGGACCGAAACCCATTCAAAAAGAAAATAACTCGGATGCCTCTGGGGACCGAAACCCATTCAAAAAGAAAAAAAACTCGGATGCCTCTGGGGACCGAAACCCATTCAAAAAGAAAAATAACTCGGATGCCTCTGGGGACCGAAACCCATTCAAAAAAAAAGCTCCATGTTGGTTTTCAAAGGGGGTAAGAATTTATGTCTTGAAAGGGATGAGAATCTATATCTCGAAAGGGGTGAGAATCTGTATATCTGAAGAACCTGTATCTTCGGTTGAGAATTTGTATCCCTGAAGAATCTGTATCTCTAGTTGAGAATCTGTATCCCTGAAGAATCTGTATCTCCAGTTGAGAATCTATATCTCGGAGTTGAGAATCTATATCTCGGAGTTGAGAATCTATATCTCGGAGTTGAGAATCTATATCTCAGGGTTGAGAATCTATATCTCAGGGTTGAGAATCTATATCTCGGGGTTGAGAATCTATATCTCGGAGTTGAGAATCTATATCTCGGGGTTGAGAATCTATATCTCGGGAGTTACTCTACTGGTTTTCTAAGGGGACTTATTGCCTTCGCCCGCCAATAGGTAATTAGGATGAACTTCTGGTTTTCTCAGGAGGACTTATTGCCATCGCCCCGCCAGGTGTTATCCGAAAAGTTGACATAGAAATGAGGACTTATTGCCATCGCCCCGCCAACTTGTACACATTGGCCAGTATACACCCTGCTTCAATTCAACGGGCAGCATACCTCCACCTGTACTCAACCACTCGTACACATTGGCCAGTATACACCCTACTTCAATTCAACGGGCAGCATACCTCCACCTATACCTAATCACTCGTACTTACCAACTTGGTATCACAAAATAGTGTTGACTCTGCTGTCAACAATGATTGACAAGATTGGTTCAGTTTTCAAAAAAGGGGTTGACTCGGTGTCAAGACAAGATTGATTCAATTTTCAAAAATTGAATTGACTCGGTGTCAAAACAAGTTTACTCATTTTTAAAAAAAAAAAATATAGTTGACTCGGTGTCAAGACAAGATTGATTCAATTTTCAAAAATGTGGTTGACTTGGTGTCAAGATTGGTGTTGACTTTGGTGTCAAAAATTCAGGTGTGTAAGCAAATACCTCTTTTCAACTAAAATTCGTGGAACGCTCATTTTCAGGAATGGACTTTGAGACCAAAATTTTATCCTTTAAAACTAAACATGCTTCCGGGCTTTATGATTTTCTCATGATGGAGCTTGAGGTTTTGAGATGTGGTGCTTAAGGCTTATGACTTGCTTAAGGCTTTGGGATTGCAGTGTCGGAACATGGTGCTTAAGGCTTGAGATTCTCGGGTATGGTGCTGAGAGCTCATGACGAGCCTAAGACTTTGGGATTGCTTTTGTGTCATCTGTGGAAACTGATGGAAACAATTGCCCCCAGTATTTCTTTGAGCTATCTGAGTTAGAAATTATGGCAATCGATCGAAACGATCGATTGCCCCCAGTATTATCTTTGGTTAAACATGTGAACAATTCTCATCCTCACAGGGTTAAGGTTTGCTTTGATGTGGTGCTTTTTCTACCTACACTCAATGTGTTTAGCATTTACACTCATTCCTCACTTACAGTCATAACTTTCAGACTTTTGAATTTGATACTTGATGGACTTACGCCTTCGATCTGTTACTTTCACTTGATTTAGACACATAACTATCAAGTCAGAAGTCTTTGAAGCTTATAATTGGGCCATTGGGTATGATGAATGTCAAAGGGACCATGGAGGATATTTCAGTTTTGTGAAGCTTAAGGGTGACCAAAGCTGCAACTTGCACCCTCTTGGATTTGTCTTTCCGTCCTTACGTGTGAAGCAGTCTTGCTACTGTATATGGACTTGCCTTCAGGCTTTGGACTTTGACGTCGTCCTTGCTGAAACTTTGTTGTTGTTGTTTGGAAACTTGAGGTTTTCAAATTGCCTACACATCTTTGGGGTTCTTGTGTATCCCGATCTTGGAGCTCTTGGAGCCACTTTGACTCATCTTCGGGGCTCTTGTGTTTCACGAACTTTTGGAGCTGCTTTTGTTCAAACTCTTGAATCCTGGGTCGCTTTGCAACCGTTTGCGGATCTTCATCATGTTTGCAGTAGTGTAGCTTTCTTTCCGAACTAGGAGTGTCCTCATCCGAGAGTTGGGCTCCTCGCTTCCTTTGGTCACCGGGGTACATAATCATCATGAGCTAGCTTTTTGTGGAGCTTTGTTGATAAAAGCTGATATATATGAAAGGCTCAGCAGGGGTGCCTAGGGTTGAATTTCAGGGTTTCATAAGCTTCTGGCTATGTGGTGGTTTACCTAGGTGCTTCGTCATTCCTGATAGTTATGTGTCTCTTCTAGTTACTCTTCACAGGTCTTAGTGTAAATTTACAAGCTATCTCTTTCAGTCAGAGTTATGCTGCTTACCTCACATGTTTGAGACCTCGCCACGTGTAAATATGACACATTTTTTCTCTCATTGGTTTTTTTTTCACTCAAGACACTCTCACACTCTTTCGCTCAGAGAGTTTTGTCCACACATTTGTTAGAAAAAGTTTGAAATAAACGATTCTAACTCAGATTGCCCCCAGTATTGTGTCGGGGAATCAACAACTATTTGATAACCATGTGCTCTACTAACCATTATGTGGGTTTCTTTGGTATTTTAGGATGTGTCTTGGTACTTGGGAAAGCATGCTCATCTTCTTAGGAACAAAACAAGTCTTTGTAATCCACTGTCAGAAAATGATCGTTTCACAAACCTTTATTTCGGGAGATTTTTTTTTAGCAGAAATGAATTCATCTTTTTTAGCTCGGAAAAGTTTTAGACTTGAAAAAGTCATTTGCTTGTGAATATGAAGAAGATGATTTAACAAAACCGATGCTTCTTATTGTTGATGTCAAGAAATGTTCATTCAAAACAGTCTTTTCTTGAAAAGCTGAACTTAGATTTCACAAAACATTAGATTGCAAATCCTAGTGACGCATTTGAAAGATGAATGACAATGCATGTGAACCCAGATCTCCTTTATGAACTCGAATACAGCCAATTTGCATGATGTTGGCGCACAGAAGACTCGAGCTTTCAGCCATGATGTACCTTCGGGAGGACGTAGAAATGTTTGTATCTTTTTTTAAGACAACTTAACAAAAAGAAAAGAGCTAACGAATGGAAAACATCCTAGAAATTTGTAATCCTACTAAAATGGTAAAATTCCCACGCAAACCTAAGAAAACACAACAATGAAATCTAACGTATTATGAGAGGGCTCTTGAGCTGAAAAATCTAGACTAGGAATGTCCCTTAACTGTGAATGAGGCCCTTGTGCCGGAATGCTCTTTAGGCTTTGGATAGGCGCTCGGGCCTGGAAGCTCTTGAACTTGAAGTGAGACACATGGGCCGGGATGCTCTTGGGTTGTGGATAGACACTTGGGCCTAATATCTATGCTGAAAGTGAGGCGCATGAGACGGGATGCATTTAGACTGTGGATAGGCGCATGGGCCTGAATATCAGTGGACTAAAAGGGCACATGGGCCGGGATGCATTTGGACTGTGATAGGTGCTTAGGCCTGAATCTCTTCGAATTGAAAGTGAGGCACATAGGCCGTAATAGTGTCATGATTATGGATAGGCGCTTGGGCCTGACAGATCTGAATTGTGAGTGAGGTACTTGGCCCGAAGCACTTTGAGAATGAGGCCCTTGGGCCGAAATAATTTCTAACTGTAGATTGGCGCTTGGGCCAGAATGCCATTTGAATTGTGAATAGGCACTTGGGTCTGAACATCTTGAACAGAAAGTGGCACACATGGCCCAGAAAATATTATATGGAATATGAATGGGTTACTGAAAGAATTTTCAGTGTTCAAGTGAAATACCTAATCCAAGTTCTTGATGGGCCTTTGGGCCAGAATGTAAACATGATCCATAAATCAATCTTCAAGTATTGTGAATTATCGCAAATTCATATGGATTTTATTTTTTGGCCTAAACATAAATGGATCAAAATGGATGAGTCGGATTTAGAACTTTGGGCCGAAAGACACCACCTAGTTCTAAGGTTTTTAGGTCGAAGCTCAATCGAATAGTTACCTAAACTAGAATAGACCTTTGGGCTGAAATGTAAAGATCTAATAAAAGATGATTTATTTCAGCTACTAACCAACACACAATCAAGCTTATCACAGAGATATAGAAAGAAAAAAAATGCATGTCCTCACTATGCAAGTTTCATCAAATGGGTATGGATACATCCAGAGAGTGCTTGGGGCTTTGGGCCCAGGTAGTGAAGGGATGAGGCTTGCACGTCATCCTCTTCATTTCCCCCACCTTTACGCATCACCCTAAGGTGTGTGTCTCAGGACGGGTCATGCCAAGTCATGACTGATATTTGGTTTTTGGGTAAGGGTACGTTCGGAGAGGTGCTTGGGGCTTTGGGCCCAGGTAGTGAAGGGATGGGGTTAGCACGCCATCCTCCTCATTTCCCCCACTTTTACAAATCACCCTACGGTGTGTGTCTCAGAACGGGCCATGCCAAGGCATGACTGATATTTGGTTTTTGGGTAAGGGTACGTTCGGAGAGGTGCTTGGGGCTTTGGGCCCAGGTAGTGAAGGGATGGGGTTTGCACGCCATCCTCCTCATTTCCCCCACTTTTACACATCACCCTACGGTGTGTGTCTCAGAACGGGCCATGTCTAAGCATGACCGATGATTGGTTTATTTGGGCCCTCATCTCTCGTATGAACAAGATAATAAAAATGCATAAGCTAAAAAGGCTAATACCATAAAAAGTAAGCCTTAAAGATATAAATTCAAGTTAAGCCCTCTTTCCTAAGTTTAAAATTAAAAACTTAGGTGGTGGTCCCCAGCAGAGTCGCCAGTCTGTGGGCGTTGGTTTTGAATCCTCAAGTGTCGAGTTTAAGGCTTCAAGGTTCGATTTGCGATTAGAACAATTAAACTGAAATTATAAAATTATAGCTTAACTATCTAACTGACCCACACAAACCTAAATAGAGTCGCCACCTAAGTTTTAACCTTTTAAACTTGGAAAGGAAATGTTGATATGATTTTTAGAGCTATGGGTCCGGAGGCTTGGTATGAAATTTATAAGGGTTCAGATTCCTTCATTACCCCTTTGAAATTCCTTTTCCTCTACTACTGTAAAATCTAAGGCTAAATATTTTATGAAATTATCCTTTTTTTATATTATGAAGTGTATTAGTGCTTGCAAATGACAAAGCCCAACCACACTAATTTCAAATGTGACATTATCCTAAACAAACTGAAACAAAATTCTATTTATCCTAAAAATCAACTTGATCGAGATATGAAGTTCCCCATGTACTCGGACGTGCTTATTTCTTGAAATCACACGATAAAATAAATTACAAAGCAATGAGCTTAATATTGAGAGAAAAGGAAACACTAAATAAATACTCCCTCCGTCCTGAATTGACCGTCCTGTTTACTATTTGGACATGTCGTTTGACTTCAATTTTTAACATATAAGATAAATTAATTTTGAAAATTTAAGTTTTGCATATGAATCTTTACATGATAAACTATATGTTACAAAAATTAGTTTTATAAAATTATTTTATCTTATATGCTTAATATTGAAGTGGAAAAACGTGCCATAAAGCAAACAGGACGGTCAATTCAGGACGGAGGGAGTAAATAAAATTGATAAAGCTGCATGGAACTCGGAGCCTGCTTATCACTTGATATCACATAATAAAATAAATTACCAAACGATGCGGTTAACAATGAGAGAATAAGAAACAATAAATAAATAAATAAAATAGGTAGATTAGTTTGCCTAAGGAATAATGAAATAATGTGAGAATGCAAGCGAATAAATAAACCAATCGCAAATTATGCCGGAGAAGAAAAATATGTACCTGTCTTCTTCATTCCTTTCTGTTGTTTTCCCACAGGGCAAGGACGGTAGATGATGATCCTCTCTACAGCGGCGGAACACGGGAGTAGTCGAAGTTCTTTTTTTTTGCGGTTACTTCTGATCAACTTTTCCCCAGACCTTGTATACAACAAATGTCAAACGTCGATGCCGTAATATCAAGATTTCTGCTCGTTCAACCTGTGATGTTTACTTCCTCCACCCGTAGCAGTCAAGAGAAATGAAGCTCCCGGTGTTGTTGTGTTAACGAGGCTTGACTGGGACAGCAACGTGGATCTCGGCAATGACTGGCATCGAGTTACAAATCGCCCTGAAACCAAGGCCGCCCTTGACGAATTTTCTGGTCTACCATGCGAGCGCTGATGGTGTGTACAGAGAAGGGAGTACTGCACCGCAGAAGGAAACCAAGAAGATTCTATGCTATGTGACTCTTTGTGTATGAATGTTCGTCGTGCCTTGGAGGATTAAGAGGATTGTATGCTCTCTGGCGATGGCTGGATGTCAGAGCTTGTAAAGAAATGGACGATGCAGGCGCAGGTTATCAACTGATGAATCAACTGATGAAGAACAACGGTGATAGAAAATGGTGGCAGTGGTGGTATTCCAACACAAGAAAAATAAACGAACGAGCAACTTGCTGACAGGAGCAGTGCTAGAGAGATGACTTGTGGTGTTTAACAATGAAGATCTGAGCAACGATGGTTTTAAGGTCGTCAACGGCGATTGATTGCAGTAAGGATACTAGAGGAGTGTGTATGTCTGTTCGATGTCCCCCTTTGCATTGTGTATGAACTCTTTATATAGCAACCTGGGGAGGCTTAAAACTACCATCAAATAATCAGGAGCATAATGGCTAGAATCAAAACAAACAACTAGATTAGAGATTAACGGGGATAATAACAAAGTAAAAAAAAATAATGAAAGAAAAAAAAAACAAAATTCAAAACTCAAAAAGTCTAACGTTTTTTCCTTTTTTTTTCCTTTTTTTTTTCCTTTTTTTTTATTTTACATTTGCTATGAACGGTGATATGATCATATAAATATAAATTTTTTTTTTGATGCAAAACAACCTACTAGCAAAAATAGGAAGGATGCATTTTTTATTTTGAAGATAAGTTGGAAAAAAGAAAAATGAACAACAATAAAAAATAAGAAATTATCTAGAAAAGAAAACGAATGGATAAAATTAATTAAAAACAATGACACCAGGAGGAAAAGACACAAAATAACTGAATGGACAATAAAGATACAAAAAATTGTTTGTCATTGGACTCAAACCATTAACCTCTTGCATCTTCTTTATAAGCCTCACCACTATGCTACTATGACATCCTGACACCTATGTCACCTATTATCTTTCACAGCATCACAACACACATACCTAGAGAACTTCTTTTTTCGCTTCGACGAGGGTAAATATTTTGGGGATAACAGATTGTGGGCGTTGGTTTTGAATCCTCAAGTGTCGAGTTTAAGGCTTCAAGGTTCGATTTGCGATTAGCCTAATTAAACTGAAATTATAAAATTACAGCTTAACAATCTAACTGACCCACACAAACCTAAATAGAGTCGCCACCTAAGTTTTAACCTTTTAAACTTGGAAAGGAAATGTGATATGATTTTTAGAGCTATGGGTCCGGGGGCTTTGGTATGAAATTATAAGGGTTCAGATTCCTTCATTACCCCTTTGAAATTCCTTTTCCTTACTACTGTAAATCTAGGCTAATATTTTATGAAATTATCCTTTTTTTATTATGAAGTGTATTAGTGCTTGCAAATGACAAAGCCACAACCACGAATTTCAAAGTGACATTATCCTAAACAAACTGAAAAAAATCTATTTATCAAAAATCAACTTGATCGAGATATTGAAGTTCCCCATGTACTCGGACGTGCTTATTTCTTGAAATCACACGATAAATACTAAAACAAAACAATGAGCTTAATATTGAGAGAAAGGAAACACTAAATAAATAAATAAAATTGATAAAGCTGCATGGAACTCGGAGCCTGCTTATCACTTGATATCACATAATAAATAAATTACCAACGATGAGGTTAACAATGAGAGAAAAGAAACAAATAAATAAATAAATAAAATAGGTAGATTAGTTTACCTAAGGAATAATGAAATAATGTGAGAATGCAAGCGAATATAAATAAACAATCGCAAATTATGCCGGAGAGAAAAATACGTACCTGTCTTCTTCATTCCTTTCTGTTGTTTTCCCACAGGGCAAGGACGGTAGATGATGATCCTCTCTGCAGCGGGGAACAACGGGAGTAGTCGAAGTTCTTTTTTTTTGCGGTTACTTTGATCAACTTCTCCCCAGACCTTGTATACAACAAATGCCAAACGTCGATGCCGTAATATCAAGATTTCTGCTCGTTCAACCTGTGATGTTTACTTCCTCCACCCATAGCAGTCAAGAGAATGAAGCTCCCGGTGTTGTTGTGTTAACGAGGCTTCTGGGACAGCAACGTGGATCTCGGCAAGACTGGCATCGAGTTACAAATCGCCCTGAAACCAAGGCCGCCTTGACGAATTTTCTGGTCTACCATGCGAGCGCTGATGGTGTGTACAGAGAAGGGAGTACTGCTGCACCTCAGAAGGAAACCAAGAAGATTCTATGCTATGTGACTCTTTGTGTATGAATGTTCGTCTTGCCTTGGAGGATTAAGAGGATTGTATGCTCTCTGGCGATGGCTGGATGTCAGAGCTTGTAAAGAAATGGATGATGCAGGCAGGTTATCAACTGATGAATCAACTGATGAAGAACAACGGTGATAGAAAATGGTGGCAGTGGTGGTATTCCAACACAAGAAAAATAAACGAACGAGCAACTTGCTGACAGGAGCAGTGCTAGAGAGATGACTTGTGGTGTTTAACAATGAAGATCTGAGCAACGATGGTTTTAAGGTCGTCAACGGCGATTGATTGCAGTAAGGATACTAGAGGAGTGTGTATGTCTGTTCGATGTCCCCCTTTGCATTGTGTATGAACTCTTTATATAGCAACCTGGGGAGGGTTAAAACTACCATCAAATAATCAGGAGCATAATGGCTAGAATCAAAACAACTAGATTAGAGATTAACGGGGATAATAACAAAGTAAAAAAAAATAATGAAAGAAAAAAAAACAAAATTCAAAACTCAAAAAGTCTAACGTTTTTTCCTTTTTTTCCTTTTTTTTAATTTTACATTTGCTATGAACGGTCATATGATCATATAAATATAATTTTTTTTTTGATGCAAAACAAGCTACTAGCAAAAATAGGAAGGATGCATTTTTTATTTTGATGATAAGTTGGAAAAAAGAAAAATGAACAACAATAAAAAATAAGATATTATCTAGAAAAGAAAACGAATGGATAAAATTAATTAAAAACAATGACACCAGGAGGAAAAGACACAAAATAACTGAATGGACAATAAAGCTACAAAAAATTGTTTATCATTGGACTCGAACCATTAACCTCTTGCATCTTCTTTATAAGCCTCACCACTATGCTACTATGACTTCCTGACACCTATGCCACCTATTATCTTTCACAACATCACAACACACATACCTAGAGAACTTCTTTTTTCGCTTCGACGAGGGTAACATTTTTGGGGATAACACACACCCTTGTATTTAGAAGCAAGTAGTTTGTGAGGAACAGGTAGTAAGTAGTCTCTTAGTGAGTACGTATGAACTTGGAAGAGGTATTATACTTGTATAAGGATCTTAGTAAACTCGGTATGTGGATTATATTGTATTGTACTTGAAGTATTGTATCGAATGGAAGATTGTAGCATTTATTGGCATACGGAGTATGTATGGTAGATATGTAACACTCGGGATTCCGGTCCATCAGACCGATGCTGTACGTAGTAGCAGTAGCTTTGTTAGTCACGGGGGTGACTAACGGCATTGTATCACCCACATTATGTAAGTATGTATCCGCTGCGTGTATCTGATGTGTAAGGAGATTGTACGGTAAGCACTGTATTAATGGTAGGGGTGTTACAGTTAAAATAACAGGGGAAAATAAATAACATACGGAGTTATTATACAACGAGTATAAACACTACAGTGAGTACTATAATATTTAAAGAATAGTTATATTAATATTACCCGGTATTGCATGTTTAAATAACAGCGTACGGGAAGGAACTACTGAACAGGAAGTTGTCAAGCTAGCATTTTCTTGGTGAACGGTATGTTAGTTGTGTGGTCTGAATGTCCTAAGGATTATCTTAAGGTCCAGACATTATGTGTTTAAATGTTTAAGAACGATATCTATGATTTTATGTGAATGATATTGTATATGGTATTGCTTAAACTGTTGCGTTGTATCTTATACGCGAATGTCTTATGACTAGAAGTTTATACATCTAAACTGAAAAAAAAAGAGACTAACTGACCTTTAGGTATTATTGAACCTAACAAGGGTCAATTGTGATGATCTTATTTCAAGTGTTGGTTATTGTGTCACTGACAAAAAGGGCTAACTTATTAAGAGAGGAATCCGGATTGTTTCGACGTTCTGGTTGCGCATTGTGATCACTACAAGAGACTTCAATGGGGAGTCACTCAAGGAAATCCATCAGCCACATTCGGGGATGGCGAAATGCACTGCCGTTGGTGCACAGTTTCGACCGGATCGGTCAATATATTTATCCAGGGCCATAAGGCCAGCTGGTAACGGTTCCTTTGGAACCCAATGAACAAACTGTCTATTTACACAGGTTATTAAGGGTTGCCTTGTCAGGACGCCTAAGGTAAAATTAATTGGAAAGGTTAAGTGTTTGGTTTAAATGGATAAGGGTCATGTGACCTACTAACAAGAACAGTTGTTTAATATGTGCCATTTATTTTGGTTGCTGGTGTTGATTATTGTTTGATGTGTATTATTATGCACTAAATGTTGCAGGTGAATTGTTATGTGATTGCTCAGTGTTTACAGTCCTTCTGTTATTCTTGTAAACCGGATTATCTGTAATGAATCTAATATCAAGATGGCTAAAACGACTAAAGGAATCTAGATGGCTTAAGATCACATTTAGCATACCAACATTTCGATTGCTGAGCCCTTCAATGGGCCAAACATTCCAAGTTATTGAAGAAGACTCAAGCCGGAGTGCGGGACACGTGGGTAGCTGATGTGTTACAGCAACACCTTTGGTTTATTTTGAATTGTAATAAAGAGATTGTTGTATTTCAGTTAGTTGCTCGTTTAGTTGGATTTGGTTTGTAATAAATAGGAGTGCTCAGTATCTGTTCATCACAGCGTGTAGTGTTAAGGTTGTTGGTTGGATGCCTTGTTACTCACAAGGGTGAGTAACGGCGTGTAACACCAAGGTAGATAGTTTGTTTTTCCGCTACGATTTGCTATTTAGTGTGCTACGAGTTATGACGTCATTACAGGTTTAGGATTAGGGGTGTTACAAAAAGTGGTATCAGAGCGGAGTACCGCTCTGATGAAAGATACTGAGTCTAGGACAATGAGCATAGGAATATTGGGATACGGGAAACGTCCGTGAGGATTCGTGACCTAGAAAACAAAATCTAGGAATATCCTTATTGCTAGTGATTAACTTATTTGTGATTGTGTGTGTGAAACGGTGTAGCAACCGAGTAGTAATAATATACTATAGATATCGACAAGAGAAGGACCACATGGAGGCAGCAGTGAGCGCAGTGGCGAGACACCGGCGGATGTTCCAGAAGTACCAGGCTTATCAGCAGCCATGGCAGACTTCGCGCAGCAACTAGGAGCTCAACTTATGGGAGCCATACCCCACCCGCCGCAGCCCAGGGAGACCAACTGGTTGAAGAGCATTGCAGACGCGAGAGTACCAATCTATTCAAGGGAACCGGACCCTGCCGCACCGGAGAAGTTCATAATGGAGCACCAGAAGGCGTTCAAAGCTGTCAGAGTTCCAGAAGACCAGCAGGTCGACATCGCCGCGTACAACCTGAAGGATGCAGCTGACATTTTGGTGGCGGTCTGTAGAGGGCCACCGTAGAGCTACACCGGACTTTGGATGGGCAGCGTTTGTGGAAGTGTTGCGGGAGAAATTCTACCCCGAACACCTAAAATAGAGGAAAAGGCAAGAGATCGAGACCTTAATCCAAGGGAGTCAAACAGTTGACCAGTACTACGCACGGATCACCAGTTTGTTGGACTACATTCCAGGAGTCGACTACTACGACGCAGAAAGAAAGAACGGAAAGAGTACTAATGTTGATGATGGTGGAGCAACCTCAGACGGCCACTACAAGAAAGGGAATAAATTAATTGATAAGATGAAAGGGCGGAAGGACTTCCATGGTCAGAAGACGAAGGAGCAGATTCCTCGTCTGACCGGCCCAGCTATTGATACTTAGCCACTAAGAATAGAACCACCTAGAGGCAATAAGCCAACCCGGCGCCACTACTATTGTAAGCGTTGTGGAAAGGATCACCCAGGCGTAGACTGCGCAGGCAGGAAGGTGGAGTGTCGATATTGCAAGAAAGAAGGTCACAGGGAGTACGAATGCTTTTCTAATCCAGGAAGCCGAGTTTACAAGGGAGCTAAAAGTCCACAGAGAACATCAGTTATGGAAGCAGGCGGACCCAGAGAAGGTCAAGCGCTGCAGACTAATACCTATACTAGAGGACCGACAGAACAGCCATCGTCATCCAGGAGCCAGAAGGGAAAGGAGATAGTTCCATGAAGAAATACCCTGTACATAGTGGGAACTTCAGGGGCAGAGGCGAGCGCTCAGCGCGAAACCGGTAAGCCTAGAACTTAAACCTAATGCATGACGCATAAATTGGTGCTTATAATTATCAGTCAATGAGATTTATTTGTGATTAGTAAGTATCAACTTTAGAGAGACCTAAATTAGGTAACCTCTCACATAATAGAATACTTTGATATTTGTTTTCCCTTACCTAAGAGATCGTGATTACCTGAGTCTATGAGCGAAGGTCGGGAATACCCAGAGGCATAACGCCAAGTAATTCGACTCGGCATGATCCTACTCAAAGAAATACTTTACTATAAATGAACAAATAACTATTATGAATGAGTGTAGAACTTGGGGATAAGCCTTGGAGGATTTATATTCCAGGGTATAAGGGTGGATCAAAACTTAAATTAAATACGATGTGTATGGGTAAGGATTGGGATACTAGTTGTAGCATTCTCCACAAGGAGATGATGTTGAGTTTATATGGTGACAAGAAGAGAATGAAAAGGCGAACAAGATTATTTTAAAGTCAGGAGACGCATGATTTATGGTGGAGAATCCAAGTTAATGTACCATAGGATTCAGGGTATTAAACCGAATACAAAACCGAGTTTATCTTTGGGATACAGTATGTGCGATAGTACAGTGAGGAATAGTAAGTTAATTTTTGCCTGGTTCGCCGAAGGGCGTTACCAACTGTCCAAATTACAGTAACTACAAATTATGACCTGCCTAAATGACGAGCAGATGTCATGAACGGGAATATATTAATTAATATAAATACTTAAGACTCCAGGAACTGTCAAGAGAGCTCACTTAAAGAGCAAACACTGAAAATTTATGGGATACCCAGGCACCGAGCTTAACGCTCAGTGCGAAACTGGAAAAGCTTACAATCCCTTATTAACTCCGAGAGAAAATGGTGCGAAACCTTGAAATAAGACAATAGCGAAACAGGATCTCAAAATATATAACTAAACATCCATAATGGATAAGCACGAGATTTAAAATACCTGGGCAAATACCAAGGGTCTCAGCTAGTACCAATATATAACAACGCTGGACTCCCAATTAAAAAAAAAAGGAGAGAACAAACCCTGAATATATATTTTCTAAAGTGGGGGAGAATTACCTAATTAGCACAACCAAATGTATATAATAAAATAATTTGGAGGTTATTAACCTAAAACATTGAGGGTATTGATACGTTTCAGAGGGCTAAAGTATCATTAAATATACCTACCCTATTTTAAGGCTATCGCCCTACACTATTCTTATGGTTCTATACGAGCATATGTCTTGTATGACAGCTCAATTTATGAATGCGAATTAAGATCGCAGTAAACCGACTAAGGTTAAAACATATATAAACTGTAGTATGAACATGGTAACAAATGACTTCCCTTGACTTACAGTAAGGTAATATCAGTTATACCAAAGGCTTGAACTAATACATACACTGAGAGTGAGTGTAAGTATATAGGAGTTTGAACCAATACATACACAAAATGAGTGTAAATTAAATATAAAAGTAGGGAAACATACCCTTGGTTTGTAACCATTGTTTTACACGTAAACCGTCCTAACGTTATATGCCAAACCCTGTGATTCTAAATCCTTCATTGGATACACCTAATTGACCTATTTGAGGAAGCCATTGAGTTTGTGGTTTAACCACGTTTCTAAGAGATAGGAACAAACCATAAGCCTTGATTGTCCTGTTACTAAACAGTAGGATTCAAACTGGAAATCCTTAGTTTAAGATGGTAATAATATTAAGAGATACTTAACCTAGGCTGAACATATGGTTGATAAGTGTCAAAATGAGCATGTTTTATAGGTGTATTTCATGTTTAATATTAGCACTTTTCTTGCTCATTTCTCCACTTCGGTTAGTTTTCCTCTAGTTTATGTTTTATTGTTTTTCTCACAAAATTATTGGTTTAACATGAGGAAAACCAAGACGGGAGTAAAATAGACGAAGAGACGAACGCGGACGCAAACGGCTCAGGAAACAGAGTCCAAACGAAGAATCTAGAGCCGGTCAAAGTTTGAAGTAAAATAGGCCACGGTCAAGCTGCAACCGCCCAAGAGGAGGCGGACGTCTCACATGCAACCGCGTGGCGGACGTCTCACAGGCAACCGCCTACTAAGTGGCGGACGAGACTGGTGCAACCGCCTGGCGGACTTCACCCACAACCTCGAGGCGGACCACTCTCGCACAACCGCGAGGCGGACCACTCTCGCACAACCGCGAGGCGGACCACTCACACACAACCGCCCATAATGGGGCGGACATCTCTAGGGCAACCGCGAGGCGGTCAGCACAAGAAAACCGGCGGTACAGACTAAAATCAACCCGGGCTAGTTTCTTCTTCGCGCAGTCGTCGTCTTCAACTTGAATCGTCTTATCTATCTACTCCGACGCCTACCTTAAATCGCTCCTGCAATCTGCCTCCTGTCCCCTGCAATTAATGCTTCAATCAATGAAGCAATCAATGAAGCAAATATCTACGGAAGACTACCTCTTCATTTCTTCTATAAATACCCATTCCCTACAGCCTTATACGAGGGCACGGAGAAAACCAGAAAATCACTCACACTCACCTCATCTCATTCTATTCCAGTAATCGCTCCCGTATACCATTTCACTCCATTAATTCTCTAATTCACCCACTTCACTTATAATAACCTCGTACATGTTTCACTCTTCGACCTCTCCATTTCTCCATTCACTAATCACGTCTCCGTGCTGTTATTACGTCCAACCTCTGTCAGATTTATTACCAGTTAATATGTCTGGCTAAGGAGGATTTGCTCCGGGCAAGGTTTTTAATTATGGTTTGTTAGCTGTGTAATATATTTCTACCGGTTAAAATAATTCAGTTTGTTACGATTAAAGTTTTGTTTCTCTCCCTTTTTAATAAATTTCATCGGTTTATTAAAAAGCCTTACTAAGTCTGTTTTTAATTTCATCGGTTAGAAACAGACGGGTTAATTAAGCCGTAAAACTGTAAGAACTTATTTTCATCGTTTAAGTTAATACATGTTGCAAGAATAAAGCCTCATACTCCTCTGCCGTTTACAGGCTTTTGCTCGAGTTTTCATCGGACCTTGCATTACAGGTAAACGAGTTCTTAAGAGTTTTCATCGGACCTTAAGAAAATTATAGGAATCTTGCCAAACTATTTTATTAAACCGGTAGAGTAGCACAATTAATTAAATCATATTAACCTGAACCCGGAGTTCCATTTAATTCATCTGCACTCAGTTTCTAATCTGCTTATATTTTCTCTAAAACAAGTCAATTAACTTCCCCCCTTTTTGACAAGCTTAGGAACTATTTTAGCTCGCTATAAGTCCCACGGTTTGACCCCGGCCGCTTCTGTCTTCTATACTACTACTGCGACCGGGTTTTAATTTGCAGCCCGACGGATATTTTGAGTATTAATTTCTTTCTTTTAATAACTACACCTCTTCTAATCACTCACGATAAATATCTGCAAAATGGCGCCGTTGCCGGGGACTTGATTTAATCTAGTCCCTAAGCCCCGGTTAATTCACCTGTTTTATTACAATAATCTGTTAATCTAAAAATTAATAATAAAAAAAAAACTGTTAATCCAATTTCGGACATATAACCTCGGACATCTGATTGGACATTGGACATCTACTTCTGGACTTGGACATCTACTTTAACTTGTTAATAATTGTCATTTCGTTCCATTGTCATTTCGTTCCATTGTCATTTCGTTCCATTGTCTCTAACTACTAACTTTAAATTTCTGTCATTTCGTTCCATTGTCATTTCGTTCCATTGTATACTAACTACTAACTTTAAATTTCTGTCTACTAATTCCTAACATTTTATTATTCTAACGTATAACCAGTTCTTTTCTCTGTTTTGAGTGGTGTATGCCTTTCACCAGGTCACAGAGCCTCCCAGAGAATATTAATCACACGGTTGGTTACATCCCAGAAATCGAGAGAACCTTTCTGCCTCAGGCAGAGACGAACTCAACAAAATACCACCACAGTGATAGATTCTGACCCGGAAGCTAACATGGCAGCTACACCAGCAACGGTTCGAAATATCAACAGGCCGTCTAACCAAGGACAACAGCCTGCTATCGTCCTTCCTCACCTCACCCATCAGCCCATCCGAATACGATGAGTGGCAAAGCTGAAGCCATATCATCAGATTCGATGTGTGAAGGAGTTGGGCATGTTTGATGGCACCAGTCCAGACGAAGCCCTGTTACATGTTACAAAATTCTTACAACATGCCAATAGCCTTACTGCAACCGACGCAGTACTTCAATATGCAAGATTGTCATTATTCCCACACAGCCTGACGGGAAACGCGAGCAAGTGGTATCATAGCTTAACACCGAGTACCATTGGTACCTGGGACGACATGGCCACCAAGTTCTATGACAAATTCCTACCTCCGAGCCGAACTTTGGAGATGATTGCTGAAATTTATAATTTTAAGCAACCAGGGTCGGAGAATATTTGTGAAACTTGGGACCGTTTCAAAGGTCTACTACTCACTTGTCCTCACCACGGTCTGACGAAGGAACAAGTATCACAATTGTTTTACAAGGGCTTGATCGGTCCGTGCAGAACAATGGTGTTATCTTCGTTAGGGGCTGACGTTCTGAAAAAGCCGGGAGCACAATTTCTGAACAGCATGGAGTCTCTCTGTGAGGAAATTAGAGACTGGGCCTCCGGTGGATCAAGGAGCGGTACTCCAGGATTATATCATGTTGGGGAGAGTGATAACAAATTCGACCAGCTCATGAGAAGCCATGAGCAACTCATGGAAAGCAATGCTCAGCAAGCAACAAAAGTGAGCACTCTACAGAAAGTGGTCGAACAGATGGCTATGAATTCCTTCCCTCAGCAAGCTAAGTCGATGATTTCCCGACCACCTACTACCCCTCCAGGCTATGCTCCTCAATCTCAACCATCACCAACAATTTCTTGTACGCAATGTTGCGGGCCTCATGACTATGATCAATGCCCCCAACTACAAGAAATGAAAGCAGCGGAGGAAGCAAACTACATCACCAACAATTCAGGATACAGACAACCATGGCAACGTAACATGCAATCCAACCTTAGCTACTCAAACACCGGAAATATCCAAAACCCACATACCCTACAAACATCCCAAAATTACAGACCTCAGTCCAATTTCCAAGGAGGCCAAGGCAATATCAACAACAGCCTTATGGCAATGAAGCTTCATCGAGCCGACCAGCTCCACCTCCTTCGAATCCTGAGTCTGATATGTCTCAGATGCAGGAATGTTTAAGGCGATGATGGGTAAATCACGAGATACGCAAGAAGAGGTCGCAGCTCTGCGCAAAGACCAAAAAGCCTTGCAATCTCAAATCCAACAGCTACTCACTCAACAAAGACCACCTGGTCAATTCCCTTCACAGACAAATCCCAATCCGAAGGAACAAGCAAATTCAGTCCTTATAGACGATGGCACATCACAATCAACAAACTTGTGTGCAGTCTCTTTAAGGAGTGGAAGGGAACTTGCCACCAGCAAAGGAAAAGAAAAAGAAAATCTTGAAGATTCCTATATCAATGTTGATGAAACCACCAAACCAACTTTACCTCCCTCAGAAATCAATTCCTCCACTCCTACTCCACCTCCATCTCGAATTACCATCGACATCCCAACCTCCACTCATAAAAACAGTGAACTCCCGTTCCCAAAGAATGAAAAAGAAACATCTTGATGAGCAGTTCTCCAAGTTCTTGAGCATTTTCAAGAAGCTGACCCTCGACATACCTCTGATCGATGCTTTGCAAGAGATGCCTAACTACGCAAAATTCCTCAAGGATCTCTTGACAAAGAAGAAAAAGAAACCTGGAAAGAGACAGTGCACCTGACAGAGGAATGTTCTGCGCCCTTCTTCGAGCACTCCCTCCTAAACAAACAGATCCGGGAAATCCCGTGATCCCGTGCTTTATAGGTGGGGTGGATTGTGGAAGTGGTCTATGCGACCTAGGAGCCAGCATTAATATCATGCCATACGCCACCTTCTTGAAAGTTAAAGGAGGAGAAATGCAACCGGTTCCTTTTAAACTCCAACTAGCAGACAGATCAGAGATCAAGCCCATGGGCATAGTCCGAGATTTGGTAGTTGGAGTGTCTCGCTTCATCTTTCCAGCTGATTTCGTCATTCTAGAAATGGATGACGATGTCGAGGTTCCCCTGATTCTAGGTCGACCGTTTCTAAGTACCGCCAAAGCTATCATTGACGTCCACGACGGAAAATCACTCTTCGGTACGAAGATGAGACGATTGAATTCGACATGCAGAAAATGATGAAGAAAAGCTCAAACTTTTCTCCTCATGCTAAGACGGTGGGATTCACAGATGACGAGGAGGAGGAAGGCGATTTTGCTACAGAGGAGGACACGTATTTTCCATCTTCCATCCAGGAAGCTGAAACTGAACCCCTAGAGCAAGTATTACTTACTTCTCTAGAAGAAAAGATGGAGGATCCAGAAGTCAACGCCATGCTGGCGTACGTAGAAAAAGGAAGGGCCGGTTATCAAACGTTCCGGCCACCAATCGAAGAACTCGACAGAAAACCCCAAAAATCAATTCCATCAGTAGAACAACCACCAGAGCTCGAGCTTAAGAAATACCCTCTAACCTCAAGTATGCTTTCCTAGCTGAAAATGACCGCTTACCTGTCATTATTTCCTCTTCTCTGAATTCCGGGGAGAAATGAAGTTACTTGAGGTGTTAAAGAAGCACAAGACAGCAATAGGGTGGACTATCGCTGATATCAAAGGAATTGATCCCTCCTTTTGCACGCACCATATTTACATGGAGGAAAACTTCAAACCTATCCGACAACCTCAACGCCGGCTAAACCCTAACCTCAAGGAGGTAGTTCGAAAGGAGGTTCTAAAACTCCTTGACGCAGACATATTATCCAATTTCTGACAGTCCATGGGTCAGTCCTGTTCAAGTTGTCCCTAAGAAGGGGGGCATCGAAGCTGTTATTAATGAAAAGGGAGAGACTATCCCTCAAAGAAAGATCACAGGATGGCGCATGTGTATTGATTATCGGCGTTTGAACTTGGCCACCAGGAAGGATCATTTCCCTCTCCCCTTCATCGACCAGATGTTGGAACGACTTGCAGGGCAAGAGTACTACTGTTTTCTAGATGGGTTCTCGGGTTATTTTCAAATACCAATCGCACCTGAGGACCAGGACAAGACAACCTTCACTTGTCCTTACGGTACCTTTGCATACCGACGAATGCCTTTCGGTCTATGCAACGCCCCTGCTACCTTCCAGAGATGTATGCAAGCAATATTTGCTGACTTCATCGAGCAGAGCATAGAAGTCTTTATGGACGATTTCTCAGTCTATGGCTCTAGTTTCGACAAATGCTTGGCACAACTAGATTTGATCCTGAGACGGTGTGAGGATACGAATCTCGTTTTAAACTGGGAGAAGTGTCATTTTATGGTCAAGGACGGGATCGTCCTTGGACATAAAATATCAGCAAAAGGGATAGAGGTGGATAAAGCCAAGGTGGAGGTTATTGAGAAGTTACCAGCACCAACTACTGTTAAAGACATCCGAGCATTTCTAGGGCACGCAGGATTCTATCGGCGGTTTATACATGACTTCTCCAAAATCAGTAAGCCATTGACCGACCTGCTACAAAAGGATGTCCCCTTTCATTTCAACGACAAGTGTTCAGCTGCCTTCAAAGCCATAACACAAAAATTGGTGACAGCACCTGTGGTCATACCACCTGATTGGTCTCTTCCTTTTGAGATCATGTGTGACGCAAGTGACTATGCCGTGGGGGCAGCTCTGTGCCAAAAGAAAGAGAAAATCTTGAGAGTGATCGCCTATGCTAGCAGAACACTGAACGACGCGCAGAAAAACTATACGACCACCGAAAAAGAACTTTTGGCTATAGTTTTCTCCCTCGATAAGTTCAGATCTTACTTATGGGGAAGCAAGGTCATCGTGCATACAGACCACTCCGCTCTCAAATACTTATTCACGAAACAAGAAGCCAAGCCTCGCTTACTGCGCTGGATTCTTCTACTTCAAGAGTTTGACATCGAAGTCAAAGATAAGAGCGGGAAACTGAATGTCGTCGCTGACCATCTCTCTAGGTTGGTGACTCCTACGGATAGTGTGCCCATCAACGAATTCTTCCCCGACGAGACTGTCTTCTCCATCACCAAAGTACAGGAGCCATGGTACGCAGACCTGGCCAATTATTTAGTCTCAGGAACAGTACCCTACGATTTTTCCTACTCCCAGAAGAAGAAATTCCTTTCTGACTCGAGGCATTATTTCTGGGAGGACCCGTACTTGTTCCGAGTTAGTGCTGATGGGTTATTCGTCGATGTCTCCGGAAGAAGATGTTTCGAGCGTCATTCACTTTTGTCATTCTCGAGAAGCGGAGGTCACCATGGACCCACGAGGACCGCTGCTAAGATCCTGGCCTCAGGTTTTTATTGGCCAACCCTTCATAAAGATGTGTACCAATTCTGCAGACAATGTGATAATTGTCAGAAAATGGGTAATACATCCAGGAGACATGAGATGCCGCAACAAGGGATACTAGAAGTAGAGCTCTTTGATTGTTGGGGCATCGATTTCATGGGACCGTTCCCTTCCTCGCAGGGCCACGAATATGTTCTGGTGGCAGTTGATTATGTGTCAAAGTGGGTGGAGGCTATACCCTGTCATCATGCCGATGCAAAGACAGTGACCAAGTTCCTCAAAAAGCACATCTTTACCCGTTTCGGCGTGCCCAGAATTATTATCAGTGATGGGGGATCTCACTTCTGCAACCGTTTATTCGAAGTACTTATGGTTAAATACGGGGTACGTCACAAGGTAGCTTTACCTTATCACCCCCAGACAAACGGTCAAGCAGAAGTTTCCAACCGAGAGTTAAAATGGATCCTTCAGAAGACGGTTAACTCATCGAGAAAAGATTGGGCACTTAAACTGGATGATGCGCTTTGGGCTTACCGTACTGCATTCAAGACTCCCATCGGGATGTCACCTTTTAAGCTGGTCTATGGAAAAGCATGCCACCTTCCTGTAGAGATGGAGCATAAAGCATATTGGGCACTCAAGGCCCTAAACTTCGATTTAGAAGCCGCAGGAGAAAAGCGGAAGTTTCAACTCTCTGAACTCGAGGAGTTAAGAGATCAGGCATACCAAAGTGCGACGATATACAAGGACCGCACCAAGAAACTTCATGACCAGATGATCCACAAACGCGAATTTCAGGTTGGCGACGGAGTGCTGCTTTATAATTCCAGATTGAGACTATTTCCTGGAAAACTCAAGTCTCACTGGACTGGCCCATTCCAAGTTGTTGGAACCACTCCTTTTGGTGTTTACGAACTCCAGAATCAAAAAGGAGAAAACTTCAAGGTCAATGGATCACGTTTAAAAAGGTATGTCGGGATTCTTGAAAATAATGGTGCTATGCTCGAAATTTCTTTCATACAGGAATACGAGGAAACTTCCACCCCAAAGGAACAACAGACAACACCTCTACATCATAAATCTACAAAAGTGTACAAACTTCCTAACACCAGCAGTTCAGATACTTCGCCCTCAGAATCTTCTCCAAACTAAAACTTGGTCAAATACGTCTAGCTAGAGACGTTAAACCCGGGCAGCTCGGTGGGAGGCAACCCACTATCTATCTTTTATATTTCCTTTAATTTATTATGTTTTTCCTTTTTGTACTATATTTCCCTTTTTATTTGTTATAATAAAATGCAGGCTTCACTTGAGTTCTTCTCGCTGTGTAGAATATTCTTTACAGGTTCAATTCATGACATTCCACAGCAACACTCAAGTGTGGGGGAGCTCTACACACTCTACGAAATCTGGGGAGTACACTCTTTCCTTTACTAATTGCATGCCCTATTAATTTTATTTCCTCTACGCAATGAGGGCATTGCTTACAGCTTAAGTGTGGGGGAAGAGCCTTTTCAGGTCATCTAAATGCTTAAAATTGTTAAGTCTCTCTGCTTATCTTCTGCTTACCTCGCATTTGTTCAAAAATTGAATTATGTACCTTGCTAATGTAGGTTGTTCTCTTTAAAAACAAATACTATTATGAATTGTAGGATAAAGGGTACAAATTTTTTAAAAAAATTTATATTTGATTACTTTTGAGGAGCATTTTATATGCGGTGTGACCAAATAATCTGCAAATTGGTTGGATTTTATTGCTCGGGGTTTCTTTCTGTCTTCTCTCTTAGGGATTGCTAAGGGGTATTTCTCTGTTAAAAAAAAGAAGAAGTATACAAAAAATAAGGGACTTTCGAGACACCATTGGTAACCAACAAAGGAGAGTTGAGTGTTCTTGAATACAAAGGCGTGATGCCTATATTTTCTCATCTCTTGTGCAAAAGTGAAGCAAATGCATAAATCTTTTCTTCCTTTTATTTTCTCCTCAATGCCCATTCTTGAGAGAGGTTGGCCATGGTAAAAGTTCTCGGAGTTACCAAAATAAAAGAAACATTGAAGTACCTTAGATCATACCCCGAAACTCATATATTTGTTTTCACCTTGAGCACACCTATGCCACCAGCAGATAATTTTTCACACTCCTCAATAAGTTTTAGAGATCATGAACTATTGACTTTTTTATCCTACCCTTCATAATAATATTTGTTAGTATTGAGCATTTCCTACTTGCTTAGGTACATGGTTTTACTTGAGGACAAGCAAAAAGATAAGTGTGGGGGTGTGATAAGTGTCAAAATGAGCATGTTTTATAGGTGTATTTCATGTTTAATATTAGCACTTTTCTTGCTCATTTCTCCACTTCGGTTAGTTTTCCTCTAGTTTATGTTTTATTGTTTTTCTCACAAAATTATTGGTTTAACATGAGGAAAACCAAGCCGGGAGTAAAATAGAAGAGACGAACGCGTGGACGCAAACGACTCAGGAAACAGAGTCCAAACGAAGAATCTAGAGCCGGTCAAAGTTTGAAGTAAAATAGGCCACGGTCAAGCTGCAACCGCCCAAGAGGAGGCGGACGTCTCACATGCAACCGCGTGGCGGACGTCTCACAGGCAACCGCCTACTAAGTGGCGGACGAGACTGGTGCAACCGCCTGGCGGACTTCACCCACAACCTCGAGGCGGACCACTCTCGCACAACACGCGAGGCGGACCACTCTCGCACAACACCGCGAGGCGGACCACTCACACACAACCGCCCATAATGGGGCGGACATCTCTAGGGCAACCGCGAGGCGGTCAGCACAAGAAAACCGGCGGTACAGACTAAAATCAACCCGGGCTAGTTTCTTCTTCGCGCAGTCGTCGTCTTCAACTTGAATCGTCTTATCTATCTACTCCGACACCTACCTTAAATCGCTCCTGCAATCTGCCTCCTGTCCCCTGCAATTAATGCTTCAATCAATGAAGCAATCAATGAAGCAAATATCTACGGAAGACTACCTCTTCATTTCTTCTATAAATACCCATTCCCTACAGCCTTATACGAGGGCACGGAGAAAACCAGAAAATCACTCACACTCACCTCATCTCATTCTATTCCAGTAATTCGCACCCGTATACCATTTCACTCCATTAATTCTCTAATTCACCCACTTCACTTATAATAACTTACGTACATGTTTCACTCTTCGACCTCTCCATTTCTCCATTCATTAATCACGTCTCCGTGCTGTTATTACGTCCAACCTCTGTCAGATTTATTACCAGTTAATATGTCTGGCTAAGGATTTGCTCCGGGCAAGGTTTTTAATTATGGTTTGTTAAGCTGTGTAATATATTTCTACCGGTTTAAATAATTTCAGTTTGTTACGATTAAAGTTTTGTTTCTCTCCCTTTTTAATAAATTTCATCGGTTTATTAAAAGGCCTTACTAAGTCTGTTTTTAATTTCATCGGTTAGAATCAGACGGGTTAATTAAGCCGTAAAACTGTAAGAACTTATTTTCATCGTTTAAGTTAATACATGTTGCAAGAATAAAGCCTCATACTCCTCTGCCGTTTACAGGCTTTTGCTTGAGTTTTCATCGGACCTTGCATTACAGGTAAACGAGTTCTTAAGAGTTTTCATCGGACCTTAAGAAAATTATAGGAATCTTGCCAAACTACTTTATTAAACCGGTAAAGTTAGCACAATTAATTAAGTCATATTAACCTGAACCCGGAGTTCCATTTAATTCATCTGCACTCAGTTTTCTAATCTGCTCTATATTTTTCTCTAAAACAAGTCAATTAACTCCCCCCTTTTTGTGACAAGCTTAGGAACTATTTTAGCTCGCTATAAGTCCCACGGTTTGACCCCGGCCGCTTCTGTCTTCTATACTACTGCGACCGGGTTATAATTTGCAGCCCGACGGATATTTTGAGTATTAATTTCTTTCTTTTAATAACTACACCTCTTCTAATCACTCACGATAAATCCATTTTGCAATGGTTCACTAGATTTATGGATTTTAGATGGAATAAGGAAAAAGCTAAGCTTTAAGGTGGAGGAAATGATACCTTATGGAACTATAGTTGTGGATGGGGTCATGAAAACTTATCTTGAAGTCTAATTGTGACTGTCTTTGCTCCAACTGATGATAATCAAGTATAGGCAATAATCAAGCCCTGATAGGAGAAATACTAGATAAGCCTTTTAAAGTGAAGAGAGTATTCTAAAGTATGCAAGTCCATGACGAAATTTATTACTTGTATGATGGATCTAAGAGTTGAAATGATTGATGGATATAGTTACTAGACAGTACGAGCCTAAATGCCTTAGTAAGAATCTACCTTTTATGCCAAGAGGAAAAACTGGCTTGCCCGCTTGATGATTTGATCAAAGAAATATGGTTCCGGGGATTTGGGAATACACTAGATCCGAGTATAGGTTATAACAGATATTGGATTAATAGTATAGTGGTGAAGAGAAAAATGTAGTACTCACCACGTCACAAAGTTTAATAAGATAAAATTTGGAAGATGACAATTATGTGATTGTTTGATATTTGACGTGGGAGGTCGAACTTGATCCTGGTCAGATCAAGGGAAAACCAAACACAAAATGGTGTGGAAGGATAGTTCAACACTGACGCTGACCCCGTTAGGGTTGGATGACTCCTGAGACTCCTTATAAGTGGTCACAAATATTTCTGTGATAAATAAGTATTTATTCCTAATTTTAATAAAAAATTTAGTAAATAAAGTATATGAGTTGTGGAAGGTGTAAGTTAAGAGTTAAGTTGTCTAGGTTACCCCGAGGAAATTAGATAGCTAAAGCAACTCCGCATATGGCGGGAAAATAATCAATTGTAAGGAACATATTAAGTATTATTATTCCATGAACTATGATAATAAATTAAATATGAGATCAAGAGATAATTATTTATAATAAAAGTATTCTCAAACTAGCTTTTAAGTTATGGCCATATTGTCATCGAAAGGAAAAATCGACTTTAAGTCTTTCTTTATGAATTCAAACCCAATATATTAAATGGGAATCTACCTATAAACGTGGTACAATATAAGGAATAGAAACATCATACTAACACGCACATGAGTTGATTCAACTATAAAGAACAGGTTCAGTTGAGAGAAAACTGTACCTTGTTAGAAACCCTAAACAAGAACCCTATTGTGGTATACCTGATGAACAGACGATAATAATCATGTATGTACTACCAATAATAGGTGAATCAATCATAAAAAGAAATATTTCTATAATATACATAAGATGCACGGCTCAACCGTAGCTCATACTTTACATTGAAAATGAAAGCCGTATATGGTGACAGTAAACTCGAATACGAGAATCATAAGATGATGACCTAAAGATTTAAATAAGCCATGAGATAACATTGGCAACATACAAGATGGTAGATTACCTTCACAAATACACAAGGTATTCAAATATAAAAGCATACTAATGCACTATGAAACATGTCAAGGAATACTTAGATTCTTGAGAGTTATACCTCGTAGGACATACGTTATATACTGAAGTCCGTAGGAGAGACCTCGAATTCGCAGTAGACGATCGAGTCTTCCTTAGAGTTTCACCTATGAAGGAATTTTTAGACTTGGGTGGAATAGCAAACTTAGCCCGAAGTATGTAGGACCATACCTTATTACGGAGCGAGTGGGCCCATTAGCCTACAGATTAGACTTATATGTTGAGTTGGGAGAGTGCACGATGTGTATCACATAACTTAGAGCCCGAGACACTCGAGCTTGATCCTAAACTTAGATGTGAGGAGACCCCAGTTCGCATTTCAAACTCCAACACTAGGGAGATCAGGAACAAGACCATTCGAATGGTCAAAGCTCTGTGGTAAAACCACGATATTGAAGAGGCGACATGGGAGTTAGAAGACTCCATGCGAGACAAGTATCCAAGAATTTTTCTTTCGTTTTGTGTATACTTGTAGGGGTACGTGGGCGTAACCCTTTTTAAGGGGGGTAGAGCACCACATGCGACTTGCATATCCGTAGTCTATATTGCTTTCGTGTATGATTATTTGTGTTTATTTGTTGCGCATGTGTGCAATTAGTTAGATGGTTATGTCCTATGTGACATTTGGTTGGTTATTGATATGTCCTATGTGACACTTGGTGATTAATGATATGTCCTATGTGACACTTGAATAAGTTATGGTTGTGTTCTATGTTACACTTGAATGTTTATGAAGCACTTAATTACTTTACAGTATATTTATATTTATTCCTACAATCACACAAGAGATTCACTGCCAAGGGTTTACGCCTCTGCACTCTGTAGGACTGAGGATTTGGTATTGCACTTGTGCAGTGATGACCGAGTGGGATAGCTAGGAAGTCGGAACATGTATGGTTTTACAGTATTTACCAAGTACTTATACTATAATTACATGGATTATCGCGAGTGAGAATATGTGTGTATGAATTGCATACACTTGGACAATAGATGGAATGTAGTGGTGTCAATACAGTATCGACACCCAAGAATGTTAAGTAGACATGAGTAGATATGAGGAACTTGATTCCATAGGATGAACAAGTATAAGTTATGACTTCGGGACGAAGTCCTTTTAAGGGGGGTAGACTGAAATACCCCTAATATCTAAATAATTAAATATAAGTAAATAAATGTTATTTGAGGAATTATAAATATTATTGGGGGTTTATTAAACCCTAAGAAAGCAGATAAACACTTGGGCGTTAAAACGCACCTAAACTCCTTAAGGTTAAAAACGTGCGTTAAAGCCCGACCTTAAGTTAAACAAGTTATATAAGCTATAAAAGTCACATGAAGCTAACCAAACATCAGTATTTAACATTATAAAGATAATGCATGAGCTACTTCCTCAAAATAAACAAAGTGCTCGGACGAATTTCTTAACGCTCCTTTTTACCCAGTTAGCCCGGGAGTTACGTTCTGAGTGGTTATAACCCCATATAATTCAAGGTAACACCTTAAAATATTATTATTGACTATAAACAATGTCAATAAACACTTGGAACTCATAGCGACTAATTATTTTTAAGAAAGTCCTTAAAGCACAAAAACGCACCTTCGGGTGTCACGAAAATGCGTTTTACGCAATTTCCTTGAAGCTTTTGAGGAGCCACGAGTTGATAAACTTAAAGGTGGATAAAATGACCATCTAAATCAATTAGTTCCAGTACTAAAATCATAGTACAAATGGGGGCGAAGTTTAGGACAAAAAGGTACCTAAAATCACCATTTTTACCTTAAAACTTTCATCCTTTACCATAATAAAAATGTACCAATTAAATGCTGGAACCTATTACACATATTAGTATGATCTTAGTACAATATAGTGTAATAAAAATCAAATGAAAAATCAGTCCCATTTGACCACAATATGGGGCAATTTTTATAGTCAATTTTGACTAGTTTTTGGCTAGTTTAGTTTATAAATTGTGTCTATTGAATGATAAATCAGATTATCTTGTATAATATGTTAAAGTAACAAGTGATGTGAATCAAATGGAGCTCTCCACCGTGTACCTACAGGAGAAAAGCAAGAAAGGTTAGTATGTAAAGTAAGGAAAATAAACAAATAAAACTAGACTTACCTTTCTCATGTTGCAACAAACAAACAAAATAAATTGTCCTATAGTCTTCTAAGCAGCCGATTTTGATTACTAAAGGAGGGGAATTATTGCTGCTAAATAATCAAAAGAAACATTACCTAACTAGCATGACTCATTGCCTAACACAAACAAAACAAGATGGACCCAAACAACACTATATTACCGAATTGTTACAAGAATTTGAAGCCATCCATTTGCTCCATTCAGCCGGCCACCTACAAGGAAGAAGACAAGATTAGTTCAATTAATCAAACATGGAAATGCTAAAGAAATACATTACCTAACTACCTAGCAAATATAGCATGATCTTATGTCTCAAAAACAAAGAAAAATCATTGCCTATATGTCCAATGCATTACCAAAAATCAAGGCAATAATAACATGGGATAAGCTTAAAAAAATTCAAAGGAGAACACATACCTAACTCAGCCTTGTCCTTTAGTCCCAATTGACAATCAATGTCTCTTATTCTCTTGCCCACCCAGCCGTAAGTGTGTCTAAAATAGAAGACTTTTGTAGTCAATTTGAAAATAAATAAAACAAAAAAAAGGACTAAACAAATGGACAATTATTTTGTCAAATAATTTTGCCCTTGCCAAGCCTTTTGTCTACGTGAGTTTAGCTCATTTCTTCCTTTGCCATTTCACCTTGGCCGATGGTAAGTGAAATACCCCAAACTTAGATATGGTGTTTAAATGATAAACTAAGATATAAGGAGGCTAAATAATGCCTTAGAAACATTAAGAAACATTTCTAATCAAAGAAAATATAAGGAAACACCAAAAGAGCAGTTTTAAAAAACGTGCTCTAAGCTTGGAGAGACTTGGGAGAGTACCCAAATATTGTTCTAAGACCTTAGTATATCCTAATGGTCATTTTAAATCAATTACCAAAGAAAACCAAGCTTGAAAACAAGTTAAAACACAAAATGTGCTTTAAGGAGTCTTAAAGCACGTTTTTGAAAAATTGTCTTGTAAATGAGTTTTGAATGGCTAAATGTCCATCATTACTCTTTAATTAACATGTGTACTATATAGTATCACATTTGGAAGTCTATATCAATGGGAAATCAAAAATTTCACAACAATGTGCCTTATTTTGGTGAATAGTGAATTAATATAGTTTATAACATAAGTCTATATAAGTGAGACATTTGGTCAACAAAGACTTAAGTACCCTCATTATTAAAAGGGGGCCGGTTTCTTAGGAGGTGAGTCACCACCTTCATGAGTCATTAAGCAAATAAGAAAGCAAATGAGAGTTATAAAGTAAAATCACTATTCACCTTTTACATAAATATCACACTTTATTAGTTCTCTCTCCTCACTTCTTCATTCTCCTTTGTTTTCCCACGGTTTGAGATGCTCTCTCCCTTCTCCATTCACGTAGAACTCAACCTCCATGAAAGCTTCATCCTTCCTTGGTCACATCTTACTCATTTTAGCTCCAAATCCAAAACAAAATACATACTCTTCTTAGTTAGCTCAAGCTCCTTCTTTCTATCTTTTCAAAACTTCAAGAGCTTCATTTTGGTGCCAAGTCAAACCACCATTAGAGGAGGAAATTCAAGTTTGGAGACTCCATTGGCATCTCCATTCTCTTAAGGTAAAGAAAGTGTAAGAAAATCTAGGGTTCCACCATTTTCTTCACATGTCCGAAAATTAGTGCTCATGGGACTCCATGTTTATGCCTTGTTCTAGCTTGTTTCTACTCTTCAAAGGAGAGAGGAGGTCCTTCTTGCTTCATATCCAAGTTTGTCTTGAGAAACCAAGGTAAAACAATCACATTAATACCTTAAAGCATATTTTTAACCTAGGGTTTGTTCCTTAGGGTTAATGTGTTATCTAGTACTCATTGGAGTCATTGGATATTGGTTAGAACATTGGCAAGGAGATACACATTGGTGACCGAGATTGAACAAAGAAAAACCTAAGGAAGAAAGCTTTTTAAGCTTGTAAAAGAACAAGGTAAATTACTTACCTTAAGATGTCTTGTTGTTTAAGGGAATGGGATTTAGGTATATGATGAGTTTAGTGTAGAGTTTATATTGGGAAGGTGTTATAAAACCTAGAAGAAACAATGACTATACTTGTGAACTTTTGACTAAAGAACAAATGAGAAGAAGAGATAGTTAAAACAATGTGGAAATGAATTACAAGAGGCATTTTATTTCAATGGGAGCCTTGTTGAGTGTATTCGCAGGTTGAAGGCAAATATATGTGGAGATTCAGTGGTTAAGATTATTGTCATTTAAGGGCCTAAGTGCCAGCATTTTGAGTTTAAGCAATATATGATGATGTGGTGAAGTTTTAGTGTAGATTGTGTGTTAAGGTTTTGTGATGAGATTTGTGTGGTATTGGTTGTTTGATGGAGAAAAACCATGTGTTAGGAGGTACTATATACTAGAGAACCCATGGCAAAATTTAAAGAGCTTAAGTGTTTAAGATATTCTAAGGGAATTTAATGACTAGGGAAGTACTAGGATGTCCTATAGGTTGTCTTGATGAAAAAGGGTGAAGTTAAGGTGTTCTAATGACTTATAATGACTTAGGTATCACCATGGAGGATTTAGGAATCAAGAGAATGTATTTGAGTATTTAGGACTTAGGCAAATGTTGGTAAGCAACTAGGAAGAAAATTTAAGTTGTGAAGGAACATTAAGTTAATGCTTAAGAGAGTTTTAGATAGTGAAAGATGCTTGGGAGATGATGTTATAGTGGTGAGGAAAACATTTGGCATAGTGGTTACATTAGGTTGAACCACCACCTAGAAACCTAGAGGAAAGCATTACAAGTGTTAGCATTATCACAAGGAAAAATGTATAATGATTAAGGTGGATCTTGGAGAATGATTTAATGTGTTTGGAGGATGGTTTAAGAGGAGTTTAAGAGTCTAAATGATGTTAGAACGCATCGGGAGGCTTGAGTAAAGGTTTAGTGAAGATTTGGCAAAGTTTGGGCATGTTTTAGTGGCGTCCGACCCAGGGGTCCGACCCAAGTTTGGGTCGGACGGCCTCTGTTAACGCCAGGGAAAGGTTCTGGAATGGTCCGACCCAGAGGTGGGTCGGACAGGGTCGGACGGGAGATTTTTAAAGGGCAAATAAGTTTCTGGAATGGTCCGACCCAGAAGGTTGGGTCGGACGTGGGTCGGACATGAGAGTTTTAGAAGACGGAAAGTTTCTGGAATGGTCCGACCCAGTTGGTGGGTCGGACATGTAGGGTTTTCCAAACCCGAAAGTTACTGGAATGGTCCGACCCAGAGGGTGGGTCGGACGGTGGTCGGACGACCCTTAAAAAAAAAGAAATTTTGAATTCTAAGAATGGTAATAGGTAATAAGGTATACCTTTGGTAGGGTGGTAATGATTAGGACCCTAAGAACTTAAGGAACTAAGTTAAGTTAAGTGTAAGTTTTAATGTTTAAAGTTAAGCTTGTAAGCTAAGTGGCAAAGACTTGAGAGGTTATTAAATGGGAATCTTTAGAGACTAAGTGAGTTAAGTAAGGTGCAAATAACTAATGACCTAAAAATGAATGAATGTTTTAGGTTTGTGAATTGGGACCCCGAAGAAGGTTAAACAAACAACGATCGACGGTGAACGGTACAATCCTTCTTGTGACCTGCTTGCTAACGAGGTGTCCCTCGGCTTGTGTGCTATCTGTTTCTTTGCTATGACTAAAACAAGATAAAGCATGCAACCGGTTATAGTTATTCTCGTTGTGTTGTGTTATCTTTACACTAACCCGCGAGACTTGAGATGGTTACTAACCAAGTCTAGTACTTACTGAGTTAAGAATACGAGTTGAGTTTGGTGGTTGTTGGTTAATGCCCGTTAAGGCTTAGCTAGCACATGATGATTAAGATTTCTACTAACTGGAACTTGAGTGAGGAAACCCGGGACCGATGTCCGGTCATGCATGCTAAGGAAAAAGGGGGACGGTATCTGAATCAGATCCGCCCTCCGCTTAAGGACTTGTCTTCGGACTTGTAGCCTAGGGCCGGTTGTCGGCTCAGCTACGCTGGACTCCCGTCCAGAGTAGGTGGCATTAAGATGGTGCGGTGGGATCACCTAAATCCCAGGTTCGAATTAAGCTACAACCAATCCCTTCCAGGAAAGGTTTGTATACTGAGATTAAGATTAAGATTAAGGTAAGGTAAGGAACTGAGACTAAGGAAATGAGGACTAAGGAGGGGGTTACTAACCCACTTGATAAGGGAACGCTTGAGTCGTTCATTGTTTGTGAACTACATATGTCCATCTGTGGTTATTGTTATTGCACTTCATATTATGTTTGTGTATGTAATCAATTTCCATGCTATCGACAATTAGTCGTCGTAGCCCCGTTAGCTTGGGGGCCATGAGAGGGTGTACCAGCATTCGTGCTGACCCCCTCGGGGGCTATTTTTACACTTGCAGGTAAGAGACCCATGAGGACGCACTACGAGAGTAGGAGCGGTTAGACTTAGGGTGGGATGTTATTTTGAGTTCGGGTTGCGCCTGTGCACCCGACTATTTATATTAAACTGTTGTAAGTTTAAGATTATGTTTAAGATACTAGTACTCGGTTGGTTGTGGTATTGTGAATGTTGATGTTTTGAGTTGGATAAGTATTTTGGATAAGTATTGTAAACGTTAAAGCCGGTATATTCTAACGATCAGACCGTGGCAAGGTCCAGGTGTTATTTATTTCCGCTGCGACGTATTCGATTAAGTGTTCAGTTTGCGATAACCACGATAGGCTTTGGATGGGGTGTTACAGTAAGCTCTTCTCCAATCCTCTCTTTTCTTCTTCTCTCCTAGCTTCAAGCTAAAACAATGGAGGTTTAAGTTCTAACTCCATTTTATGTCAAATTCCTAGCTAATTCTACAAAGCAAGAATCAAGTAGCAGATCTGTTCAAGAGGTCTGACTTCGGGAGCGATTCTGTAATTTTCAGTAAGTTATCTCGAAATCTTCCCAACATCAAACTTGTTCCTCTTCGAATTAGCTTTCCATACATTTAAAGATCATAAATTTTCATGGTGTATTAAGTTCTGGGTGAACAAAAGAAGACGAAGTGGTTCACAGCAGAGAATCTGTCAATAGGTCTCAGTTCGGGAGATATTCTGAATTTTCCGTACGTTTTCTCAAAATATTCTCAACACTAAAGTTGTTCCTCTTTGAATTATCTTTCCAACCGTATAAGTATCATTAGTTTTCGTGGTCATTTCAGTTCCGGGTGACAAAAACCGCAGAGAGTGCGCAATCTGGAAATTTCGGTAAGATATGGTGATCCTTATCTTCCTCCATATGGTGTCTAAAATTAGTGACGAATTCTAAAGCTTCTAAATCTATATCTCTTCATTATTTCATGAAGGAAATTTGGATCTACAATCATCACAAGGTGTATCAAAAATACCTTGATAAATTCCTAAGGTAAACCCTTGTAAAAATTACTCCAAGTCTTATTTATAATTTTGTTGGAAGTCTAACTAAAGGATCTCCTAAATACAAATAAGGTGACCGAATTCCCTTCATCAAAATAGCATTTGGAGAGCTTGGGATTCAAGGAGAAAAACAAGTACAAGAATTGTCTTGATTTAAGGAGTAAGTATATAATTAAGGTTTATTAAGTTTAAGCTTGAATTAAGCTTCAAACTTTGGTATAAAAATTATGTATAACCATTACATAAATTAAGGCCGAAAAATATGGGTTATAATGTCAAGAAAATAATTTATAACATATAAGGTAAGATTATTACCTTAAGGTATAAATATGTGTCACAAAAATTAATTAAGATGCATAGATATTCAAACCGAAATATTTGAGGATTAAATGTCCTATTTTGAGTTTATAAACATTCTAAGTCATTAGCTTAATTTTTAGAAGTGTTATATGGCTTATATACAATTATAAGTATTTATCATAAGGTATAAATCAAGTATTGGAAACTATATGGTAAAATGTATTAAGGCCGAGGATTAGATGAGTTAAATGGTGATTTTCGAAATATATAAGTATATTAGCTTATATTATAAATTTTGGGGATATTAAAAATAGCTACAAGTATTTAAATGGCTAGTTTAATAAGTTATGTGGCTAAAATGTAAATTTTGAAAAGTTTGGTGTATGAAATATAATTGCCGAGAGTATAAGGAGTTTTTTGGTATATTTATGTTACAATATAAGGTAGGAATTAATATTATGGATTTTGGTGAATTTAATAAGTGGTTAAGTGTTAAAATAACATTTTATAAAGTTTTGGGACTATTTTATAATTATTGGAAGATATAGAGTAAGGCCGAGAATTACTTATGATTTTATGGGTTTATTAAAGTATTAAATATGAAATTAAGTCTTGGTCAAAGTGTTGACCAAAACTTTGGGTTAAAATGATTTATGACATAAAATATTAGGTTTATATAAGTTTAAGGGCGAATAAGTAATTTATAGAAAGTTTTATGAAAAACCGAATTGGACAAGGGTGGAAATGTAATTTAAGAAAATATATGGGTTACTTCGGTTATTTAAAGAAATAAAATATTCAAACTATAGTTTATAAGTTAATATGTAACTTATATGAAGCTTTGGGATTTAAAAGTGAATAAAGGAAAATATAAGTGAAAACCAAAAATCAAGGGGTCTATTTGTAATTTATAAAAGTTGGTATAAGGGGATTGTGATTTACGAAAATTAAGGTGAGCATTTGGTAAATTAAATAGGTAATGTGGACGATTAAGAATTATAAAGGTTATAAGGTTATTTTTGACAATTTATAGAAGTTAATATAATTGTTTTACAATTTCTGAAAATTAATATGAGTATTTAATATAAAGTATATGGTTGTTTGGAAAATTGTGAAAGTTAATGGGTTCAAATTATGATTACCGGAAGTATATGTGGTTATTTAATAATTTGTTAAGTTGTTGGGTATAAAATATGAATACCGAAATAATGAGGTTGGCATTGTAATTTAATAAGGAAAGGAAGTAAACCTAGGTAATATAATGTAATATGATGAGTATGATATAAAGTTTATGAAATAAAGGTGGTTATAACAGAAATAACTAAATGATATGATATAAATGATAAGTGGGAATAATTATGAGTATGTATTTAATGAGGTAAAGATATACCGTATAAATGATAATTCATTATCACATGTGAGCTTCACATAAAATAATGAACTGGTGGGCTATCTAGAACCACTGTTAATGAAATACCCCGAACTTAAATATAGGGATTAAAATTAATCTAATACGTATTTAAGGACCTAATGGTACCTAATTAATACTAGTAAGGAAAAATAAATCCAAAAGAAATAAAGAAACGCTTAAAAAGCGGAAAACGCTAAATAAGCATTAAATAACCAGAGGAGGTATGAGACCTCGGTTAGAGTACTATATGGTATCTAAAGGTTTAATAAGACCTAAATAATATATGGGAACAAATCCCGAAGAAAACAGATCCTTAAAATGGATTAAAAACACTAACGAACCTTAAAGCGCGTTTTTCAAGGTAACCGGGAAAACGTGACTTTAAGCGGGTCAAACAGACTCGTAACAATTTTGGTCAACTAAATAATCATTAATAAATATTAGTGAAGCTTTAGAACCAATAAAATCAATAAAACGAGAGATTAGTAAAAACTGTCAAAAACAGGAAGTTGTGGGGTAGAAACATAAATAGACCAAACTTATGTGTCCACTTTTAAAATAAAAAGTGAAGTTGTGTGTGTGTGTGGTGCCAGCCGGCCCCTATTCCCCCTCTCTCACACACTCACTAACTCCCTCTTATTTACAAAACAACAAAAGTAATAAAACTACTACTTTATCTACTTTATTACCCCACTCTCTCACACTCTCTCTCCTACTCTCATTCTCTTCACTCACGTAACACTCACCCACACTCACTCTCTTTTCTTCTTCCTCCTCCTTCCATGCGTTTTCCATGGAGAAATAAACAAACCCACACAAACTTCCTCTTCTCTCCTCTTGTAACCCCCTCAAATCTCTTCCAAAAATTATAAAAACTACACCATTGGAATCCTCTCCTCAAGAGCAACATTTCCCTCTTTTCAAAAATCAAAAAGGAGAACTTTCATCTCCATGGGTATGGAGCATTTGGAGCTTCAAGACCACCATTAGAACCACCTCATTCTCCTTGTTCTATTGAGGTAAAAATATTCTTAAAAACTCCATCTTTTCTAGCCTCAAGGGCAAAACGAAAATGTAGACTAAAACCTTGTTTGGTTCTTTGTGCTATAGCCGATTTTGGCTTCCTTGGAGAGTTGGGAAGATCATTCTTGAGCTATTCTAAGCATTACTCATACCCTTGGAAGGTAATATAAATTCTAAACCCTAAAACCTATATTAGAACTTACATGATGGTTAGGGTTAAATTGTGTATTAAAATGGTGTATTGAAATGTATATGTGAATGGGTTGTAGTGTTAGAGGATTGAGATTACAAAACCGGTAGAGAAAGAGGAAAAGAAGAAGCAAGAAGAAGAAAGAAACTAGAAGAAGAAACAAGGTAATTAAACTCACCCTTGTGTAGCCTTATATTTGTAGGTTGTGAGCCTCGATTTTAAACCCTATCCTATGTTGATTAAAGTTGATTAGGATCTAACCGAGTTTTAGGTCCACTTATAACCTAAGATTAATAACTATGTCATATAACAAAAATTATTAAAACCTAAGCTAGCTCACTGGAACCTATTAAGAGTCGCCGCCTAATTTTAACCTAGATCAAATTAGGAAAGGAGAGTTCGGGTTCGGGGGCTTGATATTCGACTTAATTAGGGTTCAATTACTTTCATTACCCCTAGAAGTCGTTTTTCCTCTACTTAGTTTAATTACGGCTTATTACAAGTCGTTTTTAACCTAAGTGCGCGCTTCTGTTTTTTTATTTTTTAACATTTTTTGACAGAAAATTAAAGTGGAAATTAAAATACCTAAACTAGGGTTTCGGAGGCAGAATTAGGTCAAGTTTTGTTTTCGTCCGTGGCTACGGACCTAATGTCCGAACCCACGGACCCTAGTTAACTTAATTACACAGTAAAGTCAAATTTAAACAGAAACAAGATTTTGAAAAGTCCGGGGCCACGGACAGGACGTCCGTGGGCCCGGACATGTTTTATAAAACCCTAAATTTTGAAAATAAAAATACCCCGCCACCGTCCGGGGGCGTCCGGCTTTCGGACAGGGCATCCGGGACCCGGACATAGCGTCCGTGGGTGCGGACCGCCCTCGGACAGCGGCGTTTGGGTGGCTCCCGGCGGTGTTTCTGGCTCAAATTTTATGGGTAGGTAGCCTGAAAGATTCTAAACACGTTAGTGATTGAAAGTTTACAATTTGAATTCGAATTAAATACGAAACTTAGCAAACAAATTATTGAGCAGAAGCGAAAACAAACGCTAATTCAGAAGCGATAAAAAGTCAATTTGACTCCAAATTTTAACACAGAGTAGTTAAAGTTGAACAAAGTCAGAAAAACATGACTTCAACCTGTTTTACCTTCGGATTTAATGAGACTCTTCACAACGGGGATCTTTTGGTGCTTCGTTGATGCCGGTTTTGGATTGACTTCGAATTGTGCTTCTGACTCCTTCTTCTTTATGCTGTTAAGGATGTTTCTCTTCTATTTTTGTGGTGGTTTTGTGTGTTTTTGGTGCTTGGAAGTTCAATAGGAGAAGAAAGGATGAGTTTTTGGTGATTTCGGGGTGATTTCTGCAGTGTTTCGGTATTGATTTGAGGCTTAGAAGTGTTAAAACGTGAGGAGAAAGTTTGTGGCTGTGTTTTCTGACTTTGGAAGTGTTCTCCCCTCCCCTAGGTCGTTTTTGGAAGGTCCTTTTATAGAAAGAGCAAGGCCATGTTGATAGAACAAGATTTTTATCTGAAACCCTGATTTTGTGCTCTAAGGGAATCTGATTTTTTAGAATATGCTGAAGGCCGAGAAAAATTATGAAATTTTAACTGAAGATAAAGGATGATTTTTAAGAATTTTGAGAGTTGGAATCGGGTTATTTGGATAAATAACCGATTAGATAAAAATCTCACAATCTGGAATCTCTCATAATTCATAACTTATTATTGGAAAGTCGAAATAACGAAATTCCAACGGAATTAGTCTCTAATAATCATCCTCTATCTTTTGTTATAATTTCATGACGTTTTGTTTTGATTTCGGTATTTTCCATAGGAGAGAGAAAATTGCAAAAATGATTGAATTTCTCTTTTAAATTTTGGGTTAAGGTTTCAAATAAAATAATTTCAGGTTTATGACTGTATGTAGTCATGCTAACCATGTGACAATTTTATTTTAATTTTTGAAACCTTTTATTATTTCTATTTTGAGGTTATTTCATGTGTTAATTAAAGAAATTAGCTTATAATATGAATTAAAAGCTAAATTTCCAGAATAAATATTATCAGAAAATCATGAAATAGCTTTCATAATGACTATGATATTTAGGAGTGTTTAGAGGTTATGAACAAGTCATATGAAAAATAGAAAATCCCGAAAATGTCTTTGGAAAATCCCACCTTGGTGCTTTTTGACCCCTTATGTCCTTTGTAACACGTATGCCTTAGAGACTACTCCGGGGGGGTTGAAATTTTGGGTATAACAGATTACCCCCCGTCAACTAGGCTTTGTAATGAAGATGAAAAGACTAGTTGATGCCTGAGTGATACCCCAAAATTTTAGGGTCTTAAAAGACCCTATATGTAGATTGTGTCGAGCTATTCTAAGGCGCTGACTACCTATAAGTAAAGTGAAATGAAGTAATGTCAAGCGATTCTAAGGCGTCGACAACCTAAAATGTGGAAATGAGATAATGTCAAGCGATTCTACGGCGTTGACAACCTAAAATGTGGAAATGAGATAATGTCAAGCGATTCTATGGCGTTGACTACCTAAAGTGTGGAAATGAGATAATGTCAAGCGATTCTAAGGCGTTGACTACCTAAAATGTGGAAATGAGATAATGTCAAGCGATTCTAAGGCGTTGACTACCTTTAAAGGAATGAAGTACGCCGAGCATTCTAAGGTGTTGGGAACCTGAAAGCGAATGAAATACGCCGAGCATTATAAGGTGTCGGGAACCTGAAGTTGAATGGAATACGCCGAGCATTATAAGGTGTCGGGAACCTGAGATTAAATGGGACACGCCGAGCATTATAAGGTGTCGGGAACCTGGAATACGCCGAGCATTATAAGGTGTCGGGAACCTGGAATACACCGAGCATTATAAGGTGTCGGGAACCTGGAATACGCCGAGCATTATAAGGTGTCAGGAACCTGGAATACGCTGAGCATTATAAGGTGTCGGGAACCTGGAGTTGAATGGATTACGCCGAGCATTACAAGGTGTCGGGAACCTGGAATTGAGAAGAGATGTAATGAGATCGATGTGATGTGTGCCTAAATTGACGAATGTAAAGTAGGACCTATGGGTGCCTAAGTGGAATGGTAGGAAATTGGGTTCATGAGGAGCCTGGGGTTGAGTTCATCTATTCTGGTGAATCTGAATCTTTGGCTGAGAATCTGCATCTCTGAAGAATCTGTACCTTCGGCTGAGAATCTGTATCCCTAAAGAATCTGCATCTTCGGCTGAGAATCTGCATCTGAAGAATCTGCTTTGGCTGAGAATCTATCTCTGAAGAATCTGTACCTTGGCTGAGAATCTGTATCTCTGGTCTATGATGAGGAGTTTCGTACGGACGGATGCAATGTAAACTTTATGCAAATGATCATGATGAAAGTTGATTATGAAAGTGCCAAACGTGGCAAAGATGATATGCATGTCAAAATACAATCAAAGTGTATGTAGGAAATTTGTCCAAAACAAGAAATCGTTGGAAAATGTGCCAAACATGGCAATGTTAAGGGTCAAAAATTGTCCAAAGCAAGACATTGCTAGAAAGTGTGCCAAATGTGGCCATGACGAGGTTTATGAAACCGAAGTGTTTGAGGAAAGTTGTTCAAGACAAGAAATTGTTAAAAGAGGTGCCAAACGTGGCAGTGTTTGAAGAAAATTCTGTTTACTGAAAAGGAAAGTGAAATTATCATTTTCTAACTATAGACTTCGGATTTATAACTTATTTCCTACGAGATGAACATGCCGCCGGTGAGGTATGGTGTATGATGTGAAGGTAAGGGCTTATGTGGGCCTGTGGTGTTTGATATGCAGGTAAGGGCTTATGTGGGCCTGTGTAGTGGAGGTGTGGAGGTAAGGGCTTATGTGAGCCTGAGGTGTTTGAAGTGGAGGTAAGGGCTTATGTGTGCCTGTGGTGGGAGGGTGGTGGTTTGAGCTTTGGGTTCCAATTGGTGTTGTCATAGCAATTGTTGGAACCAACAATTGCCCCCAGTATTTTTCCCTTAAGACAATATGAGCTAGAGTTCATGGCAATCGATCGTTCCGATCGATTGCCCCCAGTATTTTCTTTGATCAAACGTGCGAATGAGTCTCGTCCTCACAGGGTCAGGGCTTATGTTCTGATTTGGTGCTTCCTAACCTACACTCGACGTGTTTGGTGTTTACACTCGTTTCTCACTTACGGTCACAACTTCTAGACCATTGAATTTGATACTTGATGAATTTACGCATTCGATCTGTTACTTTCACGTGATTGGATACACAACTACCAAGTCGGAAGTCTTTAAAGCTTATAACATGGCCATGGGGTGTGATGAAAGACAACGGGACCATGGAGGGATATTTGAGGTATGTGGAGTTAAAAGGGGTGACCAAAGTTGCATCTTGCTTCTTTTATCGGAATCATCTTCCTTGTCTTGAAGTCGTCTAGCTGCTTTGTGTCGACGTTGCTTTCGAGCTTATGGACTTGGACTTTTGAAGTCGTCCTTTACACCATTCCTCTTTTTGTCATTCGGATTTCCTCGAGGCACTTCGGGTTTGCTTCTTTTTTTATCCTTTCTTGACTTTGCCTTCGGGGTTCTTGTGTTTCCAGGTTTTGGGCTTCGAGAGCTGTTTTTGATGTGAGCTCTTTGGATCCTGTGTCACTTTGGGACCATTTGCGGATTGCTTCGTCATGCTGATAGCGGCGTTGCTTCTTTGGATTGATGAAAACATTATCCGAGAACCTGGCTCCTTGCTTCCTTTAGTCACCGGGCTGGACATTCATCATTGGCTGGGTTATTTTTGTGGAGTTCATAATATCGAAAAGGGCTATACGAAAGGTTCAACGGGGGTGCCTAGGGTTTAGTGATAGGGTTTACAAGCTTTTGGCTATGTGGTGCTGTACCTAGGTGCTTCGTCATTCCAGATAGTTGTGTATCCGTTCTTTGTTACTTTTCGCAGGTCTAAGGGTAAATTTACAAATTATCTCCTTCGGTCGAGAGTTATACCGTTTACCTCACCTTTGAATGTGGACTCACCGGAGTCGTGTAAGAATGATACGCTCGTTCACTCATGGTTTTACCACTCAAGACACTCTCGCGAGATCTTCACTTAGAGACTTGTTCACAAGCTTAACCAAAAGATTCGAAGACAACGATTCTAAACTCAGATTGCCCTCAGTATTGATTTGGGGTTTATGACAACAATTCGATAGATGTGGATTTGGAACCGCTTCGTGGGTTGTTTTGGATGTTTTGGGGTGAGTTGTGATCCTTAGCGTGGCATGTTCAACTTTTAGAAACAAGAGATAAATCGTTCTGTTCCATAGTCGGGAAATGATTACTCCGTGATCCTTTTCCCTGGAAAGCATTTTTGTTCTTTCTTTTTTCGATGAATGAAAAATGGTTTGTACAGGAATTGTGAAAATGGAACTATGATTTTATTTATGAATCATGAGATAATGTTGGAAATTACAGACTTAGAGAAACCACCGAAAATGATAAAGGAAACTAACTACTACAAACATTGGAAAAACATAAAAATGACTAGTAAAGAGAAGAAATCGGAGAAAACACTTGAAGATAGCATTCTCTGATGGTGCTTGACATGGGATTCCTACTCGGGGAGTTGAAAACCTTGATTGATAAGATCTTGGATGTGCTGCTTTAGAATTTTGCAGTTGTCGGTGTCATGACCGGGAAGCTGGTGATACTGACAATACTGGTTCAGATTCCTTCCTTTTTGAGGGTCTCTTTGTCGAGGGGTGAGAGGTTGCAGCATGTTTTGTTCCTGGAGTCTTTCAAAAGCCTGGCTCAATGGTTGACCGATGTTTGTGAACTCTCTCTGACGGGAGCTCTTTCGGGATAATTCCATTGCCCCAACGATTTGTCCTGGTCCTTTTATCTGTCGAACGGTTTACCTCATGCTGCCTAGTTCTCTTTCGGGTGCCACTTTGGATACAGGCTGCTGTCCTCGAGCCATTCCCGGTGTTTTTTGAGTTCCCAAGTTTTAACTCCCCTTGGTGAATCATTTCTTCTAGGACATTAACTTGTCCCATCAGCATGTTGAAGCTAGGAAAGTATGTGAATTTCAGCTCGTCACTGTATTGCTTCTGCATACTTTTAATTACCATTCGGATTTGCTCTTGTTCGTCCATCTGTGTGAGCATTGCGGCTGCCTTCATCCTCCAACGCTTAACAAAATCAGACATTGATTCACCTTCTGTTTGTTGTGTGCTTGCAAGATCAGCCCTGGTGACTCCAAAACTTCTAGCGTACTCAAAATGATGCAGAAAAGCTTCACATCCTCGTAGGTCTTGGTATTTATCCTTTGAGTTATGTACCAATGCTGAGGGGTCTCATCAAGATAGTGAGCAAATACCTTGGCCTTCTGCATGTCGTTTAGCGAAAGGATGGACATTTCCCTATCGAACATTGCCAAATGAAATTGTGGGTCGGAGGAACCTTTGTATAGAGGAAGTGTTGGCAATTTCAACCTTGGAGGGAGATCAACCTTGGGATATAATCCAGTGGGAAAGTAGTCAAAACCGGCTGGCTTGTTGGCCCTCTCCATGCGCTCAATCTTTTCCAGCATCCCATTGAATTCTTTGGCTAACTGGGCATCCATGTTGATTGGATTTCCTCCCTCTCCCATTCTTTGAGATTTGGGCTTATCTGTTGGAAAACAAAAGTGACCCGAGCTAAAAATTCTGGGCCGCAAAGAAGTTTTAGGCTAAAACTTGTTTGGGCTGCAAGAAAAGCACATGAGCTGGAATGTTTTGAAAATTGTGGGTTGGCACTGAGGCCCGAGATGAGTTGGAAGAGAGGCACATGGGCCGGAATGATTCATGAGCTGTGAACTGGTGCCTAGGCTGAAATGTTCTGAGAATTGGGCGCTTGGGCCAGAATGTGTTTGGGTTAAAAGTAAAGCGCAATGGGCCGAAGTGATTTCTAAACCATGTTCTGGATGAATTAGAATTTGGGCCGAGTAATTATGACTGGGCCTGAAGATGATACCCGTGTCTAGGATCGTGGGTCAAAACCTAGTAAGAAGTCTTCCTGGACTAGAATGGGCCTTGAAATGGAAAGGCCTGATGGATTTTTATGGATTGCTTTAGGTGGATTTGTTTTTCATGGGCCTAGAACTAAATTGATAATTCAAATTGGGCCGAAAGAGAGAAATCACCTAAGTCTAAACTTTTGGGCCGAAGCCTAAATGATTCACATATTAAATCAAACAGGGCCTTTGGGCCGCAAACAATAGAGCCGCCAATTCGGGTTGGGCTAAGTTGATGTAGGGGAAACTCCTATCAATTTCTAGGTCGGGTAGTGGACCGATCACACAAGCAAACAAGGCCCACACAAATTCAACATGTCCTCACTTGACGGTTAAATCAATATGGGTATGGATCGATCCGGAGAGGCTTGTGGGCCTGGGCCCAGGTCACCACAAAGGAATAGGGCTTGCACGCTATTCCTTTGGGCTTCCCCACTTTTTTCACATCACCTGAAGGTATGCGTCTACGGCCGGGTCTTTGACTGACCAACAATGGGCTAGGTAAGGACACTGCCAGGAAAACGCTTGGGGCTAAGGCCCATATTAAGGGGGTGTGGTTAGACGACACCCTCCTCCTTTCCCCCCGCTTATTCACATCACCTAAAAGTGTGAGTCCCTGACAGGGACCCTAGATGGGCCCCGAGGTGAAACTGGTTTGTGTGGACCTTCGCTCTCATATAGGCAAAAGGTGCAGAAAATTAAAGTGGCACAAAAGTAAACAAACAAAGTAATAAAGCCATAATAAACAATTTCGAGTTAAGCCCTCTTTCTTAAAATTAAACAAGTTAATATTAAGAAATTCCCCAGCAGAGTCGCCAGTCTGTGAGCCTCGATTTTAACCCTATCCTATGTTGATTAAAGTTGATTAGGATCTAACCGGGTTTTTAGGTCCACTTATAACCTAAGATTAATAACTATGTCATATAACAAAAATTATTAAAACCTAAGCTAGCTCACTGGAACCTATTAGAGTCGCCGCCTAATTTTAAACCTAGATCAAATTAGGAAAGGAGAGTTCGGGTTCGGGGCTTGATATTCGACTTAATTAGGGTTCAATTACTTTCATTACCCCTAGAAGTCGTTTTTCCTCTACTTAGTTTAATTACGGCTTATTACAAGTCGTTTTTAACCTAAGTGCGCGCTTCTGTTTTTTTTTTTTTTAAACATTTTTTGACAGAAAATTAAAGTGGAAATTAAATACCTAAACTAGGGTTTCAGAGGCAGAATTAGGTCAAGTTTTGTTTTCGTCCGTGGCTACGGACCTAATGTCCGAACCCACGGACCCTAGTTAACTTAATTACACAGTAAAGTCAAATTTAAACAGATATGGATTTTGAAAAGTCCGGGCCACAGACAGGACGTCCGTGGGCCTGGACATGTTTTATAAAACCCTAAATTTTGAAAATAAAAATACCCCCCCGCCACCGTCCGGGGGCGTCCGGCTTTCGGACAGGGCGTACGGACCCCCGAATAGCGTCCGTGGGTGCGGACCGCCCTCAGACAGCGGCGTTTGGGTGGCTCCCGGTGGTGTTTCTGGCTCAAATTTTATGGGTAGGTAGCCTGAAAGATTCTAAACACGTTAGTGATTGAAATTTTACAATTTGAATTCGAATTAAACACGAAACTTAGCAAACAAGTTATTGAGCAGAAGCGAAAACAAACGCTAATTCAGAAGCGATAAAAAGTCAATTTGACTCCAAATTTTAACACAAAGTAGTTAAAGTTGAAAAAAGTCAGAAAAACATGACTTCAACCTGTTTTACCTTCGGATTTAATGAGACTCTTCACAACGGGGATCTTTTGGTGCTTCGTTGATGCCGGTTTTGGATTGACTTCGAATTGTGCTTCTGAATCCTTCTTCTTTATGCTGTTAAGGATGTTTCTCTTCTGTTTTTGTGGTGGTTTTGTGTGTTTTTGGTTCTTGGAAGTTCAATAGGAGAAGAAAGGATGAGTTTTTGGTGATTTCGGGGTGATTTCTGCAGTTTTTCGATATTGATTTGAGGCTTGGAAGTGTTAAAACGTGAGGAGAAAGTTTGTGGCTGTGTTTTCTGACTTTGGAAGTGTTCTCCCCTCCCCTAGGTCGTTTTTGGAAGGTCCTTTTATAGAAAGAGCAAGGCCATGTTGATAGAACTAGATTTTTATCTGAAACCCTGATTTTGTGCTCTAAGGGAATCTGATTTTTTAGAATATGCTGCAGGCCGAGAAAAATTATGAAATTTTAACTGAAGATAAAGGATGATGTTTAAGAATTTTGAGAGTTGGAATCGGGTTATTTGGATAAATAAGCGATTAGATAAAAATCTCACAATCTGGAATCTCTCATAATTCATAACTTATTATTGGAAAGTCAAAATAACGAAATTCCAACGGAATTAGTCTCTAATAATCATCCTCTATCTTGTGTTATAATTTCATGGCGTTTTTCTTTTATTTCGGTATTTTCCATAGGAGAGAGAAAATTGCAAAAATGATTGAATTTCTCTTTTAAATTTTGGGTTAAGGTTTCAAATAAAATAATTTCAGGTTTATGACTGTATGTAGTCATGCTAACCATGTGACAATTTTATTTTAATTTTTGAAACCTTTTATTATTTCTATTTTGAGGTTATTTCATGTGTTAATTAAAGAAATTAGCTTATAATATGAATTAAAAGCTAAATTTCCAGAATAAATATTATCAGAAAATCATGAAATACCTTTCATAATGACTATGATATTTAGGAGTGTTTAGAGGTTATGAACAAGTCATATGAAAAATAGAAAATCCCGAAAATGTCTTTGGAAAATCCCGCCTTGGTGCTTTTTGACCCCTTATGTCCTTTGTAACACGTATGCCTTAGAGACTACTCCGGGGGGGTTGAAATTTTGGGTATAACATAGGTGTAACAGATTTTAATGGAGTAAAACTTACATTGTAAAATGGTAATGTATTAGTAGTGTAATGTGTAGGAGAATATAAGTATTTTGAAGCTTTAACAACAATTTAAAAACTGTTACAAACAGGTTGGGAATGAGATGTTAAGTGCAGGAATTGTTAAGAGTGATTTAGTGTTGTTATGGGTATATGAGAGTTGTGTATTGTTGTTGTGTATAAACAGGTGAGATGAAACATTGTGTTGAGAGTGTAAAATTATAGGGGAGACTATGGCGAAATTTTGGTAGGAATTATGTATTCAAGAATGACTTGGTGAATGGGAGAACCAAGGTGTATATTGGATTGAGGAGGTATGTTAAGTAGTGATGAAGTGGTAGTTGTAGTATGAGAGTAGAGTGTGTAAAAATCTGTAGCAAACGGCATGTGAAATGCATTGGAGAAACAAGGAAAAGAGTGAGTGTTAGTGAAATACCCCAAACTTAAGTATAGTGATTAAGATAATTCTAATCCGTATTTAAGGGCCTAATAATGCTAGAGTAATATTGGTAAGGAAAAATAAATCCAAAAGAAATAAATAAACGCTTAAAAAGCGGAAAACGCTAAATAAGCGTTAAATAACCATAGGAGGTATGAGACCTCGGTTAGCGTATTATATGGATTCTAAAGGTTTAATAAGACCTAAATAATACATGGGAATGATTCCTGAAGAAAACGGGTCCAAGAAATGTATTAAAACGCTAAAAGAGCTTTAGCGCACGTTTTTTGAGGAAACCCGAAAACGTGACTTTAAGTGGTCAAACAGACCCGTAAAAAAATTATAAGTCATTAAATAAATATTATTAAGCATTTATGAAAGCTTAATAAACAATAAAAATAAAGAAACGAGAAAATTCCGGAAAACGGGCCCGGTTAGTGAACAGTACCTAAACCGGGTAAAATAACGAGCATTTTCTGTAAAAGACGAAAAATGCTCCAGCTAGTATAACTGTAGGGGGCCGGTTTTTTTCAGTCAAATAACTCCCTCACACACACATGTAACTAACTAATTAAATAAGAGAGCAAAAAAGCAAAAGCAATAAAGTAAAAGCTACTTTATTCTCTTCCCTCTCACCTCACTCTCACAATTCACTCACCTCTCTCTTCCTTCCTCCCCTCCATCGAATTCTCCCTCCTCTCTCTGCTGGAATGGGCGATTTTGAGCTCTCCCCACAACAACAATGGCTACTCTATCTTCTTCCTCATGCTCCATCCACATGTAAGCTCCAAATCGAAAACAAATTACATATTTGAACTCCCCTCATCATCCTCTATCATTCTCTCTTTTCAAAATTCGAAAAGGATGAGTTTCATCTCCATGGGTTTTCCCCATTTGAAGAGAAAAGCATACCATTATGGAGCTTGGAGTCTCCTCTTTCCAACAAGGTAAAAATCTACATGAAACACTCATGTTTTCTTCATCTCCCTTCATAACCGATTTTACCCTTGTGTAATGCCTTGTTTTCTCTCTCTCTCCTGAGCAAAATATCAACCTAGCAATGGTGGTGGACTCACCTTCTTGAACCAAGGGCTAAAACCCCTTCTAAAACTCTCCAAAGGTAAACCCTAGAAATTTCATTTCAAACACTTCAAGGAATTGACATTAATTTAAGGGTTAGTATATTAATTGTAGTGTTTTGTGTTCATTGGGTGATCTCCATTCCCCATGTAGCCGATTTTGAGGCAAGAAAGGAAGAAGGAGGAAAAATGTGAAAGAAAGAAGGGAGTATAAGCTCAAGGTAAGAGCCCTCTCCTAATGTTAAATTCTATTGCATTAGAGTAATGGGAATGGGTAAAATATTTAAAGAACCCAAAACCTTGTACTAGTATTGAGAATTTTGAAGTTTGAGTATTTAAGAGCAAGTATGTGGATTGTAGGCCATAGAGCCAAATAATTGTATAAGAGTATTGTATTGTGGATTGAGGAAATATTGGTGTATTGGGATTTTGTATGTGTGCTGGTAGAACCCTTGTATGGGTATGGCTAGAATAGGCATGAATTTGGTGAGAAGGTGTATGTGTGGCTAAGTAAGAAAAGTAGCTGAGCTATGGCAAAATTTTGGTAGGAATATGTACATTTATGGATGACTTGGTGAATGGGAGAACCAGGGTGTGTATGGAAGTTAGTGGGGATATTTAGTAACTATGGATTGGTACTTGTAGTATGAGGATGTGAAAGTGTAAAATCTGTAGCAAGAAGTAGTATAATGCATTGGAGGAACTAGGAGAAACTAGGTGTGCTTGGAGAGCCTAAAGTGTGAAGTAAACCACTTTGTAACAGATTTTGAAAGGAGCTAGATAATGGGAAGGATTGAGTGGAAGGTAATGTAATGAGGATATTAGTAGTGGTATTGGTAGTAAGAGTATTGAATGATAAAGGTTAGGTTGAAAATCTGTAGCATTTGAGGAAAGAGCAAAATCTGTAACATTGGTGAAATGGGAACTAGTATAAGTGTTGAGATGAAATGAGAAAATATTGAGTAAGTTGTGTAGGAATGGAGTAGCAAGTTTGGAGAATGAATTAAGGTGATTTAGAGCATCCAAATGAGTAGTAAACATGTGAGGGAGTATTGGTAAAGATTGGGGAAGTAATGGGTAAATAAATCAGTTGAAAACAGATTTTAAAACTGAAGTACTGGGCCGGACCGGACTTGCGACCGGACTTGCAAGTTCGGTCGAGCCCAGATTTACAAAGACGGGAAACCTTCTGGAATTGACCGGACTTGCGACCGGACATGCAAGTTCGGTCGGACCAGAAAATTCTCCCGTCTGAAACCTTCTGGGATGGACCGAACTTGCGACCGGACTTGCAAGTTCGGTCGGCCAGAAAAATTCCCGTAATGCAAGCTACTGGAATGGACCGACCTTGCGACCGGACTTGCAAGGTCGGTCGGGCTAAAATTCTCACGAAGGGAACTTACTGGAATGGACCGACCTTGGGACCGGACTTGCAAGGTTGGTCGGCCCTGGAATTTTCACACGATGTAGCCTACTGACTTGGACCGAACTTGCGACCGGACTTGCAAGTTCGGTCGAGTCAAAAAAAAAAAATTGTTTTATATTGTGATTATAGTAATCATGTATATATATATGCCTATACACATATAAGCATATGTAGGGGGGTAATACACCATTAATGAAGTAGTAATGGTAAGAAAGTAAGTAAAGGGGTAAGAACACAAGTTTAAGAAGTAGTAAAGTAAAGGAAGGTTTTATAATCAAGTAAGAAAGTAACGAAGTGGTAAGTAAATATTGAAAGTACCAATGAAGGAGTAAGTTAGATCAATAATAGATCATTGATCATGCTACTCCATGTATGTATAGGAAGTGAATAGTTGATCTCCAAGGAACCGGTAGTGCGAATACGACGGTGTACGGTATGATTTCTTCATGCTCTGTATCCTAACCTGGTTACCCCGATTTGTGTGCTTATGTGATCACCAATAAGATAAATGCACGAATCGGACTTATAATGCACTTAACTGTGTTTGAACTATTTTGTTCTTGTTGTATCTTCTTGAACAATTAGTTTGTATAATTCATGAAATGAATGAATGGAATTGAGAAGTATGTGTAAGTATCGTGTACTTGAGTATTGTATGTATGTATGGAAATGAAGTATTGACTTCTACTAATTCCTAACATTCTAACTCCTAACTTGAGTAATGAGTAAATGGAATGAGTAGAAGTCCGATATAGTTTCGGCCACGCGTGAGGATGATGAAACACAAGAGGTTGGATCCGAATCCTGGCCATAATCTTTTCCTTGGACCAATTCCCTTGAATGGGTAGCATCCTGGATTAGTGGGCGACCCTAAAGCCCGGTGGTGGGATGTAGTAATCCCTGCCCGGAGGTCATACCGACTTAACTGGAAGTAAAGTATGTAAGAAGTAAGTATTGTATGTGTATTGGTCTTGACTATTGTGAGTCATTAACCGGAAGTAAAAGAGTACCGAACACCCGATTAACCTGGGTGTGTAATAAAGCTAACTGGACCTTTGTATGTATTGGAGAATTGTATCTCCGTATTGCGTATTGAGTGTGTAATGAGTATGTACTGTGTATGTATATTCTGGAAGATGGTAAGTAAGTACTGGTTGACTCATATTGTCTTCCAAGCATGTACTGTTCTATGCGTATGTATGTATACTTGTGTAGTATGGTAGTATCGTGAATGAAAGCATGTATGTATGTATGTATGAATGTATGTATTGCAAAATGAATTGCATGTATTCGACCAAATGGTCGGCGTACCCTCGTACGCGGGGTATGCGGTTATCATATTCAGCGAAAGCTGACCCCCTCGGGGGAACGTTTTTAGTGTGCAGGTACCCGGAGCGAATACGGTAAAGGTAAGAGACCGGTGGCGCGCCTTGTAATTAGAAGTATCTAGTTTGTGAGGAATGGGCAGCAGATTGACTCCTAGTAAGTGTGTATGAATTTGGGAGAAGTAGTATATTGATTTTGGAACCTAGTAAACTCGGTATGCGTAGTGTATTATCTTGTACGGAGTTGTGGAGTATTGTATTGAATGGAGTATGGTATTGAATGGAGTAATGTTTCGAATGGAGTATTGTAGTATTCGGTATGTAATGAGGGTATGTATTGTACTAAGTAGTACTCAGATATTCCGGTCCATCAGATCGATGCTGTATGTAGCAGTAGTAGCCTTGTTAGTCACGTGGGTGACTAACGGCGTTGTATCACCCGATGTATGTAAGTATGTATCCGCTGCGTGACTCGGGAAGCACTAGGAGATTGGACGGTAATGATTGAATTAATAGTAGGGGTGTTACAAAAAGTGGTATCAGAGCGAAGTATCGCTCTGATGACTGGAAATACCGAGTTTAGGAATACCGAGTTAGGAATTAGAAGCTTAGGGCTAAGGGCTGAGTGTTAGCATTAGAGATATGCTAGTTAGGAACTACCGGTGAGTACCGGATACCTATAATACCAGACCCGCCCTCCACAAATCCCTTGGTATAACTTGGGAAAGTGCGCTAGAGAGAAGGAAAGTCCTCTCATACTCGGGAAAACCCGATCTGGCAGTAATGAGTTATTCCTACAAGAGGAAAGAACCTGACATATAGTAGATTCCAAGAAATGGAAGACCCGGTGATGGACCCCGGTTGAACAACAATACCCGCACTTAATAGCGGTGGAATAAGCACTCCAACCACAAGGAGGCTACAACTTACAACAGCATGGGGCGACATGCTTAGCAGTCGCAGAACCTAGCTGAACAACCAACAACAGGAAAAGAAGCACTAACCGTGCAACGAAATGGAAACAGGAACAGTAATGAAACCCGAGACACAAGTCTACGGGACAACAGTAATAGCCAAGCAACACCACCAATGGTGAGCTAGCTGGCTAAGGACATAGTCTGGAGTGACTGACTCCAAAACTACAACGCCAAAAAGGTTACAAACCTGGCCAACATAGCTCAGACAGCTACATGAATATTCACAAGGTATAACCTGACATAACTACAACTGTAGTGCCTAAACCAAATCAGGCTCAGTAGCCACAGCCAAAGTGTGGAATAAGCAACAAGGAACAACACAACCAAGTAGAAGGGGAAGCTCCAAGGATTGGAGAAGTACCCTGATCCATGACAGCTATGTCAGACTCACTGGGGAGTTACTCAGAAGAGTGATTAACCCAAGTAAATGATCAACAAGATCAAAGGAAGAGTAAGCAAGATTACCAATTATGAATGGGATCGGTATAGAATTACCCAAAAACCACCAGTACCGCGCACTTGCCACGACAAGTGCAGTAAGGGCAGAAATATGTAAAGGAACTCTAACGCACCACATGTACATAGTAATGTACCGTGGCTACAAGAAGCAACTACAGGATCACACACCCTAACAACTAGGAGTATGGAACCTTGGAAAGGCCCAACGGCCTGACCATTACTTTAACCTCATACCAGTCAGCATGAAGCTAGACTTGGTCAAGATTTCGAACATGGCTATGCCATGAGGAACTTCTTTTGACACCGTACCATGATTTTAAAACCAATTTTTCTTTCAAAACCACAGACCCTTTTTCTTAAAACCTTGGATTTTAAAACCAAACCAACAGAATTACGGTGAGTATCATAGAATGATACAAGAGGAGTTGGCAACAGAATACTTCACCTAGGCGTGTGACGAACGCTACGAGTGTACCCAATTACGGGATGTGGGACGACCGCACTCCGAAGGAGCTTGTGGGCCTGACAAGTAGTCGGGTAAGTGGTAACGTATCAACACGGTACCCCACGTATGTATACATGTAGCGTACGACACACGGGAAGTATCCAACTCCGTTCTACGGACCATAAGTAAGTTCAAACCAGAATAACTGGACACCTCAGACAATTAAGCATAAAGGAACTCAGAGAATCCATCTGAAGATAAGGAGTAAGGACTAGGAAGTGCAGAGAGCACAGACTAGTCGGTATGGACAATGGATATGTCTCAAAGACATCAAGCAAATATATGACCGCTGGAAAGTATACCCCGCCTAACACAGTAAGGCCACGGCCTAAACTTGAACACTATAACGCTCGACAAATGGGATAGAACTCCCAAGAGCAATCACGAGATACCATGAAGTAAAATCCATCATTGAAGGCAATATTAAACCTAGTCTCAAGCGCTAGGAGCAAGTATAAACGGTCTACCCAACGACGGGAGACGTTATAAATCTAAAGGGAATAGCTTAATACTACACCATAAGACGGTATATAGGACAACACATGTCATAAACATCAGCCGGATGTAACGGCGTGACCCAATGGCACCCAGGAGCAATCCTTGAAGGGTGTCTGAAATAACAGCAGTTGAACAAGTGTCTTGATAAGAGCACGGAAGCTAGAACAAATATTCGGTTAGAACACCGAAGGGATTTCACTTAACAAGAAATACCCTAAATTAGCATCAGCTTGCCTAAAGGGTCTCCTATGAACGGAAGCGTGATGTCACAACTTACCATGGAGCCTAGTAATACCTCCAACCTACGGAGTATACATGGAGTAGAAACATGTGTAAGCAGCTTGTGAAGAGCATAGCTTGCAGCAATAAGGCCTAATGGCCACAAACCAACTATATTATGTAAACTCAGACGGTTGCCAAACCCACTCCAAACACTAACAAGACTTGCAAAAGATATTGCTTCGTGCGACAACAGATCGACAACTGAAACACCCAATTGGAGCTCAACATCATAAGTGACTTGGAGTAATGGCTACCTCAATGTCACTGTCACTAGAGCACCACTCTTTATACAGTGGACGAAGCTTTTAATTACCTTCATGCCTTCTGTAGAAATGATAACACAGAGGCATAGGAAACGTTATAATTCCAACAATGGCCTAGTCCACACTTGGACACTACGGGAAACCCGAGGAAAGGTACCCCTCGTTAACCGGAGACCACCAATGTGGTGAAGATGTGAACCTTAGGAAAGGCTTCCATCTACCATAACTATAAAGCTTGCGCATATAGATATTGCCAATGGAGGATGGAACAAGAAAATGAGATTTCCAAACCACTACGCCTACAAGAGGCTTTGGAAAACGCTTAAAGAGCATAGAGACTCGAAGGAGCAAGTATACTCCATATGCACCCAAGCATGTGGTGAACCATTGTATAAACACCAACATGGTAAACCTTGTCATGAGACCCATGAGTGGAAACAAGCCCCTCAACAAGAACCTTCACTTGTCAGTGATAAAATACCCTCCAATTGGAGAACGGGACCAGAAAACCCTCGAAGTTCGTGGGATGTTCCGGTTATGTACATACAAGTAAAACTACACAGCTAGAGCCTATGATCAATGCTCAACACTATGAGACAGTAATTGTCAAAAACAATCATGAGTGTGCACATGGCACACCATGAATGACCGGCGCGTAAGAGAGCTTGTAACCTGATAAACCAATTCATCCTTGGCCAACCAAGTTATTTGGAAAACGAAATCATGAATGAGGAAGTAATGTGAGGTAAGCTAACCCACACATGAAACCTAAACCGAAATAAAATATCTTCACATGAGGAAGATAATAACATTGTGGTACGCTACGGCAACTGTCATACATATGAACTAGGATCTCCTAGCGTATTTACACCATAAGGAAATGGTACAAGAGTAAGAATACGGTGCGCAACAAGCGACCGCTATGAGGAAGTAGTAGACAATGACATGAAGAACAAGTATGGAAAACAGTCAGAAATATCCCTTCCTATCACATAAGTGACTTAGTGTCAAGCGTTCACGCCTCTGCACTCTGTTTGACTGAGTGTTATGGTATTGCACTAGTACAGCTAATGATCTAATGGGATGGTTGCGGATATGGAGAATGTAAACAATAGTAAATTTTCCTTTTCACCACAAACATGGCATAAGCCAGTCAAGCATTCTTAGCAACAGATCGCATAAAGAGTGTAAAACACACTAGTAATCACAAGATGTGAATTCCATTGGAATATAAGGTGAAGGAAGATAGAACAAAGTCACTAGGACCAACGCATAGAAATGCAAGGTCATACAAGTAAGAACACTTGTATTGAACCAGAAGAACTGGTATGATGCAGAAACTATTGACACCAGAGGAAGCACTACAACTAAGTAGTGACTTAACCTCACCCGACAATAAGTCGGAGGAACTCAACGAATAATCGTGGAAGCACAAATAGCATGTGCAGTAGATTACCAGAGAGCTGGTTATAAGTCTAAACTTATTGAGTTCAAACAGCGGTAAGAGAATACCACACTGTTAGCAAACCTCATTTCCACAATAGAGGAATAAAAAGGTGATGTATAGCACATTAACGATAACATGAGGGGTGAGTAACCCAAGTTATTAGGGTCGCGCAGCAGAAGCTAGTGGGCCCTAGCTAAGAAATGAAATACACCTAGTAAGTATGAAAGAATGGCTATTAATGCCTTGAAGCCTAATAGGCTAGAACCGAATTAGTTATGAGTTAAATAAACTCATGTACGAATCCTCGGTGCAAAGACTAAACCATTGGTATGGTTAAGACCCTTTGACCAGAGCATATCGTACAGTATACCGTAGTGAAGCTAAACGCTTCAGATTGCCCAAACTGATTAAACCAATGTTTAATAATAATAACATATGGTAGATTACGTGGGCGTAATCCCTTTTAAGGGGGGTAGAGCGAAAACCGCTGAATGTAAGTTTCGTGAATAAAACACACAAACTATAATGTGCATAGCACAAATGAGAATGGATTTAATGATTGGTACTTAAGTTAAATGAGCATTTAAGCATTGAACCACGGAGTAAAGCTTTTGGGAAGTAGAGCGAGGACAATTGATGGATTGATTCCATCCTTTGGAAATGTACGAATTCGTACCACGACTAGAAAAGTAAAAAGATAGAAAATGAAAACAACTAACTATCTGCTTGGTTGAAACTGATGTGGGAAGTCGAACTAGATCCTGATCAGATCAAGGGGAACCGAACACAAATTGGGGTGGAAAGATAGTTCAACACTGATGCTGATCACATCAGGGTCGAATGATTCTTGAAGCTCCCCTTAAGTGGTCACAAGAATCACATAGGATAGAAGTAATGAATATAAATTGGAATTTGGAGTGTATGTTTAGAAAAATTTTAATTGGTAGTGGTGAAAGAATTTCCTTAGTATGGAGAATGAGGATCTGCTAGAAGTGTGTACCGAAGAAGATAGTAAGGTAGTATGTTGTATTATTCCGAGGGCAGCGGGACATAGAGGAGTCCCGTGTCTAGATGACCTGAGTGCCTGCGGGATCGTATTGTGTATTGCATTGCTTTGGGGATAGCGTTGCACTGTATGTATGTATGAATTTTGTAAAGAGGAACCGGATGGTTGACAGTAATATGGATGGGAGTAAGTATTGTACATTGATATGATAGGGAAAGGAGAAACCTTGAGTAATGGTCGTGGGAATTAGCAAGGAGGAAGAATGCATGACCACGGTATTAGACATGTAAGAATGAGTAAGCATTGTAAACCCATAATCTCGAACAACTTTGAGGACAAAGTTCTTAAGGGGGGTAGATTGAAATACCCCAAACTTAAGTATAGTGATTAAGATAATTCTAATCCGTATTTAAGAGCCTAATAATGCTAGAGTAATATTGGTAAGGAAAAATAAATCCAAAAGAAATAATAAACGCTTAAAAAGCGGAAAACGCTAAATAAGCGTTAAATAACCATAGGAGGTATGAGACCTCGGTTAGCATATTATATGGATTCTAAAGGTTTAATAAGACCTAAATAATACATGGGAATGATTCCCGAAGAAAACGGGTCCAAGAAATGTATAAAAACGCTAAAAGAGCTTTAGCGCACGTTTTTCGAGGAAACCCGAAAACGTGACTTTAAGTGGTCAAACAGACCCGTAAAAAAATTATAAGTCATTAAATAAATATTATTAAGCATTTATGAAAGCTTAATAACCAATAAAAATAAAGAAACGAGAAAATTCCGGAAAACGGGCCCGGTTAGTGAACAGTACCTAAACCGGGTAAAATAACGAGCGTTTCTGTAAAAGACGAAAAATGCTCCAGCTAGTATAACTGTAGGGGGCCGGTTTTTTTTCAGTCAAATAACTCCCTCACCACACATGTAACTAACTAATTAAATAAGAGAGCCAAAAAGCAAAAGCAATAAAGTAAAAGCTACTTTATTCTCTTCCCCTCACCTCACTCTCACAATTCACTCACCTCTCTCTTTCCTTCCTCCCCTCCATCGAATTCTCCCTCCTCTCTCTGCTGGAATGGGCGATTTTGAGCTCTCCCCACAACAACAATGGCTACTCTATCTTCTTCCTCATGCTCCATCCACATGTAAGCTCCAAATCGAAAACAAATTACATATTTGAACTCCCCTCATCCTCTATCATTCTCTCTTTCAAAATTCGAAAAGGATGAGTTTCATCTCCATGGGTTTTCCCCATTTGAAGAGAAAAGCACACCATTATGGAGCTTGGAGTCTCCTCTTTCCAACAAGGTAAAAATCTACATGAAAAACTCATGTTTTCTTCATCTCCCTTCATAACCGATTTTACCCTTGTGTAATGCCTTGTTTCTCTCTCTCCTGAGCAAAATATCAACCTAGCAATGGTGGTGGACTCACCTTCTTGAACCAAGGGCTAAAACCCCTTCTAAAATCTCCAAAGGTAAACCCTAGAAATTTCATTTCAAACACTTCAAGGAATTGACATTAATTTAAGGGTTAGTATATTAATTGTAGTGTTTTGTGTTCATTGGGTGATCTCCATTCCCCATGTAGCCGATTTTGAGGCAAGAAAGGAAGAAGGAGGAAAAATGTGAAAGAAAGAAGGGAGTATAAGCTCAAGGTAAGAGCCCTCTCCCAATGTTAAATTCTATTGCATTAGAGTAATGGGAATGGGTAAAATATTTAAAGAACCCAAAACCTTGTACTAGTATTGAGAATTTTGAAGTTTGAGTATTTAAGAGCAAGTATGTGGATTGTAGGCCTTAGAGCCAAATAATTGTATAAGAGTATTGTATTGTGGATTGAGGAAATATTGGTGTATTGGGATTTTGTATGTGTGCTGGTAGAACCCTTGTATGGGTATGGCTAGAATAGGCATGAATTTGGTGAGAAGGTGTATGTGTGGCTAAGTAAGAAAAGTAGCTGAGCTATGGCAAAATTTTGGTAGGAATATGTACATTTATGGATGACTTGGTGAATGGGAGAACCAGGGTGTGTATGGAAGTTAGTGGGGATATTTAGTAACTATGGATTGGTACTTGTAGTATGAGGATGTGAAAGTGTAAAATCTGTAGCAAGAAGTAGTATAATGCATTGGAGGAACTAGGAGAAACTAGGTGTGCTTGGAGAGCCTAAAGTGTGAAGTAAACCACTTTGTAACAGATTTGAAAGGAGCTAGATAATGGGAAGGATTGAGTGGAAGGTAATGTAATGAGGATATTAGTAGTGGTATTGGTAGTAAGAGTATTGAATGATAAAGGTTAGGTTGAAAATCTATAGCATTTGAGGAAAGAGCAAAATCTGTAACATTGGTGAAATGGGAACTAGTATAAGTGTTGAGATGAAATGAGAAAATATTGAGTAAGTTGTGTAGGAATGGAGTAGCAAGTTTGGAGAATGAATTAAGGTGATTTAGAGCATCCAAATGAGTAGTAAACATGTGAGGGAGTATTGGTAAAGATTGGGGAAGTAATGGGTAAATAAATCAGTTGAAAACAGATTTAAAACTGAAGTACTGGGCCGGACCGGACTTGCGACCGGACTTGCAAGTTCGGTCGAGCCCAGATTTACAAACACGGGAAACCTTCTGGAATCGACCGGACTTGCGACCGGACATGCAAGTTCGGTCGGACCAGAAAATTCTCCCGTCTGAAACCTTCTGGGATGGACCGAACTTGCGACCGGACTTGCAAGTTCGGTCGGCCAGAAAAATTCCCGTAATGCAAGCTACTGGAATGGACCGACCTTGCGACCGGACTTGCAAGGTCGGTCGGGCTAAAATTCTCACGAAGGGAACTTACTGGAATGGACCGACCTTGGGACCGGACTTGCAAGGTTGGTCGGCCCTGGAATTTTCACACGATGTAGCCTACTGACTTGGACCGAACTTGCGACCGGACTTGCAAGTTCGGTCGAGTCAAACAAAAAAAAATTGTTTTATATTGTGATTATAGTAATCATGTATTATATATGCCTATACACATATAAGCATATGTAGGGGGTAATACACCATTAATGAAGTAGTAATGGTAAGAAAGTAAGTAAAGGGGTAGGAACACAAGTTTAAGAAGTAGTAAAGTAAAGGAAGGTTTTTAATCAAGTAAGAAAGTAACGAAGTGGTAAGTAATATTGAAAGTATCAATGAAGGAGTAAGTTAGATCAATAATAGATCATTGATCATGCTATTCCATGTATGTATAGGAAGCAAATAGTTGATCTCCAAGGAACCGGTAGTGCGAATACGACGGTGTACGGTATGATTTCTTCATGCTCTGTATCCTAACCTGGTTACCCTGATTTGTGTGCTTATGTGATCACCAATAAGATAAATTCACGAATCGGACTTATAATGCACTTAACTGTGTTTGAACTATTTTGTTCTTGTTGTATCTTCTTGAACAATTAGTTTGTATAATTCATGAAATGAATGAATGGAATTGAGAAGTATGTGTAAGTATCGTGTACTTGAGTATTGTATGTATGTATGGAAATGAAGTATTGACTTCTACTAATTCCTAACATTCTAACTCCTAACTTGAGTAATGAGTAAATGGAATGAGTAGAAGTCCGATATAGTTTCGGCCACACGTGAGGATGAGGAAACACAAGAGGTTGGATCCGAATCCTGGCCATAATCTTTTCCTTGGACCAATTCCCTTGAATGGGTAGCATCCTGGATTAGTGGGCCACCCTAAAGCCCGGTGGTGGGATGTAGTAATCCCTGTCCGGAGGTCATACCGACTTAACTGGAGGTAAAGTATGTAAGAAGTAAGTATTGTATGTGTATTGGTCTTGACTATTATGAGTCATTGACCGGAAGTAAAAGAGTACCGAACACCCGATTAACCTGGGTGTGTGATGAAGCTAACTAGACCTTTGTATGTATTGGAGAATTGTATCTCCGTATTGCGTATTGAGTGTGTAATGAGTATGTACTGTGTATGTATATTCTGGAAGATGGTAAGTAAGTACTGGTTGACTCGTATTGTCTTCCAAGCATGTACTGTTCTATGCGTATGTATGTATACTTGTGTAGTATGGTAGTATCGTGAATGAAAGCATGTATGTATGTATGTATGAATGTATGTATTGCAAAATGAATTGCATGTATTCGACCAAATGGTCGGCGTACCCTCGCTAGTACGCGGGGTATGCGGTTATCATATTCAGCGAAAGCTGACCCCCTCGGGGGAACGTTTTTAGTGTGCAGGTACCCGGAGCGAATACGGTCAAGGTAAGAGACCGGTGGCGCGCCTTGTAATTAGAAGTATCTAGTTTGTGAGGAATGGGCAGCAGATTGACTCCTAGTAAGTGTGTATGAATTTGGGAGAAGTACTGTATTGATTTTGGAACCTAGTAAACTCGGTATGCGTAGTGTATTATCTTGTACGGAGTTGTGGAGTATTGTATTGAATGGAGTATGGTATTGAATGTAGTAATGTATCAAATGGAGTATTGTAGTATTCGGTATGTAATGAGGGTATGTATTGTACTAAGTAGTACTCGGATATTCCGGTCCATCAGACCGATGCTGTATGTAGCAGTAGTAGCCTTGTTAGTCACGTGGGTGACTAACGGTGTTGTATCACCCGATGTATGTAAGTATGTATCCGCTGCGTGACTCGGGAAGCACGAGGAGATTGGACGGTAATGATTGAATTAATAGTAGGGGTGTTACAGTTAGTAACCTCGGAAATGGAGATTTGACTCGGATATAGGTAGTACATGTGTCTAGGAGGTAAAGTAATGGATTGAGGATACTAGTAATGGCATTGGTAGAGGGAGTAATAAATGGTAAATGGTAAATTGAAAATCTGTAGCATAAGAGGAATGAAAACCATTGTAAGTGTTGTGATGAAGTGAGAAAAATTGTGTATGTGGATATAGGAATGAGTAAGGAATGTGAGGGACGAACTAAGGCAACTTTTAGGGCCTAAGTAGTGATTAAAACATGTGGGATTACATGTAGAAAGATTGGGGAAGAAATGGGTGAAAGAGAGAACTGAAAACAGAAATTAAAATGCAAATACTGGGCCGGACCGACCTTAGGACCGATCTTGCAAGGTCGGTCGAGCCCAGATTTACAAAGGACGGAAACCTTCTGGAATGGACCGACCTTGGGACCGGACATGCAAGGTCGGTCGGACAGAAGAATTTCCCGTCTGTAACCTACTGGAATGGACCGACCTAGCGACCGGACTTGCAAGGTCGGTCGACTCAAAAATTTTCCGTCTTGTAAGTTACTGGAATGGACCGACCTTGCGACTGGACTTGCAAGGTCGGTCGGGCTAAAAAAATTCATCAGGTAACTCACTGGAATGGACCGACCTTGGGACCGGACTTGCAAGGTCGGTCGGCCCTGTAATTTTCCAACGTATTATCCTGCTGACTTCGACCGACCTGGGACCGACCCTGGGTAAGGTCGGTCGAGTCAAAACTTAAAAAAAAAAACTATAAGGTTATGATAAGTATATATATATATGTATACCACCTACACATATGTACATATATATGTAAGTAAACCATTGTTAAGTGATTAAAAGTAAGTAAATAAAATGTAAGTATAGGAATGTAAAGACTTAGAAAGTAAGAGTTGAGAAGCGTAAGGATAAACGAATTAAATTAATGATAGTTAGATTAATTGTTCGATTGTATGTAAATCATAGGATTTGATTTGTGAACACCGGAGGAACGTTGGGATACAAGTACAACGGTGAAAGGTATGATTTCTTCATGCCCTGTATCCTAATCTGGTTACCCCGATTTGTGTGCTTATTTGATCACCTAAATAAGATAAATGCATGAATCGAACTATGTTGCACTTACCTGTGCTTGACTTATGTTGTTCTTGATATTTATTGTCTTGAACACTAGTTTGTATAATTCATGAAATTTATGAATGATGATGAATGGTATTCGAATCTTGTATTGTACTTAAGTATTGTATTGTATCTTGTATAAATGAGTATTGAGCATTGTAATTGTGTATGTGGCTTGTATGAATGACTTCTGCTAATTCCTAACTACCTAACTCCTAACTTAAGAGAGTAAACTGGAATGAGTAGAAGTCCGATATAGCTTCGGCCACGCGTGAGGATGAGGAGACACAAGAGGTTGGATCCGATTCCTGACTCTTACACTGGTCCGCGGCCCAAATCCCTTAAATGGGTAGCATCCCGGATTGGTGAGTCAAGTAAATCCCGGTGGTGGGACGGAGTAGTCCCCGGGCCGGAGGTCCCGAACTTAACATGAGTAAGAGTAAGAGTAAGTAAGTATGGATCCGTAAGTATGTATGAGTATGAGTATGTATGCGTATGTATAAAGTAACGAGTTAAAGAGTAATCTCCACCCGATTAACCCGGGTGGACCAATGAAGCTTACAAGTATTGTATACTGTGTATGTAATGAGTATGTGCATTCGGAAGAAGGTAAGTATGTATTGGATGGTTATATTGTATTCCTTGTATGTAATGAAGTGTATGTATGTATGCCTTGCGTAAGTATTGTTGTATTGTGTGTAAGAGCATGTATGCATGTATGCTTGTATGAAAATGAACTGCATGTATTTGACCAAGTGGTCGGCGTACCCTCACTAGTACGTGGGGTATGCGGTTATCATGCGCAGCGAAAGCTGACCCCCTAGGGGGAACGTTTTAAGTGTGCAGGTACCCGAAGCGAATATGGTCAAGGTAAGAGACGGAGGCACACCCGTGGATTTAGAAGCAAGTAGTTTGTGAGGAACGGGTAGTAAGTAGTCTCTTAGTGAAGTACGTATGAACTTGGAAGAGGTATTATACTTGTATAAGGATCTTAGTAAACTCGGTGTGATTATATTGTATTGTACTTGAAGTATTGTATCGAATGGAAGATTGTAGCATTTATTGGCATACGAGTATGTATGGTAGATATGTAACACTCGGGATTCCGGTCCATCAGACCGATGCTGTACGTAGTAGCAGTAGCTTTGTTAGTCACGGGGGTGACTAACGGCATTGTATCACCCACATTATGTAAGTATGTATCCGCTGCGTGTATCTGATGTGTAAGGAGATTGGACGGTAAGCACTGTATTAATGGTAGGGGTGTTACAAAAAGTGGTATAGAGCGAAGTATCGCTCTGATGACTGGAAATACCGAGTTTAGGAATGCCGAGTTAGGAATTAGAAGCTTAGGGCTAAGGGCTGAGTGTTAGCATTAGAGTATGCTAGTTAGGAATCCCCGGTGAGTACCGGATACCTACAATACCAGTCCCGCCCGCCGCGAACCCATTGTATAACTTGGGAAAGGACGCCAGAGAGAAGGAAAGTCCTCTCATACTCGGGGAAACCCGATCTGGCAGTTGTGAAGCAACCACACAGTAACAAGAACCGACATATGGTAAATTCCAAGGAGTGGAAGACCCGGAGATAGATCCCGGCTGAACAACAATACCCGCACTCAACAGCGGTTGAACGAGCACTCCAACCATGAGGAGGCTGCAACTTACAACAGCGTGGGACGACGTGCTTAGCAGTCGTGAGACCTAGCTAGTCAACCAGCAGCAGGAAAGAAGCACTAACTGTGCAACGAAATGGAAAAAGGAGTAATAACAGAACCCGAGACACAAGTCTACGGGACAGTAATACTTGAATAATACCACCAACGGTATGCTAGCTGACTAAGGACATAGTCGGAAGCGGTTAACTCCAAAACTATAACGCCATTAAGGTTGCAATACCTGGCCAATATAGCTCAGACCACTACAAGAACAACCATGAGATATAATCCGGTAGGACTACGAGAGTAGTACCCAAGCAAGCTAAGGCTCAATAACCACAATAGGTGTGTGGGAACGAGCAACAAGGAATAACACTAGACCAAATCAACGGGAGTCTCCAAGGATTGGAGGAGTACCCAGATCTACGACAGCCATGTCTAGACCACCAAGAAGCTACCTAAAGGATCGAGCATACCAATTGTAGATCAATAAGATCAAGGAAGAGTCGACAAGACTACCAAATGCAAGCGGAAACCCTACCAAGATTGGTATAGGATTACCCAAAAACCACCAGTACCACGCACTCGCCACGGCAAGTGCAGTAAGGACAGAGATACGTAAAGAAACTCTAACACACCACAGGTACATAGTAATGTACCGTGACTACAATGAACAACTATGGGATCACAAATCCTGAAACTGAAGGAATGGAACCTTGGAAAGGCCTAACGGCCCGACCACTGTATTTAGAACATACCAGTCAGCGAGAAGCTGGACTTGGTCAAGATTTCGAACATGGCAATGCCATGAAGAACCTCTTTTAACACCGAACCATAATTTTCAAACCAAGTTTTCTTTCAAAACCACAAACCTTCTTTTAAAACCTTGGATTTTAAAAACCGAACCAACATAATTACGGTGAGTATCACAGAATGATACAAGAGGAGTTGGCAACAGAATACTTCACCTAGGTATGTGACGAACACTACGAGTGTACCCGTTACGGGATGTGGGACAACCGCACTCCGAAGGAGCTTGCGGGCCTGACATATAGTTGGGTAAGTGGTAACGTATCAACATGGTACCCCACGTATGTATACACGTAGTGTACGAAACACGGGAAGTAGTCAACTCCGTTCTACGGACCGCGAGTAAATTCTAACCAGAACAACTGGACACCACAGACAATCAAGGAGAAGGAAACTCAGTTAAGGAACAAGTGTAAGGAACTCAGAGAATCCATCTGAAGATAAGGAATGAAGACTGGGAAGGTGCAAAGAGCACATACTAGTAAGTATAGACATTGGATATGTCTCAAATAATTCAAGCAATCACCTGACAGCTGGAAAGGATACCCAGACTGAACACAGTAAGGCATAGGCCTAATGTGAACACAAAAATGCTCAACAGACGGGACAGAGTTCCCAAGAGCAACTATGAGATTACCACGAAGCATAATCCATCATTAAGGAGGATATTAAACCTAGCCTAGAACACTAGGAGCAAGTATAGACGGTCTACCCAACGACGGAGACGTTATAACCCAAAAAGGGGAATAACTCAACTATGATACCACAAGGCGGTATAGTGATAACAGATCGTAAACATTAGCCGGATGTAACGGCATAACTAACAACACCCAGGAGCAATCCTGGAAGGGTGACTGGATTAACAACAGTCAAACAAAGCGTCAAGACAAGAATACAGGAGCTGGAACGAGCACTCGGTTAAGACACCGAAGGGATTTCACTTGACAGGAAATACCCTAGTCTACAAAAGGCACTGATCAGCACCAGATTGCCTAAGAGTCTCCTATGAACGAAAGCGTGATGTCACGACTTGCCATGGAGCCCAGTAATATCTCCATCCTATGATGGTATACAAGGAGTGGAAACAAGTATAAGCAGCTTGCAAGGAGCATAGCTCGCAGCAATACGACTTAAAAGCCATCAACCAACTACGTTATGTAAACCTTAATGGTTGCGTAACCCACACCATTTGATAACAAGACCTGCAAGAGATATCGTCTCATACGACAAGAAATCAACAACTGGACCCTCAGTTCAAACCCAACATCCTGAGTGGCTTGGAGTAATGGCCACCTCAGTGTCACTGTCACTAGAGCACTAGTCTAGTATACAGTTGACGGAGTTTAATTACCCCTCATGCCTTCTGTAGCAATTGTACACAGAGGCATAATAATCAGGATAATGCCAACATTGGTCTAGTCCACATTTGGACACTACGAGAAACCCAAGGGAAGGTACCCCTCGTTAACCGAAGACCACCAATGCGGTGATGATGTGAACCCTTAGAAAAGGCTTCCATCTACTGTAACAATAAAACCACGCAATAGATATTGCCAAGGGGGTGATGGAATAAGGAAATGAGATTTCCAAACCATTACGACTTAAAGGAGTAAGCATACTCCATATGCACCCAAACAGGTGGTGGACCATTGTGTAAACACCAACATAGCAAACCTTGTCATTAGACTATGAGTGGAGACAACCCCTCAACAAGAACGTTCATTTATCAGTGATAGAATACTCTCAATTGGAGAACGGGACCAGAAAAAACCCTTGAAGTTTCTTGGGATGTCCCGGTGATGTACATACAAAAGTAAAACTACACACAGCGGGAGCCTATAACCGATGCTCGGCACTGGGAAGATAATAGTTGTCATTGCACACCATGAATGACCAACGGTCAAGAGAGCTTGTAACCCGATAACCCACTTCATCCTCGGTCAACCAAGATACTTGGTGAGTTGTATCATAAATGATGATGGAATATGAGGTAAGCTAACCTACACGCGAAACCTAGAATGGAAGAACATCTCCACATTGGGAAGATATTAATATTGTGGTATGCTACGACAACCCTCATACACACGAACATTGGAAACCCCAGGGTATTCATACCATAAGGGAATGGTGCCAATGACAATGGCAATGAGTAAAGAGAAACTATCACAGTAACAGAAACAGTAAAAACGATGTTGTATAATGAGTAAGAATATGGTGCGCAACAAGCGACCGATATGAGGAAGTAGCAGACAATGACACGGAGTACAAGTACGAGATGACAGGCAGAAATATTCCTTCCTATCACATAAGTGACTTACTGTCAAGCGTTTACGCCTTTGCACTCTGTATGACTGAGTGTTTTGGTATTGCACTTGTCCAGCTAATGATCTAATGGGATGGCTAGGGATAGGGAAAATGTAAACCGTAGTGGACCCTTCTTTTCACCAACAAACATGGCATAAGGCCAAAGAAACATGAAGAGTGTACAATACATTAACAATCACAAAAATGTGAATTCCAAAGGAATTAAGATGAAAGGAGACTTAAGAAAGTCACTAGGACCGACGCATATCAGTGCAAGGTCATACAAGTAAAGAACACTTGTACTGAACCAGAAGAACTGGTGTAATCCAGAAGCTATTGACAATAGAGGAAGCGCTATAACTAAATAGTGGCTTAACCTCGCCCGACAATAAGTCGGAGTAACTTAACGAATAACCGTGGGAGCACGAATAGCATGTGCAGTAGATTACCAAAGAGCTGGTTATAAATCTCAAACTCATTGAGTTCAACCACGGTAAAAGAATACCACATTTGTCTAGTAAACCTTATTCCCATAATAGACGGATAAAAAGGTGATGTATAGCACATTAATGATAACACGAAGGGTAAGTAACCCAAGCTATCAGGGTCGCGCAGCAGAAGCTAGTGGGCCCTAGCTAGGAGACAATATACCTAGTAAGTATAATAGAATGGCTATTAACGCCTTGAAGCCGGTTAGGCTAGAACCGAATTAATTATGAGTTAAATAAACTCATATAGGAATTCTTGGTGCAAAGACTAAACCATTGGTATGGTTAAGACCCTTTGACCCGAGCATAGTATATCGTATACCGTAGTGAAGCTAAACGCTTCAGTTTGCCCAGACTGATTAAACCAAAGTTTAATAATAATAACATATGGTAGATTACGTGGGCGTAATCCCTTTTAAGGTGGGTAGAGCGAAAACCGCTTAATGTAAGTTTTGTGAATAAAACACATAAACCATAATGTGCATAGCACAAATGAGAACCAAATTGATGATTGATACTATGTTAAATAAACATAAGTACTCATTCATATTGTAATTATGGTAACTAGGCATTAGACATGCAAATACCATAGGAGGAATACACCCATCTTGTAACACCGATGTAAGAGTATTAGTAAAAGAAAAGTAATGAGCAGTGGATGAAGCTCCACAAGTATTGTAGCCTTTGAAGAAGTAGTACGGAATGAATGAGAGTAGTAGATGAATGAAGTTTATGAGTAGTGGAATCGTAGGTAAATTATTTGAAGTAAATTGAAGTCAACTAAATCTTATAAGTATAGTATTCCTTAGTTAGAATATTGGAGATGATGGTGAGTAATGGATGGAAGTAGTGAAGGTTGATGAAATGAGCATTAGGATTGAACCATGGAGTAAAGCATTTGGGAAGTAGAGTGAGGACGATTGATGGGCTGATTCCATCCTTTGGAGATGTATGAATTCGTAATTACGACTAGAAAGAGTAAAAAGATAGAAAATGAAAACAATTAAATTATTTGTTTGATTGAATCTGATGTGGGAAGTCGAACTTGATCCTGATCAGATCGAGGGAAACCGAACACAAATTGGGGTGGAAAGATAGTTCAACACTGGTGCTGATCACATCAGGGTCGAACGATTCTTGAAGCTTCCTTCAAGTGGTCACAAGAATCATGCTTAGGATAGAAGTAATAAGTATAAATTGGAATTCGGAGTTGTATGTTTTAGAAGGATTCCTAAGTAGCCGCTGGGAAGGACCTTCCATAGACTAGAGACTAAGGATTTGTTAGAAACTGGTACCGGAGAAAGATAGTAGTGTAGCATGTTGTATTATTCCAAAGGCAGCGGGACATAGAGGAGTCCTGCGTTGAGATGACCGGAGTGCCTGCGGGATTGTATGTGTATTGCATTGCTTTGGGGATAGCTTTGCATTGTATGTATGTATAAATTTTGTAATGAGGAACCAGATGGTTGATAGTAATATGGATTGGAGTAATTATGGTGCATTAGTATGGCATGGTATGGTATAGTATGTAGGAACCTTGAGTGATGGATTTGGGATTAGTAAGGAGGAAGAACGTATGGCTTTGGTATTAGACACGTAAGAATGAGTAAGCATTGTAAACCTATAACCTCGAGCAACTTTGAGGACAAAGTTCTTAAGGGGGGTAGATTGAAATACCCCGAACTTAAATATAGGGATTAAAATTAATCTAATACGTATTTAAGGACCTAATGGTACCTAATTAATACTAGTAAGGAAAAATAAATCCAAAAGAAATAAAGAAACGCTTAAAAAGCGGAAAACGCTAAATAAGCGTTAAATAACCATAGGAGGTATGAGACCTCGGTTAGAGTACTATATGGATTCTAAAGGTTTAATAAGACCTAAATAATATATGGGAACAAATCCCGAAGAAAACGGATCCTTAAAATGGATTAAAAACACTAACGAACCTTAAAGCGCGTTTTTCGAGGTAACCGGGAAAACGTGACTTTAAGCGAGTCAAACAGACTCGTAACAATTTTGGTCAACTAAATAATCATTAATAAATATTAGTGAAGCTTTAGAACCAATAAAATCAACAAAACGAGAGATTAGTAAAAACTGTCAAAAACAGGAAGTTGTGGTGTAGAAACATAAATAGACCAAACTTATGTGTCCACTTTTAAAATAAAAAGTGAAGTTGTGTGTGTGTGTGTGGTGCCAGCCGGCCCCTATTCCCCCTCTCTCACACACTCACTAACTCCCTCTTATTTACAAAACAACAAAAGTAATAAAACTACTACTTTATCGATCTACTTTATTACCCCACTCTCTCACATTCTCTCTCCTACTCTCATTCTCTTCACTCACGTAATACCACTCACCCTCACTCACTCTCTTTTCTTCTTCCTCCTCCTTCCATGCGATTTCCATGGAGAAATAAACAAACCCACACAAACTTCCTCTTCTCTCCTCTTGTAACCCCCTCAAATCTCTTCCAAAAATTATAAAAACTACACCATTGGAATCCTCTCCAGAAGAGCAACATTTCCCTCTTTTCAAAAATCAAAAAGGAGAACTTTCATCTCCATGGGTATGGAGCATTTGGAGCTTCAAGACCACCATTAGAACCACCTCATTCTCCTTGTTCTATTGAGGTAAAAATATTCTTAAAAACTCCATCTTTTCTAGCCTCAAGGGAAAACGAAAATGTAGACTAAAACCTTGTATGGTTCTTTGTGCTATAGCCGATTTTGGCTTCCTTGGAGAGTTGGGAAGATCATTCTTGAGCTATTCTAAGCATTACTCATACCCTTCGAAGGTAATATAAATTCTAAACCCTAAAACCTATATTAGAACTTACATGATGGTTAGGGTTAAATTGTGTATTAAAATGGTGTATTGAAATGTATATGTGAATGGGTTGTAGTGTTAGAGGATTGAGATTACAAAACCGGTAGAGAAAGAGGAAAAGAAGAAGCAAGAGGAAGAAAGAAACTAGAAGAAGAAACAAGGTAATTAAACTCACCCTTGTGTAGCCTTATATTTGTAGGTGTAACAGATTTTAATGGAGTAAAACTTACATTGTAAAATGGTAATGTATTAGTAGTGTAATGTGTAGGAGAATATAAGTATTTTGAAGCTTTAACAACAATTTAAAAACTGTTACAAACAGGTTGGGAATGAGATGTTAAGTGAAGGAATTGTTAAGAGTGATTTAGTGTTGTTATAGGTATATGAGAGTTGTGTATTGTTGTTGTGTATAAACAGGTGAGATGATGTTAATGTGTGAGGAAACATTATGTTGAGAGTGTAAAATTATAGGGGAGACTATGGCGAAATTTTGGTAGGAATTATGTATTCAAGAATGACTTGGTGAATGGGAGAACCAAGGTGTATATTGGATTGAGGAGGTATGTTAGTGATGTTCAGTGTAGTTGTAGTATGAGAGTAGAGTGTGTAAAAATCTGTAGCAAACGGCATGTGAAATGCATTGGAGAAACAAGAAAAAGAGTGAGTGTTAGTAACCTCAGAAATGGAGATTTGACTCGGATATAGGTAGTACATGTGTCTAGGAGGTAAAGTAATGGATTGAGGATACTAGTAATGGCATTGGTAGAGGGAGTAATAAATGGTAAATGGTAAATTGAAAATCTGTAGCATAGAGGAATGAAAACCATTGTAAGTGTTGTGATAAAGTGAGAAAAATTGTGTATGTGGATATAGGAATGAGTAAGGAATGTGAGGGACGAACTAAGGCAACTTTTAGGGCCTAAGTAGTGATTAAAACATGTGGGATTACATGTAGAAAGATTGGGGAAGAAATGGGTGAAAGAGAGAACTGAAAACAGAAATTAAAATGCAAATACTGGGCCGGACCGACCTTAGGACCGAACTTGCAAGGTCGGTCGAGCCCAGATTTACAAAGGACGGAAACCTTCTGGAATGGACCGACCTTGGGACCGGACATGCAAGGTCGGTCGGCCAGAAGAATTTCCCGTCTGTAACCTACTGGAATGGACCGACCTTGCGACCGGACTTGCAAGGTCGGTCGACTCAAAATTTTCCGTCTTGTAAGTTACTGGAATGGACCGACCTTGCGACCGGACTTGCAAGGTCGGTCGGGCTAAAAAAATTCATCAGGTAACTCACTGGAATGGACCGACCTTGGGACCGGACTTGCAAGGTCGGTCGGCCCTGTAATTTTCCAGCGTATTATCCTGCTGACTTCGACCGACCTTGGGACGGACCCAGGGTAAGGTCGGTCGAGTCAAAACTTACAAAAAAAAACTATAAGGTTATGATAAGTATATATATGTATACCACCTATACATATGTACATATATATGTAAGTAAACCATTGTTAAGTGATTAAAAGTAAGTAAATAAAATGTAAGTATAGGAATGTAAAGACTTAGAAAGTAAGAGTTGAGAAGCGTAAGGATAAACGAATTAAATTAATGATAGTTAGATTAATTGTTCGATTGTATGTAAATCATAGGATTTGATTTGTGAACACCGGAGGAACGTTAGGATACAAGTACAACGGTGAAAGGTATGATTTCTTCATGCCCTGTATCCTAATCTGGTTACCCCGATTTGTGTGCTTATTTGATCACCTAAATAAGATAAATGCATGAATCAGACTATGTTGCCTTACCTGTGCTTGACTTATGTTGTTCTTGATATTTATTGTCTTGAACACTAGTTTGTATAATTCATGAAATTTATGAATGATGATGAATGGTATTCGAATCTTGTATTGTACTTAAGTATTGTATTGTATCTTGTATAAATGAGTATTGAGCATTGTAATTGTGTATGTGGCTTGTATGAATGACTTCTGCTAATTCCTAACTACCTAACTCCTAACTTAAGTGTGTAAACTGGAATGAGTAGAAGTCCGATATAGCTTCGGCCATGCGTGAGGATGAGGAGACACAAGAGGTTGGATCCGATTCCTGACTCTTAAACTGGTCCGCGGCCCAAATCCCTTAAATGGGTAGCATCCCGGATTGGTGAGTCAAGTAAATCCCGGTGGTGGGACGGAGTAGTCCCCGGGCCGGAGGTCCCGACGACTTAACATGAGTAAGAGTAAGAGTAAGTAAGTATGGATCCGTAAGTATGTATGAGTATGAGTATGTATGCGTATGTATGATGTAACGAGTAATAGAGTAATCTCCACCCGATTAACCCGGGTGGACCAATGAAGCTAACAAGTATTGTATACTGTGTATGTAATGAGTATGTGCATTCGGAAGAAGGTAAGTATGTATTGGATGGTTATATTGTATTCCTTGTATGTAATGAAGTGTATGTATGTATGCCTTGGGTAAGTATTGTTGTATTGTGTGTAAGAGCATGTATGCTTGTATGAAAATGAACTGCATGTATTCGACCAAGTGGTCGGCGCACCCTCACTAGTACGCGGGGTATGCGGTTATCATGCGCAGCGAAAGTTGACCCCCTAGGGGGAACGTTTTAGTGTGCAGGTACCCGAAGCGAATATGGTCAAGGTAAGAGACCGGAGGCACACCCTTGTATTTAGAAGCAAGTAGTTTGTGAGGAACGGGTAGTAAGTAGTCTCTTAGTGAGTACGTATGAACTTGGAAGAGGTATTATACTTGTTTAAGGATCTTAGTAAACTCGGTATGTGGATTATATTGTATTGTACTTGAAGTATTATATCGAATGGAAGATTGTAGCATTTATTGGCATACAGAGTATGTATGGTAGATATGTAACACTCGGGATTCCGGTCCATCAGACCGATGCTGTACGTAGTAGCAGTAGCTTTGTTAGTCACGGGGGTGACTAACGGCATTGTATCACCCACATTATGTAAGTATGTATCCGCTGCATGTATCTGATGTGTAAGGAGATTGGACGGTAAGCACTGTATTAATGGTAGGGGTGTTACAGTTAAAATAACAGGGGAAAATAAATACATACGGAGTTATTATACAACGAGTATAAACACTACAGTGAGTACTATAATATTTAAAGAATAGTTATATTAATATTACCCGGTATTGCATGTTTAAATAACAGCGTACGGGAAGGAACTACTGAACAGGAAGTTGTCAAGCTAGCAGTTTCTTGGTGAACGGTATGTTAATTGTGTGGTCTGAATGTCCTAAGGATTATCCTAAGGTCCAGACATTATGTGTTTAAATGTTTAAGAACGATATCTATGATTTTATGTGAATGATATTGTATATGGTATTGCTTAAACTGTTGCGTTGTATCTTATACGCGAATGTCTTATGACTAGAAGTTTATACATCTAAACCGAAAAAAAAGAGACTAACTGACCTTTAGGTATTATTGAACCTAACAAGGGTCAATTGTGATGATCTTATTTCAAGTGTTGGTTATTATGTCACTGACAAAAAGGGCTAACTTATTAAGAGAGGAATCCGGATTGTTTCGACTTTCTGGTTGCGCATTGTGATCACTACGAGAGACTTCAATGGGGAGTCACTCAAAGGAAATCCATCAGCCACATTCGGGATGGCGAAATGCACTGCCGTTGGTGCACAGTTTCGACCGGATCGGTCAATATATTTATCCAGGGCCAAAGGCCAGCTGGTAACGGTTCCTTTGGAACCCAGTGAACAAACTGTCTATTTACACAGGTTATTAAGGGTTGCCTTGTCAGGACGCCTGAGGTAAAATTAATTGGAAAGGTTAAGTGTTTGGTTTAAAAGGATAAGGGTCATGTGACCTACTAACAAGAACAGTTGTTTAATATGTGCCATTTATTTTGGTTGCTGGTGTTGATTATTGTTTGATGTGTATTATTATGCACTAAATGTTGCAGGTGAATTGTTATGTGATTGCTCAGTGTTTACAGTCCTTCTGTTATTCTTGTAAACCGGATTATCTGTAATGAATCTAATATCAAGATGGCTAAAACGACTAAAGGAATCTAGATGGCTTAAGATCACATTTAGCATACCAGCATTTCGATTGCTGAGCCCTTCAATGGGCCAAACATTCCAGGTTATTGAAGAAGACTCAAGCCAGAGTGCGGGACACGGGGGTAGCTGATGTGTTACAGCAACACCTTTGGTTTATTTTGAATTGTAATAAAGAGATTGTTGTATTTCAGTTAGTTGCTCGTTTAGTTGGATTTGGTTTGTAATAAATAGGAGTGCTCAGTATCTGTTAATCACAGCGTGTAGTGTTAAGGTTGTTGGTTGGATGCCTTGTTACTCACAAGGGTGAGTAACGGCGTGTAACACCAAGGTAGATAGTTTGTTTTTCCGCTGCGATTTGCTATTTATTGTGCTACGAGTTATGACGTCATTACAGGTTTAGGATTAGGTGTTACAAAAAGTGGTATCAGAGCGGAGTACCGCTCTGATGAAAGATACTGAGTCTAGGACAATGAGCATAGGAATATTGGGATACGGGAAACGTCCGTGAGGATTCGTGACCTAGAAAAAAAATCTAGGAATATCCTTATTGCTAGTGATTAACTTTCTTACATGTTTGTAATTGTGTGTGTGAAACGGTGTAGCAACAGAGTAGTAATAATATACTATAGATATCGACAAGAGAAGGACCACATGGAGGCAGCAGTGAGCGCAGTGGCGAGACACCGGCGGATGTTCCAGAAGTACCAGGCTTATCAGCAGCCATGGCAGACTTCGTGCAGCAACTAGGAGCTCAACTTATGGGAGCCATACCCCACCTGCCGCGGCCCAGGGAGACCTACTGGTTGAAGAGCATTGCAGACGCGAGAGTACCAATCTATTCAAGGGAACCGGACCCCGCCGCACCGGAGAAGTTCATAATGGAGCACCAGAAGGCGTTCAAAGCTGTCAGAGTTCCAGAAGACCAGCAGGTCGACATCGCCGCGTACAACCTGAAGGACGCAGCTGACATTTTGGTGGCGGTCTGTAGAGGGCCCCGTAGAGCTACACCGGACTTTGGATGGGCAGCGTTTGTAAGTGTTGCGGGAGAAATTCTACCCCGAACACCTAAAACAGAGGAATGGCAAGAGATCGAGACCTTAATCCAAGGGAGTCAAACAGTTGACCAGTACTACGCACGGATCACCAGTTTGTTGGACTACATTCCAGGAGTCCACTACTCTGACGCAGAAAGAAAGAACAGAAAGAGTACTAATGGAGATGATGGTGGAGCAACCTCAGACGGCCACTACAAGAAGGGGAATAAATTAATTGATAAGAAGAAAGGGCGGAAGGACTTCCATGGTCAGAAGACGAAGGAGCAGATTCCTCATCTGACCGGCCCAGCTATTGATACTCAGCCACTAAGAACTGCACCACCTAGAGGCAATAAGCCAACCCGGCGCCACTACTATTGTAAGCGTTGTGGAAAGGATCACCCAGGCGTAGACTGCGCAGGCAGGAAGGTGGAGTGTCGATATTGCAAGAAAGAAGGTCACAGGGAGTACGAATGCTTTTCTAATCCAGGAAGCCGAGTTTACAAGGGAGCTAAAAGTCCACAGAGAACACCAGCTATGGAAGCAGGCGGACCCAGAGAAGGTCAAGCGCTGCAGACTAATACCTATACTAGAGGACCGGCAGAACAGCCATCCTCATCCAGGAGCCAGAAGGGAAAGGAGATAGTTCCATGAAGAAATACCCTGTACATAGTGGGAACTTCAGGCGCTGAGGCGAGCGCTCAGCGCGAAACCGGTAAGCCTAGAACTTAAACTTAATGCATGACGCATAAATGGGTGCTTATAATTATCAATCAATGAGATTTATTTGTGATTAGTAAGTATCAACTTTAGAGAGACCTAAATTAGGTAACCTCTCACATAATAGAATACTTTGATATTTGTTTTCCCTTACCTAAGAGACCGTGATTACCTGAGCCTATGAGCGAAGGTCGGGAATACCCAGAGGCATAACGCCAAGTAATTCGACCCGCATGATCCTACTCAAAGAAATACTTAACTATAAATGAACAAATAACTATTATGAATGAGTGTAGAACTTGGGGATAAGCCTTGGAGGATTTATATTCCAGGGTATAAGGGTGGATCAAAACTTAAATTAAATACGATGTGTATGGGTAAGGATTGGGATACTAGTTGTAGCATTCTCCACAGGGAGATGATGTTGAGTTTATATGGTGACAAGAAGAGGATGAAAAGGCGAACAAGATTATTTTAAAGTCAGGAGACGCATGATTCATGGTGGAGAATCCAAGTTAATGTACCATAGGATTCAGGGTATTAAACCGAATACAAAACCGAGTTTATCTTTGGGATACAGTATGTGAGATAGTACAGTGAGGAATAGTAAGTTAATTTTTGCCTGGTTCGCCGAAGGGCGTTACCAACTGTCCAAATTACAGTAACTACAAATTATGACCTGCCTAAATGACGAGCAGATGTCATGAACGGGAATACATTAATTAATATAAATACTTAAGACTACAGGAATTGTCAAGAGAGCTCACTTAAAGAGCAAACACTGAAATTTTATGGGATACCCAGGCACGAGCTTAACGCTCAGTGCGAAACTGGAAAAGCTTACAATCCCTTATTAACTCCGAGAGAAATGGTGCGAAACCTTGAAATAAGACAATAGCGAAACAGGATCTCAAAATATATAACTAAACATCCATAATGGATAAGCACGAGATTTAAAATACCTGGGCAAATACCAAGGGTCTCAGCTAGTACCAATATATAACAACGCTGGACTCCCAATTAAAAAAAAAGGAGAGACCAAACCCTGAATATATTTTCTAAAGTGGGGGAGAATTACCTAATTAGCACAACCAAATGCTATATATAAATATAATTTGGAGGTTATTAACCTAAAACATTGAGGGTATTGATACGTTTCAGAGGGCTAAAGTATCATTAAATATACCTACCCTATTTTAAGGCTATCACCCTACACTATTCTTATGGTTCTCGATACGAGCATATGTCTTGTATGACAGCTCAATTTATGAATGCGAATTAAGATCGCAGTAAACCGACTAAGGTTAAAACATATATAAAATGTAGTATGAACATGGTAACAAATGACTTCCCTTGACACTTACAGTAAAGGTAATATCAGTTATACCAAAGGCTTGAACTAATACATACACTGAGAGTGAGTGTAAGTTATATAGGAGTTTGAACCAATACATACACAAAATGAGTGTAAATTAAATATAAAAGTAGGGAAACATACCCTTGGTTTGTAACCATTGTTTTACACGTAAACCGTCCTAACGTTATATGCTAAACCCTGTGATTCTAAATCCTTCATTGGATACACCTAATTGACCTATTTGAGGAAGCCATTGAGTTTGTGGTTTAACCACGTTTCTAAGAGATAGGAACAAACCATAAGCCTTGATTGTCCTGTTACTAAATAGTAGGATTCAAACTGGAAATCCTTAGTTTAAGATGGTACTAATATTAAGAGATACTTAACCTAAGCTGAACATATGGTTCACCAAATTTATGGATTTTAGATGGAATAAGAAAAAGCTAAGCTTTAAGGTGGAGGAAATGATACCTTATGGAACTATAGTTGTGGATGTGTAGACACCAAAAATTCTCACCCCATAAAACAAATTCCGAAATCAAAAATACAATAAGAGGGGTCGTCGCCTTTCTTTTTCAAAACGTATTAGCGTGTGTGCCGAAGCGAAACCATCATTTTATAATCCTTTTTCAACGCATTCCACGAAAACATGATTTTGCGAAAATGAATTTCCAAACGACTATCCGGTTTTAAACCCATCCATTTTGTCTCATTGCCTATTTTCTTACCTATCAGTTTTCTTTTACTTTGTTACTTCTTTATCCTATTTATTGCTACTTTTATTCGTCTTCTAGCATTTACTTTTATTTTATCATCATTATTTCCATTATTATTTCTATCATTTTATGTACAATTCACTACCATTTTCTTTATTCATGTTAGTATATTTCACCACTTATACATATTTGATTTGTTTTCCGTTTTTTTTTTCACATTCACCGGCATGTTATCTCTGTTACACTAGTGTTTTTTTTATTATTTCATGTACATATTATGCTATTCCACTCGTTCATACCTCGTCATGATTCGTACTTTATTTTTAGTTATATTCCATAATTTCATGTCATTAGGTTAACTCTCTCATTTTATATGTTGAATTTCAATTTAGCTTAATAGGTTGGTGACTCCTTTGAAGAAGCCCCTGGTCCCGAGTTCGATTCCCAGTGTGGAGCTTGTTTTTGTTATTTTAGTCGATGTTGCAGATTAAGTTGTATTTTCCCCATGTACATGCTGAGATCTGTTGTAGTGTAACCGTTAGAAGCATGCAAGAGGGATACAAGGGGTTGTGGGTTCGAGTCACGGGAGAGGCCATTTTATTCTTTTAGAGAGGCGGCCAAACGCGGCCCATGTCTGAAGTTGAGGTCCGATCTTTTTGCTCTTAGTAAGGCCCGTTTCTTTTAGTTAGTCCATTAATAAAAGCCAGTTGGCCCTTCTCTAAAAACCCTAATCTCTTATTATAAAACACAAAAACCCTATACTGTTGAGGGATGAAATCAGCCGGCGCCTATCCCACGTTTCTCTGTTGCTTGAACACTATATTTTTTTCGTTTTCTTCCATGGTTGAAATCTCAAGACCCCCAAGAACAATACAGAACCCCACCATTTTATTCCTCTGTCCAGAATTTTCTCGTGCCCACGTTTGGCCTCGAACCCAAAGATTTCGAAACCCCCAAAACGCCATCAATACCTGGAGATTCTTCTACCAAAAGACCACCACCTTCGGTTCAAACTGTCATCCTCTGTAATATGCCGGAAGTTCGTCTGGTTTCCCCTTGCTTCGATTTCATTTTATGCTTCGAGTACCAGCAGAGTAAGTTGTGGCTCATATTACTCTTCTGCTCCCTCCCGAAATGCCCGATCGAGCTTCTCGTGTCTCGCATTTGAACTTCTCAATTTTCATTTTCTGCTTCATTGGGCCAAAGGAACCCAACAAGAGGGGGATGGTCTCTTGAGCGACTTCGTCAGAAGTCATCTGATTGTAGTCCCGCGCCTCTTATTTCCTTTTTCCTCTTTCCGCCCTACCCCGTATATCTTCGTTTTCTCACAGTTTTAACCAAATGAACCTCAACGGTGATGGTTTGAAAGGGAAGGAAAGTCATTCTCAAAGAATTTCTGAAGTTGGCGTCGATTTTTCCGTTCCTCTCCCTCAGTTTACTGCATAAACGCATCAAATGAGTTCGACCGGTAATGGTTATAAGAGTTTATAACTCGATCTGGATCCTGTTCCTGAAGATGGAGTTTACATTTCATTTTACTCTCACTTCTGTCTTCGCTTTGTATTCGCATATGAATTTGAAGTTGGGATTCCAGTCCCTCGTTGCGCATGTTGGTCACAGAGGAGTTCCGAGCCCTTTACACTAATCTGATTTTGTGATATGAGCCCTGAAGGCTCAGTTTGATTCAATGTTTTCTTTTGTTTATATACCTGTGTATACGTTCGTTTGAAATCGGAAAATGCTAATCAGTGAGCGAAGAGCCTGTCACTTCGAATCGTCGTTTCTTTTCTCGGTTCTTACCTCCCTTGACTGGTTTTATGTTTCATTTCTTCTGCGTGGCTTGAACTTTAAATCCATCATGGGTCTGCAGAGTTCAGAAGTCTACATAATACCAGAGTACCAGGTTGTGTTTCTGTTTATGAATTCGTTGCTAAGTTTCCCTATGCTAGTGCAATCGCTGATTCCTCATACTCTGTTTAATCGCTTTGTCGGCATGTGACTTCAATATCCCTAGTTCGACAATTTGGTAGTTAAACCATCAAACTGTTTTGAGGTTACTAGCTTAATCTGTGCTTGGTGAGTTCGAAAATCATCTCAGGCAGAATCTGATTCCGGGATCGCATTGTATATTCCACATAGTGTACTCTACCTGCGGTTATTGTCTTTGTTGTAATACCTGGACGATGATCAGTGCAGTGGTAAAATGCAATCGTGACAACTTTTTCTTTCCTAGCTATTTATCCAATCCGTGTCTCCTCTCGAACAGAGTTTTCTCGTCTCTTGCTATTTGAACCATGTCGGTTAAGAAAACGATGGCTGGCATTCGCAATCCTCACTTGTGAAGAACTCTCTACCACCCTCTCCTGGTCATTTTCGCTCCTGGCAAGGAAGGAACCTCAATAACATATTCGTGTCCAGAACTTTGCATGTGATATATCACCGATTATGCTCGGTACTTTCCATATTTTAGCCTCGTGAACTGCCCTCTGGTGTGATAACAATTTGAATTGAACTTGTGTGAGCATGTAATGTTCTTTGTTATTCATGTTTGACTCAGAGTAGTTAATTCTCTTAAGTTGACTGGTTTAATTATTTCGTCGGTTCGTGAGTTACAAAAAATGATTCATAACTTTGGCGATATAACTCATGATTTCCGTTTCGTTTCGTCGTTGTCATTATTTTATTGTTTCTTATTCAGAATTTATACTTGAAAGCCCTAGATACCCCCTTAGGTCACCCCTTTTCTTTTGATCAAAGTCTTGGAAGGTACCCCACAACTAGCTCATTTCTATTTGCTTGGTGGGGAGTAATACCATCCAAAACTTTGAATTTCTTTTAAGCCTTTAAGGGTACCCCATAGCTAGCTCATTTCTATTTGCTTGGTGGGGAATAATACCTTTCAAACTCTTAAAGCCTATCCCAAACCATCCTTAATTTCACTAAAAAACTTTACCCAAAAAAAAGGAAAAGAAAAGAAAAAGAATTCAGAATAATATTTATAGCTTAAGGTTTCTCATTCCAAATCCCTCCAATTTTTCAAACTCCCCCACATTGAATTGTCTCTCACTTTTAATTGATGTTTCATTTCAAAAAGAAATCTCGATTTATTTCGAACATTTTTTTTCTACTTGTAAATAAAAGCCCAAAATTGACCCACTTCTAAGCTTGGCCCACCCCCAATCTCAGCCAACACGAATAGGCCCAAGGCCCAAAACCTGAAGTCGAAACCCAACAAAGCCCAAAACCTAAAGCCCAAACCCAAGGCCCAAAACCCAAGGTCCAAAACCCGCAGTCCAAACCCCATAAGGCCCAAACCCGGAGCTCAAGGCCCAAACCCGAAGCCCACAACTCAATCCTACATGATCCAACCCATGTCCAATTTGTATAAGATCGGGCCCATTCAAAACTGGCCCAAGTTCTATTCATAACCAAAGCCCAATTTTCGGTCTAACTCAAACAAGGCCCAATTCGGCCCGAAAACTCTAAGACCCAATCCAGCCTGAAATCTCAAACATGGTTCGTTCTAGTCCAACTTTGACATTGACCTAGCTTTGACCAATTTGATTGTTGACCTTGACTGAGTGTTGACCTTGACTGAGTGTTGACCTTGACCGAACCTTGACCCCACTTTGACCTTGACCAAACTCTGACCTTGACCTTGACTTTGACCAACCCTACCTCAATCATTCTGAACTTTGACCCGGCCCGTTTCCCAATCCTGACCCGACTTCAACTTAAACCCAACTCAATTCAAACCCATTTCAGCTCAGTCCAACTCCACTCAATTTAGCCCAATTCAATTCAGTCCACTTCCATTCAATTCAAATTCAAGTCCATTTCATCCAATCCGCACTCAACTTGTAAATTCCTTTCAAACTCCAAAATCCAAAAAGAATTTCAAACCATCATTATATCCAAGTTTCATCAAGATTTTCAGGTTTTCAAAGGAACCATTTTGTGGAATTTTAAAGGAAAAACTCTTCTCACATCACAGAAAACTCTTCTCAAATGCAGAAAGTTCTTCTCACATATACATAAAGTTTTCTCCTAATACATTTCTCAAAATCAGTGTTTCCTCATCAAGAATTCCGAACAACTTCGAAAGTTTTCAAATTTAGTTTTCAACGCAAATAAACCGTTTTTGGGAACAAGAAATGTCTGACCCCTTCAAAACATTTCCTTCCTAGTTAGAACATCACTTGTCTTCCTTTCCAAAATAAAAATCCGAGGCGGGGCACTGGGGTTGTGATCTCCCTTGTCGCAGTCTGGATCTCTTTAGGTGGGGCATTAGGGTGACAAACCTCCCCTAATTGCAGCCTAGATTTTTACAAGGCGGGGTACTAGGGAAGTAACGACCTTCCTAGTTGCAGCCGGGATTTTAGAATTGTCTAACTCCCTTCTACTCGATTTCAGTATTTTCGGCTTTTAATGTTTTAAACCCGGGAGTTAGAGACGTTATTAGGGTTTGACCGAGAACATCTCATTCATGGTGTTTCTCTCTAAATCCTATTTTCGACATAAATACATTGCTCCATCTTTCGAGCCTCGGATACCATTAATTAAGTGTCGTGTTCGAGGGGGTACATAGGGTAATCCCTCGGGATTATTCGCCCTTTTTACAACAAAAAATGATTTTTCGGTTTTAAAAACTTTAAGAGAGACAATTTTGACAACCATTCCTCCAAACAATTCAGTCCACCATCATCTCACTCTAAATTCGAAATATCCCAAAACATCAACCCTTTCAAAATCTCAAAACCGAAAAACCCGGGATCTCTACTCAAACTTCTATTGTCTCTCACACTTAGATCCTCATCCAAACCTCAGTTACCTCACACTCAAATCATCATTCCAACTCCGAGTCATCTCAAACTTAAATCATCTCTTAAATTCTGACCCCTCCGTACCTTCTAATGTCTCAGGCCCGAGCGCCTCACAGACTCAAAACACTTATAACGTCTCACAGGCCCGAGCGCCTCGCAGACTCAAAACACTTCAAACCCTCCACCATTTTAAGATTCAAACGTCTCACAGACCCGAGTGTCTCACAGACTTCGACATCTCGTTTCTCCAACCACATGAATATCCCAATTGTCTCACAGACCGAGTGTCTCACAGACTAATCTCTCGCACCCAAAACTTCAAACCCTTCAAAACTTCCAAAACTCAAAACCTGAACTACGTAAGGTCTGATCTCAACAGGGAGTTGAGTACGTAGGCAACCCACACAGGGTGCGACCCCACATCAATCAAAATGCCATTTTTCACTCGGCCATCTCACCTCCAAATAACCCCGTATTGTCTCACAGACCCGAGCGTCTCACAGACTTTGTTATTCTAATGATTCGAATATCTCACAGACCAGAGCATCTCACAGACCCGAGTGTCTCACAGATCCGAGCGTCTCATAGATTTCGACATCTTAGGATTTCAAACGTCTCATAGACCCGAGCGTCTCACAGACTATAGCATCCCACACATCAAACATCAAAATTCCAAAACCCTAAAACCTGAACTACGTAAGGTCTGATCTCAACAGGGAGTTGAGTACGTAGGCAGCCCATCTAGGGTGCGACCCCATTCCAAACAAAAACCCCCTTTTCCCCTTCTAAGGTGGCTCTCATGTCTCTCAAAATGCTTAAACTTCTTCGAATCCCACAAACTTCAAACCATTCAACTCCAAGTCTTGTCTATTCACTCAACCTCAAGCTTTTTCCAAATCTTTCAGTCTGTACTCATTCAAATTCATCAATTCTTCTTCTTTGCGCTAGCTTGGCAGAAAAGCTCGCCTCATCCACTCGTTTTCTCTCCTCCTGTCCTAATCCTATCCTTTGGTTTTAAATGAATCTCTCTAAAAAGGTTTTGAAAGAAGACAATCCGGACAATTGGAGACCGAGGTTTCCTCGGGCACCAATCCGAAGTTGTGGTCGTTACCAATTCTAAGGGGTGTAACCCAGTGCGAACCCACACAGAATCTCTGACATGACCAGATAAGTCCTATCCATAGGCAATAATCTCAGAGTCAATTAACGGTTCTTAGAACCCTCTTTCCCTTTTCTTCCTAGTTCTTTAGGTCAAACTAGGTGGCGACTCTAGTCAATTCCGCCTTATAGAGGCATAAGTCCGCGTGGGGCCCATTGAGAGCGGGTGTAGTGCTCACTAGCATTCCCCTTATGCTTTCTGGGAAAGACGGACGATAGAGTAGGTATTTGAGGGATGCCAAGGTGACAGGTTTTCACCCTCCACAGAATGGCATTTTAGGATCTAGGCTTTTCAGTCAGACCATATTTAGATAGACCCCCCTCATACCGAAAAATCACCCTCCACAGAATGGCGACTCTGCTGGGGAAAACTTGAGTAAGTTTTTCTTATAAACTTGGTCTAGGAAGACTGAACTCCATTCAAAATTGTCAGGATTATTCTATTCCACACTTTGAGTGTGCATCTGATGAGGACAGATAGGATTTGTTAGATCCTCAACAAACATGCCAATAATTGGATTAATAATTAGCTCACGATTAGAAAGAGACACTTAGGTGTGAATGAAGCAAACTTCCCTTTAGGTTAATAAACAACCAATTTGGAATCACTAATCTCAAGATAAAACACTTAGTACATGGGTTGGCGCTAACTTCATCTCGTTTATTTACTGCTTTCATATTTATATTGCGATTGTGGGGTGCATGGGGAGGGTAGCTTAGGACATGCATTCCTCTGTGTCACCAGATTTACCCACGATGTCACGGGATCCCCAACCGGTCCACGGTTGATTCCCCATGAGCTAGGGTCACTCTCTTAGTGAACAAACCCACGAGGCGGTACGGTCTCCGACCAACACCTTGAGCTCATGATCCAAAAATATCCTCCATTATCCGAGTCAAAGCCAGCATATAGTGAACTCTGAGCCTTCAGTGTCCAGCTACCTGGTCCGGTGTCTAAGACGGGTTTATGGGAGCCACCCCCTTGTATGCCGCCTGTCTGACCGCCCTTCTACCTTACCCTGAAAAATGCATGGGCTCAGTTATCCATGATCCCTCTGCACCACGGGTGTCTTTAAAGCCCAATGTCACGCTATACGTCCATAGAGGATCCCGTATTTACCGGATACCCATACATGGCACAATGTAGTTAGTGAATAATTTGGACTTTAAACACACCTGACCGTGCAGACGAGGGGAGACCTGTTCCCATGCAGTACTTCCCCAAGTTTCTCGAAAAGTGAGCGTGTTTTCGGATCATCACTGGCCGTGGCGTATGTTTCCTAATCATCTCGGGTGTCCTGACCTTTCGAACTTAAGCACTCCGGACTCTCTTTATAACGTGCCTCACAAGGGCATAACAGAGAAAAAATCCCGAGAGATGACAGTGAAGGGATGATGGTTCCCCAGTGAGACGGAATCATAATTGACCTGGAAAGTGATTATCCCAACATTAACACTTACAGCTCCACATCAAACAATAGCCACGATTTACTTTATGCTATACATGTGTGCAAATAAGTTCTTCAAACCAATTTGTTTCAAAACGTTCGAAATTCTCTTTTGCATATCTCCTAAAGCTGTTTTACGAGCTCGTTCAATTTAGAATCCCACCTAAATTCTACTCATAAACACTTGGGGTTTTAAGACCCGCCACTTCATCATTGAAAACCTTTATTTCATTAAAATGTTATTTCCAAAACAATTTTCAAAAATAGATTTTGAAAAACCTACTTTCTACAAACAACAATTTTCAACATCATTTCAAAATAGTTTTCGAAAACAGTTTTCAAAAATCGATTTTCACAAATGTACCTCAAAATAAATGATTTAGTCCCCATGTTGTGATCCGCTATTTTTGAAGTTCTCCTCATCTTCAAGAGCAGCGGTCATTACCGTGGAGCGTACTAGTCATTTTGTGTTTTCACAAAAGTGGTGGATTTTTTTACATGGGATTTTGTGCTCGATCATTCACCTTTCCTTTCTCAAAAATATCCCTCATTCCCCACGTCAGAGCAAGTGGAGCGCATGAAGGAGGACAACGTAATTCGAGCCATAAATCAGAGTTGCACCAGTCTAAGTCCGGCGACGTGAAGACTATCAACAAATCATTCGAGTTTAGGAACACCGGAAATCAGAAGAACACAAGCCCGTGAAACGAGTCAAAACACATAAAGACCGATCACACCCAAACAAACGTCAAGTTCAAGTATGTAAAGAATCAGAGGAGCACCAGCTCGTATCGCTTGATAGCAGTGTCACTTCGCTACAAGAGCCCGAAGACGAGCAAGCAGTCGGTCAAGAGCACGAAGACGAGTAAGCAGTCGGTCAAGAGCACGAAGACGAGTAAGCAGTCGGTCAAGATCCTAAAGACGAGCGAGCAGCCGGTCGAGAGCCTGAAGACGAGCAAGCAGCCAACCAGTTACCCAAGCATGTGCAGTCAGCAAGAAGCCCAAAAACGGACCAGAAGAGTTCAGTCGAAGTTTAGCTCAAAATTCCCCATTTTAATGACTTTTTAGAATTGATGATGTATAGGATTTCCCCTATCATTCTTTTCTCTCTTGTCCATTTCTGAACAGATTACATGTATAGGTTTATACATTCCCTTTGAATTTGTTTAGATCAATGTGTATAGGGTTCCACACTCCCTATTTCATTTGCAAATGACCGAGCGTCAAAAATCATATTGAGAAAATCCACCACTTGGAAAACACACGTTTTCAAAATTGTTTTTCCAAAACTTGGTTTCTTTTGGCATGCACGTATAACGAAAAGAACGAATAAGGAGCGACCCCTCACTGTCATATGTTTGACATCAACCTTGCTTTATGGGGTGAAAATTCACGGTATCTACAGGAGGCATCCCCTAAATAAACAACACCAACAAATACAACTGAGCACAAAGCAAAACCGCATGCATTGCATTCATTGCAAAAAAGTCCCATGCATTCTCGGTCAGTTCGAATTTGTCAAACATGCACAACTCTTGTCCACCTCAGAAAATTTCGCAATCATGTGTTTTGTTATCACCACACCACACACCAGCTTTCATCCCAATATCTCAACCGCCAAAAGCCCGATCTCAGAAGGATGGAAAAGAAGACCAAGTTCAAATCTCTCCCAATCAGAATCACCATGCGCGTCAGTGACCAAAAGGGAAAGAGTGTGAATTATCGTAGGGCCACCATGCGGGAGTTGTCACTCCCTAAAAGTTCAAAACTTTGGAGCCAATAACCAGCTGAACATCATTCCAAAACAACTTCTCTCACATCACACCACACCCAACAGCTATACCACTTTCAGGCCAACGATGATGGGATGAGCTTCATGAACCGCGAGCTGAATTCGACTCAAGCGAGACTAGTCATAACCTTACCACTCATGCATCATCCAAAACACAAAAAACAAACACAAAAAAAACATCCAGTCAAATTCAAAGTCAGCATTGCCGTCTTCACCACCACTTCATGCATTTTAGATATAGTAATTCCATATTACCACCATATAATGCATTGTAGATAGTCACATTTGCATACTCTCGTATCGAAATGACGTCTTTGGGAAAATCTTGAGCGGTTGATTGAACAGGGTGTATGAACCACTAAACTCTTAAACCCGTCGATAAACACGTGGGTCTAATTAAAATCAGCACCACAGACCAAGTGAGTAGTGTGCAAAGAGCGGTATTTTCCCTTGAATTCTGAATGAGGATATTGGACAATCCACCGAGCAATGAGGGCAGATAGAGTGAGTCCATAGAGGTAAAACCATGAGCGACTTGTGTATTCCTTCAACACATGGAAAGGCACAATTCATAGCGAGATCAATGTCGATAAACAGGATACGAACTGTGATTCATGCAAAGATCCGAGAATAGTAAAACAATAATCATTGACTAATGAGAATGACGAGGCACTTAGGAATAAAAACCTCCACAAAACCAAAAGGCTTTGACTGACCAGCACATAATCCCTTAGTGAGCCCCTCTGAGCCTTTCGTGAAAAACTCTTTCTTACAAAAAAAAAAAAACTCCACAACATGCCACCCCACATATACTTACTCGCCCTTGCAATAGAGGATCTTAAAGGAGCCGGAGCCATGGTCCCTCCCCACCATCTTTCACAAAAAAAAATAATAAAAATGTTCAAAGAAATCAGTGAGTCAATGCAACTCCAAAGCCAAACACCGAACAAAACACCAAAAATGGTCAAAGAAATCAATGAGTCAAGGCAACTCCGAAGCTGAAAACCAAAATACAAAGCACATAAAAAATGCTTGAGAAGGTCAATGAGCCAAATGCAATTCCAAAAACACAAAAATGAGAAGAAAGTCCAAATCGTGCACCAGAAAGGACAAGAAGGAGAAATCTAGATCAAAAGACCAATGATGTATCGCAGAAACTAACAAAAGGTTATCAAAAACCCGTCTAATCGTTCCACCCATGGCAAAGGCGAAACATATCCTCTATTGCACAAAAGCTCCATAACTCCCAAACAAATCCTCCAGTCCCATGTGACATACATCATACCCCTCAGCCCCGTTATAACCCAATAAAAGACCTCTGACTCGTTAGTTGTTGAGTGTTGACTGAAAGTATCAGATATGAAACATGAATCATAAGCTTCATACTTGTTATCAACATGCCCCGTCACATGACAAAGGGACCGTGAGCGTATGAGTGTGACCTAATCTCACAAGGTCTTTAGAGTGCGAGTGACTCTTTGATTAAACTACCAAATCATAATCAGCCTACCCCATTGCAGGTGAGGAATTTGTAAGGGTCGGGAAGTTCAGAACCTCGAAAAGAAATTCTTAGGAAAATACTGCTCTGAGCATCAAGAGTGTCATCACACCATTAGCATACACGACCATACTCATGAGAGATTGACCCATGTCCCTCCATGAGAGGAAAGTGATTCACACGTTCCAGTTCAACATTCACTCAAGATCGAACCGAAGAGGTCTTATATTCGTAAACCTCATATTAATAGAGATAGGACCGTACCCTCTCTCCATAAATTGCATATGCATTTTGCATCGTATTTAGTAGTATTTGCATCCATCATAAACATGTCATCTTCAACATTCGACAGGTAAGAACTCTACCTAGTCTCGCTGAAAGTTGACTTCAGTTGCAGTCGTTAAGACGTAACTTTCGATCAAAAGATGCCAACTGGAGTCATCTCAGGCCGTCATCAAGCCATATCGAACCATCTCGCAGCCATCTTGGGTTATCCTCAAGCTACATCAAATCAAACTGAAGCTATCCAAAGCCGTACGAAGACAATCCCGGAGCCATCCAGCGTCATGCTCAGAGCTCATCAACACCATATCCAGAACCAAACTGGAGCCATACGAGGGTCATCCTCAGACATTGAGACCGTGCCACAGACCACCCACAGGGCTACACACGAGTCATTTCCTCACCAAGGCCTTGCCTACAGAATTTCGAACTACGTATGGTCTGATCTCGATACGGAATTGAGTACGTAGGCAGCCCGCCCCGGGTGCGACCACCTCACAGGCGAAAGTTCCCCTTTCTTCCTCGCTATCACCAAATGGATCCATCTCGTAGCCCTTTCCAGAGCCATCCCAAGCTATCCTGGAGTCCTTATGAGAGAATCTAGAAGTCATAACCGGACCGAAGCCATCCATCCATGACCAAGAAGTTATTAACCACAACAAAAATATCTACCTCTTCAAAATACGTCGAACACAACACAGTCCACCAATCACATCAACCCACCATTCGACTCAAAATCCAAAACAAATCGAAACCCACCAACCATCCCGCAAATCTCAATCCAAATCAAAACCCATCAACCATCCCAAAGTCGTTGCTCACAAGGGAGTCACATATCAAACCGGAGCCATCCGATCATACCGGAGCCCTCGGATCATATCGAAGCCAAACCCATCAACCATCCCAGAGTCGTTGCTCATAAGGGAGTCACATATCAAACCGGAGCCATCCGATCATATCGGAGCCCTCGGATCATATTGAAGCCAAACCCATCAACCATCCCAGAGTCGTTGCTCACAAGGGAGTCACATATTAAACCGGAGCCATCTGACCGCACTAGAGCCACCCGACCGCAATGGAGCCATCCGATCATACCAAAGCCATTTGATCATAACAAAGCTATTCGGCCATATCAAAACCACCGAGGTCCACAAGCGCCCATTCACAAAAAACCACCATTCAAAAACCAATCACCAAATCATAAAACCACAAAAAAACTCAGGAGCCATACCGGAGCCATCTCGAAACTCTGGAGCCAAGAGTCCTACCAAATCCCGAAACTATAGTGCACATCGGGCGAGATGTCAAAAACAAAACCAAAAAACATAAGTCCCACGCTGACGAAGTCAAGGTAACATCAATAGAAAGCATTCGACCATCACATCCCTCACGGAAGCAACCAAAAAGCAGTCCAATCCCAAATCAACCACGACTAGAGTCATCCTCAAATCAACCAACCACTGAAAAACAGCGAGTTTCGTACAACTCAATCGAAGTATTATAGGCCCGTCATAAGTCCTATATCTAGATGTCAAGAGATCTAGTTGAGGCCCGTCATAAGTCCTTGTACTTTCCATTGCATTCTAGGCCCGTCATAAGTCCTAGAGCTAGACGCCGAGTTCTAGTTGAGGCCCGTCATTAGTCCTCATGCATAACCCATATACCGATTGTATTCTAGGCCCATCATTAGTCCTCATACATTTCGAAGATGCATTCTAGGTCCGTCATAAGTCCTAGAGCTAGACACCAAGATCTTGTTGAGGCCCGTCATTAGTCCTCATGCATAACCCATATAACGATTGTATTCTAGGCCCGTCATTAGTCCTAGAGCTAGACACCGAGATCTAGTTGAGGCCCGTCATTAGCCCTCATACATTTCGAAGATGCATTCTAGGCGCGTCATAAGTCCTAGAGCTAGACACCGAGTTCTAGTTGAGGCCCGTCATTAGTCCTCATGCATAGGTTGTTTGATCGTATTCTAGGCCCGTCATTAGTCATAGAGCTAGATACCGAGATCTAGTTGAGGCCCGTCGTTAGTCCTCATACCATCAATCACCGCAATCTGGGGCCCGTCATAAGTCCCCGTGCACCCGCATTCATAAGAACAAATCATAAACCGCAGTGAGAATTTTTGGCGTCCCGTCAACCTTGATCCAATTCTACAAGGCCTTGCAGAATTGAATCAAGGGGAGCCATCTGTAGACACCAAAAATTCTCACCCCATAAAGCAAATTCCGAAATCAAAAATACAATAAGAGGGGTCGTCGCCTTTCTTTTTCAAAACGTATTAGCGTGCGTGCCGAAGCGAAACCATCATTTTATAATCCTTTTTCAACGCATTTCACGAAAACATGATTTTGCGAAAATGAATTTCCAAACGACTATCCGGTTTTAAACCCATCCATTTTGTCTCATTGCCTATTTCTTACCTATCAGTTTTCTTTTACTTTGTTACTTCTTTATCCTATTTATTGCTACTTTTATTCGTCTTCTAGCATTTACTTTTATTTTATCATCATTATTTCCATTATTATTTCTATCATTTTATGTACAATTCACTACCATTTTCTTTATTCATGTTAGTATATTTCACCACTTATACATATTTGATTTGTTTTCCGTTTTTTTTTCACATTCACCGGCATGTTATCTCCGTTACACTAGTGTTTTTTTATTATTTCATGTACATATTATTATGCTATTCCACTCGTTCATACCTCGTCATGATTCGTACTTTATTTTTAGTTATATTCCATAATTTCATGTCATTAGGTTAACTCTCTCATTTTATATGTTGAATTTCAATTTAGCTTAATTGGTTGGTGACTCCTTTGAAGAAGCCCCTGGTCCCGAGTTCGAATCCCAGTGGAGCTTGTTTTTGTTATTTTAGTCGATGTTGCAGATTAAGTTGTATTTTCCCCATGTACATGCTGAGATCTGTCGTAGTGTAACCGTTAGAAGCATGCAAGAGGGATACAAGGGGTTGTGGGTTCGAGTCACGGGAGAGGCCATTTTATTCTTTTAGAGAGGCGGCCAAACGCGGCCCATGTCTGAAGTTGAGGTCCGATCTTTTTGCTCTTAGTAAGGCCCGTTTCTTTTAGTTAGTCCATTAATAAAAGCCAGTTGGCCCTTCTCTAAAAACCCTAATCTCTTATTATAAACATACAAAAACCCTATACTGTTGAGGGATGAAATCAGCCGGCGCCTATCCCACGTTTCTCTGTTGCTTGAACACTCTATTTTTTTCGTTTTCTTCCATGGTTGAAATCTCGAGACCCCAAGAACAATACAGAACCCCACCATTTTATTCCTCTGTCCAGAATTTTCTCGTGCCCACGTTTGGCCTCGAACCCAATGATTTTGAAACCCCCAAAACGCCATCGATACCTGGAGCCTCTTCTACCAAAAGACCACCACCTTCGGTTCAAACCGTCATCCTCTGTAATATGCCGGAAGTTCGTCTGGTTTCTCCTTGCTTTGATTTCATTTTTTGCTTCGAGTACCAGCAGAGTAAGTTGTGTCTTATATTACTCTTCTTCTCCCTCCCGAAAGCCCCGATCGAGCTTCTCGTGTCTCGCATTTGAACTTCTCAATTTTCATTTTCTGCTTCATTGGGCCAAAGGAACCCAACAAGAGGGGGATGGTCTCTTGAGCGACTTCGTCAGAAGTCATCTGATTGTAGTCCCGCGCCTCTTATTTCCTTTTTCCTCTTTCCGCCCTACCCCGTATATCTTCGTTTTCGCTAGTTTTAACCAAATGAACCTCAACGGTGATGGTTCGAAAGGGAAGGAAAGTCATTCTCAAAGAATTTCTGAAGTTGGCGTCGATTTTTCCGTTCCTCTCCCTCAGTTTACTGCATAAACGCATCAAATGAGTTCGACCGGTAATGGTTATAAGAGTTTATAACTCGATCTGGATCCTGTTCCTGAAGATGGAGTTTACATTTCATTTTACTCTCATTTCTGTCTTCGCTTTATATTCGCATATGAATTTGAAGTTGGGATTCCAGTCCCTCGTTGCGCATGTTGGTCACAGAGGAGTTCCGAGCCCTTTACACTAATCTGATTTTGTGATATGAGCCCTGAAGGCTCAGTTTGATTCAATGTTTTCTTTTGTTTATATACCTGTGTATACGTTCGTTTGAAATCGGAAAATGCTAATCAGTGAGCGAAGAGCCTGTCACTTCGAATCGTCGTTTCTTTTCTTGGTTCTTACCTCCCTTGTGCCGTTCTTATTTTATTCTGCGTGGCCTGAACTTGGTAAACTTTCAATCATGGGTCTGCAGAGTTCAGAGTCTACATAATACCAGAGTACCAGGTGTTTTTGTTTATGAATTCGTTGCTAAGTTTCCCTATGTAGTGCAATCGCTGATTTCTCATACTCTGTTTAATCGCTTTGTCGGCATGTGACTTCAATATCCCTAGTTCGACAAATTTGGTAGTTACACATCAAAGTTTTGAGGTTACTAACTTAATCTGTCCTTGGTGAGTTCGAAAAAATCATCTCAGGCAGAATCTGATTCCGGGATCGTTGTATATTCACATAGTGTACTCTACCTGCGTTATTGTCTTTGTTGTAATACTGACGATGATCAGTGCGGTGGTAAAATGGCAATCGTGACAACTTTTTCTTTCCTAGCTATTTATCCAATCCGTGTCTCCTCTCGAACAGAGTTTTCTCGTTTCTTGCTGTTTGAACCATGTCGGTTAAGAAAACGATGGCTGGCATTCGCAATCCTCACTTGTGAAGAACTCTCTACCACCCTCTCCTGGTCGTTTTCGCTCTGGCAAGGAAAGAACCTCAATAACATATTCGTGTCCAGAACTTTGCATGTGATATATCACCGATTATGCTCGGTACTTTCCATATTTTAGCCTCGTGAACTGCCTCTGGGGGTGAAAACAGTTTGAATTGAACTTGTGTGAGCATGTAATGTTCTTTGTTATTCATGTTTGACTCAGAGTAGTTAATTCTCTTAAGTTGACTGGTTTAATTATTTCGTCGGTTCGTGAGTTACCAAAAATGATTCATAACTTTGGCGATATAACTCATGTTTTCCGTTTCGTTTCGTCGTTGTCATATTTTATTGTTTCTTATTCAGAATTTATACTTGAAAGCCCTAGATACCCCCTTAGGTCACCCCTTCTTTTGATCAAAGTCTTGGAAGGTACCCACAACTAGCTCATTTCTATTTGCTTGGTGGGGAGTAATACCATCCAAAACTATGAATTTCTTTTAAGCCTTTGAGGGTACCCCACAGCTAGCTCATTTCTATTTGCTTGGTGGGGAATAATACCTTCCAAACTCTTAAAGCTATCCCAAACCATCCTTAATTTCACTAAAAAACTTTACCAAAAAAAAAAGGAAAAGAAAAGAAAAAGAATTCAGAATAATATTTATAGCTTAAGGTTTCTCATTCCAAATCCTCCAATTTTTCAAACTCCCCCACATTTATTGTCTCTCACTTTTAATTGATGTTCATTTCAAAAAGAAATCTCGATTTATTTTGAACATTTTTTTTCTACTTGTAAATAAAAGCCAAAATTGACCCACTTCTAAGCTTGGCCCACCCCCAATCTCAGCCACACGAATAGGCCCAAGGCCCAAACCCGAAGTCCCAAACCCAACAAAGCCCAAAACCTAAAGCCCAAACCCAAGGCCAAAACCAAGGTCCAAACCCGCAGTCCAAACCCCATAGGCCCAAACCTGGAGCTCAAGGCCCAAACCCGAAGCCCACAAACTCAATCCTACATGATCCAACCCATGTCCAATGTGTAAGATCGGGCCCATTCAAAACTGGCCCAAGTTCCATTCATAACCAAAGCCCAAATTTTTCGGTCTAACTCAAACAAGGCCCAATTTGGCCCGAAAAACTCTAAGACCCAATCCAGCCTGAAATCTCAAACATGGTTCGTTCTAGTCCAACTTTGACATTGACCTAGCTTTGACCAATTTGATTGTTGACCTTGACTGAGTGTGACCTTGACCGAACCTTGACCCACTTTGACCTTGACCAAACTCTGACCTTGACCTTGACTTTGACCAACCCTACCTCAATCATTCTAACTTTGACCCGGCCTGTTTCCCAATCCTGACCGACTTCAACTTAAACCCACTCAATTCAAACCCATTTCAGCTCAGTCTAACTCCACTCAATTTAGCCCAATTCAATTCAGTCCAGTTCCATTCAATTCAAATTCAAGTCCATTTCATCCAATCCGCACTCAACTTGTAAATTCCTTTCAAACTCCAAAATCCAAAAAGAATTTCAAACCATCATTTATCCAAGTTTCATCAAGATTTTCAGGTTCAAAGGAACCATTTTGTGGAATTTTAAAGGAAAAACTCTTCTCACATCACAGAAAACTCTTCTCAAATGCAAAAGTTCTTCTCACATATACATAAAGTTTCTCCTAATACATTTCTCAAAATCAGTGTTTCCTCATCAAGAATCCGAACAACTTCGAAAGTTTTCAAATTTAGTTTTCAACGCAAATAAACCATTTTGGGATCAAGAAAAGAATGTCTGACCCCTTCAAAACATTTCCTTCCTGTTAGAACATCACTTGTCTTCCTTTCCAAAATAAAAATACGAGGCGGGGCACTGGGGTGTGATCTCCCTTGTCTAGTCTGGATCTCTTTAGGTGGGGCATTAGGGTGACAAACCTCCCCTAATTGCAGCCTAGATTTTTACAAGGCGGGGTACTAGGGAAGTAACGACCTTCTAGTGCAGCCGGGATTTTAGAATCGTCGTAACTCCCTTCTACTCGATTCAGTATTTTCGGCTTTTAATGTTTAAAACCCGGAGTAGAGACGTTATTAGGGTTTGACCGAGAACATCTCATTCATGGTGTTTCTCTCTAAATCCTATTTTCGACATAAATACATGCTCCATCTTTCGAGCCTCGGCACTTACCATTAATTAAGTGTCGTGTTCGAGGGGGTACATAGGGTAATCCCTCGGGATTATTTGCCCTTTTTACAACAAAAAATGATTTTTTCAGTTTTAAAAACTTTAAGAGAGACAATTTTGACAACCATTCCTCCAAACAATTCAGTCACATCATCTCACTCAAATTCGAAATATCCCAAAACATCAACCCTTTCAAAATCTCAAAACCGAAAAAACCCGGGATCTTACTCAAACTTCTATTGTCTCTCACACTAGATCCTCATCCAACCTCAGTTACCTCACACTCAAATCATCATTCCAACTCCGAGTCATCTCAAACTTAAATCATCTCTAAATTCTGACCCCTCCGTACCTTCTCATGTCTCACAGGCCCGAGCGCCTCACAGACTCAAAACACTTATAACGTCTCACAGGCCCGAGCGCCTCGCAGACTCAAAACACTTCAAACCCTCCACCATTTTAAGATTCAAACGTCTCACAGACCGAGTGTCTCACAGACTTCGACATCTCGTTTCTCCAACCACATGAATATCCCAATTGTCTCACAGACCCGAGTGTCTCACAGATTAATCTCTCGCACCCAAAACTTCAAACCTTCAAAACTACCAAAACTCAAACCTGAACTACGTAAGGTCTGATCTCAACAGGGAGTTGAGTACGTAGGCAACCCACACAGGGTGCGACCCCACATCAATCAAAATGCCATTTTCACTCGGCCATCTCACCTCCAAATAACCCTGTATTGTCTCACAGACCCGAGCGTCTCACAGACTTTGTTATTCTAATGATTCGAATATCTCACAGACCAGAGCATCTCACAGACCCGATGTCTCACAGATCCGAGCGTCTCATAGATTTCGACATCTTAGGATTTCAACGTCTCATAGACCCGAGCGTCTCACAGACTATAGCATCCCACACATCAAACATCAAAATTCCAAAACCCTAAAACTGAACTACGTAAGGTCTGATCTCAACAGGGAGTTGAGTACGTAGGCAGCCCATCTAGGGTGCGACCCCATTCCAAACAAAAACCCCCTTTTCCCCTTCTAAGGTGGCTCTCATGTCTCTCAAAACGCTTAAACTTCTTCGAATCCCACAAACTTCAAACCATTCAACTCCAAGTCTTGTCTATTCACTCACCTCAAGCTTTTTCCAAATCTTTCAGTCTGTACTCATTCGAATTCATCAATTTCTTCTTGGCGCTAGCTTGGCAGAAAAGCTCGCCTCATCCACTCTGTTTTCTCCTCCTGTCCTAATCCTATCCTTTGGTTTTAAATAATCTCTCTAAAAGGTTTTGAAAGAAGACAATCCGGGACAATTGGAGACCGAGGTTTCCTCGGGCACCAATCCGAAGTTGTGGTCATTGCCACTTCTAAGGGGTGTAACCCAGTGCGAACCCACACAGAATCTCTGACATGACCAGATAAGTCCTATCCATAGGCAATAATCTCAGAGTCAATTAACAGTCTTAGAACCCTCTTTCCTTTCCTTCCTAGTTCTTTAGGTCAAACTAGGTGGCGACTCTAGTCAATTCCGCCTTATAGAGGCATAAGTCGCGTGGGGCCCATTGAGAGCGGGTGTAGTGCTCACTAGCATTCCCCTTATGCTTTCTGGGAAAGACGGACGATAGAGTAGGTATTTGAGGGATGCCAAGGTGACAGGTTTTCACCCTCCACAGAATGGCATTTTAGGATCTAGGCTTTTCAGTCGACCATATTTAGATAGACCCCCCTCATACCGAAAAATCACCCTCATAGGATGGGGTCATGAAAACTTTTCTTGAAGTCTAATTGTGACTGTCTTTACTCCAACTGAGATAATCAAGTATAGGCAATAATCAAGCCCTGATGGAGAAATACTAGATAAGCCTTTAAAGTGAAGAGAGTATTCTAAAGTATGCAAGTCCATGACGGAATTTATTACTTGTATGATGGATTTAAGAGTTGAAATGATTGATGGATATAGTTACTAGACAGTACGAGCCTAAATGCCTTAGTAAGAATGTACCTTTTATGCCCAAGAGGAAAAACTTGGCTGCCTGCTTGCTATGATGATCAAAGAAATATGGTTCCGGGGATTTGGGAATAGACTAGATCCGAGTATAGGTTATAACAGATATTGGATTAATAGTATAGTGGTCAAGAGAAAAATGTAGTACTCACCACGTCACAAAGTTTAATAAGATAAAATTTGGAAGATGACAATTATGTGATTGTTTGATATTGACGTGGGAGGTCGAACTTGATCCTGGTCAGATCAAGGGAAAAACCAAAACACACAAATGTGTGGAAGGATAGTTCAACACTGACGCTGACCCGTTAGGGTTGGATGACTCCTGAGACTCCTACAAGTGGTCACAAATATTTCTGTGATAAAATATAAGTAATATTCCTAATTTTAATAAAAATTTTATTAAATAAAGTATATGAGTTGTGGAAGGTGTAAGTTAAGAGTTAAGTTGTCTAGGTTACCCCGAGGAAATTAGATAGCTAAAGCAACTCCGCATATGGCGGGAAAATAATCAATTGTAAGGAAAATATTAACTATTATATTCCATGAACTATGATAATAAATTAAATATGAGATCAAGATATAATTATTTATAATAAAAGTATTCTCAACTAGCTTTTAAGTTATGGCCATATTGTCATCGAAAGGAAAAATCGACTTTAAGTCTTTCTTATGAATTCAAACCAATATATTAAATGGGAATCTACCTATAACGTGGTAGAATATAAGGAATAGAAAATCATACTAACACGCACATGAGTTGATCAACTGTAAAGAACAGGTTCAGTTGAGAGAAAACTTTACCTTGTAGAAACCCTAAACAGGAACCCTATTGTGGTATACTGATGAACAGACGATAATAATCGTGTATGTACTACCAATAATAGTGAATCAATCATAAAAAAAGAAATATATCATATATACATAAGATGCACGGCTCAACCGTAGCTCATACTTTACATGGAAATGAAAGCCGTATATGGCGACAGTAAACTCGAATACGAGAATCACAAGATGATGACCTAAAGATTTAAATAAGCCATGAGATAACATTGGCAACATACAAGATGTAGATTACCTTCACAAATACACAAGGGTATTCAAATATAAAAGCATACTAATGCACTATGAAACATGTCAAGGAATACTTAGATTCTTGAGAGTTATACCTCGTAGGACATACGTTATATACTGATGTCCGTAGGAGAGACCTCGATTCACAGTAGACGATCGAGTCTTCCTTAGAGTTTCACCTATGAAGGAATTTTTAGACTGGGAGGAATAGCAAACTTAGCCCGAAGTAGTATGTAGGACCGTACCTTATTACGGAGCGAGTGGGCCCATTAGCCTACAGATTAGACTTATATGTTGAGTTGGGAGAGTGCACGATGTGTATCACATAACTTAGAGCCCGAGACACTCGAGCTCGATCCTAAACTAGAGTGAGGAGGACCCCAGTTCGCATTTCAAAACTCCAACACTAATGAGATCAGGAACAAGACCATTCGAATGGTCAAAGCTCTGTGGTAAACCACGATATTGAAGAGGCGACATGGGAGTTAGAAGACTCCATGCGAGACAAGTACCAACAATTTTTCTTTGTTTTGTGTATACTTGTAGGGGTACATGGGCGTAACCCTTTTAAGGGGGGTAGAGCACCACATGCGACTTGCATATCCGCAGTCTATATTCTTTCATGTATGATTATTGTGTTTATTTGTTGCGCATGTGTGCAATTAGTTAGAGGTTATGTCCTATGTGACATTGGTTGGTATTGATATGTTCCTATGTGACTTGGTGATTAATGATATGTCCTATGTGACACTTGAATAAGTTATGGTTGTGTTCTATGTAACACTTGAATGTTTATTAAAGCACTTAATTACTTACAGTATATTTATATTTATTCTTACAATCACACAAGAGATTCACTGCCAAGGGTTTACGCCTCTGCACTCTGTAGGACTGAGGATTGGTATTGCACTTGTTGCAGTGATGACCGAGTGGGATAGCTAGGAAGTCGGAACATGTATGGTTTTACAGTATTTACCAAGTACTTTATACTATAATTACATGGATTATCACGAGTAAGAATATGTGTGATGAATTGCATACACTTGGACAATAGATGGAATGTAGTGGTGTCAATACAGTATCGACACCCAAGAATGTTAAGTATAGACATGAGTAGATATGAGGAACTTGATTCTATAGGATGAACAAGTATAAGTTTTATGACTTCGGGACGAGTCCTTTTAAGGGGGTTAGACTGAAATACCCCTAATATCTAAAATAATAAATATAAGTAAATAAATGTTATTTGAGGAATTATAAATATTATTAAGGGGTTTATTAAACCCTAAGAAAGCATACAACCACTTGGGCGTTAAAAACGCACCTAAATCCTTAAGGTTAAAAACGTGCGTTAAAGCCCGACCTTAAGTTAAACAAGTTATATAAGCTATAAAATTCACATGAAGCTAACCAAACATCAGTATTAACATTATAAAAGATAATGCATGAGCTACTTCCTCAAAATAAAACAAAGTGCTGGACGAATTTCTTAACGCTTCTTTTTACCCAGTTAGATTGGGAGTACGTTCTGAGTGGTATAAACCCCATATAATTCAAGGTAACACCTTAAAAATATTATTATGACTATAAAAAATGTCAATATAAAACACTTGGAACTCATAGCGACTAATTATTTTTAAGAAAGCCTTAAAGCACAAAAACGCACCTTCGGGTGTCACGAAAATGCGTTTACGCAATTGCCTTGAAGCTTTTGATGAGCACGAGTTGATAAACTTAAAGGTGGATAAAATGACCATCTAAATCAATTAGTTCCAGTACTAAAATTCATAGTACAAATGGGGGCGAAGTTTAGGACAAAAAGGTACCTAAAATCACCATTTTTACCTTAAAACTTTCATCCTTTACCATAATAAAATGTACCAATTAAATGCTGGAACCTATTACACATATTAGTATGATCTTAGTAAAATAAGTGTAACAAAAATCAAATAAAAATCAGTCCCATTTGACCACAATATGGGGCGATTTTTATAGTCAATTTGACTAGTTTTTGGCTAGTTTAGTTTATAAATGGGTCTATTGAATGATGAATCAGCTTATCTTGTATAATATGTTAAAGTAACAAGTGATGTGAATCAAATGGAGCTCTCCACCGTGTACCTACAGGAGAAAAGCAAGAAAGGTTAGTATATGTAAAGTAAGGAAAATAAACAAATAAAATTAGACTTACCTTTCTCATTGCAACAAACAAACAAAATAAATTGTCCTATAGTCTTCTAAGCAACCGATTTTGATTACTAAAGGAGGGGAATTATTGCTGCCTAAATAATCAAAAGAAACATTACCTAACTAGCATGACTCATTGCCTAACACAAACAAAACTAGATGGACCCAAACAACACTATATACCGAATTGTTACAAGAATTTGAAGCCATCCATTTGCTCCATTCAGCCGGCCACCTACAAGGAAGAAGACAAGATTAGTTCAATTAATCAAACATGGAAATGCTAAAGAAATACATTACCTAACTACCTAGCAAATATAGCATGATCTTATGTCTCAAAAACAAAGAAAAATCATTGCCTATATGTCCAATGCATTACCGAAAAGCAAGGAAATAATAACATGGGATAAGCTTAAAAAAATTCAAAGGAGAACACATACCTAACTCAGCCTTGTCCTTTAGTCCCAATTACAATCAATGTCTCTTATTCTCTTGCCCACCCAGCCGTAAGTGTGTCTAAAATAGAAGACTTTGTAGTCAATTTGAAAATAATAAAACAAAGAGAAGGACTAAACAAATGGACAATTATTTTGTCAAATAATTTTGCCCTTGCCAAGCCTTTTGTCTACGTGAGTTTAGCTCATTTCTTCCTTTGCCATTTCACCTTGGCCGATGGTAAGCTCTTCTCCAATCCTCTTTTTTCTTCTTCTCTCCTAGCTTCAAGCTCCAACAATGGAGGTTTAAGTTCTAACTCCATTTTATGTCAAATTCCTAGCTAATTCTACAAAGCAAGAATCAAGTAGCAGATCTGTTCAAGAGGTCTGATTCGGGAGCGATTCTGTAATTTTCAGTAAGTTATCTCGAAATCTTCCCAACATCAAACTTGTTCCTCTTCGAATTATCTTCCATACATATAAAGATCATAAATTTCATGGTGTATTCAGTTCTGGGTGAACAAAAGAATACGAAGTGGTTCACAGCAGAGAATCTGTCAATAGGTCTCAGTTCGGGAGATATTCTGAATTTTCCGTACGTTTTCTCAAAATCTTCTCAACACCAAAGTTGTTCCTCTTTGAATATTTTTCCAACCGTATAAGGATCATTAGTGTTTGTGGTCATTTCAGTTCTGGGTGACAAAAACCAGAGAGAGTGCGCAATCTGGAAATTTCGGTAAGATATGGTGATCCTTATCTTCCTCCATATGGTGTCTAAAATTAGTGACGAATTCTAAAGCTTCTAAATCTATATTCTCTCATTATTTCATGAAGGAAATTTGGATCTACAATCATCACAAGGTGTATCAAAAATACCTTGATAAATTCCTAAGGTAAACCCTTGTAAATTACTCCAAGTCTTATTTATAATTTGTTGGAAGTCTAACTAACGGATCTCCTAAATACATATAAGGTGACCGAATTCCCTTCATCAAAATAGCATTTGGAGAGCTTGGGATTCAAGGAGAAAAACAAGTACAAGAATTGTCTTGATTTAAGGAGTAAGTATATAATTAAGGTTTATTAAGTTTAAGCTTGAATTAAGCTTCAAACTTTGGTATAAAAATTATGTATAACCATTACATAAATTAAGGCCGAAAAATATGGGTTATAATGTCAAGAAAATAATTTATAACATATAAGGTAAGATTATTACCTTAGGTATAAATATGTGTCACAAAAATTAATTAAGATGCATAGATATTCAAACCGAAATATTTGAGGATTAAATGTCCTATTTTGAGTTTATAAACATTCTAAGTCATTAGCTTAATTTTTAGAAATGTTATATGGCTTATATACAATTATAAGTATTTATCATAAGGTATAAATCAAGTATTGGAAACTATATGGTAAAATGTATTAAGGGCCGAGGATTAGATGAGTAAATGGTGATTTTGAAATATATAAGTATATTAGCTTATATTATAAATTTTGGGGATATTAAAAATAGCTACAAGTATTTAAATGGCTAGTAGTTTAATAAGTTATGTGGTAAAATGTAATTTGAAAAGTTTGGTGTATGAATAATAATTGCCGAGAGTATAAGGAGTGTTTTGGTATATTTATGTTACAATATAAGGTAGGAATTAATATTATGGATTTTGGTGAATTTAATAAGTGGTTAAGTGTTAAAATAACATTTTATAAAGTTTTGGGACTATATTTTATAATTATTGGAAGATATAGAGTAAGGCCGAGAATTATTATGATTTATGGGTTTTATTAAAGTATTAAATATGAAATTAAGTCTTTGGTCAAAGTGTTGACCAAAAACTTTGGGTTAAAATGATTTATGACATAAAATATTAGGTTTAATATAAGTTTAAGGGTGAATAAGTAATTTATAGAAAGTTTTATGAAAAATCGAATTGGACAAGGGTGGAAATGTAATTTAAGAAAATATATGGGTTACTTCGGTTATTTAAAGAAATAAAATATTCAAACTATAGTTTATAAGTTAATATGTAACTTATATGAAGCTTTGGGATTTAAAAGTGAATAAAGGAAATATAGGTGAAAACCAAAAATCAAGGGGTTTATTTGTAATTTATAAAAGTTGGTATAAGGGGATTGTGATTTACAGAAATTAAGGTGAGCATTTGGTAAATTAAAAGGTAATGTGGATGATTAAGAATTATAAAGGTTATAAGGTTATTTTTGACAATTTATAGAAGTTAATATAATTGTTTTACAATTTCCGAAAATTAATATGGGTATTTACTAAATTATAAAGGTATATGTTTTTTGGAAAATTGTGAAAGTTAATGGGTTCAAATTATGATTACCGGAAGTTATATGTGGTTATTAATAATTTGTTAAGTTGTTGGGTATAAAATATGAATACCGAAATAATGAGGTTGGCATTGTAATTTAATAAGGAAAGGAAGTAAACTAGGTAATATAATGTAATATGATGAGTATGATATAAAGTTTATGAAATAAAGGTGGTTATAAACATAAATAACTAAATGATATGATATAAATGATAAGTGGGAATAATTATGAGTATGTATTTAATGAGGTAAAGATATCCGTATAAATGATAATTCATTATCACATGTGAGATTTCACATAAAATAATGAACTGGTGGGCTATCTAGAACCACTGTTAAATAACAGGGGAAAATAAATAACATACGGAGTTATTATACAACGAGTATAAACACTACAGTGAGTACTATAATATTTAAAGAATAGTTATATTAATATTACCCGGTATTGCATGTTTAAATAACAGCGTACGGGAAGGAACTCTGAACAGGAAGTTGTCAAGCTAGCAGTTTCTTGGTGAACGGTATGTTAATTGTGTGGTCTGAATGTCCTAAGGATTATCCTAAGGTCCAGACATTATGTGTTAAATGTTTAAGAACGATATCTATGATTTTATGTGAATGATATTGGTATATGGTATTGCTTAAACTGTTGCGTTGTATCTTATACGCGAATGTCTTATGACTAGAAGTTTATACACATCTAAACTGAAAAAAAAGACTAACTGACCTTTCGGTATATTGAACCTAACAGGGTCAATTGCGATGATCTTATTTCAAGTGTTGGTTATTATGTCACTGACAAAAGGGCTAACTTATTAAGAGAGGAATCCGGATTGTTTCGACTTTCTGGTTGCGCATTGTGATCACTACGAGAGACTTCAATGGGGAGTCACTCAAAGGAAATCCATCAGCCACATTCGGGGATGGCGGAATGCACTGCCGTTGGTGCACAGTTTCGACCGGATCGGCCAATATATTTATCCAGGGCCATAAGGCCAGCTGGTAACGGTTCCTTTGGAACCCAGTGAACAAACTGTCTATTTACACAGGTTATTAAGGGTTGCCTTGTCAGGACGCCTGAGGTAAAATTAATTGGAAAGGTTAAGTGTTTGGTTTAAAACGATAAGGGTCATGTGACCTACTAACAAGAACAGTTGTTTAATATGTGCCATTTATTTTGGTTGCTGGTGTTGATTATTGTTTGATGTGTATTATTATGCACTAAGTTGTGCAGGTGAATTGTTATGTGATTGCTCAGTGTTTACAGTCCTTCTGTTATTCTTGTAAACTGGATTATCTGTAATGAATCTAATATCAAGATGGCTAAAACGACTAAAGGAATCTAGATGGCTTAAGATCACATTTAGCATACTAGCATTTCGATTGCCGAGCCCTTCAATGGGCCAAACATTCCAGGTTATTGAAGAAGACTCAAGCCGGAGTGCGGGACACGGGGGTAGCTGATGTGTTACAGCAACACCTTTGGTTTATTTTGAATTGTAATAAAGAGATTGTTGTATTTCAGTTAGTTTCTCGTTTAGTTGGATTTGGTTTGTAATAAATAGGAGTGCTCAGTATCTGTTCATCACAGCGTGTAGTGTTAAGGTTGTTGGTTGGATGCCTTGTTACTCACAAGGGTGAGTAACGGCGTGTAACACCAAGGTAGATAGTTTGTTTTTCCGCTGCGATTTGCTATTTATTATGCTACGAGTTATGACGTCATTACAGGTTTAGGATTAGGGGTGTTACAGCATGAATGTGGACAAAGATATCAAACTTCAAATTAAGGCAGCTTAATTACTTCATTAGAAATACATAATTTCTTCAACAGCACGCCAAATTTCATTAGACTCGCATATATATATCACGTACGATTCTCAAATGCATAAAATCAGCCACACTTCAAAAATTGCTAAAACTAGGGTTTTAATTACCGAAGAGATTTAGAGGTTGACGTTGGGGCATTCGCCGGCGTTGTGGTGGACCGATGGTGGAGGCGCGCGCGACGGTGGAAGATTCAGGCGATCGAGAAAGGTTGAGGCGGTGGAGCTTTTAAACTTCCCACTGCTTGGCGACGCGCGAAGGAGCTAGGCGGAGCATCGACGGCAGAGGAAGAAGGGCAAGCTCGATGGTGAACGGCGGGACGGCGGGAATCGGAATCGCCAAAGGAAGAAGGACGCGGGAGGAAGAAGAAGAAAATGAGGCCGTCAGGGTTTTAATTAAAAAACTTTTAAACGACGGTTTTGAAGGAAACCGTCATTTAAAACCCTATGTGACGAAACAAAAACCACGGTTATAAGGAAACTGTGGTTTATAATGTTCGGCGCAAACTATAAATGACGGTTCCATTTTAACAGTGGTTTATAACCACTATATACGACGGTCGAAACTAGAACCATCATTTATCTTCTAAGGCGTCAAACTATAAACGACGGTTTCTGCTAAAACCCACCGTTTATATAGTGAGCCATGCAACATAAATGACGGTTCTCTAAATAACTGTGGTTTATAAACTTTAAACGATGGTTCCATTGTTAACTGTGGTTTAAAGTCCGTCATTTAAAATCTTTTTTCTACTAGTGAGACTCCTTACAGAGGAGTCCCTTCAAACTGACCATCCTAACCTACATCTTCATCAGAGGCCGAGATGTTTGAATTGCGAGACATGATGTCGGCCCTGATGAACAAGACCCAGGATGCTCACATCGAGATCTCGGCCATTTGCAAGGAGCACAAAACATTGCAGTTGCAATTACAGCAACTTCTGGCACAATCTCGACGACCAGGTCAACTCCCGCCTCAAACTCAAACTAATCCAAGTGAGCATGCGAATTCGGTCACCGTCCTGTCTAAGATCTTTGACAATGCCAAGTAGCTAAAAGGCTAAGTGTAGGGCTGGCCCTCTCACGTTCACACAGAGGAGTCTCTCTTTCTTTACTTTTTTTCCTTTTTATTTTATTTGTATTTTTATTCTTTGGTTCATGGTAAAGTTGTTCTTTTAATTTTGTTTAGTTAAGTTTCAAAAAAAAAAACCAATTCTTCTTTTCTGTTTGAACACTGGGGACAGTGTTCCTGCCAAGTGTAGGGTAGGGATTCCTCTTAAAAATTAAACAAAAAAAGAATAAGTATATGTTTATAAATAATATGTATAAGCTGAGAGTTTTATCAATGTTTCACTAAGCTTTTTTGCATATTTTTGATTGAAATGAGAATAGGAATGAATAAATGCTTGTTCTCTCAAGAGGTAAGCTTTCTAATGACTTGTAGATTCATGTTTTTAACTTCTTGATTCTTTTTGTTAACATGAGTATATGATCTATCTCCTTATTCTTTCCTTTTTTTAATTCTGGGTAATATTTTCTTTTCTATTTCAAACTGTGAAAAGTCTTTTGGGTGAAAATCTTAAAAAAGGGTGTTTGTGAAAGAAGAAGAAAAAGAAAAAAAAGAAAGAAAAAATCTTCTTCCAAAGGAAAAGCATTATATTCCTTGAGGTTGCAACAATTGCCTCAGAATAAAAGCAACAAATGAGAATTTTTCCTTTTATTTTTCTCCTAAATTCCCCGTTCTTCAATGAAAAAATCATGGTTGATTCAGAAACCCTGAAAATAGGGCTCAACCATAAAAACCATTGATGAGTGTCTTGGCCACATTCAGAAACTCTTGAAAAAGATAGTTGAATGATGGAAACCGAAAAAGGGGGGGATTACAAAGTCCCTCAAGCAAAATAGCCTAAAAGTTTTTGATCGTTTTTGAAATTCTTTTAATTTTATACCCATTAGTATGTTTTGATAGATAAGGAAGATTAAATGATACTTATGAAATAGAGTCAGACAGTTGGAAATGTTTATCTAATTGTCATTCTAGAGTTTATCTGTTTTGTGCATGAGCAATTACTTCTTTCTAATCTAGTTTTCCTCGAGGACTAGCAAAAGGAAAATGTAGGGCCTTGATAAGCCGTAGACTTATCATATGTTATGTATTATATTCAGGAGTATATTAGTCTAAATAAGATTAAATTGATAGTATTTATGTTAAATTATGTATTAAAGTGTTTTATTTGTACAGACTTATGTTTTATAAGCTTTTTATGTAAGGAACGAATTCCTAGGAAAAGTTCAGGTGATGCTGGACGCCTCCTGCACGGCACAAGCGTGGAGCAAAAAGGAGCTTTGTCGGTTCCAGTGTCGGGTACTTCCCATCCGGCATATGTGAAAAGTTACCACGGTTGACCAAACGGTGGTAGTTATTTACCGTTGACGGATCCAACTGATGTCGGGTACGATGCCGGACATCTCCTGTCCGGCACATGCAACGTTTCGCTTGACAGGTTTTGACCGTTAATGGTTACCCATATTTAACACAGTGGTGCCGGATGACCTAGACCCGGCATGCCACCCGGCACCTGGAGATTTTGTTGCCTATAAATAGGCCGAGAGCCTGCATCATTTGATACACTTCAACACCCCTGTACACTCCAATCATATCTGTATTTCCGTATCCACCCCATTGTTGGTGTCCAAGGAAGTTCTACAAATCCATCCACGTGAAGAGAAGAAAAGATTTTGTCGGGTTAAGGCTATGACCATTTCTTTATCCTCTTGTATTCTCTTCTTGTAGTTGTGTGGATGGTGAAGTGGAATTCCTTGTTAGTCTTTGGTTAGGGATGATTTTCCTTGTAATTACTCTTATGGTTATTAATAAAAGTGCAAGTTTCATCAACTAAGGTTCTGCTCTTCATACAAGTAGAATGAGATCGCTACTTGTTCTTCTTTCTTCTAAATTCTACTGAGGTTCACAAGACAAAAGTAGAATAGGTTGAGGGGTCTTAGTGGTCTTTAACAGTGTTGTTTTGAAAAGTGGGCAATATAATTTAAGATTGGAATAAATTTGTTTTCTTCCATTATCATGTTCGTTTTCGAGGCATTAGACATGCACGGAGCAAATGTGGGGAATGAGTCCTGTTGTCAGACCAAAAACAGGAAGTACCATTCACAACTTGAAGGTGTCGGGTGTACGGCCAAGTGCTTGATGTCCGGAACATTCAAAGATCTTGAAGGTGTCGTGCATCTCTTGTCTGGCATGACATACGGCACAGTCATTTTTGCCAGATTAATTTCGAAACTTTGTAGTTTGGCTTATAACCATACTTGTTCTTATATAGAGTATCATCCCGAGTCAAAGTTAATTTATTTAGTTAGTATTTTTTAGTAGAATTGATATCTACTTTCCTCCTCTGTTTTGGAATAGGCTATTACCAATTAGGACTGATTTTCTAATAAGTCTCTTGGGTTCGATTCTCTCGGTTGTAATCTACTCACACTATACTCCGACGGGATTTTTGCTACCCGTATCGTAACCCCCCGGTTTTTACACCTATTTTTTTACTTTACAAGTTTCTATATATTTTACAGCGGAAGACTAATAACACCTAAGCCCAACCGGAGTGCTACCACGACACCAACTAGTGTGGATGCTAAGGCTAATCCACCTACAACCTAACTCCTAGAACATGCTCCAAGGAGTTTGCCACTTACAAATAAAAAAATTCCTAGTTATGTCAATGTGTTCCCTTGTCCCAAGCTCAAGAGCAATATCACACAAAGAATCAACTTCACCTGCAACCATAAACACAAATTTGTGGCAAACAAGCAATCACACAAAGGGGTCACAGGCACAAACCAGAAAACGTCAGCAAAGCTGAGTAACAAATATCACACCCTGTAAAATTCATTATTTCTTTGGAAAACCTTTTTATAGCAGCATAAAAGCACACAGCAGCACAAAGAACCATGCTATCAACCAAAACATAAGTTCACACCACACTTACCTTCCTTGAGACATTTTACCTTAACACAACCACCTGTTCATAATGACACTAGTACAAAAATGGTCTATCGCAGCGCCCCTACCGCAGCGGTTGTAAAAACAACCGCTGAGATAGGTCGTTTTTAAAAAACCCGCAAACCTATCTCAGCGGTTGTTACTTACAACCGCTGCGGTAGGGTCATTTTAAAATAAAAAAACTCTATCGCAGCGGTTCCTACTAAGAACCGCTGAGATAGGTCTTTTTTACTGACCTATCTCAGCGGTTCTTAGTAGGAACCGCTGCGATAGAGTCTTTTTTTTTCCCAAATCGACCACTCCGTCATTCTCCTCTTCATTCTCTTCTGTCTCGCGAGAACGAAGCAGACCGACGGTGATTTCTCGACGGCGATTCCGCAGCTCGACGCCTGTGATTGCGCCACCACCGCCACCGCCTTCTTCCTCATCATGCCACCGTTCTTCGCGCCGCCACGCCGTCGCAACTCGTTCCGCCAGGAGGTCGCAGGCGTCGATCGCTAATGCTGCAGGAACCCTAGGTTCGAATTCCGAATTCTAACTTCGAAATATGTTAATTATTGTCTTGTTGATTGAATAACTAGTTGTAATATAGTTATTGATTGTTAGTTTAGTTGTGTGTGCATAATTTGAATATAGATAGATTATTGAACAAGTATAAATAGTTGTGCATATAAGGTGTTCGATAAAATGTCTGAGTTGATATTTTTGCTGTTTGTGCCCTCTACATACAACCCAGACATTGATCGATCAATTCTTGATAGGCGAAAGCCATATAAATGACTAGAAAACATTGGTCTCATGACATATATATAGGAGTATATGAAAGTGAAACCATTTGTATATAATATATATAGGAGTATATGAAAGTGAAACCATTTGAATATAATTGTCATCTTGACTAGTGATGACATTCCTGGTATGGGTGAGAAATCAAAGACACGCTTAATGATGAAAAAACTTGAAGCTAATTATATTTGCTATGATAATGATGAAAAAACTAAAGACACGCTTAAGATAATTAAGACTTTAGATTTGACTTATGTTTATCATAACCTTTCATTATATATCTGTTTTATGAACTATATTAGGAAAATACTTAATTTTTACTGGACAATGTTTTAATTTTGTAAGCGCATTGTCTTGTTAGGATGTGTTTACATATAATTTATTATTCTGTAATGTTAGTATTTCTTATTATTGAATTAAATTTTTTAGCTAAAAAGAGGTTATATATAACATATATGTTTTGAAACAATATACCCTGTGATATGATCCACAACCCGATTCTAGGAATATCTAGGACTTTGTTGATAATCCAACCTAGCACATTATCCAAGCATATATACAATAGGTAAAGTTTATGCTCAAATTCATGAAACGCCACTTCACTTTGACAAACGTTCATTTTCGTTAGATAGTGAATCAAAATGAATTTTTCTCTTCAAGCAGTTTGGTTACTGTTCAGGTTACTTTTTTTTTACTTTAATGGTTATTTTTTATAATTCAATGAAAAATTCATGAAATACTTTTGTCACAAAAAATGACTTGTTTTGTGCCATTCAAAAATTATTTTATGATATAAATACTCATTCTCACCATATAAAATGACCATTTCTCAACTATAAACACCTAGTGCACTGCTAATGTATTCCCCATTTGTACAAACTCAATCGAAGAAACATTTATTGGCTAATTGATAAATATATGTATATATATAAACTTAATTAATGGTCCTAATTTATGTTTTTGAAGATTGTCACTATTTGATTATTTAGACATTAATGTGTAATCCTTTAAAAACCTAAATCTTGACAATATGATTTCTAACCAGAAACATCAATTTGATTTCTCACCCATATGCTCTCCAACATTTCCCAAAACCAAAAAGTTATGTTGGGAATGTCCATATAACTACATATGGTTTTATAATCCAACATTTCCGCTTTAGCATCAATCGAATCATCACCTTGTATCCCATCATAGTACGTATCATCATTATCATCACAACGATTCATTTCCACTTTCTCGGCATCCTCATTTGCCGGTGGCGGGTACAGCATCTCCGGCGTATATAAAACTACAAATCATTTTGTTCTTAATTCTCAAACTATTAAAAAAATTAACTTCAAGTTTCACATTAATAAAGTGGTAAGATCTATAACTTTATAACATCTATGTTATCCCATTACATTGCAGTATATACGTGCTTAATATGATAATGCTTATATTAATGGATTTCTTGCCCCCCTAATATTATTACCTTGCTTCACCGTTGTCTGCAGTAATTGGGGTGGTCTCTATGTCTCTTTCTTCCTCATTGCTTCTGTTGTGCAGCATGAGCGGAAAGGTAACATCTTCATCTATCTTTTTTCTCTTTTTTATTTTCTTAATATGATAATGCTTATAATAATGGATTTCTTGCCCCCCCCCTAATATTATTTCCTTGCTTCCCCGTTGTCTGAAGTAATTGGGGTGGTCTCTACTTTTTCTTCCTCATTTCTTCTGCTGTGGAGTAAGAGTGAAAGGTAACATCTTCATCTATCTTTTCTCTTTGTTTGTTTAATTAATTATTGTGAAAAAGTGGTTGTGGTTAATATTGAGTGATTGTGAATAAGGATGGTTGTTGTCAATTGTTGAATTTATTTGTCATGGTAAATAAGATGTTGGTGAATGCTTAATGATAAGCATGGGATTAACACGATTACGCAAAGGTCGTGCCGAATTTTTCTAGAATCGTATTAGTCTTATTAATTAATTTTATTTGTTATTTGTGTATAACAATCTTTACTTTTCTTTGTCAGGTCTTCTGAATCTGCTATTAGATTTGTGCCAGTACTTTCCCAGCCCATCACCCAAGCAGTCTCCTAGCTTCCCCTCTGTACAACCTTAAAAGTAAGTAATTAAACTTTATTTTTTGTTTTAATTATGCAATGATTTGTTGAAGTTAAATTAAATGTGTTAGAATTGTTAGAATAAGGCTAGATTAGTTATGTTGGAACGTTAGAGTACTTAGGCTACGTTAGTTTGGTTGGAACCATAGAGTAGTGCTGAGTTTAGTTGCAACCGTACATCCAGTAGTTGTATCCATGATCACATAAAAAGATGAAATGAATGACTTAATTGTTTTTTTTTTCACATATAGAATGGAGCGTGACTGGATGTACGGTGATCGAGGGGATCACTACTTTGATCAGAAGCTGAAAGAGTTTCTCAAAGCGGCAGTGCAACATAAGGACCACACCTTCAATACCATCAATGAGTCGGTACCGTTAAGTGATTCAGGATTCGATGACAGTGAGACCACTCACCATGATGAGCAAATGGATGAAATGTTAGAAAATGTTACGGATACTTTTGTCGATAAACCGGAAGAGTATCAAAGATTGTTGGACGCATTAAAGACACCTTTGTACCCTTCGTGCGTGAAATTGTTGTGACAATATGCCAGCTTGAGATTTATTTCCTACCATCTTTCTTCGACATAATGGTGCATTTAGTAGTGCATATTGTCTGAGAGATCAAATTTTGTGGTCCGGTCTACTTACGTTACATGTATCCTTTCGAACGATATATGGGGATTCTGAAGGGTAGAATGAAAAACAGATATAGACCGGAAGGCAGTATCATCGAAGCAACAGTGACTGAGGAAGTCACAGAATTCGTGACAAGTTATTTGAACGATGCAGAGTTAATTGGTATTCCCAAACCACGTCACCATGGTAGATTTAAGGGTAAAGGAGTTATTGGCAAAGAGGTTGTTCGTATCTCTCGTGATCTTATTAATCAGGCACATTTGTTTGTACTACAACACCTTGAGGTTGTTGAACCCTACTTCGATATTCACATTGCTGAGTTGAGTCGACAAAACCCTACCAAAAACCGTATCTGGCTTAAAAAGAACAAAATCGAGTATTCGTCCAATGGTTTAAGGAATATGTGTTTGAGCAAGCTTCATTGAACCCCGAAGATGTCAGTGAAGAAATCAGATGTCTAGCTGTTGGTTCTGGAATAGATGTTGTATAGTTTGAAGGGTATGACATTAATGGATGCACATACTACACTGCACACCAAGATGCTAAATCAATACATCAGAACAGTGGGGTAAAAATTGAAGCATCGGTGACTGAATATGGTCTAGGTAACCAGGTTCAACCAATGAGCAGTAGTAGTTGGTATTATGGTGTGATAGAGGACATATGGGAACTAAACTATCACATTGATTCGTTTCTATTGTTCCGCTGCAATTGGGTGGACAACCAACATGGACTCCAAAATGATAAAGGACTTATTTCTGTTGATCTTTCACGTGTTACAACTAATAAGGAAGATCAGTTTGTGTTGGGTAAAGATTGTGACCATGTGTTTTATGTTGAAGACCCAAAAGCTAGTAGATGGTATGTTGTTCTTCTAGGGAAAAGACCGGTTTTGTTTGAGGATGAAAACAACGACGATGATGATAATGAGATGATAGATGAAACAATATCGTTGCATATAGGGTTGCATGATTCAACTGATGATTTACAAAATGATGATGTTCAGACCATCTACGCTCTATCAGACCATAATGAGGGGGTTTATGTAGAAAACAGATCATGATATATGTTACTATGTCTAGGTAACACCATTGGTTGAAATTACATTATATAATTCGTAGTATTGTTGTTACAATGTTATCAGAATTAATTATTTATGTTTATTTTTGCAATTATACATCGTTCCATGAATATTGATCTAATGTTTGTGTTTTTTTCCTCAGTGGATGATGATCCGATTGATGATCCTATAGGACAGCAGCTCCTGACTGGGGAAACTCAGCCACAGCAGAGTAGACCGGCAAAACGCACCACACGAGTTGGTAAAAAGAAATCAAAGAAAGCAGACATCCCAGCACAACAGACTGAGACAGCTGGGCCTTCACAGGAAGCACAAGAGATACAAGTTGCTCCTCCGCCTCTCAAGAAACCCAAAAACGAGGGGCAACCCGTGGGCTGAAAGCAAATAGAGGCCCCCCGACGAAGCCTTTGGAGTTCAATGAGTTGAATCAGCCCATGGGTACTTGGAAAATGATTTCACTGCTCTAGCTAGGCATTTGGTGAGTACGTATTTCAATATAAACCACCATTGGAAGCAAGTGCCTCAGGCGTTGAAGGACAAGATATTTGAACGTCTTCAGGTATTTGTTACACTTAATAGTTTGTTTTAAGATTTATGTAGTTACTATTTTACACTAATCCATTTTTGTTTTTTGCATATAGGACCGATTCAGTATAGATCCTTCTATGAAGGATGATGTGATGAAGGGGATTGCCACACAGTTTAAAGACTTCAGATCTCTGCTCACGAGGCAGTACATTTACTGTGAGGAGCCCACAGAGATAGAGGAGGCAAAAGGTGAAGATGTGGATGATCGGAGACCACCGTGGAAAAAAATGATGGTATTACTGAAGAGCGGTGGAATGAGTTTGTTGTGAAGCG